>CM031471.1:8943692-9666461 GCA_018397935.1 Propsilocerus akamusi | reverse complement strand
CACCAACATAAGTACGCAACCATGCAATAATGGAACTGATTCCATCAAGGAAAATAATATGTTCGACATTTTCTTGGAACTGTTCAAAACTGGAGATTCTAACATTACTTCTGGTAACGTTGAGGTAACAGGGGAAAACGTTGAGAATGAAACTAAAACTGAGGCAAAGAATATAATTGAAGAGTTTATCAATAAGATCAATAACGTATTTTCTCCGTAATTTCAATTCAATCTTAATCATATCCTTGTGTCTTTAATTTAGAATGTATCTATTGTTATTTAGAAGCTGTATTATTGCTTAGCGGCTTTTAACGCCCGAAATACTTCGAAGAATCTCGACAAAAATGTAGGCTGGGTCCACGCCTTTGTAATTCAAATTCCTTACCGACTAGTCGAAAATTACTCAACAGATTGGTGTTCAGTCAAAAAATATTCTATGATCCAGAAAATAAAACTATTCAAATTATCACTGTGCATCTCACAAATTCTAAATAATCGTTATTTATAATAAAAGCCAATCCAAAATTTGTTTAGTAAAATTTCACAATTTCGATCGAGTTTTTGCATGCGCAAAATGACCCAGAAAACAACAAGACGTTTTTTTAATATCTAATCAAGAATTTTTGTTTGGATTTTTTCATGGAATCTAGAAAACAGACATTTTCGATTAATAATTTTTTTCAACATTTTATAGTTTTAAGAATTCTTTTTTTTTATTATTAACAAAGTGGCTTGGTTGCATTCAAATAACTTAAAAATGAAAGTCATGCATAATTTTGTGAAAAATTGCATGTTTAAGATAGCCCCAGATTGCCACAATGGTAGATGCAATGTACCACTAAAGTTAAATATCATGGTTTTCAAAAAATTTTCATTGCATTCACCATCCTTAAATTTACTTGTTTTATTCGTTTAAACCGAGCGACAATTGCATAATTTTATACAAAATTACTCTGTCGAATTCGGACATTCATAATCATCTTAACTTAAGAGCGCTTCCTTGAATCCCGCAATTTTTCATATATGTGTTACACAGTCTGGCTTTTACCATCATTTACCAAAATATACATAAATTTCGAAGTACGTTTGACTTAGTGAATTTTAAAATGTCCTAGAAATGTGGCCTTTCTTTGAGCGCATGAATAAATGCGATGTTTATGGAAGTTCTAATTATTGTATTAAGTATTGGTGGTGTTCTTTAAAAAAAATCCAACTTTGTAGTTTCAGAAAAATTTGATATAATAAAGCTTTGGGCCCAAAAAAATTTTATTTCTTTTTTATCTGAGTAATGGGGGAAATTATCGCTCCACTGATAATTTGTACCTATCTACTTGTCTAGAGTAAGTTATCGCATTTTTTGGAATGTAAAACAAATATTTTGCAAGGTTTTTGAAAAATGGGGCTTTTCTTGACCACAGTTCCAGATACCAATATCTTGCTTTGCGGCATGTTAAAATGAAAAAGACTTCCCGACCTCGGTAAGTTGTGCACTCGCTTCTCGACCGAACTTTCGAATTATTTTGAAAGCTTTGCTGTTGGTTTTGTAACATCGAAATTTTTTGTTCCGGAAATTTGGCTGCAGTTTTCCAAAAAACCAAAAGGAAAAAAAGCAGGACCTGCTGAACATGAATTGCTTGACAATTTTTTCCCGTCACCAGAGGCCTATAATTTTTGGATTTTTGTGCCTAATCCACGTTCTGGACGAGAAGCCTTTTTCTCAATACTGAGATTATTATAGGCTTATAAATAAGTAAATTTTTATCACCATACTTGGTTTGAGAGCGTCTTAAATTTTTAGATAATAATTTTTAGATATTTTTTGGGTTCCTTGATTTTGCTTCGTTCTGAGTGATGTATGCTTTTATAAGCTCCACCACTACGTCCTTGTCGTTTTGAGGAACGTCTAGGTGATGATCTTGCTTTGGGTGCCTCAACCTCCACCTCCTCATCCGGCAGTGAATAATTTTTACAAAAACGTTTTTGATGTTTGCTGTTTTTTCGGCTTTTCATTTCGTTTTTTGTATAATTTAGATTGAGAGCTAAAACGAAAACGTTTAATTTAAAAAGAAAGTACTTATTACAATTTAATATCAATATTTAATATAAATTCAATTCAATCAAAGGCTTGCAACAATACAATTGTCTGTCATATTAGTAATGTAAAGGAACAGAAATCATCCTTTATTGGTTTGATTGTGATATCTTTAAGATTCTTCCATACTAAAATTTTTGCTTTCTTTTAAAGGATCTAGAATTTTCCACTTGTTTTTCGATATCAAGAAATTGTTGGATCCAAAAGACTGAAAAGTCCCCGATCAAATAAATTATTATTATTATTATTTTAGGAGGTACCTACTTTTTATTATAAAAAAAAGTGTGAGGAAAAAGGAATTTTCAATGGTGTTGATGCAAGTCGGAGTAAATATATTTGATGGGAATTAAAGGAATTAATTTGTATTATGGTTTTTATGTGTGTATTTCCATGTTAGAGTTGAAAGTTTCATGAAACCTTCAACTTGCTGAGGATAGTAATGTGTTTTTCCATCGGAGAAAACTCTTTGGTTCTGAATGAACCAAAGTCGACGCGACAGAAATGATTGGACTTACTAACCGACGCTTGTCACTTACCATCAAAAATTATTATGAGATCAGACCAACGGAACTTTTCTCACTACGTCACAAAAAGCGCCGCATCCGCTTCGTCCGTCACATGCAAAAATAATAAGGCGGAACAAAAAAAAAAACATACTTATGATTGAACTAAGTGAATTTAGTATACAATCAAATGAACTCTAAATGATCGAAATGCATTGTCTTTGCCATGTTTAAAGATGTCCATATAAAAGAAAGAATTGCCTCTAAATTTCCCCATATAAAATAAGGAGGTACAATTTCGGTTTCGCGCTAAATAAAGAATGAAATGATGACACAGGTTAATGAACAATTCATTAGTGCATTAATTTGGCAAGAACAATTATTTCTCAGGGGATTGATTTTAGTACCATTTTTGTCCATTCAGTATTTCAGGGTACATGAGCATATGATATTACAATTCTTTGGTCTGTCGCATTTTCTTCTTTGTTTTGTAAATGTGCCGGTTCCACACAGCACAAGGAACGTTTTTGAACGTTTTTGAACGTCTTTGATTTTTGCTAAATTTTGCCGCGTGCCACAACTTGTCACAGGCCTACATAGCATTGATTTGGTGATGGAATGAATGGATGAATTTTGTATTTAATGTATCCACAGTATAAATTCAGGCAGTTCATTTGTTTTCACAGCTCGAATCCCATTCAAAACTTTTAGTAGGTATATTGTGTTGGTATAAAACTTTCATTCGAGATATCTTAAATAAAAGTAAGCCTGGAACGTTCAACAATTTGGATGATGCAACAGCTGCAGTTTACAACTACCAGCGAAGAATGCACGAATCAATCAACATCAAGAAGCGAGCGAGCACGAACCCAAATCAGAACCGTCAAGAAGATGATGTTGTTTTGAATGAATTATATTTAAACTTGAATTAATTTTGAGAATGAATAAAAAAAATAAAAATGCGCTTTAAAACGAGAAAAATATGTTGGAGTTATAAAATAGCAGGTTTAATACCAAAATTAAATCATATAATTAAATCATCGACACGTGATCCAATGACACGGAATTGTCTTGTGGCGGTCTCGGCTGCCCAGCGGCCGGAGCATGTTGCGGTATACTTTGACACAAAGGAAATATGTCGGCAATTTTCATCTTATTGCCTTACTGGCTACTACTTAATGGCTACTCCCATTGGCAAAATGCCTTCTGGCGCTCGCAAAGCATCCACGTGTACAAGCTGTGCCGCTCAGAATTTTCCTAATGTTGCAATTTTGTTAACATTAGGTGCTGACGGAGAAAACTTTAAATGTCTCTTCTGTAATCAACATTTTAAAGAAAAAGGACACTTGCTGAAGCATTTCAGAACTGGTAGATGTTACACCTGAGCATTCAATCTGATGTTTCATTTGTTGTGTATGGTCATGCTACCTATTTAGCTTGAACTCGTGGATATAATTTGAGTTACTAACTCGCAAAATTCGCAGGTTCTCTCGTTTATCTATTAACAATTTTGTTTTAATGAAATAATCGCTGTTTGTATCCTTTTGCAATGAAATATTTCAGCAGATGATAAAATCATGTTGGTCAATTGGACGTTATCCTCTTGAACTGATTGAGGACAAGATGAAGACTGAATAGCATCAGTTAATCGATAGTTAAATTCCGAGATTTTGCAGTCATCTTTTGGAATAATTATTCTTGTAAAACATTTGGTGAAATGCCGTCTTTTTTCAGTTTTGCACGAACCATACAAATCAGAATCATAACGGAATCTATTGATAACATCAACATTTCATTTTTTATGAGATGTTTTTGATTGTTTTTGGTCATCATAAAATCTAGTAGTTCATTGAAGTCATTTACGATGTTGGAGCAAAATTTATCGGCATTTCTCCTCGGATGTTACGTTAAAATAAACCAAATTTTCCCATCACATCGCATCCAATAGAGTAAAATCAAGTAATAGAATCATCAAATACAGTTCAACAAAACCCCAATGTGCATGTCAAACGGAATAATTTCATTCAACAGATCGAAAACCTGCCATTTGTAGTCTCAATATTAATGAAAAACAAGTATCATTGTTATCCACCAGCTACAAGTGCGGATTGGAAGAGCCAGATATTTGCATCAAAAATTTCCGGAACAAAAATATTTTTAATATTCGTCAACCATTAATTATTCGTCAAATTAAAATCAAAATTACAAAGGGCAACACAATTACAACTCGAGTATGTGTGTGAATGAACTTTATAAAATGAACTTTTTTAAAAATTAGAATTTTTTCTTAAAATAATTTTTTTTTTTTTGAAATTTTAAGATAAATTTAAAAGTAAAAAAATTAAATTTCTATTAAAAAGATCAAGTACTAAGAAATAAAATTTTAAAAATAATTTTTATAACAAATTAAATTAAATTTTTATAATGAGAAGTCAACGTCCACTTAAGATGAAATTTATACTGAATCAATTATTCTCGTCTCTCTTCAAAAGTATCAATCAATTCTGGAAGTCTACAATCAGTTATCAGCAACTCCAATATCAAAATTATCATATTGTTCTGAAACCGAAAAATTGAAAAGAACCTCTGAAACTTATACCGTTGTCAAATCCAAAAGATCGCATCGTTTCGATCAAGATGGAACTGCCATTCGATTATCAGATTATCATGCGGCAATTTACAACTTTCTAGAAGTCGCATCATCATCTGTCAAGTGACATCAGATGTCCATCGCTACTAATTTAAATTGCCCGTTCATCCCAAATTAATCTGCAGATATATCTCATTTGAAAGGGCAAGTCCTTTCGGACGAATGTTAAAATAGTTATATCAAATATCATACAGTCCACTACACAAATATTAATCTCAGTTATAATAAAGCTATTCTATCAGAATCTTTTAATCATCAGTGGTGTCGGAGATATATACTTGTCTGGCATCGCTAGAAATAAATCTCATTTCCTTCCTTTTCAGATTTTTTTTTTTTAAAAAAAAAACTTTATTTCAATTTTTCCATCTTTTAAGCGTTTTTCGTAACAAATTGATAAACGTTCTTGAACTGTTTTATTATTATTATTTTTAATTGCCGAATGTTGAGCCAAATGGAATGACGACAGTTTTGAATTCCTTAAAGTCATCACAGCGAAAAAATGTTTGGAACTGTATGTTTCCATGAACTCTAATGACGGATTCAAGGCTTGAGACATTACCTTTGAAAATGATTGAACCATTATAGAATGGACATTTTGGATGAGTGATACCGTGAGAAGAGTTTAACCAGATTTGACGTGCTTGATGTAGACCATTTGTATATTCAAAAGCAACAGAAAGATTCTCAATCCATAAGGAAATTGATGGATCACCCGATGCAAGATGAATTGCTTCTTTTGTTGTTCGAAACACATCCAGTGTTATAATCGGAAGATCCTCGGGGAATCCTTTTTGCTTAGCGGCCTTGACAATTGATGATTTGATTCTGTCATCAACGTTCGTACTCTGAATCAATTGAAATCCAAGCTTAGAAAACATCGACAGCTCCTTTACATAAGCTTCAATCTGTTTAGTATCCAATGATTCCGTATTCATTGGCTTCAGTTTATCTTCCAATAGCTGGATAAACTTGTCACTGACAGACTCTTGTACAAGAATAACACTAATTTGGAACAAATCGGAAGACTGGAACGAAGAAGCGACGAAATCTGATGCAGTCGCAAGGTCAGCAGTTTCGCTTATAATGACGGTGGATCTAGTATTGCGAATTTCCGGCTAAAAAAATAAAATTTTGGATTTTGCAAGTCAGGACTCAGATTTGAACATTTATTTACTTCTTGCGGTGTTCTTGTATCGTAATCCATCTTTTCAAATGAGCTTCTATACTTGGCCAATTCCATTTGGTGATTATTAGTGACCTACTTAGTGACCTAAGAATATTTACTTTTGATAGAGAATAAGCCTAATAATGCCTACTTGTGCGGTATATGTTCACAACGGTAATGTGCCATCTACCTACTTCTCATTTTAGCTATGTAATTCTTTCTTTTTTTTTTAATGAGTTTTATTACAGGATTATACTTAGATATTATTTAAGAAATTCTAATTCCAAGGCTTATTGCTCACGACCAAAAATAAAATTAATGTAAATGGCAAATTATCGTCACAGACTTTTCAAACTAAGCAATGATTTTCAAAATATTTATAGAATATGGAAATGGTAGCGAAACAGACTGGAATCACAAAAGGAACAAATCGAACGTTCATTTCATATTTCATGCCAACGTTGTGTGATTTCACGTATGGCTCGACCGACTCGTCGTATTAATCAAAATGCCAGGAAATATAGTCAGACAATAAGACAATATTTCACACGAATCCAGTTTTTTCATAAAAGTGGTTATTTAAATTTTTATGTATTCAATCAAGTCTGAAATAAAATTAAGTCTTCGTTTGGATTTCGAAGTGGACGCACGCGTTTCTCAATTTCTAGCAAAGGTCGTTGATACCGGAGACAATTAGGCGATAAGCCAACATAAAGAAGAAGAAATAAAAAATAAATGAAATATGTAGTTGAAATTAAAAAATAATAAAAGACCAAACTAATTGAATACAATCAAATTTTTTTTTATTATTTCCTTTTAAATATTTATTAAATTTAGCATATATATCCAGGGAATAATTGAAAAATTGTTCAAATATTGCTATCCTCGGTAACAGCTCGATATTAAAAAATTAAATAGTTACGAAGTTTTAAGCTTCACCCTGCGTCATCAGTGGCCATTACCTTAATTGGCTAAAAATAGTACCTTAATTTTTTATTAACCATTCTTATTTAGCGGTTTTTTAAATTTAATGTTGTTGTTGTAATGATGATCAGAAGAATTTCATTTCTTTCGTACATTTCTGGGAAAATCATATTCTTCTTCTTACCTAGTGGAAGGACGATTGCATTTCTCTTCTACATTTGTTTATTAATAAATACATTTGTAATACATAACTCAATTTCTAACGCAATCTATGATGGATTGGCCTAGGTATTCTCTTAGCCTGACTGATCTTTTTGCCAGTTCGAGCACTTTCTGAAGATGATTCTTCGATTGCGTATGATACCTTTGCAGTCCACTAATCCATGCAAGTCCACAGAAACAGCACATTTGGTATTTCGAATAATTGGCGACATTTCCAGATATTCCAAACATATTTCAAGAACCGCAAATAAAACAGGCGAAATCAACAAAAGATCGCATTGCTCCCGTTATGTGGATGATGATGTTGATTTGGTTAAACTTAAATCCAATCCAATATAGATACATGTATATTTATTTACCTTGCTAAAATCCTGATAGAAGTTTTACAATTTTTATTTTTCTCTGTAAAAATGTTTAGGTAGCAAAGATATATAATATAAAAAATATATAATTACGAAAACTGATCTAAGTTTGTCCCAGAGACCAAAAGTTCAAGCTCAAATCAAAGTTAAAAAAATTCAACTTCAATTTTAAATGTTTTTTTATTTTATTTTATTTTTTCTGAGTTTCAACTCGAAAAATTTGTGAACTTAAAAAAAATCAACTTCAAAGTTCTCTCGAGCTCATGAACTAAGCAGATCAAACTTAAAAAAAAAAAAAAAACGAAAGATCTACCTAGCTAGAAATGTTAGTTCATGACATTCATGACGGAAATCATCGAGTTCTGAGTTTTCATAGTTCAGTTCAAAAAATTTGGTCTCTGGTTTGTCCTTTAAAATGTCCTGTTGAGAAAGAATGATTGGGCTAAGGTCGTCAAATCATTACAGATATAATTTTAGACAAGATAATAGCACTTTGTCCAAAAAAAGGAAATATTTTAGGTGGTAAAATTTTCACCACAAAAATTGCGAGATACATGCGAGACGAGTTAAAGACGTAAAAATAAATAAATAAACTTCGTACTGGAAATTTATTTAAATATTTTAAGAGTTTGACTTGAGTTTCTTGATTCATTACATATTAATCCCATAGTGATATATAGTCATAATATATATACATATCATCGTTTTTCGGGGTCAATCATTAGATTTTTTTACATTTTCCTCTACAATTACCCGTGTTTGGAATCAAATGAGGGAATTTGTCGTGTGATATTATCATTGTTGCTCGTATATGATATTATCATTATTGGAGCGAATTCATTCGAAGATATTCTGGAATATCTTAAAATGTTATACCCAAAATTAACGGGCCAACAACGATGCGAACAGTTTTTAAAAATGTTTACACTCTGAATATAGGTCGACTGAATACAATGTGTTAAAAGGAGAAATTCGTAGTACAAACAAATGAGCACATTAACGACAACAATTAGCAAATGAACCTTAACCATGCAAGAGACGAAAATAGAAGTATGCAAAAAAACTGAAAAATATTCGCCATAGTAATCAACAGGATATTCCTGGAAATTCAGTCAATGCAAATGCAAGTTAGAAGTCTTGAAAACACAATTGAAACGATGGCTGATCTTCTAACATCCTTATCAACGCCCCCTAATTTTGATATGCCGGCCAACATCAGAAGATTGAAGCATTACGAACAGAATCAGCGTCAGAAACAACTCAAGTCTCGACTGCAGTGCACTTTCTAACTTTTTACGACTCCTTGATATTGAAGCAAGCGCAGGAATGATTTTAAAACCTCTTTACTATGTCACATCGCATTCATAGATGTAAACAAACAGTCCTGCCTAAAAGTAGGTAGGAAATCAATAATTGTTTAATTTATAATTTTCCAAAACCATTCATTAAGTGAACTAAATATCAACTAACTAACACTACTAACTGCAAGTAAACAAACGTGATAGCAAGCGTAATAGGTAACAAATAGAAATATGTCATTTATATCATAAGACTGCAGGAAACGCAAACTGTTAAATTAATTTCTTCTTTAATTTAAACTTAAGCCAGCTGTTTGTACAACAAAGCATTAGTCAGTCAGCAGAGGGAATTATAGATTTGACACCATGTTTAACTCATTTGTCATATCACGCAGTCTTATCAGAAATGCCGCACTTCTTGCTCGACAATCAATCACGAAAAGCCCAGAGGCATTTTCAGCTACACTCCAGAAGCGATCATTTCAACAAATATCGTCATCTCGCGTAAATGAAACCAGTTACTTTTAATTCAATTACTGCGAAAGTTTCTTTTTCAGATTCTCCTGCAACCATCTCGCTCTCTAAAGCAAGCTGTCACGCGATTCTGCACAACTTCTCAGGCCAACCGACCTGGTCGTAAAGCTGTCGGCTATTGGCTCATCGGATGTTCTGGCATGGTTTTTGTAGCTGTTGTCCTAGGTGGGATTGTTATTTATGGTATCCTCCTTGCATGCATTCTGATTGTGATTTCAAAAATTGTTCCTCATACCGTTCGATTTGATTGATAACTGATAAATCGATAATATTCTACTTAGTAATTGAATGAGTCGATGATATTATGTAATAAAGTTTCTTGCGGAAGCAAAAAGACTAATCAATTTAATTTTCAGGTGGAGTTACACGATTAACAGAATCGGGTCTCTCGATGGTGAAATGGAAATTATTGGGTGAGAAACCACCCCGAACGGAAGAGGATTGGATTCGAGAATTCGAGACATATAAACAGTTTCCGGAATTCAAATTGTGAGTGTATAGAGATAAAGATTATTCAAATCACTTGTCTTATCGTGTGTACGCGAAATTTATTGCATACTTATAGAAAGAATCAAGACATGACATTGGATGAGTTCAAGTTTATCTTCTGGATGGAGTATGGACATCGAATGTGGGGACGCTTAATTGGAGGATGCTTTGCATTTCCAGCAATGTATTTCTGGTATAAAGGATATTTCAATCGTGTCATGAAGATACGAGTTGGTATTTTCGGTACCCTCATTGGCTTGCAGGGCCTCATGGGATGGTACATGGTGAAATCCGGTTTGGAGGATCGATTCCATGGTGAAAATGATGTCCCGCGTGTCTCTCAATATCGTCTGGCTGCTCATTTGTCCCTTGCTCTTGCGCTTTACTCGCTGTTCGTATGGTCGGGACTAAATCATCTTTTGCCAGCCCAGAAGCTGCCAGTAATCACAAAATCCGCCATGCGTATTCGTAAATTGGCTCTTGCATCAAAAGGAATGGTCTTTTTAACTGCACTTTCTGGTGCATTTGTCGCGGGACTGGATGCTGGTCTGGTTTATAATTCATTTCCATTAATGGCTGATCGTTGGATTCCTAGTGATATTCTTGCATTTTCCCCAACTCTGAGGAATTTCACAGAAAATCCAACAACTGTGCAATTCGATCATCGTGTGTTAGGCACAGCTACGCTAACGCTTATTTCAGGGATGTGGCTTTTGTCAAGAAAATGCAAATTGCCTCCAAGAGCTTACACAGCTGTCACTGCTGTTGCAGTTATGGGATGGATGCAAGTTGTTCTTGGAATTTCAACATTACTTACATATGTTCCCGTTCCATTGGCTGCAAGCCATCAATCAGGATCCCTAATTTTACTGTCGATGGCATTGTGGCTTGCTCACGAAATGAAATACGTTAAGCATTTACCCAAGTAAAAATCATTTTTAAACAAACATGAAATGCTTATTGTAAACATGCATTTGTTTGAGAGCTCTGTACATAGCTGCTAGCGGTTGCTCCAATCCTAAGCTAAGTAGATAAATAGTATCTAGTTTTGAAATTTTCTACTTATATGATTTTCAATTAAATCTAAATATCTAGGTAAATATAAAAAAAAAAAAAAATAATAATTTTTGAGTTTGTCTCCAATCCCAAAGAGTTGTGAACAAAATAGTCCTACCTAAGAATATTTTAATCTCATATTAGTATAAAAAAAAATTAGATACATAAAAAAGTTTTCAAAATAAAAACTCGTACTCATTAAAAAAAAATCGGATTAGCAGAGCGTAGTTTCGATCTACGGACCTCTGGGTTATGGGCCCAGCACGCTTCCACTGCGCCACTCTGCTATGTACCGAACGATGAAAACATGTTGCAAAATGTTGTATAAATCATAAGGACAAATAAGTCGTTATGTTTACATATAATGAATTTAAAACTTTGAATATCGTGAAGACACCTAGCATCTTGTTTTTGGTTTTTTGTATGTCTTCATTTTTTTATTTAATGCATTTTCGACCTTCTTTTTCTAGGCCATCTTCAGAATGAATTTCAAACAATTAAGAAATTAATATTTAAAGGTGTAAATAGCATGACTCAAATGCATCTAGCTTCCATTGGTGGCTTACTTCTTTTAAAATTTCACCTCCTTGAATTGAATGTCCTTCCATTATAACATGATATGCCATTGCAGATTTTTGATGGGCTGGTCTTGTGCAATCATGCATGTGTTCATCATATCGTCTTTTGAAAGGACGTTTTGTCTGTCCAATATAAATTTTCGCGCAATCCATACATGTTAGCTTGTAAATTCCTGATTTTTGATCCACTTTTTTGTCTCGATCCTTTGTATTCCCCAATAAATCACTAAGTTTTCCAGGATTTGAAAACGACAGAATTATCCCATGCATTTTGAGTGATCGTTTTAAATATTTTCCAATTTCTTTACTGGAACCAAAATTTACTAAATGAACAAATTCATGGAAATTCCCCGTCAATTTTGCACAAATTTTGCAATCAAAGCAATCAATATTAAATTCTTAATTGTTTGAAATTCATTCTGAAGATGACCTAGAAAAAGAAGGTCGAAAATGCATTAAATGCAAAATTTTAAAAATTGAAGACATACAAAAAGTGTATATAAAAAACCAAGAACAAGATTTACATATAATATTACTAAGAAAACGGACAAACAGATCAAATAATCATGGTTGCTGTATCTGCTTAGAAATGATTATACCGTGTTCCGGCAAGAGACAAGAGGTTAAATTTAGGTGTAAAGTTTTAAATAATAAATTGAATATGAAGAAGTTTTAGGATTCTGGATAACAACATTTTTATCCGAAAAATCGGCAAATTAAATTATGCCCTTTAAACCGAAGAGTTTTTATTCAAAATTAGGACTACAAATATCGTCCCGATTTTCCGCCGAAAATCTTGGGACAGGCTACAAATAGACAGCTGTTCTCAAAGGAATTTCTGTCAATCGATTTTAATTGTTCCAACTTGTCATGAAGAGCAGCTGTCATTACAGTTTTCATTCATAAAACATAAAATCATAAATTTGGAATCACTACTTACTTGCTCGAATAAAAATACACTTGACAATTCAATGTGTTGGTAAATTCTGGCATTGAGTATGTTTTGGGATGTAAGTGTGTAAGTGTTGTCATAATGTATTTCAGTCAGTGGCATAAAAAATATATCAACAAACAACTACTGAAGTCTCAAATTTAATTTTTAAACCTGTCTTAAGGACTTTACTGTGAATTGTATAGTTTTATTGTATCCACAGTACTGCATTAACTGGAAGTTACGCAAACATTTTACAGAATTTGTTAATAGAACGCTATATTTGAGAAAAATAGATATTTTCATACATTTTGTTAATTAAGCCTGATCATTGTTTCTGTCACGATCAAAAAGTGTGCATTACATTATGATTATTCCATTGTTATTAATTATTTAACCTGAAACTGAAAATTTTAGGTGAAAATCTGAGATTTAAATGAGTCACTTGATTGCTAATTAAAATTCAATATAAAAATTTAAAATGGACACCAATTTGGATGGAGACGGAGATGGGTCAAGTTCCGATCTGGACATCAGCAATGACATAAATGGCTGTATAAAATCATTAGATGATGATATTGAAGGCCCAACAAACCCAATAGCTGGTGATCCAACATCCAGTAGCTCCAGTAGCACATCATCATCAAGCGAATCCTCCTCTTCTTCATCGACATCAAAAACCAGCAAAACTTCCAAGACATCAAAAACTTCATTAGAAAAGAAAGTCAAAGAGAAACCTCCAGAAATAAAAATACCTCTAGTATCGTCTGCAGCTCCGACAGTTGTTGCTACAACCGATAGGGTGTTATATCCAGCGCGTCTTCATAAAAAGCAAACTAGTAGTAATATAGATAAATCTCACAAAGTTCAACACAGATCTAGATCGCGCTCACGAGGGCCACGTTTAGCAAGAGAATCTGGATATAAAACTGATGTTTCGCTGTCGTCTGAGAGTCGACGAAGAAAATTACGAGCACCGTCAGCTACCAGAAATTGTGCTCCTATAGATATCGACTTGGATTTAAGAGGATTACAGTTAAGTACAGAGCCATCAGTATCGGTGAAATTGACGAAACGTAATGTAAATTTATTGGCGCGAAATGATACAAACAACAACACTAAAAATAAAAACATTTCGTCAACGCCGAATAGTAAGCTGCGGTCTGCAGCGCTGAATCTAGAGCTCAATCGACGTTTACTTGAACACAAAATGGATCTGAACGGCCGAACAAGTAGTATACCATTCTCTTCATATAAAATCGGATTTAAAGGCTTTAAAAGCAGTCAATCATTTCAAGAATTAACAGCAACTTCAAAAGTCATGGCTCCATGGTCGTCGAATGAAGAAACATTGCCTAAGAATAAGCCGGCTAAATATGCAAAATCTTTACCACGTACTATTAAATCGAGACGCTCATCAGTGGCAAGCAGGGCTGGTTCAATTCGTAGTACTGCTTCGACAATATCGAGAATGCGTCGAGCCACTACACCAGCAACAATAAAAAATAATGAATATGTAACTGCTCAAGTAATTGAAATAACTGAGGCATTAGCTAAATGCACGATAGGTTCATCGAAAACTCCTAAAATTCCGAAAATATCCAAAGCTTTACAAAATAGCATAGTTAAAAAGAAGAAGACTGTCAGCAAACGTAAAAATAAGAAAGATGATGATGCGCCTGTAGCGGAAGATCATAAATTGCCATTAAAAAAACGACATTATCTGGTGGCCGATGATAAAACTCCCAATAGCATTCCTAAGCGTAAACGAGCTAAGAAATCAGCACCTCCTGGAATTTTCGAGCCAACAGAACATCATGATGATTCACCATCATTTGAAGTATTCAATATTATGTGCCCAATGGTGCAGGAGTCAAAGCCTCAAGCTAATTCAGTAGTCGATAATATTCTGACAAAGATGGATCCAACAGTTGTTAAAAGGAAGCGCCGACGTGCCAATCGAACAGGATTTCCTACACCAAAACGGCCAAAGAAAAAACTTCCAACTGACAATTCAAGTGATACATCAAGTGGTCGAAAGCAACTAAAAAAAATCAAGAGCGTGGCCAATGAGGAGATGCAAAGTCTAACTGTTCGCCAATTACAATTGAAACAACAAAAAGAGCTAGACACAAAAGTGACACAAGAATCTCGCAAGATGAGAGGTAGAGCTAAATCAGTTTGTCACATACCAGACGTTGAAATAAGCCCTTCGCCAACAATTAAACGAAAAAGACGTCAAACAATCTTTCTAGAAAGGAAAGAAGAAAAGTTTGAACCCAAAGTTCAAAACCCTTCTATAGAAAGGACTATCAAGAAGCGGAGAGAAACCATGAGTATAGATTCTGCATCTTCGATATCTAAGAAACCTCGAAATTCATTAGAAATGTTCAAGCCCGAGAATCCGGTCAAGTTAATACCAAAAAATATTTACAATGGTGATACACAGAAAAGAGCATTTAATGCAAGTCTAATAGGTACAAAGTGCCGATGCACCCCTCCTAATCCATGTGGTGAGCAGTGCTTGAATCGATCAATGTTTATTGAGTGCGATGTTTCAATATGTGGTAAAAATTGCACAAATACTGCAATCCAAACTGGTGGCCTAATGATTAAGGATGTTGAAAAGTTCAAGACTGAAAAGAAAGGCTTTGGTGTTCGCACAAAGAAAGATATTCCCAAAAAGACACTAATTCTCGAATATACTGGGGAAGTTCTGTATCTGGAAAAGTTTCGTCATAGGATGCAAACAATTTACAAAAATGATCATCATCACTACTGTTTAGAACTGAGTGGAGGTCTAGTTATTGATGGACACCGTATGGGCTCACTTTGTCGCTTCGTTAATCACTCTTGCAAGCCAAATTGCGGAATGTCAAAAATATATGTTGATGGCTTACCACGAATGATACTTCAAGCTGAGGAAGATATTACAGCAGGCACTGAATTAACGTATGATTACAAATTCGATAATTTTGAAGACATGACTCCTCAACAGTGTTACTGTGGCGCTGACAACTGTCGTGGTACCTTGAGTGCACAGATGAAAACTCCAAGAACATCAAGCTTTTCATTAAAGGTAACTCTTTTTAATGTTCGTTTTAAATTAATGCAACTAACATGAAAATCATTTTAATTTAAGGACAACGAAATAACGACTAAGCGAGGCGGCCGAAAAGGTAGAGTTTCTTCAACGAATGCAGTTTCAAATTCCTGTTTCTTGCTGCGCAATTTACGACGCATAGAAAAGTATCATCCAGAATTGATGGCGTATTATCAAAACATAAACAATGGCTTAGAAGATGATCCAAAGGTTGGGTTTTCTTTTGTTTCAAAAACTCATGAGAATTCCAATTCCCCACGAGGTTCTGAGAGTCCAAAACCAGAAAAAGAAGCATCGCAATCTCCGGAGATTTTCCACCAGCCACTATCAGAGCAGTCTCAAGTGCTTTGGCAAATATGCGAAAAGCTTCAATCTTTACATGGTGCTGATATTGAGGAAGTGGCAGTTCCATCGTCACCTAGAACTGAATACACAAATCATGATCGCATATCGTATCCAGTTTCCCTCCACGACATTAAGCATAATGTTAAAATGGGTTGCTATGATTTGAATCCCTTATTGTTTCACTACAACATGAAAATTCTTCTTGATAATGTTGTTAAGTTTTGGGGCGTAAATTGTAAGCAATATCATACTGCAATGAGAGTTCGTGATGCTTATAAAAATATACGATCAGAAGTTATTGATGATATAAAACGCGTATGGGGCGATGAATTCTTAGTAAATGCAATGATGGATAAGATTGTTAAGAAGCAGGCTAAAAATCGAAAGAAAGCATCTGAAAAACAAGACGAAGAGGATGTTGTCAATTGCCATTGCGGACGATATCTTGAAGAGGGCCTTATGATTCAGTGTCAAAAATGTCTTACATGGCAACATGTTGAATGTACGGGAAATGATGGTAAAGCAGAAGATTATACTTGCTCAAAATGTGATAGTAGAAACGTTGACATGGAAATCATCAAGAAGGATGAAACAACATCTGAAGGGCATCAGTGCTATTTGACTCTTATGCGCGGAAATTTACAAGTAAGTTTATATGCATTTTTCAAAAAAAAAATAAATAAATAAAATTTAACTTATTTCAATAGATTCGCGTCGGTGATGCAGTTTACGTTTTACGAGACATTCCAATTGATTCGGGTACAACTGGCGGCCCACGACATACATATGAAACAATTGGCAAAGTTAATTATGCTGAATGTGACATTGTTCGTGCTGAAACACTTTATAAGGATGAAAAAGGAGAGCCGTATATTCTTGGTCACCATTATTTAAGATCAAATGAAGTCTACCATGAGCCATCGAGGAAGTTTTATACAAACGAACTAATGAGAACCTCAATATTCGAATCCATTCCCATAAATCTTGTTATCGACACATGCTGGGTGCTAGATCCAACGACCTACTTCAAAGGTAGACCCATCAATAGTGTCGAGCAGCATGTCTACATTTGTGAATACAAAGTTGATAAGCAAGCTCGAGTATTCAGTGTGATCAAAAAGAGTAGTCGACAGCCGATAAGTACAAAGCCATATGCATTCTATAAGTTTGAAGAACAACTGCGACAGAGAAGAAATCATTTGGTAAGTTTTCTCAATAATATTCTCATCAAATTCATTAGTAATAAAGTCTCGTTATCACGTGTATACAGCCGCATGACATTGACCATGTGATGCCCAAAAAATTCAAGAAGGAGCTGCAAAATCAGTCCAAGAAACAGAAGGTAGCATCATCATCATTAATATCTAAGAATCTTATAAATCGATCTATACCACAAATAATGAGTATATCAGTTCAACAAAAAATTGCAAATCTTGAAAAATGTTTGATCAAAATAAAGTCGCCGGAGAAAGACGCAATAAAAAATGGTAAATCGAATGATAAAACAGAAATTTCTACAAAGCCAGAACAGTCCACCGTGAAACGAAGACCTGGAAGACCCAAATTAAAGAAGCCCGAATCATAACAATAATAATTAATGACATAAGTTATTAAACGGTTTTCAAAATAAGAGATTAGTAATGTTAAATAAATCATTTTCTAACATAAACGATTTTGTGATTAAAAACTTTTTCTACTGAAATTTGGATAACAAAAACAAAAAATTGTGTACAAAAAAAATAAAAAGTCGATTTTTTTAACAATCTTAAATCGCCTCCTTTTAGTCACTTAAGTAGTTCTCATTTTACTAAAGGATTTTTTCCTATTTTAAAAACTTCGAAGCTAAACAAATATCATTATAGCAAGGAATCCCCGAATCCCCTTTTTAGATTTTAACAATAAACAGAGTCTTTTGCAATATGGAAAAATCAATAGCTGAAATAAAAAAAAAAACGTTTATTGAATATAATATTAGATTCTACATAGCCATACAACTTGTATAAAAAGATAATTTTCGAAGCGAAGTATTAGTTATTTAGCAAATTTCAGCCAGCGCTGTTAAAAATGCTGAAACTCTTTGTAATTTGAGCCTGGATCGTTGCAAATTGTGAATCAAGCGAAATCGAAAAAGTAAAATTGTACAGGAGCTTATCAGATCAAAAAACTGAATGTGGCTACGTGACAGAAGGTGCAAACATCAGCAACACATGGAAAAATTTGTGGCCATGGTCTGGTCTGCAATAGCTTTCGTGGAACAAAATGGAAAATTTGAATACTTAACAACTGGAACACTGGGTTAGTGAAAGAATTATAGTTGTCAAAGGATCTAAATTCCACAAAAGAAATATTTCAATTGACTGCACCGATCTTTCTAATGAATTATGGACTGTTTAAATATGACAACAGGCACATTAATCACTAGCAAACATATTTTATGTCGCAGATCTGCAATATCATATTATTGGGAGGGATGGTAAAGCCGCAAAATTGATGATGAAATTGGAATCGACGCAAAATTAATAGTCGATGCTTCAAAATTGACTCTTCATCCGAAATTAAGGAGAGCCATTGGCAAGCAGAAATTATTTGATATAGGAATTGTCGAGCTCGAATTGTCTGTTGAATTCAACAATTTTATGTCTCGCGCATGTTTGCCTGACGATCACTTTAATGATGCGCAATTTGTTGGCTCAACAGCTTTTGGTGTTGTTGTTCCAAATAATGACAAGTTTAAATCAATTCATTTTAGGAAGTATGCAGAAATGAGAATTCGAAATCAAGATATTTGTGAAATCTATTGGAGAAAATATTTGAAGAACTTAACGTCCGTGAAATATTTTTGTGCAGATGGGAAGGAAGAGCACACAACGACATGTTTCGGTCCACTTTACATGAAAAACAATAGTAAATCGCATTTCATTGGATCGTCATCACTGGTATATACCATCAATGGATCATGCAGCACAGTCACACCAAACTTGTATGATATTGCACAGCATTCAAAATATATTCGATATGAAATTACGCATTAAGAAATACTACCAGTCACAATAATAAACATTTAACCAGGAACAACGTTTATTTCTTAATTTTTTTTTTTTTTTTCAGGTCTTTAAAGTTGATTGTAACTTCCCAATTTGTTTCTTTGTTTCCTAAGAAATTTACAATTATTTTTTATGTCTTCACAGTTTAAAGTGTTTTGGGATTCTAGATAAAACGCATTACATTAATAATATATTGTCCCCAATTTTAGATTAATAACTTTCCTTTATTATAATTTAATTTGAAAGAATTAAATGATTTGACTGAATTGTGTGACAAAGCTTTTGCGCCAATAAATCTGTTTTAATTTTTGTTTTAAATCCTGAGCCATTGAAAATATTTTGGTTAATGGTTAGAAAAACAAACAGTTGATAGATAATATTTATGGTATCAAATTTTTGTGTGAAATAATGATGTGATTTGTTTTCGTATCTAGAGCGACAAATTTAATTTCTGACAGGAGTCAGAAAATTAATAGTTTTAAATTATGATGATGGCACAATATAGAAGGGGAGAGAGAGAAATAGGGGAAATATATATTTACAAGTGATTGTCAATATGGTGATTTGATAAGGATAAATAATTGATAGATAGGTAAATAAATTCTGAATGAGAAAAAATCAACAATAAAAATATTTATTTTTGTGATTGTGTGTGTTTCAATTCCAAACCGTTCCGGAAAACCTAAAAAATATATATTTTTTTAAATCTAAAACTATTTTTTCATAATTGAAAAGCAATTGGTTGCTTTTTTCACATCCACAAACGTGCACGAGCATATTTTTAATATCAAAATTGACTTATTCGAATTATTATGCACTTAAGGTCAATATTTTAATGCACAGAATCTTCCATCGCGTAACACTTTTCTTTCTCTTGGAAAAGAAACTTAATTAGGATTATAATAAGAATATCTAAGAAAAGAATGTTTACAGAAAATTACATAAAAATCATCTGATAACTTTAGTTGCACAATTATTATTACTATTATTATTATTCATAAAACAGAACATATCTTCAGTTGGTCCATCAATTCGTATTCAATTTCCATTCAATTTATTGCTCAGTTTAAATTATTGAGGAACTTTTGTCGCGTCAAAAACAGTTCTCTCAGTACCATCAACTAATGAACTTAACTATACTACAAACTGATATCCAACTGAATGTTTTTGTGCACAATTTCATTTTTGATATTTTTCTTTATCACTGACAATAACTGTTTTTTTTTTTTTTTTTTGTTTTTTAAGGGAAAAGTAAGGAAAACGTGTAGTGCAATCATATCAAGAACCAAAGAAAAAAATATAAACATTTCGATTTCATCCAATCGATTGTCCGAACCAGGCGTCGACTTTCAATTGCTTGACATTCCATAACGATTTCCTAGGTATTCCATTTATTAACATGCAGCTAGATGATGATCGACACGGCTAGCTGGCCTGTTGCTTTTCCATATTGATAATTACTTGAATTATATAGCCCGGCTGAATTTTTGCTTCGTCAACCGTTGTCTTATCGCCTAACAGCTTTCCACCGTAAAACCATCGCTGACAAAAGACATCGACGTTTTCTTGTGCCTGCAAAAAAAAAGACAATTTATTAAGTTTTGCTGAACAAATAAAAAAAAAATCGACTTAGCAGAGCGTAGTTTCGATCTACGGACCTCTGGGTTATGGGCCCAGCACGCTTCCACTGCGCCACTCTGCTCTGAATCGATGAGTTTTGACATTGGCAAAAACTAACCAACTTGCCAACCCCGTTTTCATTACTTTCTACCCTTATATTTTCGATCCCAAAAAAAAAGAAGGAATTATCATCAAAACATTTCAAAGGAAAAAGTTCGCTCATAAATATTTAATTAGCGGAATATTTAATTTAATTAAGGAGAGCGAAGAGTCGTTTTTGTGTGTTCTTTAGTCTTACAGTAACACATTCAAATTAGAAGGTATGTAGATATATTAATTTATACTGATTTGATTATTAGTGTTTGTACGTTTGCGTTTGCGAGCAAAGTTGTTAATTGATGGCAATTATATGCTTTCGAATATTACACCTAGCTTCGTCTGCCAAAGTTGCCCCGGTTTAAATCATTTTCAACCAACATTACAGAGTTTACAGGATTCAACTATTATGGCATTTAACTTCATGACAGTGTTTCAAATATTGAACGAGTTTCGAAAACATCATTAATTATTTATTTTTAAGCTTCATGTGATTCACAGTTTGACGGTTTTCCAATTTTAGGTATACACCAATAGACCGACATGCGAATGACCGCGTGATGGAATCGATAAAGTAAGAATCCGATTGTTATCAGGTTTTGAATTTTTAATGTTTAGCAAACATATTCATAGAAAATTCAATGGAAAAATGATAATAAAAACCAACGGTATCCAGTGTAAATTTACACAACGTTAGAGAACGCAAAACGCGCCGGCAAGTGTTACAGCATCATAAAGTGATTCATTTTTTTTTCTAACTGAAATCACACATGAACACAATTTGATAATGACCAACATTCCACTTACATAACACCCACATGTCAACAGTTGAAAACCCCAAATGACATTTTCGTGTGAAAATACCAGAAAAAAAACGTTCTGGAGCACTAAAACAATTACGAAATGGAATGCTCATGGTGGACAATGTCTATAAATGGATAAACACGCGACCTACACACATGGCACATGGAAGTTCACCCTCAATCATGGTGCGATGGAAATGAGATTAAAATGCGGTTCATTTGATAAATTTTATTCAAATTGCTATACAACTTGACGATGAAGGGTTTTTCTGCATGTGTGGCTATGGACGGATATCTTTACATCAGCTGTTTTTAATTATAGCATAGCAAACAATAATCATTTCATACACACACATCCATGCAATAAAGATTCAGGACACTAAAGTAATGGTCATAAATGATTGAAAAATCGATGAAAACATTTTTTCTTTAAAGAAAAAAACGCCGCGTGATGGAGGTTGAATATTAGTACAGAAATGTCCATTACGATGCCCATTAATTTATAATTTAAGAAAGACTTTTATCAGTTTATTGCGTGGGTAACGTACCGGCACACCAACAGACATACGGTCGTTGGTAATGTCGAATGATGTAGCAGTTTTTTACACTAAATTGAAAGTAGGGACATAGGGACGAATGATTCATCTTCACTCACCCGCGATGCATAAAGCACCACAGACGGAGAAAAGCAATAAGCAAAAAAACTCACCTGAAGCTTTTTCTTGCACGAAAATATTGAATCCTTTGAGTAAGCGGTCAATTTAACATCACTAAGCGTTGATGATAAACGTAATTTAAGCACAACCTCGTTGCCTACGGAATAGAAAAAAAAACCGGGGGTTTATAATTTGGGAAAAGCATGACCACAAATTCTCATGATGAGTGATGACCGTTAGCTTAGGCGTAGTATAAAAGGATGGACATTTTTGATTTCGAATCCATTACCCAGTCCATAATTACGTCACGCCGAATTTGTCTGTTTAACACTCACCACCATCAACAGGTTCTGAGTATTCAGCTGGTGATTCTGATCCAGTATCCTCTTTAACAATATTCACCGGATGACTGAGACAGTAAATGGGAATTTTGTAATGTGATCCAAGCTCATCATAGCACTCTGTCAAATAGCCATTTGCCAAAAATATATTAGCACCATCGAGTATTGCTTGCGCTAGTTGAAAATCGAGTGCTTCAGCTGCAACTGTTGCCGCTCGCAGAGCGTCCCAAATCTCTTTGCGCCCATCAAATGCAGGCGCCGTCTCCCAAAACTCATCACGTTTACTTCTCAGTTGTCCTTCGGTTAATGGCACATCGGATTTCCAGCGTATGGTTTCATGAAAAAGCGGATGATTTTTGCGTTGTGATCCATTTGCTGTGCTCGTTGGACCTACGACAATAACAAAGCGATTAAATCAAAAAATATGTTCTTCTTTTTTCTGCAATATAGTTTCAGCACAGTGGCAATATGAAGCATTGACAGGTGATTTCAAAATCACGTTGCGATAAATCCCAACGCTATAAGTAGGTGATCGGGGGAATATTTAATTACCTACATATGCAAACAACAACAGCACAAAAACAGATGATGGAAAAAAAATTGTTGGTCCCACACACAAAAAAAAAAAATGTTTTCGAGTAATGAATGTAGGAACAATAAATAATACATCCATGGGCCTGAATAGCACTGCTGTGTAGTTGACTTTTTTCCCTTCTTATCTTATCAAAGCAATAATTTTTTTTAAATTGTGGGAAAAATTAAATTTTCGGGCGCTCTCGTTAATTTTGTGAGTGCCTTGCGGAGTGGTTCATCATGATATTTTTTTCACATCTCTCTTTTGACCCATCAATTCGCCGATATGGACCAACAACTATGCATACAAACAAACACACAATAATTCACTGGATGTGTATATTGTATTATTAGAATGGTTAATTATCATATTTATACCTGATGGTGGTCTAGATGGATTCTCATTTATGCTGATCGTCTCATCATTGCGCGACATGCACCCACCCATGTTTGAATTTTGGATGTTCACTAACTTTCGAGTGCACGATTAACCGATTAACACTATACTTTCGACGAATGAATTGAAAATAACACTTGAAGAAACAATAATAATTGTCCAATTTTTTCAAAAATAATTCAAAACCGAAATATTAAATCACATTATATTAATTTATGGCTATCTTATCGCGCTAATCCCATTCTGTTCAACGACACTAATGGCTCAACATAAATTTAACACATGGATATTATCTCAAACTCGTGTAGTTTCCGTAACTTAATTAACTTAAAAAATGTTCTCTTATTCTTTTCTTTTTATTATTGAACATGTTCAGTTTATAGTTCTAATTTTATTCCATTATGTTCAGTTGACCGCAACAAGTTCATTTCAGTTTATTGTGGTTGATGCGAAACGCTATTTTTATTAATTATAGCAGATATCAACAACTGAAATTCATCTCGGCACCATGCAAAAGGTAATTCAATCGATACATTTTAATTTGGTCGTGTCATTTCATTCAATTAACGCGTTATCTATGTAGGCTTTTTCAAACAACAAATTATTTTCGAGGACCATCTTGATGCGATGGATTAGCAGCAGCAATATTGTGAGAAAAGATACAGAGATGGTGGAACAGCAGGATCGGTCATTACCGATTCCACCATATAAGCACAAGGATAATGAAACAACTGAATTACGTAAAGCCCGTCTTCTTTATCAATCCCGCAAACGAGGAATGCTTGAAAACGGTTTGATCTTAAGTACATTTGCTCAACGCTATCTGAAAGACATGAACGAATCACAAGTGAAGTTATATGATGCCCTCATCAATCAGCCTACTAACGATTGGGATATTTTCTATTGGGCTACAAATGTTAAAACCACGCCAGACGAATACAACAATGAAATCATGGAACTCCTAAAAAAACATGTTAAAAACGAGAAACGAGAACAGAGATTCAGACAGCCAGGTTTATATGAGGATGCATATTAAACACCAAAAGTTTGGAGAAAAAACCCTAGAGTTAGATTGAATAAAAAAAAAATATCGCTTCCGCTCATCAATGTTTCACTACATATTAAAATTATCAAAATAACGTCTCGTCCTAAAGAATCTAGGTATAGAATATATTTCTAATAAATATAGGAATTGGCAAGGAATTGGATCGTTATGCAGCAATGTTCCATTAAACCAGAGTACTCTTAGCATCGCTCAAATACTTTGTATAGCTCTTGCAGACTCGTCATCTTCAGGAATGTTCCATTTCTATTAAACTTCGCAGGTGGCAAGAGACTTCTGCGTATTTCAGGATACAGAACATGTTCGGTTAAATAGTTGTGGTCAATATTTTCCGATGTTAGTGATAATCGCGAATAGAATGAAGCTGTTTCCGACGCAATTTTCCGAAAGCATTCCTTTTCTTCATCATAATTGACATCTGTAGCTAATCGAATAATAAAAATAGGCAGCTGACTCATTATCGGCATGTATTTTGGAATGATGAGTGGAAGGTATTCTAGCTGACCATCACCATTAATACCAATATGAAAATATTCGCGCAACATCACTCGATGATCTAGCAATATGTTCTGAATATGCTCTGAAAGATCCTCCTTTGATCCATCGGCTTCTATCCATTCACAATCCTTCATTTGAAGACCTAGCATCGCCAGCTCTTTAATATCCAGTGGTTCATCCAACTTAAGATCATCAAACTGTTCAAAGTTGGTGATTAATTGCTGATAGAAAAGTTCACGAATCAGATTTTGAGTATTACAGATGTATAAAATGTTTTCGCACTGTATCAGTGCTTTCTCTTTGCTAGCACATCCAACGTATTTCAACTTTTCCAGCTGCAGTCGCAATCCTTCGTCATGATGATTCTCAAATTCCTTTCGTAGTTCTAAGATTGAGGTCAGTTGCGTGCTATTTAATACTTCTGTTACTTTCAGTTTCTTTGATTTGAGCATGTTTGTTGGGCTTGCGATGATTTGTGATGATGAATTCATAAGCGATTGGTTGTGACAGCCTTGTTGATTAAAATATTTAACGATGGTCTGACTTTTTGAGTCTGTTCTTATCATATCCTTGGCATAGCTTCGATCCTTTTCGTCAAATGATTTGTCGTTCATGATTTCTGATGCACCAGGAAGGAGTTGTTGCGTGTAAAGCTTTCTGGTTTCTTGAGTTTCTAGCAATTTTGATTCAATAATGTCTTTTATTTGTTCCACAATCAATTCTTCATTCAAAAAATGCACTTCACTCTTTGTCGGATGCACGTTGATATCTAAACGATCTGGTTCAATGTCGATACTCATATAAATGAATGGATGAACATGATTTGGAAGCAGTGAATTGTATACGTCATCAAAAATGGCTTTCTTCAGTGATTTTGATTCAACCAGACGATGATTAATGAACAAAAGGAAGTTGGATTTTTTTCCCGAATAATCAGCCTTTGAGATTGAGGCGGACATTTTATACTTTAGATTATCATCAGAGCATTCTACAAGTAGCAACGATCTGGCTACTGTATTGCCATAAATAATGCGAATATTATCAACTGGTGACTTCCCGGGTTGTGTCTTTATGGCGTTTGTCTCGCTGAATTTCTTTAATGAAAATCCAACGTGATAATTATGAACCGCATATTTAGCAACCACATCATAAACTTTCTGAAATTCTTCAGTGTGCAATTTCAGCGTCTTTTGTCTGATTGGAACATTGTAGAAGAGATCTTCAATTGTTATGATTGTGCCTTGATTACCAGCGCATGATATTGGTCCTTCTTTCATGATTCCATCTTCATAATACGCTCTAGGAAAGAGCAGAATTTGTTAGCTAAGTAAATACGTTAGAGTTTCAGGATGTTAAAATTTTATTTACTTGTATGCGCACGGCTCCTTTCTTGTTTTGGTTTGAATTGACAATCGACTTATCATACTGATACTCGCTAGAGCCTCTCCGCGAAATCCATATGTAGAGATAGACTGGAGATCATCATAGCTAACAAGTTTAGATGTTGTAAATCGCTCACATAGAATCGACATATTCTCCTTCAGGATACCTGTGCCGTTATCAGATATCTGAAGAAACTTCATGCCACCGGACTTTACTGTCACTTGGATATTCTTGCTTTTCGCATCAAGACTAAAAATGTATGACATCTCAGATGGAAACCGACAAGACAATTTTAGTTTCCTTACCAATTTTCAATTAGCTCTTTTAAAGCATTTGCTGGCCTCTGAATGATTTCTCCGGCTGCAATTCGATTAACAACACTCTCATCAAGTTTAATAATTGGTTTTGGCTCTAAATCCATAATTTTCAGTTGCTTTATAAGCTTAGAACTGGAAAGCCAGAAATATAAATGTGAATCGGAATGTAAATAAACAATATGTATCATGTGCATGTATTAGTCAAGGTATTTCTTAGTTTGTATGGTGGGGTTTGTGCTGCAAGAGCGGAACTATGTAATTTATTAATTCAGATCTGACTTGATTTCAAGATCTTAAGAAGGGTACAAAGCAGCGGTTTCTGAAAAATTTGTTTGATTCTTGCCTCGAATTTTGCCGTTTTTTTGGAAACGACTTGGAAACGTTTTTCTTTAATGAGCCCGGTTTAAAAACGACTTCAACTTTAACCTTACAATATAATGGACATTCATTTTGTGCAACCGGAAAAGATCGATATCTTTGTACAATCGATAAGAAAATATCAAGTTTAAGAGATTGGGAGAAAATCGTGGTTGGAATCGCATGTACGCTTAATGAAGTTATATCCAAAAGCTGCCATTGAAGCATCCGCACATCGCGAAGAAGTGGCTTATTGCGTTATCGTTTGTCGCACGAAAATACTTCCGAAGCTTCTTATTGACGATCACGAGATCACATCAACTTTCTTTATTTATACTGTTCTCTATCATGAAAATATTGGAATTTCACTGCTAGAAACGATCCTGTATCATGAGAGCAGCTGCGAATCTCTTGGCGATTACGTCATCGATCTAATTGATTATTGTGTTTATGGCGTTACACAATTGATCTCCTTATACCATTCCGGATATCATCAACAGAAAATTGATCCCAAGATAGAACTGAAGCCGATTGAAGACATCAACAATCAAAATCAACAAAAAGACAACATTTGCAATCGGTGACCTTCGAGCTAACTAATGAGATAAATGCTTTTCGACATGCGTGAGTTGGAGAGAAGTGCTAGTGAATGTTCTGAACGAGACCGTATTAGATCAACTGCCACCGTTGGCAGAATTAAAGCGATTTTTATGCACATTACAACTTACATCCAGCATGTCAAATTCGCTCAGCAATTTAGTTCTGGAAGTAATTCCTGAGGTAATTTCACTCTTAATTTGCACAAAATTTAATTAAAGTTTAACATTTGCTATGCGCGCGGCATACAGATCAAAGACAAGATAATGGAAAATGCTCGATCATATGGTTGGCCATCTATCGTTGAGGAGCATCTAAAATTGTTTGTGGAAATGACCCATACATATTGCCCATAAGTTTGCGCTTTAATTTCGTTAGTAATTTTTAGATTAAGTGAACTCTACAATGTGGACATGATGGCAGAATTTGAGGAACAACAACAAAAAGATTCGCAATCTGATGGTAAACGATCCTGTGCAACATGCCAAAAGGACGCTCACGATGTGAAGTTGTTTTCTATTGTTGTCGGTGAGTTGAATAATAATTTACGTTCCTTTCATCCCATTTCTTTTATTTGCTGTTGCCCGTGAATGCCAAGTCAAAGATTGGGTGTGGGTCAATCACAAGGAGAAATGCTATCAATATGTGCAACAGTGAATCCGCATGTCAATAATTGAACCTAAGTAACGAGGAGAACATCATCAACAACAGTTACGTGGCAAGCTTTCGTCATGCAATAAATACCTACTTAGGTAATTATTGTAATTCGCATTTAATTTGCATTTATATTTATGATAAAAATCGTGGAAAGCTTCTTTTTTTGTGTCGGAATAAAATTGAGTTTTGAGTGTTCAGTTTTTTCTTTTTGTCTGAATCATGATGATCGGTTCCATTTTGTTTGTCTTTTTGAATTATAAAATAATTTTGGGCTGTGAAATTAACTTTGTACCACTTAATGGATGTGCTTATGATCAGCTGGCATTCGTGAATCCATCAACAGGATTTATCGTTAATGGTGATTTTTGTGGACTTGAAGTAGATAAAGAGTCATTTTGGGAGCAACCGTTTGTATTTTACGCAAATGCAAAAGATCATATGACATATTTATTGATCATGGTTGATAACGACAATCCGGGGACAAATGTTGGCAAATTGTTTTTGCACTGGTTGGTAACAGATATTAACGGAAATAGTTTAAAATACGGTTTAGGAATTTACTCTGGAAACACCGTTGCCGGTAAATAAAATTAATACGTTTGAAAGGGACAACGTTCGTTAGTTAGTGATATTTTCTAGGTTATGTTGGAGCGGATCCATCGCAAGAAACTTGTGTCCATCGATATTCTATTTACATTTATGAGCAGCGCTACCGAGTCATGCGACTTCCAGAATTACCAACACTCAGAACTGATTTTGATCTTCTAGATTTCACTGAACGCGCAAATCTTAATGGTGCACTTTGCGGGCCAGTTGCAGGAGTTGAATTCAAATCCCGCTACTAAAAATTGTCCAGTGCATTTATGATGCAATAAAAACTTTCCATTTCATTTTTATTTGTGAATGAAAACTTATATACACTTTCAGTAATTTATAATTCAAAAAAAAAAAAAGAAACAAGTTCGACTAAAATAAATTTAACTAAACATTCATAACGTCGCTGCAAAATAATCTAGATTGGAACATACTTGCATCAGTTTGCCAACAACATGCCTAAAGCTTCTCTTTCGATCTCTCTATCCCTCGATCGCTTGCATATTATTTGCATAATTTTTAGTGACATCAGTAATAACACTTGAGTTAGTTGTTGTGTATCAATTAAAAACTACTACTTAATAATTAAACATTTTGAAGTGCACCATTCATATTAATTACAATTTACGTTTGCACTGGACACGTTTAAAAGCTGTTTTCGTTTTACATATCTCCCTCTCTCTGTACAGTCACACGTCCAGTTACATGTTTACGTAATTAAGCTTGAAGCTTAAAGTCATGAATGAAAAATTATGTACCGTGAAGCATGAATCTATTCAATCATAATCCTCAATACCATGCGCAGCATCATTGTTGTTGTCGCCGAAACGAAGCATGTATGGGGAAAGCTCTTGAAAGTTGCAACAATTGTGAAACGTGATAGACGATAGTTAATTGCTGAACATACAACCAGAGAAACAACAAAAATATCAAAAATTTCATTCATAAAAGTTTCCCATGTGTTTCAAATATCACAAGTCGCTTGAATGAATGAATGAATGAAACACCACGGAGCTCACATAATAGCTTTAAGAGTGCGCCCACGCTGAACATTTATAGTCGCGAGCCGCTTTCGGAATAACACAAATACACATTGAGAAATTTATGAATGAAATGAAAATCGATTTTGAAATGAGTCGAAAAAGTCTTAGACAAAACTATTAATGACACACAAATCTTGATGGTACCTCATAGCCAGGTTTCGATCAACCATTTTGCGATCATAAAGCGGGCAGACACACTCATGTTGCGGAATAAGACACCGTGTAACATATTTTCGAATGTCAAACTGTGCGATATCTCTCTCGATCGTTTATTAATAGAAACTCACGCAATGTTTTACTCTTTGCTTGATGGTTCTTCTGGTACATTGAGGTTATGTGTGTTGATGATTCAGACAATGGCACGAAAACGCGAGACATGTCATTGGGGAAGTTGGAGATTCATTCATTAAAATGTCTGCACGAAATAAACGCACGATCATTATGTATGTATCCCTTCTCACCCGAATCAACTCTGCGTGGGTGGAATCTCAGAGGGGAAAATGAAAAAAAAAAAAACTGTGCCCATTTGTAGCTAAAACTTCCTTAATTGAGTTCTAACGGATCGCAAACACATGTTCGGACGCCCCCACTTGAAATAAAACTTGAATTGAGCAACATGCTGTTTACATCATCATCAGAATTGTACTGACAATCAATCCATCTCGCTCTAGCGCCTAATTATGGCAGGCTTTTTATTGACTGTCTTGACTGCGATTGAAAATACTGTCGAAAGAGATCGACGGCGTCTCCAAAGCAGGGAAGGGCTTAATCGACAAAAAAAAAACAAACTAGCAAGAAAAGTAACATTGTGCCTTTTAAAGTGATAACGTTAATGTGTATAATACGTGTATACAATAATTAAAGTAAAGCGGGGGCGTTTGTGAAGCAACGATATTAAAAGATATTTTGTCTTCCATCTCTTCCCCGATTTTAAGTCTTCCCCCCAAAAGCCCCATCGTCTTGGGCCTCATTTCGTTTCGTCGCATTTCAAGTTATTATAAGACAAACAAAATATTTACGAATCAAATTATAAGCAAAAAAGTAAGAATAATTGTATTACATTCGAGTGGGTGGCAGCACGTCAGTTTCCTGTTTTTCTCTTGCTCGGCATCGACCCATTCTCGCAACGATTCTTGTTGATTTTTCACCATTGTGCTTTTGTGCGATTTTTCGCCTGATATTGTCACATGTGCATCGTAATCAGCTATTCAGGCTCCGCAGTGAGATTGCATGTAAGATGGTGACCACTTTCATGGTCAATAATAAATTATCAACCGAGTGGTTCCGAAATTGATTAGAGGCTCAGAGCACTCAGGACGTTCACATTATGTCGATGATCACGCAGATCGCTCGGACGCTGCGCTGTTTTATTTCATTAAGACAAATCCAATAAAAGCGATTTTATTGCTTGCGCCAATCTCTCGATCTCGTCGCAAATGTTATTCCGCGCCACAACGCCAAAACTAGATTAATCCCATTTTTATTACGCTTATTTAAAAATCACGTATTTGATCATTTCTATTTATAAATCCCAGCCGTCACTCGCTCATTTCATTCATAAAATCTCCATTCAACGCGCTTCTGTGAATGAAATAAAAAGAGAGAAACAGCAACTCGAGTTCTGCTGTCATGCCAAAGAGCCAGTTTTTGTGAATGAAAATATTGTTTATGATGAATTTTAGCCAAAGTCATTTATCATGTGCGAATTTACAGTTGGATAATTGACTAACTACACATGTGTACACTGAATATTGTCCCCTGCATTTCGCAGTGACTGTAAATTACAGTATAAATTCAAATTGCGAGTAGAAAAAAGTGTCAATGCGAACCAGATTTGAATACTTGAATTTAGTTCATGTGTCGCCTGAATTTGCATAGAAATGCATGAAGTTTATGCAAAGCAAACAGTCCATCTGTGAGAAATTTTCAACAATCTAAATGCAATTGAAATAAAAATGCATATAAATCATGGTTCTGGAATCACAGTCTGGATGATTGTTTGCTCACCATATGGTGTTTTTCTTTGCTTTGCCATCGATGTCTTCTCTTGTTGAATCTTTTTTTATTTTTCGACTTCTATCAGTCGCGACTCGCAAGGTGTGTCAAACTTCATTTCCTTAATCTGCAATTATAAAAAATGCATCTCATTCAATTGCATGGTATATGCGATATAGAAAAAGTCAATTATCGGCTATAGATTTTTATTAGGTGGCTCTTCAATGTCGGTATTGTCAGTTGCAAAAAAAAATTAATTGATTATGCAAATCTGAATGTGTTTATGATTATTATTCCTCAATTCGCGACCATAAATATTAAATAAGATTTTAAGATGATGAAACACAACAACACCAATTATTGTTTACTAAACCGGAAATGACTAAGGCTGGTAGCACAAAATATGATTCTCATCATTAATCTTCGCTTATAAAAAACTCCGAGTGTGAAGTTTTTGTTTGTGCGCGCTTGCTAAGATCATTTGATTGAAGATTAAGAAGGTGAAGAAAAACGTTTAATTAATTATTGATTACGGTCTAGATGGTTACGTAGCGCCTGGCCAGGGTCGTTGAATTCGATAAAGTCAGCTGTTGAATAATTAACAATCACAAATTATCTAATAATAATAATATGGCGTTGCCAATATATTTCATTGAAAAAATAAATGGCTTCATATATATTTATGCATTAAATTGTTATGAATGAAAAACGGCTATGAATGAGTTTTATGGGTTGGAGCGTCGGTTTGCATACACATATATACCATACGAAACTGTTTTGCCTTGAATGATTTATATCGCAAGAGAGTTTCACAATTCAAAATTATTTATGTTCGTTTGAAGCCAATTACGCATTTGATGCGGAGGGACACGAAATCGGATTTTTCCTAAACTATTTATTATACTTACCTTACTATTATGCAAAAAAACCTTCTCATTGGAGCCGCAATTCAAGCCGCAAAAGTACATCACTCTGGAGAAAGAATTTGAATGATTGTAAAGACGATGAACCTTAAACAGAAGAAAAATCCTTTAAAATTATTTTTGTCTCTGTTCATTAGCAATGTTTTATTTGTACTTTTCTGTTGTCAGAAATCTCATTTCAGTTTTATCTCTGGTGTGCTGTTAACCTTTATGAGCTTGAGTCACGAACGAGTCATAATTCCAAGTTCACATTAACCGGAATATAAGAAGAGACTTGCGAGACTCCTCGCGCTGCACAACGCAACAAAAATTACTCTTGCTGCGATTTACATGTGTTGCCCTGGAGGAATCCTTTTTTAATTAATCGTCCAAATATGACCGCAATTCCATTTCGCTCTGCTACACTGGATTATGCTTCATGGTTTTGTACAAGATGTGATTAGTTGTTGGTGGAAAAAAGAAAGAAGTTGATCAATTGCCTTGCATGCACTAAATGATGTTATTAATTAAATTTAAATGACGTTTTGATCGATGCCTGGCTGGATGAAGTTTCTTCAGACTTGATTTCCTCTCCATTGGAGCGTCGCCACAGTTCAAAGTGCAAGGCCAATAAAACTTTAACGATGCTTTAATCATTAGTCAATAATCGTTTTATTGCATTTTTATTATAGCAGAAATTGCCTCATTACACGCTGCAATTACAAGACGCACATGACATATACAATTTGCTTTAGTCATTGTTTCTGATTTCTTCAATATGTGTAGTTATTCTTGACATGCAGTTGCAAATATCTATTCAAATTGCAGAGAAAGTAAAAGTCGCAAAATTGCAAACATCGTTATTATAAAATAAATCAGCGTCTTAGGTATTTGCAGGGTTTAACTTTGGGATATCACATCAAATTTACGAAAGAGGAATGTTTCTTCAAGCCCCAAGAAATTATTATGCAAAATATCATTTAATTTGACAGCCATATCCGGCCATTCACGAAAAAAGAGCTCGAGAGTTGGATGCCTTCATTCGTGTATATTTGCAATTCATTCTCATTCGGTGCGGATTAAAATATTGGGATCGCATGAATGAAATTTCGACCAGCAGCTTCTCCTCTCGGGGACATTGTGAGACATTAATATGGAACGATAAAGCCGAAGAAATTTACATAAGTCCAATTCGAAATAATCATCGAAAGCCAATAAAGTTTTATGTTCTACAATTATTAACTTCCAAACGTTTTTTGATTTATGAAGAACCATCGTAAACATTTCCCCGGTCTTTTTCTTGTTTGTGAAAATTGTGATAAACAGTAGTTGGATTTGATAAATTGAGGCACACCACAATCATAGTTTCGACTCGAGCAGACAATCAAAACAAGCAGATTTTTCTGTGAGCTACGCTCATTATCATAATAAAATAATTAATTAAAATGAGTTCTGATTTCATCGCTATCAAAAAAAAAAAAATTCTGGCATCCGAAGAAATTCTCCAATGCCGAAACTAGCGTAAACAATAAATTAATTTCGGTTTTTGGGACACAGAAAACAAACAATTATCAATGCCAGCTCTACAACATGAGTCGAAGTTGACTTTGAAATAAATTGGAGAATTGAAATGAGCTCGCAATGTGCTTTATTTATTGACTTGTTTCAATGGCAATTAACATAAATTACCAAACAGAAAATTGACTAAATTCTTCTCTTATGTTAATTACATGTTTTCTCAATGTGCCTAATTTATGCCTCAACGCTGAAAGGAAACGACAACGAAGAATCGAAACATGCTGAAAAAGAAGCAATTTCTGTGAGAAATGAGAAGCTTTCCGACATATAGGCAACCATTTGATGATCTGTGTGAAAAATACCTGTCAAATTCGACTCCAGATAATTAATGAACTCTCAACAAGTTTTAAATTCTCTTTGCGCGATGAATTGGCGATTTATTGAGTTTAATTTTTAAGCTATACAACAACAGCAACAATATTGACTGATAGATTAAAGCACAAATGGCCGGGGGCATCTAGTTGGTAAAATGCAAAGACCTGTTGATGATCGCACGTAACCATGTTTACAGAAACATCCCCGAACACAAATATCGGGGCACTGATTCTCGATGTCTTGAATCTGCTGATAACTGTCACATGTTATTGTACAAGCGGTTCCGCACTGTCGATATTCTTCATTTGACAAAATGCATGCTCTAGTTGGACAATCAATTGGAAGGACACATTTATCATTGAATCGGACGTAGCCACTCTCACAAAAACAACCGGTATGACAGTTATTCTCATTGGCAGCTTCACAAACTGCCCTTGATAGGCGATCACCAGATTTCGGCTGAAAAGCACATGTTTGATAGCATCTTGGACCACATGCATTCCAAACAAAGTGCTCTTCGGGGCATGGATCGCCCAAATGTTCTGGATATTCTGCAGTGGATAAATTATCCCTACTTAAAGATGCAACTGTTGATTGCTGCTGCATAGCATTGATTTCGAACTCGACTTCATTCTGGCGCGCCATCCCCTCATTAGGAATTGTAACGGAATCCACTTCATCAGAGCTCTCAACAGTTGTTGCTTGCTCAAAATCATCTATGGCACCACGTGGCAAGTCAGTCAACGTCTCCGGCACGAGTTCAGGTGGAATTGTTGGCTTGTAAATATCACACTGAGCAGCGGAACACAAAAGTACCATAAGAATGAAAGACTTCATATTGCGTCGAGTTGTCACTATCAACACACGAAAAAGAACTAACGACAAAAATTCTTCAAATTTCTTCTTTTATAGCATTCTTTCTCGCCTTTTCACAAGATTAATGACAAATAAAATTCTTAATGTCGTTTAGAAGGTTATTTTTTGTTCTTGGTGAACTTTCTATGGGACGCCATATAGTAAGTATATAATGAATAATTGTGTAAAGTGATGGAATGAGGTATACAAGTCTTTATACTTAGATATATGCTTTATGTATATTATATATGATACTTGTGGATCACAATGCCCATTCAGAACATTTTTCTTATGCCTAATATGATGCCTCGCAATGTTTGAACAGAGAAAGTAAAAATAAAAAATATTTCTTGAGATTCGAAATCATAAATTTTATTCAAATTTGTTCTAGTATGTTATTCAACAATCGTGCGGTCTCAAAGCAGGTTCCATCAACTCTTATTCCACTTCTGCAGTCCAAACTCTTCACACATTATGATTTTTATCTTCTCGGTAGAAGATCATTGGCCTTCGTCATTCACATTTTTTTTTTATTATTATTAAGTTGCACACATCATGACTTAACCGCTCGACCATATGCTCGACATTTTCTTATGTATCGAACTGTGCCGTATCATTTAATTGCTTCAAATTAATATGCCTTCAATTTCATGACTTGAATGAGCATTTCATATGCAATTTAAGCTTCATTTTCGCAGCTTGATGCATTCAAAATTATGACAGTTGTAAAATTTTTAACACCCAGCCATGAGGACTGAGCAGCAACATACTGACAGTTAGTATACAAAATAAATATATTTATTTGAATATGCTAATTGTGATGATCTGTGATGCGTGTTTCAAAGTTGGAACGTCGTATCTTGAAGATATCTTTATTGCGCAACCTCGATCGCGAACGTTCAATAACTTTCTTTGACAACAATCATTGCCGATCGGTGCCGAAAGTCTCCCCAGTGTTTTGATCGGTTCAAATTAATTTTGATGCCTCTTCGAAGCTGAAGAAAAAAAAAACTGTTTGATTATCTGATGATTATCTCAAGAGCATCATAATTAGCCAATTTAAATGATAATTCCGTTACTATCTGAATTCAATCACGACATGATATCGGACTGCGCGGTGATTTAATAAACTCTTTTTTTTTGTTTCGGTGCCGTTTCAACTTTAAAAAACATAAACAAAAATTTCAATTAAGTTTAAAACTCTCTGAATATGGACGAGCTCAATGAGCAACACAAATATATATTTCATGTCTGAAAGCAATTATTCAAGTGAAAGAAATATTTTTTGCTGATTTCTTCATAAAATATTTCCAACAAAAATCACAAATTAATTTGGCGCACATGACTACAAGTTAGACAATTATCGAGTGGAACTTAATAATGAGTGAATAATTCAGTCTGCTATTTATCGACAGAACTGCAGCGCGCCATGTCGACTGTTTACAATTTTATCGACATTATTGATTGCAATTGATCATAAATGTAGCCGACTAGTAAACAGTTTATTGGCTCCGGGAGTAAGGAGAAAAATTAAACTAAATAAGAAATATGCATCACCTAACTGGAAAGTGTATAATAGTCAAACATATAAGCATAGCGTAGCATTGCAGCAATGGTTGTTGCCAGTGATAAATTGCCGGCACTTTGATACACGAATCATATCATAAATTTATTCATAAAAAAATTTCTTTGCTTCTCGCGATTGGTAAACAGCAATCTGTTAATGATTTTTTGGCGCTATACGCTCGACATTTATGGCGAAAATATCTATCTAGAGAGTTTTGAGTTTCATTAATAAACATTTCAATTTATTCCGATATCCAATAATTATATGCACACGACTCTCTGCGGAGCTCTTTTGAGGTGATTTTGTGTAATCCTATTGACCATATTTGGTGATGACAACTTTTATTTCTACATTGCCCAATGAAATTATCTGTTTGCCGATCGTCGACTCAATTTGTTGCCATCAAAACTCTAAGAGAATAGAGCGAGTTTAGATTGTCTTGCAGCTTTATTTAATGCATTGCAATTTCGGAAATGTTAACTTAATTAAACGATATTGTCGATTCAATACGATGGCAAATAATCATTATTAAAGGCATTCGATTCCGAATTGAGCCGCAAGCAAAAGTGATTCAATTCTTGAAAATGTTTGTTATTTTCATAAAAACACATTGAGTCGTAATAACATGGTATTTATTAATTGTGTACCATTATCCATCTATCATTATCATACATACACAATAATCAAACAGCTTTGCCGTTCACTGGATGGTTTTGCGATCGATAAATCTCACATATGTGAGGTGGCTTCAATGCTATTGAATTCATAAATATGAATTATGGAAAACTCCTTCTTCTGCGATAGATCGATCGATCAAAACTATTTTCGTGTTACACTCTGTTGAAACAAATTGAAGAGTTTTATATTGTAAAAATTGCTATAAAATGATACTGCTTGTAATTTCAACTTCTGCACAACGTTCTGCATATATTTATGCAAATTTAATTAGTTTGAATGTGAGTTTGAAGTTCTTTAGCGTTGTGCATATTTTATTCATTGAAAAATTGCATGATAGAAATATTTCATAAACAACTTCTAATATCAATAAATAATAATTCGCTCCGTTCCTAGAGACAACAATCATGCAACAAACATGCACCAAAGCACACACCATAAAGCACCGATTAACATTTTGTGTGAAGCGTCCAAATGAAATGAAATCCCACACACGATTTCACGATTTAGTGGAAATTCACATTGTACAACTATGCTAAATTATTTTTTTTTATTTCGTTAGAGGCATTCTTTATGGCAATTTGTAATCCCTTAAGGTAAACAACACATACTCACACATATTTATATGAAGCACATCATGAAATCGATTCATAAACATAACTCATATACACATTTGTGCATCGGCGAATGATAAAATGGCAAAAAAAATTGAAAAATTGATTTTCCATTCTTTGGCGAGTCGCAATATAAAGTTTGCACAACGGAAACAATCAAATGCTATATCACAGTCCACAGAGGAGAAATATTATGCATGTGAGGCATGGCATGGCATATGAACACAAATTTGATGTGTTTAAATTGAAATGAATTTTAAATTATTACGAATTTCAGTGCCGATAATTTCTATACCATTAATCAATTATCGAAATGTAAAATATATTAAATGCGACCGATAATTTATCAATATGGTAGATCCAACACGAAAGGATCATGCTCAGTTCGCGCGCGTCCATTATATTTTATTTGCCATGAGAAACGTCAAAAATCTTCTTTTGCAGTGCCGCTGAAATTAATGAAATTCGAAGGCCCTTTCGTGCTGCACTTGCTTCGTTTATTGACTTTTTGCGCAATTTATTGAGATCCTCAAACATATGTGTGCATGTGCGCGTTGTTCCCTGAGAAAATTTTATAATACGCATTTGAGAATTCACAAGAATGATGGGAAGAGATGGGAGATCATAATTCATATTCTGCGACTCAATTTTACAGGTCACATACGAATGACCTCAAAACATCTTCAAACCACGTAAAAGATGATAGAAATAGTGCTGCGCGACGTGACGTTGCTGCTGACTCACATAGAGTAATCTAGATTAGCGAAATTTTAAGCGGAAGTAAGATCATAAGTAAGCGATAAATAACATTCTGGGAGGTAAAGAATTTATAGAAACTTAATCCAAAATCTAGATAATCTATGCCATAATGAATCACAGATCTCATTTCATAACGAATACAAAAGGAGCATTCGCCCAAGCTTGAAACCCGCAATTAATTTTCCCTGCCACGTCGACTACTGGTCTTTGCCATTCAGCACATTTCACACTCTTTATATAACTGGAAAAGCCACACAATGGAGCATCAAATTGATATCAATTTGTCTTGCTTGTGGTTGATATTTGCTTTTTGCTGAAGATGCTGAAAAGTTTAAGCTTTTTTTTGTGTTGTTTTCAATCAGTGAAACATTTTTTTCTTTTTTTTTGTGAAAAGATTTTCTGTCAATGATTTCAAGCCACTGTAATTCCACATGGACATCTCGCGAACGTCCAGTAGTCACTAAGACATTTTAAGAAATAATTTCATTTGAAATGTGAGATAAATTCACATTAAAATACATAAAAATGCATTCAATTCCGGACCATAATCTGGTATTCTCTGTTTCGCGCGCGCCTGAGAGCCACGTATGGTCATCAATTTCATTCTGGCTTATCTTGATGCTTGTTCTCCAGTTGGAATGCCATAAGACGGTTTTGGGGGGGGGGGGTAGGAATTAAGAAGATGCTGCGTTTATTCGATCGAGAATAAAAATCTCACACGAAATAAGAAAATAAAAAAATATATATATTTCCTCGAACTCGCATCATTAGATCAGAGAAAATGAATCTCTTGTCGGGCATGGCTTCATCATGTCGCGAGCATTTCATTTTTATTTGTTCGTAATTTGACATCAAAAATGAGTCGCGTCTCAGTTTCACTCCCAATAATTTTGTGAAATTTATATCGGGAATATTATACGAATTTTCGCGCTAACTTAATAACTTATTTTCGAACGCGATAAAGCGAAAGCAAAATATAAATTTCATTGGATACATCGCATAATAAAGCGAACGAATGGAGACAACGATGGTAAGAGCAACATAACATTTGACCTTATCGCTGTTTTTGCGCGTTCCTTTCGCAGTCAGCCCCGCACCAGACAAATTCAAATATAATTCAAACAGAATTATAATTTGCCTTTGCATAAAGCAGACACAAATCGTGGCAGGGTGGCTCTTGCTCGTTCTCTTTCTCGCTCGCTCTCTGGATGATTGTACTGTAGTTTCCAGCATTTGTTTTAAAGCTCACAATTTATGGTGCCGCAAGCGATGTATGAAAAAAAAAAAAATTGTCAAAAGATCAAAAAATTAATAATTACACGGCTCTGTGGTTCACAGATTGATCTTTTAATTAACGGAAATGTCCGAAGGGACGCATACAGAGAAATATTTGTGTCGCAAAGCCTTAAAATATAGCATAGCCTCAAAAAACAAAACACTAAAGCAAAATCGTCAATCTAGATTTTGTCGCCTGAACATGGCGATCGGTTAGAAGGAACATGGTTTATAATGACCAATCAAATCAATCATCACCATTGTCGCGTATTTTACAAGATTCGAGTTTTTTTTTTTTAACTTAACGTGTCAATTAATTTCCAAGACCAAAAATAATTGTTACGTGTTCCTTCAACCTGTAACAGTGAACGCATTTTACGGTTGACAATTTTTTCATTGGATCCGGCCCATTAATCATTCAAACACATAATCGTTAATTAAATTGTTCAATTTACAATCTACCTAGGCATGTACAATAGGATCGCGACAGTGACTGTATCATTGTGCTACGATCTCGCTTGGAAACATGATTTTATGTAACCTCAAATAATAATGGGCATCGCATAAACATAACCTCAAATTTGATTACCGTTCTGTCTGCCGCGTTGTTAAGGTAAAAGAAGGTGGCAATCGAAGGAGGATGAATTGGAAGAAGAAACACTTAAAGTAACATTTGAGATGATTTCGCAATTAATCCACTTAAGCTATATATTTAGCTCCGAGTTCGGCCTCCAATGTGGAGAGAATTTCGGAAATTGAAATGTTATGATGCTGATTATTTTATATTTTAACGGGCATTATCAAACTATTTGTATCGCATTACGTGCGTTTTAGTGATTGACAGCTGATGGGAACGAAACAAAAACAACAAGCGCTCAATCATAAAAAGGAAATGCCATCAAAACAACTTTATATGGAGTTGTATTTTTTCTTATTTATTTGAAGGCTTAAAAGATGCTTCCAAATCTTATTTCTTAAGTGGCTTCAATTTATCGCTAAATTCTCATTCTTCATCTCAATTTCTCTTGACGTTCCTGCACAGGGTAAAGCAATACAATGTCTCGAATATTAGAAGAAGAAACATCGTACGACTAATGAACCAACAAGAACGTTTTTCCTTTTTCTTGTGCAATAGAAACAAGTTCTTGAAATGCGAATTGTGTTAGAAGTGACCCTCGAATGGTGAAATCCAGTAAACATGCATTTAATATCGCATTGCATGGCTAAATGAGCCACTTAATCAGCTTGTTAAACGACTGTATTTAATGTTAGACAAAGAATTGTCTCATTAACATCAGCTACTGCATACGAATTATCATCACCCGGCATTTGGCAACACTAAGATGGCAAGCTCTCCATTCAACTGTTTGCGCCTTGCGTGCATGTCAACGGCAAAGTCTCGCGGCAATAAAAAAAAAACAGAGAATTCAAAATTAAATGCAATTTTTGTCCATCGACGGGCTTCAGTTCCATTTATGAATTTAAATTTGGAATTTCATGCAAAAACTGATAAGAATTCTTCAAAAAGTGTGAACTTTGGTTTTGTCTCTTTTCACATATTTTTTTCAGCTTGACAGTTTTTTTTCCTGTTCCAAGTCACGATAATCAATGATGGCTAAAGTTTATTAGGTTCTCGATGGCTTTCGAGCGATGCGACAATTCGAGACGTTTTTTTATCAATAAGAAACACGCACATGGTGTGCGAATGTGAGTAAGGCAATGTAGCCATCGGATTTTGATTGTTCAGTTGATAATAGTCATGAAAGTTAATAAAAAAAAAAGTTATCTCGCAATCATGGTCTGGGAACCGTCGAATTATAAAAAAAAATTAACGATCTAAAATTGGGAGCGCAAGAGTTCATGAATCATCTTCATAGTGAAAACCAGTTCACACGTTGATGAATGCAAATCAAATGCGGTCAGATTGAATAATTTTGCATGCATTTCAAATTCAACGTCCTCAAACAACAATCAGATAAATCGTCATGTGGCATCTGAAAAGTGTTCTCGTTTGCTTTCGTCGGCAAAAAAATAAAACCAAAACATTTCGCTACTGTCGGTTATCGCAGCAGTAGAGATCGTCACAACATGATGGAGAACCGCAATGGAGTAGCATATTATTCATTCACTTAGAGTGTCTTTGAATTTATGAAAAATTGGGTAGTTTGATATTGTGGTCACGATTCTTGATATCGCTTGACAACTTTGTTCATTTACTCGCGTCTCTGTTCGGGCTTCTTAATCCAATTTTCGCAATTTGCTTTCGTTCTTAAACAATTCAAGCATCGGCCGAATGGGGCTGATGATGATCTGCATCCATATTATTGTGTCTCTGTTTAATTTAACGTCGGACAATGTGATGACCATATTGAAAAAGTGTCTGAAAATCTTTTATAATCCACTAAGAAATGCTGCTTAATCAATGTGAATAAATAAAACGGATTAAAAATGCTTTGAATATGAGCCACACAGTCAACTAAGGTGGTGGATATGTGTCCTGTGCGCTTTAAGCGCGCCATTTCAGTAATAAAATGCTGAATCAGTTTTGATAAGTGTCGCAACATCTTTAAATGCGGACTTTATATTTGTTTAGAGCGTTCTTAGTAATGATAACCTCAAATAAATTTCATTTTATCGCGCATTGAATTTCTCAATACATTGGACATAGCAAGTAAATTTATACATTTAGATTCATATTTTATGAAATAATTTTTTCAACAACGAGTATCATCAACATTTTAAAGTTGTTGTTTTGTGTCGATTCAAGTTACTGAGACACGCGAGGAGTGTCTTGTTATTACGTTGAATTGATAAAATTCAATAAGCTGTTCTGAAAATGAAATAAGCTATTCATTTTATGCATAGAACCTTTAAAAATGCATTCATCGAAATGAAGTTGTTGAACTCAAGAAATGTCTCTTTTGGTGCGTTCACTCACAAAAATATTTACATTTTTATATAAGGAGAAATTTTAACAGAAACAGCAAATTTTCAAGACTCGTGGATCACTTCCCTTTTATATTGAAAATTCTCTTTCTTTCTTGACCCCAGAAAACTGAAAAAAGCTAAAATAGTTACATTTTTCAACAAATTTTTGTCGTTTGCAGTCGCTTTCTGGGTGGCATAAAACTCTTGCTTCTTTCTCTTACTCTTTAGCATCTAGAAAATAGTAATACTAAAATATTGTCAGATGGTCGCATCTTTCAAACAAAAAAAAAAGGTTAAAATTTTTTTTATTTATGACCTTAAACTATTAAGGAACTATAATAGAGAAACGTCCAATATCACACCAACAAATCAGTATTTTATATGCGTTGCTTGCGCTTCTTTTTACGATTATTGCATCTGTAACAATGTCATTGATGTCCAATTTCTCTGAGCTGAAAATGTAAATAAATAATAAACTAAATGGCTTTCTATAAAAGGTATGTTTCGTTTCAAAATAAAGAAAAAAAAATGATTAAAAGCGCTGTACATTACTGTATGATTTAGTCATTTTTGATGACCACACGCCTTGAAGGTTTATTTAAATATTTCTATGTTGACACCACTACCAGTGCTCAACAAATAGTAACAATTATGTTATTTTTATTCGCTTTATTCTAATTTCAGTTTCTAGATACTCGTATTATAACTTTAGCTAATTGCAAATGAATAAGAAGACTAAAGTTAATGTTTCACACTTTGTTTCCTCTTGCCATATCTGTGACTTAATGGACGACAGGTAATATAGTTTTGCAGTTGATTTTCGATTAAAGCTTTCCAGGCCTTACGTTGCCTTAACAAACCTTTTTTTTTTGTTGCTTAGCGAAAATTGGGAACTGATATAATTAAGAATAAAAAGTAAGGTCTGGCCAGAAGTAACATGGTTTAATCTACCCAAGAATTGTCATTAAAGATCAATTAAATCAACGGGCTGCTCCGAAAATTACCCAATAAAAGTTCACGCAATAAAAAAATAAGATCCCCAGATCTGTTTCACGGGTTAATGTATGAGCTCAACATGCTGACAAATTTTAATCAGTGTCTCGCGATCAGATCTCACATTTTCTCTGGGGATTCGAGCTTCTGAATTTACCCAAAAAAAAAAAAAAAAATTATGTTTCATTAATCCGCAACTCGATCGCAGATTAAGATACGACGAATTGTCATTTTTTGAATTGCCAACGTAGAGAATTCTTTTAATCCGAAAAAAAGGGAAACATTTTATGAATCTGAAAAAAAAAAAAATTGCATCGAAGCATGTTGCAACGAGAGTAAGTAAGAATACAAAAAATGAATAAGTTGTTGATTGAATGCAACTAAAACGAAACATTAAAAGCGTTTTAATGATCTGATAAGCGGAGCCTCGCGATGTTTTCTCGTGTTGGTTGTGGTGTAATTAATGAAATGCTTTAAAATTCACTCAAATTGTGTTACATGCATTTGGAGCGTGAATAATATTGAGTTAAAGTGCTAATGCAAAATCTTGCAACAAGAATCTTTCAAGGCACTTTTTTTTTGTTTACACAAATTTCGAACTTTTTTCTTCTCTTCAGAAATCGATGGAAATACCGCAAATAATAAAATCAACAACAAATTTAACAAAATGCCTGTTTATCAATCGTTTCCCGAAGTGTCCGACAGAATAATTAATTATTGGTCCCTATTTGTTTGACGCGATTGTGTTGCGCGATTAAAAAGTACTTGTGTTAAAATTTTGTACACATTTCATTTCGCTGGGCTAACGACGTTTACCAAATGTTTTAAATAAAGATTTAACTGAACCTAACAACAATAATTGTTTATTAAGAGATGCTTGAGATCTTAATTAATCGCGCCTTAATTCAACATAGATATTTTATGACACACATTGTGACACAATTTATGGGTTTATTAGAATATTTATTTTTCTCCAGATGAAATATTTCTAAACTTCCCCTAGAATTATTTTCTTGGTTATTTTACATTTTGTTTAAAACTTGCAAAACATTAATGGAACGTGTGAATTATTTCCACTGAAATGAATGAAATGACAAAACCTCAAACATAATCTGATGAATCGAATCTTTATGGTTGATATCAATTTACTTTATTATCTCAATCGATAAATGAGATTTAATGCCTAATAAAACGGATCTAAAAGTTGAAAATTTGTGAACAGATTTATTGAGTAGTCGAATTAGACGATAGTATCGATTTCTGATGGGAATTGATCATGTCAAGTCATGAAAATAAAATTTTTAGGGAAAGTTGTTAAATTCTCAACAATAAATTTGAAACGGGCAATTAAATTTCAGATCATTCTTCTTTTTTTCTGGTAATTCAATTAAAATTTTCAGGAAATTCTCACTTTTTCTTGCTCTTTATTTTAGCACGACTTCTCGTCATAAGAAAGCACTCACCCAGATTACTGAAGCAACCACGGCGATCAACGCGATGGGATTCATTAATTTTTATGAATGAAATTCGCAATGAGAACAAAAAATAAGTCGTGAGCTCAATAAACATTTATGGTGCTACCGAAGAGGCACTTTCAAGCATGGGCCTGAGACACGTTTTTTTCATGATGTTATAACAACGAGCCGTGGTTAAAGGCTTTATCAATAAAAAATATATATAAATTGCAGGAAAATATCGTTGCTTGGCGATCGCAAATCATTATTCGAAACCCCGACAAGAGTGTGCAGAAGAGGTGTTGGCAATAATGGAATGTGGCTGCAGAGAAAAATCAATTGATTTAAAGTGCATAAATAAACATAAAGAAAGAGTTCTAAGACAAAATTTTTTAATGGTCTGAAAGTAGAGTTTGGCGAGAAGTTATGCATGAGAATGGTACGAGTCAGTTACTTAAATTCAGCGCTATGCAATTCTTATGCAGGGAGTGGAAAAATCCTTAACAAGACATATTCTGAAGCTGTTGAAAATAACAAATCTTGTAACTTGTTGAAGGATTTCGGTTTGTTGGGAAGTTTGTGCAGAGTGGAACAATAAATTAATAAAATTCACATAAATTTGTCGTAACATATGTAAGGCAAAGTCAAAGTGATAAATTCTCGATGTATACGCGCGCGAGCTCAGAAATTATTTGCTTAATACTGCAGTGGATATCAACTATATAAAAAGAAATCATCAAGAACAATTCAAAATAAAATTTCAATTTCAGTGTGCAAGTTTCTGTTTGGCACTGCAAAAATTACGTGAAGATTTTTTTTTTGCCAACGAAAACGGAAAATTTTCTGTTGACATTGAAAATGAAAAATTGCTTCCGAAGGGGCAATATAATTCTAATTTTTTTTACAGTGTCCACTAGCTTGTGAATGAAAACAAAACCTACAATCTCATTTTCAATATATAAATTCATAATTTTCCACAACACCCAATCAAAATTCATGTGTTGGAATTTATACCTATTTTCTGTTTCAGTTTGTTGTTGCTTTGTTCTGTTCTGTTAAATAAAAGAGAAGAAAAATAATAAATAAATAATACAATTCAAGTCAGCAAATTGAAAATGAATTTAAATAAATTTAAATTGGTTCCCCAATTCGTGAATGTATAAATTTTTATTAAACCTCGTGAAAATGTTTTCATTGTTTGGATTTCTGAATTTTTTTTTATGCTGCAAAATTAGCCTTTTTTATTTACGACACAACTCATTATTTGTGTTTTAACAGCGGAATTGTGTGCTTTTTGTTGATTAAACATCACCAAATGCGAACTGTCGTGCAATTTGTGAAATATTTATTGGCGTGTATAGTTAATTTACGACAATTCTCTAATTCTAATTCAAAATAAATTCTTCAGAGGTTTCGTTAGTCGGAAAATTAATCGATTAGGTTCAGATCGATTTCGATTAAATCCCACACTCTCGTAGATCGCTGTTCAACAGCGCGGGGAATTAGAAGTCATCAGCTACCCAATCTGATATCAATAACTAGTCACAATATGTTAATAGCTTTAGGTAGCTGGCTGAATCAGCACGCACAAAATAAATAAATTAAAAAAAAAATTAATGCCGTTGCTGCTTGAAAGTTTCTTTGGAAAAATTCGCTCACAGTTATTTTGCAACCGAATCGCTCCTCTTCGCATGAGAGTGACAATCTTTAATTAATTTGGTAGACGATGAAAAATCACGCGACAAAACAAGATTAATTACATGTTGAATAATGTGTTTTGCTGTTTTGTAGCATTGAGACGATCATTTTTTTACCGGTTCCCTCTCTCTCTCTCTCTTTGCGGCTCTCGGGTAATCTTCTATCATGCTGATTGCTGCCCTCTTACAAAATCATTTAAAAAAATTGATGACCCGCAAAAATATGCAAAAGGGATCTTTTTGACCACCGTTTGAAACATTATTTTTTATGTGTCTCTTACGATGTTTGGCTGCTGCATGCTAAAGAAGATGTCAAAGGAATATGAATAAAAAAAAAAAATAATAAATTCCAATTTTTATGGTGCTGCGACTGCATTGCAACTTGTTGCTTTTTCTTTGTGGTTGAAAGACCCTTTTTAACCATGCGGCTGTTATGTAGCTACCAAGTTTGCGAGCATAAAAAATATGCTTTATTTTAAAAGACATACATTTCGATTTGCATAATAAATAAAAGATTTTCAGTGTGCCAATCGCATTGTAAAAAACGAAATTATTATTGCCGTGTCATTTTTTTCTTCCGCCAAGAAATCGATACACAACATTGTGCCTTGCTTCATTCTGTGTTTTTTTTTTCTTTCCTTCATGAAGAACACAATTGAACAACAGACCAGCAAGCGATTGCCATTAATGCAATTCGTGCAACGGATTAAAATTAAGATGCATTTGACAGAAGAAATTTTCGAATGATTTTCCTTATTAGCAAATTTTTATATTTTTCACCTTAAAAATTATTTACCGCCTAAACTTTGCATCGAGGATGATTTGGAAAACTTGTACCTAATTTTATTCAAAATATTTGAATTATATATTTTATTAATCTATGCGCGCTTCGAGTGTCAAACAACAGTAAGTCCGATACAAAGTCAACAGAGACTGTGACGATGTAAGAAATAATATTATTGACAACCTGTAATAGTGTATGCGCCACAAAAAAAAAAGTGATAAAATGAACGAGCTCGCATAGTAAATTAATTCGAAAATATTAAAATGACATTTGAGTTTTCTCGGTCGACACGAAATAAATAAAAAAAAAAAAAACTAACAACAAATCCACACCAAAAGCATGTTATTTCACAGAGACAATGATCCATAAGAAATCCATAACTTTTTTTTACGAACGAAGAAACGAGTTTAATCCCTGAGACGCGAATGCGACAGAGGAAAAAAAAACTCGCAAGCGACAAACAGCGAGTTTTTTTTCTTTCTTTAAATAAAACATTTCTTAATCCCTTTTTAAAACGTCAAAAAAAAATCGTCTTGGTAGAATGCAACTTGTTATAAGTTTGGTACACTATTTGATTATTAACTTAGTCAATGAAAAGCTTAAAAGTCGCCGAGATTCGAGAGGAAGCTCGTGGAATTTCATAGAATTCATAGTGATTTTCTCGGTAAAGCTATTTGGAGAGATTCTCATGAAGAAAAAAAAAACAGTCCAATCATCATCATCAGCTCAGAGTATGATTAATCAGCCATATACGAAAATACGCTTAATGAATGCGATGAATTGAAATAAATAACACCGAAAATATTTCCCATTCAAATACTCGACAATGCCATTTCTAGAGATAAAGAAAGATTACTCTTTTCTTACGAGAACTGCGCTTCTTTTACACAATAACCGTCAGTGGCTCACACAAAAACGCGAACACAATACGATCATGTCTCACCGTCTGCGGATTCCATTGAAATTGATTGATTTTTCTAAGAAATGTAAAACGAATTCCACTTAAGGTGATGATGGTTCATCAATGCGCTCATTGGGTCCAGTTGAAAATTATTATAATGTGCTCGTTGAGTGTTCAATTTCCAGCTCACCAGTTTCATCTCACACTGAGAGGTCGGTTCCAATTACATGCATGACTAATCGTTGCTATTACATAATTTTTAATTAGATTTCGTGTTCTTTTTTTTTCGGCAACGAGCATGATGAATTTTTGAATAGTAGAGAAACGGCTTAATTGCTTGTTTACAATCAGTTATTTGTGGCATTAACAATTTTAAACGGTTTTCTTTCATCGTGGGGCATTGGGGGTCCACTGCGTCCATTGAGGCCCGCACAAAATTCATCGAAATGGATTTATAATCATCGTCATATCCAATCTCATTTAATTTTTTCTCCTCTTTCTCTTTTAAGATCCAACATTACTATTAATAGCTCAATCGACTCAATATCGTACGGTGCGGAATGAAAAAAATAATAAAGCTCAACTCAAAATAATATCAATAAATAATTAACAATAATCCTCCTGATAGTTTAACGACATTTTTAACGATTATTAATGTGGCGGTTTTGTTTCATCGTGTAGGGAATTATCATTAATTCATCATAATTTCCTGATTTACACGGTTTTCAGTGCAATTAAATGATCTACTCGAAAAAAAAAAAAACGGCAGCCCAATGCTCAGTGAGCGGTGCGAGATAATTATGTTAATTTTAACGCGATTGCAATTTTGTTGCTTAATTAATCGATTGTCACAGAAACATGTGACATGGAAGACAACTCATTCGCGCGTCTAGTGACGAATACGCGATATGAAAACAAAAAGTGACGCCAGTTAAACTGGTTTAGTTGGCTCAACTGACAACTGCTGAAATGTAGCAGGCACAAAACTTGCTACTATCCAAACAACCTAGGATTGATTTCAAAAACTCTTTGCCATGCTGTTCTTCAACTTGGCAAAATTAGTTTTTTGAAGGTTTTTTTTATTTATTTATTTTATTTTTTTAATAAAAGGATTAATTCAAACTTTATTTCTACGAGTATTTCGAGAGAACGCCATTTTGTTTCTTAAGCAAACTCTAAATAATGTTTTCAAATGTGTAAAATAATCAACTACATATTATGATTTTCATCTGACAACATCATTTTAAATCCAAATGGATGACAGACACATGAACAATTCTTTGTTTTTTTTTTTTTTTTTTTTTTTTTTTTTTTTCATTTCACAAAAAAGTAATAAAATCACAGCAGCAACAAGCGACGAATAGTAAGAGCGCTCATAATTGAATTTGAGCTCTATTCATAATTCGGATTGGTGCCACGTGCCAATGATCATTAGTTCAATTTGTTTGCGCTCGAGCGAGTTGAGGAGCGGTTAGTCGCAGGGAATAATTATTTTAACCGCTAGCACTTGCGTAACATTTCATGTGAAGAAGAGCTTAAGCATCACATAAAAATCCCATAATCCACTTGAGCTTCGTTTTCAGAATAAACAGCAAACAAAAGCATCGCCAAAGAATTCAGCAATTTGCTAAATTGTTGCTCGTTATTCGAGCCTCATCATAAGAACCAACAAATCATAAATTATTGCAAAGAAACGCTCATAACTCAAGACGATGGAGAACGGCGTGTGCAAGATCGGCGCATCTTGCGATTCATGAAATTTATTGAAGTCCATAAACGATTTAAGCAAAATGAATTGCACATTATCATTTGTTTAGTGCCCGAAGGTTTTTTTTGCATGTTTATGGCATAAAACAGTTTTCACATGAGAAATATCTCAACGAAATTTGTCAAATCATCGGAAATTTCACTCGCGTCTCTTGCATGGTTCCGGCATGTTCACAAGAAATTGAAATGAAATCGCTTTCAGGAGGGGAAACAAATAAACAAATAGCCATTAATGATGTTAAAAAGTCATAAATCTTGACAGAATTTGAGTTTCTTCCTCAAAGAATAAAATAAAAGTTATGAAGCCCAACGCAACGCTCCGTAAATTAAAAGACGCTTAAACTTGACCGCAAAAGGAACATTCAAAGTGGGGAATGAAAAATAAAATAAAAAAAACTCCGAAATGAAATTGAAATGAATTATGGAAATTGTGAATGATTATAAATCAAAAGAATTCTCTGCATCTTGAAATTAAATTTTCTGATGCTTCTGTTGATTGAAAATTGTACAAAGTTGAGATTTATTAGATATGCCGCTGTTAGATTTAAGCGTATCATATTTAACGCATCTATAAGCCTATGCATTGGGAAAGATAACAATAATTGCTGTGATCACACAATGTAAGCACAAAGTCGAGCACTCCTAATTGGACCTTGTGGCTTCACTGCCGAGAGACTACAATGAACATATCTTAAATCGCATTTGAATCGCTCCAGATGAATGAAATTAAAAGAAGTTTAAATGAATGTTAATTCAACTCGAAAAATTCCAGCTTCTAAATATATTTTCATTGAATGCACCTGATCACGATACAAATCAACGATAACTAAACACTTGAAAACAATGTCGCATTGTTACATTACATTACCATACATGAAAATCTCTTTCTCGTTTGCCATTCCCACAATTAAGCTCAAACCATCCCAAAATCGTAAAATATTCCCAAGGAAAATTTATTCGATCAAATTTGATTTAATAAACTTAAATCGTTTGGTATAAAATTAATAGCAAACAAGTTGATTGTCCTGCAAACAGATGTTCCAAGTGCATTCATTAGCCATAAGCAATTTACTTTTGTGGTGTTGTTTATTAATTTATCTATCAACTGAGCGCCCCGCTCATATTTATATGTTTCGCGGAATAATATTTATCACACATATCAAGCAGTTACAGCTCATTCAAATCACAGCGAACACAACGCGAGAGATATTTGAAGTTAAACGAAAAAATACAAACAAAATATTCATAAGTTTTACTTCTTTGCAAGCGTGATTTCTTACCTTCAATCGATTTCTTTCCCCCCTCGAAGAACGATGGAGAGCAACAATATATTTTGATGCTTTTTTGTGGGCTTCGGGCCACCAATAAACCCGAACATGTATCAAAATCGAATAGTTTAGGATGCCCCGCGTCCACCGAAGTGAAAATATTTTGGCATTGTTTGTTTAATGCTTGAGAATTTTGCGTTAGTTCGAACATATGGACCCCGCAATATGAACGGAATTGTTGTAGCGTTTGAAATACATTCGCGAGACGCGATTCCAAATACATATTCATGGCTCGTTTTCTCTTTCTCTCTCTCTCATGAGCCGTGGCTTTTACACACTTTATTTGAGACTTGGGCTCGTATAACTTGATTGTGTAGTTTATGCCTTCTCTTCTTCTTGAAAGGGGCAACGATATCACAAAAAGCGATTCTTTGAAGCTCTTAAATAATGAAGGAGCAGCTCAGGAACAATGATTATGTCGCAGATGAACGTTCATTGTCAACTTGCCGTTGATGTTTATGTTTCACGATAGCCACAGAACGATAATCGACCTCATTTTCAGGCCACGCTATGCGCTCAACGACTAGCGACTAATTTTGAATGAAAGAAATCCAAGTGCATTGTTAGACACCGAGCACAATTGTGTAACCGTGTCGGGTCCAACAATGATTAAGTGGCTCTTTAAGAACTGCAGCGAGCTGTCAGAGTATGAAATGAAAAAGTTTTATGAACTTAAAACACAAAAATGTTGTTCAACATAACATAACGAACCACCAAAAAATTATTTATTTTATTTTTTCAGTCCAACTGGCAGCAAATCGGAAACTCAACGAGATATCACCAATCCATGTCCATGTGAAAATTGTGGATTTTGTAGAACATGATTCAAAATTCCCTGCGTTCAAGAGAGAAACCGATAAATGTTTATATTTTGTTGATATTTCGAAACATTTATATGCATAACAAATTTCTGCATAAATTTGAATCAATTGAAAATATTTTTTATTTTATTTTATTGTGCAAGAAGAACTTAAATCTGGAAATTGTTAATCGTGATGTTGCTATAATAGAGTGCTAAAGGAAGGTTCTTAATAAATGAACGCGCCTTTCTTAATGAGTTTAACTGAAATTTATTTATTACTGTTCAATGTAATATTTTTCGCATGATTCAGAGTTGGCATCAGAGCATTTTCCTTTTTTCCCTTTTAAAAAATATAAAACTTTCTCGCATCCCTGCATTTCGGGTCAATTCACGCAAAGTCATTATGAGTAAAACATCGCTTAAATAAATTGACCTCAAGCGCATTCAGACTATCACTGCATAAGGAGGCGAGGTAAGCGATGTGAGAAAATAAAATTTTCATCATAAATTTAACTGATTATGATAATTAAAATTAATTTTCACGATGAGTATTTGTTACATGCGATAAATGGCTGTAAAAATGTTTTTTATGCGATCGCTGCAAAAGCGACGAGTATATGGCATGAAAAATATAAATTACGATTTAATTAAAACACATTAACTGAGCCAAGAGAGAGAGTGATTGAATAATGTAATGATGGAGTCGCGGGGCAAAAGATAATCGAGCATTAATTTTGAAAGCTGCCACATCAAAACAATATAATTTACTTGCAAATCGCCTTAGGCTTCCTCTTTGATTCATTAGGAAGTTCTTGGGATAAAATGAAGAAACTATTAACAGTATGCATAGTAGATATTCCATTTTTATGTTCGTCAATCGTGAAAAATTATTTAAAATTTAATTTATTTTTGCATCTTAGTCGTTTTAGTTTCCAAGTCAACTAAGCAGATGAAAATCTGGCTCGTAAGTTGAGCATTCAAAATCATTGTAAATTAATCGTCACATTTGCAGTTTTCATGGAATAAAATGCAACAAAAATTAGCAAAGCAAGAAACATAAAAATTGAAATCGAAAATAAAAAATAAAAATCTGTCGCTGTTTCCTTCTTTTTTGAAAATCGCGAGCATTATCGCATCAAATAAAGAAAGAGCTCAATAAAATTGAATTTATTAGTTTCGCAAGCGTATATTGCTGATATCGTTCGTTGTCTTTGGCAATATTTGCTTTGTACCAAAAAAAAAAAAAAAAATTCTTTGCAAAACTGCATTTGCCGGTGAATGCTGCAAACACATGTTGAGAATGTATGTAAAAATTTGCATAAATTCAGAACAGGAAATATAAATATGAAAATCAGGATTGTTTGATTTTAAATGGCAAATAAATATTTGTTCGCTTTGGTGCGTTAAGCAGCGACACCACAACTAAAGAGATCAATTTTTTTTTTCTGCGTATCTCGTCATTTGCCGCTTACAAGTTTGTTAATGAAATTTTTCTTTAAATTTATTGTGTCTTAAAGATGTCATTTAAGTATTTTCGGCTCGGCAGAATATATGACCGAATAAACGAGTTTTTATTTGTTCGAGACTCGTCAATCAGTATGCATCAACTTACTTAATAGCCGATGAGGAGTGATGCAAAGTCTGTTTTATTGAATGATGTTTGCAAACTGATTAGCTCTTATAATCGGATAAAAACTGATCAGAAAGAGAGAGAAAAAAAAGACAGTGTGCATTTGTCCGACTGAGTTCAGTCCAACACATCATCAAACACGACTCGGACCATTGAATGAATTTCATCGATGCCAATTTTTATTTATTTATTTGTTCTCGCGCTGAGGCTTAAATTAAGAGAAAACAAGTCCATAAATTAAAATCGCATCCATATAAATTTTCTTTGCAGCAGCCTGCAAATTAAAAAAAATTTATATATTTAAAAATAACAAACCAACAACGAGGACACGACACGAAATAAAGCACACGGGAGGAGTGAAGCGTTAATATTATTAAAAAATACATGTCACTGAATATTTCCGAATAAAACGAAACAAACAAAAATTCATAAATAATAAATCTGATCCCTTTTCATGTCCACTTTAGAAGCTGCAACAACAAACAACCAAGTAATAAAGTGATACGCGGCAAGGCGTAAGAAAATTTGATATTGGTATTTGTCGTAACAACTAACAATACTTTTTATTAAAAGGAGCATCGTTATTTTACTTCGCTCCAATTCATCATTGTCGAAAAATTTATCCTTCCGCATCACTGTTGCATCCTTCTTCCGCATCACATTATAATTCTTAATGTTCGTTATATAACTCTCGTGTTTTCAACCCCTTAGCCGTCTTCAACACCAATGCCATCGATAATAAATTTCAAATCGATTGCAACTGAAAATCTTTCGCGGTATCTGACAAAATAAATGTGCGAGCGTTAAGTTATTAACAAGATGCATCTTTAAGATAACATTCTTTATCTCTTAATTACATCGCCGGGCAAATAATATATGCGCGAAACTACTGAACGGCACTGTCACATAGTCCGACACATTTTTTTTCATGTTTCTGAGAATTCATTTTAGCAATATAAAAAATAAAAAGCGGACATAAAACAGAAATTGAGATGTCTGTTTGGAGCCGCGTGCGACAAAAAAAAACCCCCCGAGAGGGCTCGTTCAATTCAAATGGCACGCTATATTGGCATTTGACATCTTCATGCATATTTACTAAAAAGGCACCTAAACTAAAGTACATTTTAAAAGCAGCATTCAGCTGTCAGTAATGTTATTCCTTTCTCTCTCTCTCTCGCACTGACTGTCTGTGCCAATAAAAGAGGAGCGTGAATCAATAGGCATTAAGGTGAATATTATGTTGAGAATGTCCAATGTCCGAATGCGATTTAATCTCTTCACTTTTTTTTTTATTGAACAGCTCTCAGCAATGTTTGTCGCGTGAAAGCTGTCTTTCAAATCTTAATAACGCGAGATGTTTATCTTTAACACTTCTTTGATAGGCAGACTGACGCACTGAGACCATCGACAAAGATTAAATTTCATAAAGCTATTCCGAAGGAGAGAAACAGAAACATTTGCGACTTGCTACTCGATGGACGACTTCAGATCCAGAAATCATCATCAGCAACTTGTCGCTTTCAATTTAATTTTTTTTTTGCTCTGCGCTTTCGAGACGAAATGGAGGAGAAAAAAATATGTTTAACTAAACTCGTAAATAGATAATTTGTCAAGTTTGACATGAAAATTTGAATACAATGGAAACGTATAATATTTAATGCTGATAAATACTCTTTTCCTGCTCGATGCCCGTTTGACAACTTGTTGGAGGCTCATCATCGACAATGATTTTAACGATCGTCAGATTGCTTCGCGTACCGTCGAAATCGTCAAATTAATCCTTCAATTTCAGGTTTGGTTAACAAAAAAAAAAAAAAAACTTTACTCTTTTTATTTTATGTTTGTGATTTTCAGATTCTTTTCCCATGAAATAAAATCTGGTGAAACAATAAAATTGCATTCTAAACTCGCATGAGGGAATTATTTATAGACATTTCAGAATGAGGGCCGCACCTGTTGGACAATTTATCAAAAAATAAAAAGGAAAAAAGAATAATAATGTGTCGTCTACCCCAAAAAAAAAGACAATCGAAACAAAATGTTCAGGTAAATAACGGAACTGAATCAGACAAAGCCCCGAAAATTGAATCTATAATTAAATTAAAACTCGTCTCATAATCACTAGTAGAAATAAAGTTATTAAATAAATCCCATTTGTGTAAATCACCTACAAATTAACTCCTCAATAGATTTAACTTGCCATACCTCCGAAAGTCTGGGTCTCTATTCTTATTCTCAATCTACCTTCAACGTCTATTATTGAAATCAATTTTTCATGATAATATTTTGGCCACGCGTGCCTCAATAATCCGCGCGCACTGATGCCACAATCAATCAACACAATGCGCGTGAAAATAACCGAAAAATAAAATTATTAACAACAAAAACTTCCATCACAATTAATCAACTTAAATACTATGAAAGAGAGAGAAAAAGATCTTAATAGCTTTCGATTTGTTAAAGATTTAATTTTTTTTTATGTTCCTCGAGTGCTCTGTTGTGTATTTAACATCAATTATTTCAATTTTTCATCATTGCTCTATTCAAAACTATATAGACGTTGTGATGTGCCATCGATCAATGAGAGGCACTGAGCTGATGAATTGTTAATTCCAAGTAATGTCCAAAACGGTTTCTTCGATGTACCATGTACCACCGAGCAATAATAAGAAGATCTACATTTGATTCCATTCTAACAAGCTAAAAGGTCGTGCGCGTCTTGAAAAAATTTTTTATCCAACAATGAACAAGAATGATCGATTCGGTAGAAGATAAAGGAACAAAAAATTTGTATATTTGGTACTTGATGGACTGAATAGTTGAGTGTTGATGCTTTGTTGTGACTTAAGAAATTACACACACACACAATAAACATGTCTATGAATAACATTTCTCGCGTATCTATCTTTTGTGGCTATTTTAATATCATTATTCTCCTCTCCCCATCTCGATGTCTATTAAATATTTCCATTCGTAATTCAAAATTACTGAATGATTTTAATGAAAATGGCCATAATGTTGTCAAAACATGAAAGACGCATCTCGTTGAGATCGGTGAATGGTGTGAACGGGCGCTGATGAATATGACCGTTGACCTCAAATGTCATGCTGCTGATACAAGTGACTAAGCTTCTTCTGCAGCATGACGGTAAATTTGTAATAGTCATCAAGCTCATGGTGCGGTAATTATATTATTATATTAGAATTATATTTAAAAAAAAACTGTTTCAAAACATTCCTCCCTATCGAAAGTTTAATTTAATCAATTATCGCATTCATCCCCTCATTGAAACAATGTCATAAAAGTACAATTTCTAAATTGCTGTCCATTTATATCAATGATTTGCTCATCTTATATCGCACTCGTTATTTTCGTGTTTCTTATTTTGAATGTCGACGACATATAAAAATTTATGTGTTATGAATACGATTAAATTGGACTATTAACAATCATCCACTTTCATAGCCACGACACACAAAATGCGGATGCTCTCTTTTTATTCAATTTAATATATATATTTTTTTATGGGCAAATGGAGAATGTGAAGACAAAGTGCAAAGAGACGCGTGCCACTCGAGAGCACTGTGAGATTGAATGGAAATGAAAAGAAACAATGACAAAGTAGATTCTTTGTTGTTGGTAGTTAATCAATTGGAGTCTCCTGAGACACGCTAAGCCAGACAAGTGGTCGCGTTAATGACAATGATTGAGCAAAACATTCATTAAGCTGCTACAATGCCACATAATTCCCCTGTAGTGAAATTGCGGAAGGAAAAGCGATAAAGGCACTTAACCGAAGCAGCGACAATAACTTATTATGGTTCCATAAATTTCCATCAATTTGACCAATAAATTGATTTTGATTTTTTGTCTAAAATGCCAACATTCATTTAACCCCTTTTGATGGTACACAAAAAAAAATTTAATTAACCGAAATACTTCCGAGTTATATATATATTTTTTAAATTGAATTAAAATTTATTGCCTTTTAGACGGAGATGGTTGTTATCAACAAGAACAACATTCTTGAACCGAAAAAAAAAAACATAATTCATATTTTTTCCTTTCATTAATTGATAAGTGCAAAAAAATAAGTTAATAAGCGGCAAAGTTGAGTTTTATATTTGACTGCGACCGCACGATAAGCCCCGAGAAATACAGTTCCAGAAAAGTGGCAATTTCATGAGAAATACTTGCGAATAACAGGATGAAATAAATAAATTTGCAATCTGTTTTGCAGCATTTAGTGCGATCCCATCTTTATTGATTTTTATAGAGCCAGCAGCAGAAACATAAGAAATGATTCGAATGAAGTGTGAGAGCGAGAATTTTTTTTTTTTTAATTGGACATGATTAATGAGAAAATCAGTGGTGAGGAGGTCCTTGCATGGATTGTTCAGAAGCTCATATATCGGCAAATTTTCCATCCATATTCAGCCGCCATTAAATCATTTTTCTTGTCACTTCTTTCTTACTTTGCTAGTGTCATGGTAGCTTGAAGGAAAAGTCTTGTTATCTGCTCGCCCACAACAAATCTTGTATCTGTTACCTGCTGCTTGCTGCCGCATATATGTCGAACGACATTATGCACATCGTCTAGAGAGCCAATCAAAATCGAAGTAATGCTAATTTATTAACACTACCAATAGTGTTAAGAAAAAAAAAAAAATTAAAAAAAAAATGCAAAAAGCAATGAAACAATGACACGACAAAACACTCGCTCGCGACCAATGTCTAGTTTTAGTGCTTTTATCTTACGAACCAGCACACATGTCCTCGCCTTTGCCACAACTGGTTAACATGAATTTCCATTAAAAATTATAATTTCATTCACTTCTTGTCAACGGCAATCCGAACGATGCATTTTGTCTCGTGGCTTGTTAAAATTGCAATGTTCTGTTCTCATCTTGCGTCTTGCGCAATTTTACAGCAAATCAAGAGCCAATAAAAATTCAATATCATTCAATGCAATGTGAAATTCTGATTAAAACAACAGTTTCAATTTCAATTATTACTTTTATGTATTTCATGAGTGTGCAGCGATATTAAAAAATGCATCTTTAAAAACAAGTTAAAAACTTTTTAAGGATTTCTATGTTTGCGAGCCTTGAGTGTCTCGCTCTACTCTAATGTATGTAACTATGAAGCTTTTAAGTTCTTGTCTGCTATCTCTGCGCTGTAGTTGCTATCGACGACGAGTTGTCAGTTTTAATTTACATCGTTTTTCTATAATTTATTTTGCTAGCTAGTTGTCATATGCTGAATCCTTGAATAATGTTCGATAACTTAATCGACCAATCGTAAACCTCTAACTTGTAGGAGATTGCACGTTGCCCGGACTACAAGAATGAGCTCAATTAGCGTTGTCAATTACAATCATTCAGCTCAATCAGAAATAAAGGCAATAAACATTAATTCCATGGAAAGCCTTCTTTTCTTATTACCTCAAATTTAAAAGCACCAATTGCTCACAAGAAGGCAATAGCTGTACAATCGGAGGAAAAATCTGAATGAATTACAATTTCAATGTAACTCGTTGAACCTTCGCCTTTTATTTCTCCATCTTTCTATCTCTCTCGTGCGCTCTCTTAGCCGGCTGATGGATAACTTACCGTTTTGTGGTTTATTTGCACAAACCAACAACATAAAATTTACCAGATTATCAATTTCATATGAATTTTTTGTTTACCACACACATGTGCTCACGGTTTCTTGGCGCATTATCGCATTTTTTTTTTGTGGATAATTTGCTTCGAGTTAAATAAGAATAAAATAATATTTTTACCAGCAATTATGTCCATGAGCGCCTTTTGATTTATTGCATGATTCACGTAAAAGTCATGAGAATTAAATAAAAATTAAATCTGCTCGAATGGAAATGGGAAGTGAAGCGATTAAATTAACTTAAATATCCTTAAGTCGCATCTATGGCCAAATGAAAAGCTATACAAACTACTGCAATAAGAAAGCCTGATAAATGTTTTGTGTTTGTTTTTGGAATATCTTAAAATCCTCTCAATCACATCTTAAGCGATCTCACAAGCCATAGTTCTATAAAAGATTTTTGCAACGGACTCGGAAATCTTATTTTCTTATATATTTTATTGCGCTTGTGGCAAAATTTACCTTACTTTATTACCATAATGTAACTCATACGGCATCTTTGAGCCATTAATTTTCTTATTTCATATGATTTTTCCCGACAACTCATAGACAATCTCCTATTACTTAAACTTCCATAATTGTACATACAAATTGTTACAAATTACTTTTAACCATATTGAGCCGAAGTGCAAATGCAATTCAAGCACTGCTGCAACTTGATGGCCTTTATTTATTTCTTTTATCGCAAAATGGTTTTAAATTATATGAAAAAATAAAAATTAGAAATTTTACTTTTTTGGGCCGCAAAGATTTATTCAATCTTTATACGATTGCAATAGCAGGTAAAAAAAGATAAGTGATCAATTGTATAACGTTAATTGCACAGTATGTCTTCGTCAGCGAAGTGATGAATTGGGAAGAAGCTTGCAAGCGTTTCCTCCGGCCTACAAAACATACTCAATGAAAAAGTTTTTAGACCGACAGAAACCCCTTCAAGGCTTTTCCCATAATTTTCTCTTCAAATTTCTCACTAAATAAATAAACACTTTAACACCTTATCGCTTTAGTGTCACTTGTAGCACTGGCACCACATACCGATTGGCATTCAAATTTAAGTGATTTTTCAAACTAAATATTGCGCATGTTTTTGCGTGTTTAATTGCTTCGAAATGAACCCGCAAATGTGATTAAATTAGAGCAACTTTGTTAATGCTTGTGAGAAACCTTTTTTGCATTCAATTATGAAACCGATTTTCACAGATCCATAATTATTCTATTCGCTTCAAAATTTACATATGATTAAACAATATGGAGTGATGCACATCAGGATAATTGATTATGTGGAAGAAATTGTGAAATTATTTACATGCATATTGTGCCTTTGATGTTTATTTCTCTTACATAGATTATTATAGATTATTTGAGAATAAAATTTTTAACATATCGAAGATAAATATTAACATAATATTAAAGTTACTTAATAAATTCAAAAACATAATCAAAATGAACAAGGTAAATGGCACATTCTAATTACTCTATGTAGTCAAACATATACGTTAACATCATTTGACCAACATGACAAATAACCATAAATTCAATTATCGAGGGCGCTCATGAAGTGTAAAAAATAAATTTTCTCAATAAACCCGATTAGAAATTGTTTTAAATTTAAAATTGTTAACCCTTTCATTTTGTTCATTGCTCAATGAATTGTCAAATAATTTATGAAACCAAAAAAGAGGTAGTCTATGTTCCCGATAAATTATTCAGAGATTTCTTTAAATTTATTTCTTTGCTTAAAATCAAACACAAATTTAATCTTAGAACAGAATTAAGAATTGTCGGAAATCAAAAAATTATTTTAGCCTCACCCCATTAATTCGATAAATTAAATCGAATAAAAAATAAATAAATAAATGGCGGTCGAATATTTTTTTCTTTGGCGGGCGAATATCAAATAAAACCATTTTACAAACATTGGCGGACAATTGGGCAGGTTGAGCAGATGAGTGATGTGTTCACTCTGACCAAAATACTTTTTAACTCTTCCTCATTTCTCTTGAAATACAAATCATCTTTAAAAATCCTCAATACGCCATTCCGCAGCGTCCATTTCTCGACTAGGTAGCAAATATAAATGAAATTTCGATATTTAGAGCTGTTTTTCCATTAAATTTTATTTTTTAAATCCACTTAAAAGTTTGCTCTCAAATTTTTAGGCATTATCCAGTATGAGGAGTCTAATTTTAATTGGGTGTAAGGGCTTCGACGAAGAGGATTCGTTTATTTAATCATTTGCCTTGCAGATGTATTTCTTTTTATTCTTTGCTGCTGCTTGCTTGCCACCGAAATGTATGTGGGCGACAAAACAGAAAATAGCATAAAACAACGTATCGTGTAAATTCATAGGAAAAAGGTATTTTTTTCTACGAGAGTAGAAGTTGAATGAGCAAATTTAACCCACGCGGCATTTTCATTCATAAAAGCTTTTTATTTCTGAAAATCTCTTGAAAAAAAAAAGAATAATTCTCTTTTGCGAAATACTTAATTTCGAAAGAAAACTTGTGGAAATTCGAATGAAACTTGTTGCGCGACACATAAATCTCGATCGCGTTTGTTTGATCGAACGCTTTTATGTGTTAAACGGTAGCAATTGAATCCATCAATCAATCAAGCACAGCGCCAACCATTGATCGGCACTCGATTAAGCCTCCAATTGAGCTCCAGTTTTGTAAACATATTTAAATTATAGGCCACGAAATCGTGATTTTTATGAATGAAAATTAGCTGCGATTTCTTGCCGCTTGAGCAAACACAATCGGCGGCAAATCAGCAGAGCCCAATTGCGAGTGGAAGAAAGAGAAACCCACCGAATTGGATTGGCTGAAGTGAATAGTTGTGTGTGTATTCGCTTTTATGAATGTCAGCAAAGGACACCTACGCAACTTCATTCACAAAAAAGCAACTCTTTTATTTTTCATTCCTCATTATATTCCACTCCAAAAATCAACGTAAATTTCATTCAACAAGTTTCAAATAACTTTTGTTGTTGCTGTTATTGTTTATCTTTCTCGCTCACACTATCGCCACGCGACATCGCGACTGTGAAAAACTGTTTGTGACGTCATTATTTAGTCAAATAAAATTGTTCTATTAAATGTATGCGCAACATGTGTGTTGCTGTAGTTGTGTTGCTTGTGAGAGTCATTTGCGAATTTTCAGAGAGAGAGAGCAAAACCAACATGAAAACACTTTTCTTGCAGCAATAAAAAATTCTAAATGATCGTTCCAAGACGTTTTGTTTGTTTGCGACTCAAGCTCGAGTTGTGTATTTATAATATTGCGCGCTTCAATATATATTTACGTGTATCGCAGACAACATTTATTTCTTGAATTTTTACTTCAGAAGAAATATTATTTTCTCGCTGAAATAGTTAAAAAGGAACAATTTTGTTGTCTGTGACACTTTTCATTCGTGACGTCATCATTCCGAATGATTTCAGTTTCGTTGTGTTTATTATACATTTAAATGTGGAATAAAAAAAATATACACATGAGAAACATTTGTATAGTTAAATAATACACAAGTTAAAATATCTCTCTCCGCCACTCGCCGAGCACATTGTGCACAGATTTCATTCCGATATTTTTTTTATTTGTGAAGCCACGAATTACGAGAAAAAAAAACTTCATTCTGATTTTCCAAATTGAACGAAACGCGCGACAGATTTCGAAGCGGAAAAGCGTTGAAGGCGCGCGCGAAAATATAATTAATCGGATCAAGAGGTTCAAGTGCTTTTAGATATTTTTTCCGACATAATTTTTACTGACAATCGTCGATTTTTGGCCTGAGATTTAATTTATAAAAATACAGCGATTTTTCACCACAAGCGTGGAAAATTTTATCGAATCGTGAAACGACTGCAAATCATAAATCTTACAAATTAAAATTGTGATTTCTTATGACATTTTACGAAAATTAGTGCTAACGAAAAGTGAAAAATTATAAAAAATAAAGAGTGCAATTAATTGGAAAAAAAGAAACTTATGAAGAAAAGGGCAAATCTTATTGTGTTATTAAGTGTCTTCCTAATCGTATAATCAAAATCAACATAGATGAGCATAAATTAGCAACAAAAACAATTTTATGCTCAACTTCCTTGAATTCAAACAACAAAAAAAATTATCTTTCTGAATATGCTGCATCGTTATCAGCAACGAGCTCAGCATTTTTTTTAATGTGTAATTAAATTTAATTTGTGTTAGCAGAGAATGAGAAATTTATTGCAACGAAAAAATTAAATAAAATAAAAAAGTGCCAATTTTGATGGAAAGTTTTTTCGTATGCCAAAATTAAATAGTTAATTAAATACTCAGTAAAATACTTAATTGTGTGACTGAAGAGATTTTTTTTTTTTCAAATGAGTATGTTAGGAAGTAAATGGAGTCACTCTGTTGCCTTCATAATTCAGTGATCAATTTAGAGGCTTTTGACGTTCAAACAATTATAAAAAATGTTAGCTATGCGTCGCGAAAGTGATAACTTGAACAATAGCAGCAGCAACACACCGCACAGCAGCTACACAACGAATGGTGATAACAATTTAACGCATTTAAACTATCCTCATCCGGTTCATGGCTACAGTGCGGCGAGCTACAGTGGATATCCAACAAGTAAGCACATGACGCTCTACCACTCAGTTCAAAATTGCGAAGTAAATACATATATTCTTCCTTAAGGTAATCGTCAAAATCCACCGTTGATATCAACAAATTCATCATCATCGTCATCGAATCAGCTCGAAGAATATGTCGATATTTTGCAAGTGCAACAATTGCTATTAGAAAACTCTACATCAGGAGCATCATGTACTTCGTCGGTATCAACAACCGTTAATACACTTTCATACACAACACCCGCGAGCACAATAGCAACATCAGCTGCTGCCGCCGCCGCCGCAAACAAAAATTTACAGACTCGCCCGCGTGTCAATCTACAGAAAGCGGCCGAGTTTTCCAGTCAAGTTCAAGGTAGGCGACAGACCAGAAAAGTCATATCAACACACAATTTTCACTTATAGCTCGCAAATGAACGAGCACACGCCTTAATTAAATTATCTTCAATCATCTCAAAATGCTTTTTGCACTCAGCTCGCGCAAAGTGGAATTTATTATTTTTTTCTTTCTTTTTTTTTTCTTTTTTTTTCGCAATTTTTCATGTGCAGAAACATTTCAATTAACAACTAATAATTTCCTTATCAAATGAAAGAAACTCTCACTCGGGAATAAGTTGATGGCATTCACGTCGCCACATGTCATACGATATATATATATTTTTTAATTAAATAAAAATCTACTTTGGGATGTGTCAAGAAAGAGTTTCATATATTTATATATTTTTTGTTTCTTTTTTTCTGCGCTTTATCAGACCACAAAAACATGTAAATTGAAGCAACAAAAAACTGATACTGAGAGCGAAAATATAAATCCAAAAATACTTATTGTCAAATTTGTAAATCGAAAGACACAAACGGCACGATCATCCCACAGTCGAAATATCTAAAAAATATTTCCAGCTTCGAAGTTTTGCCGATGGTTTTTGATTTATATTTGATTGAATTGCATTCTAGTGAATCTCTGCAACTGCAATTCTCACCAACAAATAAATCATTCAATCATTTTTTTTAATTGAATCTTCAAATATTTAATTTTGTTGCAATTAAGTAATGATATTTAATACTAAAGTTACTATCATCACAGCACACAAAAGTTTCAGCTACGAACATTTTTAACCCTTTATTGCATATCCTTTTTTTTAACGACTCTAGCGCAAGTAGAAGAAATATTTTGCACTTTGTCTTTTTCATTCATTTGCAAATTGCCATGAAAATATTAAATAAATTAACATTTTTGATTCACCACTTTACGAAATGCTGTTTCCATTTAATTCATATTGGAGGAAAGAAAAAATAAATAAATTAAATATAAATTTATTGCATCACCCGAGTGACAAGTGGTTTTCTGCACTCCACATTTTGCGTTTGAGGTCTCTCGCATCGAAGCAACAGCGACTTGCAATTATTTCGCACAACTTCTTCGTCTCATTTCATTCCTCGCTGCATAATTACGGAATTTCGTTTATTACTTAAGTTTTTTTTTTTTTTTTCAATAAATTTTATTTGGTTTTCAATATGAAGCGACATTTTTGCCACTGAACTTTTTTCTTGCGATCGCATCGGGTGCGCGCTCTCCAATGGTGAAATGAGTTCCTCCTGTGACGATTTTCTGACTTTCTATGAGCCGCAAGCTATATAGCTATATAGAGTCCATTCCAGCCCCCGACATGTCTCATTCGCGCGCGCGTCGCGTACATTTGGTGGCTTAATATTTATTTATTTTTTTTTTTTTTCGTTTTCGTTTGGGCGTTGAAATGCGCTACATGTTGTTGGCTATTACAATTGACACGACCTGCAAGTGATATTACAGTAACAAGCACTAGGAAACGTTTTTTGTAGTTAACTCATTAAACGAACACACAACTGGCGCCTGCCTCTCAACGTTCATGGAGCTGCAAAATATTGCCAATGGGAATTTTAGTGGCATTCATAATTTATGGATTCGGACAGTTCTTGTGAATTGTGAACAGTTTGTGACTCAACAAATGTCAAAATTTTCCTTTCATCAGCTTCCTCAATTTAAATTCCTGCAAAATATCGAAAAATCTATTTCCACATATCTATGTGAGTTCCGCAATCTTTCTAAGTTGAGCACTGAAGACCGTCGGCATATGATGATAGATGCATTCACACCTGCGACTCGTTACTTCTCTAGATGCCTCCCAAAAAATAATTTTATGTATACGTGACAAATTAATTGTTTTCTAACTTTTTAGGGGGAAAGTGAAAAATGATTGTTTTTGAAGAAAGAGTTTTTCTTCTATTTTCTTTCAAGACAAAAATATTTCTAGCACATGAAAAATGATGACTTTAATATTCCACGAATCATTGATCATTAAATTCAAATAGTTGTTCCAATTCTAATGGAGCAATGATTTTTAAGCCTGAAGCAAAATTGTTTGCAAATTAATTAGGCAACATTTTTTCCTAACTTTCGAACTCAATTAAATATTTTCATCTGCAATGATTTTGCCCTCTACGCGAAAGCCTAATTAAAATTAAATCAAATTTCAGGTGAAAGTCCATCCCGCCGCGTCCTTTTCGATTATCCAGGCAGTCCATATTTGTATGGCAATTATCATCATCCATCGCCCAGCGAGGACTTGTTGCTATGGTTTGGTGGTAGCAGTGCAGGTATGTTAATCGTTTAAACATAAAATCAATGAATATTATCACAATTAAATAAGAATTAATTAAATCGCCCGCAAAAGAAAACAATCCGAAGAAATCCAAAAATAGATTACAAATTTCTGCGAAGTTAATCGAAGCAAATAATTCGCGTTCTGATAAAAAAAAGAAGAAAATAAAAACTTTAACCAAAAGTAAAATAAAAGTCCAAGTGGGATTCAATTAAATAAAGAAGAATGATTCGAACTTTGCCATGAAGTTCTCATTATAAGTATTTCTATTTCTGAACTCAATCAAGGGATTTTTAACTTAGCAACGTTGCTATGCTTATTACATGAATGAATCTCATGAATGAAATCTTCAGTTTGCAATATACAATAACAGAAAAAATTTCCTGTTAAAATAATTTTAATGATATTGGATAAGTTACACAATAATTAATTAGTGAATTCGTATCAAATTCTATTTTCTTTCGTAACATTCACTGAAAGCACATAATATTGTATAGTGAGTGAATGACGTTTAACATCGTAATAACTGTCATAGGTGAAGAACTTTTCACGGCTGATGGAAAAAATCTAAATTTGTGGAAATTTAACATATTGTATTTGAAATGTTTCCTCAAAATTTTCATACCAATCGCTAAGAAAACTTTCGCGATTAATAGAAGCCCACAGAATTAACTTTATGAAATTCACCTACGCAAAATCTGATTTGTAAATATTTTTTAGGCTATAAGGGAATTTTAATATCAATATCGATTAATAAATTCCTTTACGATGGCCTTGATAAAACTTTTCTGAATATTCTAATGGCATGTCGTGGGTTTTCTTCGCATAAAGTAACTTCATATAGATAATAATCTTTGAGACAGGGAAGAAAGGTCCATTCACAAATTACAGATATTTCAGAAAAGATGCTCAATATTTTTCTGTGTTTATAACCTTAGCATTACATCGATACCTCTCGAAGCCTACGTACAGTCAGTTGCTAATTAAATTCATTCATAAAAAATTCATCTCATTCAAGAAAAACATAAAAAAATAGCAACAACATAATATCGCTTCTTCTATACCTAAAAAAGGCCGCCTGAATTTGAATCATATTTGCTAAGAGCTTTTCTTTTTATTCCATTACAACATAACCTGAAGTGTATATTTATATTTTAGACATACGCGTAAAGCTTTCAACTTTTTAGCAGTATTATGATTAACGAATTTTCTAGGAGGAAATGTTGGATCCATATTTGGTTCAATCAACTGCCGCCAGAGGTAGCACAATATAAAACCAAAATCATTAAAAATAAACATTCTATTTAGATCTTAAGACTTTTATCAAAGATCGCCTAATTAGAAAATCCTAAAATATTTCTTAATAAAATTTTTACGAAGCTTGTTCAATACAATTTCAATAATATTCCAAATGATTTCTGAAGCACCTCAAAGTGGTTTTAAGAACACTTCAAAGATATTTTGCCGCTCGTGATGAAACTATAGTGCTCAAAGCTTTCTTATGCTTATGAATCAAATCAATTTGATTAAACATTTTATAAAACGATTTTTTTATAATTTTATATCGCTTTTTATCACTCCAAAAAAAAAAAATCCTAAATGCGATGCCAACAGTAGCGATACTGAAAAGGCACAAAAAAACGACACAGAGTCGAATTTTAATTAGCTGTTGAGATAAAAATCTTGCAATTCTTGTTTTATCATCGACATAAAAAATGTTAATTTTTATTATCTCACCCGAAATCATAATTCCACATTTATATTTTGAGCAACAAGTCGCTACATTTGCAGAGCTCAAATTCAGCTCAATTCAAAGAGTATGGAAAGTTTTCGTTTTTGTTGTTCAAATCCATTTCAGTTGAATTATGAATTAAAGAACTTCATCCAAACGATGATACATCGAAATAACGATGACGGAACGGAACTCTTTACAGCAGTCTTCTTTATTGTTTGTATACAACCGAAATGGACAATAGCCAAGTCCATTAATCATTCTTTTAATTGTTGAAATTTCACAGTTGTTTTATTACGTTTCAGTTAATAACGATTACATGAAAATGAACAGCCCATTGAGTCATGAATTTAATGATTTGCTTAACAGTAAGCTTTCCAGCAAAATCTATTGCTGCTGTCGTAGTAATACTGCTAGTCCACTAGTCTAATTGCAAATCAATTATCAGTTCATTGGGCCAACAATCCAGAAAAAAAAAAAAAATTTTTTTTATTTATTTTGCACTCTATCAAGTGTTTTTCATTATTGAGATCTCGTTATGCATCTGAACAAGGCAAACTTATTCGTCTTATTAGCACTAATTTTCTATCGAATTCTGAAGTTGTTCATTCATGGATCCAAATCTGAGCAATCATTCTGCTGAGCGGGAATAGAATGAAATTTCTTTGAATGTGTCAAAATAAATTAATTTCTCTCGAAATCCCGAAAATCTAATAAATTTCCAAATGGCTTAGACCAAGCGAGAGATTCATGAACCATTGTAAGAAATTTATGGCGCTGAAAGGAAATGAGTTTCAAGTAATTTATATATTTTTTTGTGTCTTATGAAAACAACTTGAATTAACAGATCTATGGTAAGGTGAAACTATTGTTGCACATCTCTCATGTCCATTCGAGAGGCTGTTTGTGTCTGTTGTTATCAATCAAAAAAAGTACGTAGAAGATCTTGAAAGCTGAAGATAACTGTCAAAATGGTCGCGTGAATGGCACAAGTTTTAATGCTCTGTCTCGCATTGTATTCATTCATTGGAAATGACTCGAAGCTCGTGTCTTGAACTCGAATACAAAAGACACCAGCCAACGACGGAGTCAAAATGAGTGAGCAGAATCACACCGAAAAAAAAAAGTTATAAGCATAAATCCAACCAACACCTTACTCGAAAGTCGCAACGCTCGAGCGATCGCATGTCGCTTGACAAATTATTAATTTATGTTAAATCGTATAATTATGAAAAATTATCGCGCTCTCGTAGTATTTCATTCTCTGCCTTATGGTTTTGGAATTGGCTCCAGGGGAATCCAAATGATCAACAAATATTCAATTACTCTAAAATCTTTTTTCTTCTGAAGGTTCAGGAAAGTGTTAAATCATCTGAATTCCTCTTTTATTGTTAAATCGAGCATGAAACACTGGGAGAAGCACAATATTGAATATGAAATTAGACATCACTGCTCTGACCGGTCCCAGTAAAATGGAGATCGCTAGAAGAAGGAATCGAATAAAAAGTTATTAAAACTTATGCTTTGTAGCGAGCGAGCGAGCGTCTAAGAATTTATTTTTCGCTGGGTAAACAAATGATTTGTCGGTTCACTATCATGCATAAATATCTCGCTCACCACTCACCGCCGTTTGTTGTGATATTTATTGCTATATGAAAAATTGATCGCCGAATAAGATGAAACTTACTTGGCAATGGAAATCTTCCAAGAGCCATCGCCGTGAATTAAAGAAACAATTAATCAATACAAAAATTAATTTCGCCGCTAATGACTTTTGAAGATGAAACTCACGCTAGAAAAATAACAAAAAATATTTTTTTTTTGTCCAACTCTTTCATTAGAAAATAAATTTCAACATTTTGTAGAAATGCCTGAATGCCGTCGCGACATAGCGCGAGCGTTTTTATGATTCCCGAAATGTATATTGAAGTCGCAGTGCTCTTGAGATTCTCCTTCAGAAACAAAGAAAAGTATCAATTCTTTTAATTTTGTATTTCAATTTTGTCGAGATATTAAGAGGATAAAAGAATAACAATTAAAATGCTATTAACGAAAACAAAAAAGACGTGCAAATTTTTATGCAACATTTTTTTTTTTTTTTGACAAATTCTCGACATGAGACTTTAGTAAATTTATAGCAAAGATTTTTATGTAGTTTTCAAGCAAATTGAAATTTTTCAAGGTACAAAATCTTTAATATTTGTCATAACAAATTTATTTTAATGACTTGCGAGCGAGTTGTTGTTTTGTAGTGATGTGATAAGAAATGAAAGACAAGCTGTCTTGAGGGAATTTCAAGGCTCAATACTGAGCGCAATTGACTTGGGGTGCGAGTAGCGAGCGCTTACTAAACACAGCAATATGCCACTCCGGAGACTCATATACGATTGTCGAAAAATTAACAGCGTTTTTATAATTGACTGTTAATACGTGCGAAAACATTTCGAATTGAAATTATTCCAATTTCCAGTCTCTTGGTAGCACTGTTTTATATTTAAATCAGTTTGATTCGTTTTCAAGTATTTTTATACTCAGTTTATTTGTATTTAATTGCTCTCCAGATACAGAAAAATAGAGTGCACAAAATCTCAATTAACGAACTTGAACGTATAATAAAATTGGTGGAATGAGTGTAAGAAACTCAAATCAATATTAAGTACACCACCACCATCGCAAACCATTAGAGAGACGTTTGTCTAATGAACTCGACGTTATGGTACTAATAATAGACGCGTACTAATAATAATTATATCCTAATGATGTAGCAGTTGGAAAATTTGAAAAGCGTAACTTAATAAACATAGGTTGAGAAAAACTCGTGAATTTTCCTGCCAAAATTCCTAAAAATAAATCAACTAAAATGTGAGCACGATGATGAAAATAACGTCATTAGTGAATAATCAAAATATTTATATTTTAAAGTAGCTTCATGTAAACACAGGAAAAAAATATCGATTGACTCATCATCTATGCGACGTGACTGATGACATCAGTATCGGAGTTTTTCCATCGCTCCTCCAGCATTACCAATTTTTCACATCATTTCACATTGCGAAAACGCAACTAATGAAGTCGTGGAGAATTCAATGTGGTACCATAAATTTAGAAAGCGTATACCGAAAAACAGCCCACAAAATGATGACATTTGCAATTCATCGACAATCAATTTATATTTGCACGTTAATAAATTATTTATAGATATTTCGGTGAGCGAACGCATTGATAGAAATAAAATTTTTAAAAATGCACGTGGCATTTGATGACGTCGCGACGCGAGCACAATCTCATATTTTGTATGTACAAATTGAAAATGTGCAAAATCAACATGTTTCTTATATTTAGAAGTCAAATAGAAAAAACGAGTGTTTCATAAGGGAAAAACATGTTTTAATGACGTCGTTTGTCGCGGGTTGAAATTTACTCTACCACACGTTATCTACTCGAATCACGAGCGGTAGCATAAATAAAATAAAAATTCCAAAATAATTGATTGCTAGAATTTAAGCAATTGAAAACCAAAAATAACATATTGCCCACACGCTAAATGCCAAAATTATCTTTTACCCTTTCTTTTGGCTTCTCCTCCGCATCAGGAGTGAATCTCATAAAAATTTCGGACCGTTTAAGGCAAATTCTAAAGCTTCATGCTCCGTTGGCGATTGAGAAGAAAGCGTAAACAAAACGATTTTCTTTCTATGTACACTTTCATTAACATTGGAACCGCGAGAATAAGATTTTCCCAATAAACACAGCAAACGGCGAATGAGGCAAGAGACCTGTGAGGAAAATATTAATATTCCGATGAAATGCAAAACGTGTTTACATTAAAAATACTTTTATTCCACCACCGCACAGCTCAAATTTCGGGACTCTATTTTTAGTATCATCACAAATCGTCGGGACTATGGAGTAGCTAATTTTAGATCAATAAAGATTCTTTTTCTTGCCCACGATTTTAGATTATCGCTGTGCGACGCGCGAATATTACTAAGATTTTCTTCGGCCATTGGACAAATGTTTATGAATTTTTTTTTTTTTTTCTAAAATTAACTCTTTGACCATTTTCACGAGCGATGTGTCTTTGTTTGATGATGCTGACAGTGGCAGTACAGTGAATATATATTTGCCTGAATGACGATTTTTCTGCTGTGTTTATGTGAAAAATTGTTGCGAGTATTTTTAGAAAGTGAAAAACGGATTTTCGTTGTGATGCTTATTACCATTTCGGTCGTTTTTCTTATTCATGGCACTGCAATAAAGCGCTGATGATGCCTATCCTATGAGAAAATAAATCAGGACATAAATGGTCATTAGAATTTTTTTTTCCCTTCACCGCAGTGAAAATGTTAGCGTCCATTTTTAAACTTCGCTAATAATTCACCGATCACCTTTAAAGTGATTCACTTTCAGTGAATTATTGCGTTCTTATCATACAAATAATTTTCCGTAAAATAGCTAAAAGGGTTGTGACAGCAAAGCCCATAGGCACTTTTCCAATATGAAACAAAACAAACAACATGTTGCTCCTTTCGATTCTCCTCCATTCGAAAGAAAAATATATACACGGAAAGAACTTCCCACTCACTTGAATCCTTAAGTGATCAATTCTCATTTATAAAACTTTTTAAATTCTGAACAAGCGAAACTTCTGGGTAGATTAACGATTGAAGCCAAAATAATTTGGCTTCAAAGATTCCCCATTGTAAAATGTGACATTTCATGAAATAATTGTTATCATCATCGTCCTTTCTCGAAATCACGAATGGAAATTTACGTCATACGATGAGTTTTCATTCATTGACTTGAGAATTTCTACGAAGAAAAGGACGCCGCTCGTTTGGTAGTGTTGAAATTGTTTGACCTTCATATTGTATGATTGTGTTAGTATGAAAATTGTATGAATGAATTTTCATTTTCTCGAACGAAGGGGAGGATAAACGAATTTCCCCTTTCGAAAAGAGAAATCAAAAGCTTTTCATTCATAAAATTATATCTTCCATCAATGAACGCAAACACATGTGGTGACCATTTAACACTCAGTCACTGCTCCCGGATAATGAGACCGTTAAGCATATAAGCAATAGTCAAATTACGTGAAACATGTAATTCGGAACTGATAGCGCTGATAACGCAAACGCAATAAAAAAAAAGAAATGAGAAATGAGTTTCACGCCATAAGCTGTACAAAATATAGTTCACTACCTAGCTTCTTTCAACTTCGACTGGCAACGGCAACAACAATATGCCAGAATGCGTAACGAGAAAGAGAGAGCTCATTTTTGGTTCACAAGGGACGAAGGGTGTTAAGGGTTGACACATAAAAAATATTTATGAATGAAAGACTGACGTCATTGCGAGAAAGCTTTAACGTTTAAGGGAGGAGAGCGAATGCACAAAATTGAGATTTTGATTTGAATGAGACTTAAAGCCCGGTAGAAAAATCAATAAAAAATCTTATGAATATTAGACTACTCGTAATTTTAAGTTCTGATGTTATAAGTTAAAGATTTTTGTTCAATTTTCCAAGAAGCGATAGCAAGTTTTATTAAACTTGTCTGCTCTAATTCAGAAAGCCTTGTAAAAGTTTATTTAAATTTAGAGAAAAAGAAATTTACTCAATGCAAATATGGAGCTTTGTTGTATCTATGGTATTTGCAAGCTCATGAATATGGTAAGAGAAACTTGGAGAGACAGAAACTTCCCTCTATTAAGGCGGAAAACATGTGACATTAAAGACGGAAAATTAAAGTTTACATCAATTTGATAAGAACTACGCCCCTCTGCGAACCATATCGTCAAATTTGACGAAACATACGAAGGATACACACCAGTGGTGCAGCAAGGGGAAAAAGTCCCCAAACCACATCTGGAAATACTGCGAAACAGACAGGTAATGGGCACCTCCCTCAGCAAATCCTACACATACTTATATCATGTTTACGTCCAAATGAGCTTAAATCAATTTCGATTCCCTCAACAGTAATTTGAAGAGTAAAGAAAAAGATTTTCATCGTTTTATTGGGAATTTGATGCTTTCGTAAAGTGCTTTGTTAATGATGAAAAATATTTTCGCTTTATTAACGTTACCACAGTTTGTCCTGTGGCATTCATGTATCATTGAGAATATACTGATAAACACAGCAATATAAAGCATTGACCTTTAAAGATTTTTCTTGTGAAACATTTTCCATTTTGTTCAAAAAGAAAAAAAAAAAAAAACATTTCTCAGAAATCAAACGAATGCTTCATGCTTTAAAGTTTTGATTGGTTATAAGGACGAATGCGGACGAAACTGATGTTCGAAAATCAGTAACTGATTAAAATAATAATAGTTCACATGAGAGAGAATTTTTTTTGACGCCCCTGGAAGTAAATTTGTTTATCGCACAATTGATCCATGTGACCTTTATAGATTGATATCGTCCAATTGAAAGCGCCTTACATAAACGTATCCAAAACAAAGACCTACAAAGGTCACCAAACGAGAGACAGGTGTCTTCAGGAGGGCATCAAAAAAGATCCCATATCATGCGCAGGCGGAAAATACAATATGAATGAAAATTCGCATGAGTTTCCTGACACGTGCCAAAAATCGTCCTACACATGATGGTAACGCATAATTTGCGAAAGGGCGTAGGCGTTTTTACTACAGTGTCAGGCAAAATATCTCCAAGAAAAAAAATCTCAAATTGAAACATTTAGAGACGAGCAATTTTTTTTTTATGCTCAAAACATATGTAATCGAGTTTTATTGATTTTATGTTTTCTCCCTGGCTTTGATGATGCCAAGTAACTTTGACATTGGCGAGATGTGAGAATGGATTTCGGCGTCATTAGTGCGCATGTCCTTTGATTTTTGGCTGCCGATACTTTATAGCGGCATCGCATATTTGGCCTCGGCATTTGGTGAGCATTGTCAAGGCCTCGAGAATGCCGCTCAATATGTTAAAAGTTAAAAAAAAAACACGCACACACACTAACATGTCTCGTAAGTGCCATCGTCTGATGTGTGACGGTAATGGCATAATGATAATGGTTTTCCGATGGATCTATAAATTTTTTACGAGTAGAAAATGCTGAATATGGCCAAGAGCGTTATTTTCGGGTCACCGCTGACGTTTGTAATTCGGCACAGTTTAAGCGAACTTACGTCAACTAGATAAACAATTAACACAATCGACACATTGCGTATGCGAAATTTTATAGGGTTTCGAATGCTATAGACGTAATGGATACAAAATTAACCTAGTCTGACTAAACGGCACAGATGAATATATAGCGCTGATGGAGAGACGGAGTTGAAATCATTTGCGCCAGAAATAGAGCAAATGTCAGTGTTTTTTGTCCATTGTTCTCTTGTGCTATGTTTATTTTTGACGCTATCGTATATTTTCAGCGCTTTGTTGTTTTTCTTTCCATCCATTACACCCCGTCTCCCTCCCTTCCTCCAAAGCGCACAGGACTGACCATCTCGGCGTTTTCATTATTCGTATATTCTTTAAATAGATCGCCTGACGCGCTACAAATTTTTCTAGAAATTCCATTTGCGGCGATATTCGAGATTCATTGACGTCTCATGACAATTGAATGGTTCCTTCAAAACTCAAGAAAATGACACCAGTCGAGTCCTTATGGGAGCAAGATTTGTGATTTAGCTTAATAAATACAAATAAAGATTGATGAAAGGACGACATCGCATCACTTCGTAAAATCAATCAATTAATTTGACACCGATGACATTTGAATGGTTATTGAAGTATCTCAGCCAATCCACTTGTCGTTCTCCGAACACTTGTTGAACATTTTGCTTCGGTGCCGAATCGATGTGAGTAATATGCCACCCCCGGATTCGAGATAAAGGCTCAAAAATAAACACAAATTTTGCGGCTTCACGTCTAAAAATAGACAGCAACTGGTGTTTGCAATAATAAAATTCCATAATGTACCGCTAAATTTACACACATCATTCGCATCGGCATAAATCGCGAGGAAAAATGATCTGCCACTAAATAACATGTGAGATATTCAAAATAGATTTTCATCAAAGCAAAGATTTTCATTCCAGGCGTTGCTCATTTCAAATTGTTTGCTATCAACGCGAATCGCGTGCAGTTCATGTAAACACAAATTTAGGAATTAGGATTTGAAGAACCTAAACGCATTCCACCATTCTAAAGAATTCCGTACGTCATCAGACCGGAGCTCGACGACCGGTACATACATTGTGTTTATAATACACTTGTGGATTCTAAATTTAGCCATGTGATTGAATCCAATGGATGTTCCAATTTACTTCACTCTCGTGCTTGCTCGCGAGCGCGCACCCTATGACTCTGTGTGGCGCGCGTATACCGTCAAACACGCTGTCGATTCCCACCAAAAGCATAAAAATAGTTTGTTATTATGTTTTTTTCTTCTTTCTCACATTTTCCGGGTATGGATTTTCTTCACTCGATTTGTTGATTGACGTAAACTTTACCTTCCATTCGACATCCCGCAGCTCCAAGATTGCAGGCATGATTGTTGTGGGGTGAGAAGGAGCATTAAAAATGAAGATGGTTGATGGATTTAAAAATAATAGTTAAACATCTCACCGCAAAGCGTATTTTCTCTTTTATAGCGCGTGCTTTTTTATAGAAAGAAATTGTCTATGAATAACCATGCTAAAAGTAGCAATGTATAAAATTGCCACCCGAGCCTGCAAATAGATCGTGTTCTCATTTACCTTTGTCAATCAGCCATCTGATAGTAGTACCGTCATCAGCATACGATATCCTTATTCTGACGCTCGATTAGATGCCATTTTTGGAGAAGAGAATATAAGTAAAAAAAAAGTTCCAAAATAGCAAAAAGCGGTGTCATGTATCGTATCGTGCGTTTATTTTCGTGGCTCTCTTATGACATCATAAAGCGCACATCACAAGGCATCGTCACACACAATTGAGCGCAGAAAACGTTTTCCTTGGTTGGCTGGAAATGCTGTGCATATTTCTTCATTTTAGATATTGATTGTGCTTTACACGAAAATAGATTATGTTTTTTTTGTTTGGTTTATTTTCGAGTATGTGTCGTTTTTATTGTTAATTCATGCGACAATTGCAAAAACGGTAGGAATAGTTAACGTAAAAGCTCAATTGTTTACGTCATTTCCATCGTACGACATCATTCCGAAGCCACGCACTCCTGCTGATAAGCGTGCTTTTGGTAAATATTTTTGATACTAAACTATTTATGGAACGTTCGATATTTTCTTGTCAATATTTTTTTCATAACTAGTCCTCAATAACAGGCGATGTCAGCTGTCAGTTTATATACCCAGTGAGCTTTTAATAATCGACTACACATAAAATAAAAATGTCTTATTCTTCCTTGCAACGAAAAATAATTCATTAACAATTAATAAAATTTCGTCGTGCAATTGAAATTGTAATTTTCTAGAGTTCGGTGAGTGGAAAATTGCTTTCTATTGAACACTTAGATCGAGACTTAGAAGCATTCAAGTGATTAGCTTGACTATGGTAATTGTTTCCTTAAAATCTATTTTTAATCAGTCATTTTCTTCTACACGGTTGCCGCAACGGAGGGCACTTTATCGGAACATCAACTTGTTGCTTTTCTGTAAGCGCCATTTGTAAACCGACACAGCTGGCTGAATAAGTGACTAACTAAGCCAGTTTTTAAATAGTTTTTTTTTATGTAATTGAGATTTTAATTATCTTTCATCTTATAGGCACTTATGCTTGTGATTTCTTTTGATGTGAAAAGTTTGTTAGTTAAATTTTATTCACTTTTTGCAATGTTAAAACAAAAAAAAAAAAAAAACGAGCATTCGTTGTGGCAAGTAGCGACCATTAGGCGAGCGCTGAAATGCATTTCACGCTCTCAAAATCTCAATCTAGTCGTAAAAATTAATTAATTAGAGACTCCACGAGCGATGAGCGGAGTCGCATCTCAACGCAACGACGCTTAATTGTCTCACTTAATTGTTATTACATGTCACATTCAATGTTAAATAAGTAATTTACGAGATTTTTTCTCTGTTTGCTGCTGCGGTGGAAAAACATTGAAATAAAAATCGCACAATTTGTATAAATTTCGGTAGAGTGACATGCCAACAGAAAAATTACTGTTTATTTATGATTTAAACCACATCGAGGAAAAAATTAACCGATTGCGAAATTGCGGACATTTTGTCAAAATAATCTGGATGAATAAGAGGAGCCGAGGGGAAAGCGACAGTCAGGAAAATGAGTAATGCTTCATAGTTGTTGGAATGAAATATGTGACTCCGGCGCGACCTCACTGACACCTGAAGCCAATGTATATCTTCTCATTCCATGTCATTTGACAAAATTTATTAATTTTTCTGAAATTTACTTAAGCGACAAGAAATAAATTTTCCGGAGTTTTCCACCGAAAGAAATTTGAACAAATATCATTTGGTCGTTAAGATGATGTTTTTCTCGTGCGTCGTGCAGTGACATAAGTTTTAATTTAATGTCATTTTTTTTCGCCAAGTGAAATCTTAGAAGATTTCATCCCGTTGGATCCATTTTCATTCTCGATCTTAATACGAAATATCTCAAGAAAAAAATGTTGTATGTCGGCTAAAAATATCAATCGGGGGACCCGTTAAAATATCGCTGTGTTTTGACGACAACATGAAAAGTCAAGAATTCTTGGTGATACAAACTTTCGAGATGTTTTGTAGAAAACACTGAGAAAAAAAGTAAGATGTCATTATGGCTTCACTTAAGTAAAAGTAGATTCTGCACATGGTTCAACTCAAACATACGGCAAATGATTTTCCCAGTGTAGAATTAATTGGATGCCAACAAAATCTAAGACGGGTATAATTATTTATCTGAGATTAGGGTAAGTCTGAGATTGAGTAACTATGACAGCGTACAAAGTTGAAAATCACGATAACAAACGAATCGCATTTTCCTCTTCAATATCTTATGTCACGCCAACAAAATCAAAATTATTCAACGCAAAATAAAGAAGAAAAAAAAAAAAAACAATAATTTTAAAATGAAGCAACAATGTAAACATAAAAAAAGATTCAGAAGCAATCAGCTGCTCAATAAATTTCAAAGCTTACAGAATGAAAATACAGTGAAATTCCAACTTAATTAAATTAAATAGTGAACTCAAGCGCAAAAAAAGTGGAATGCTCACGATGAAGGAACGAAGCGAAATATTTTCATGGAAAGCTTTATAGTAACTAACCAAGATCAAAGCGCCATTTAATTATTTATTACAATTTATTAAAAAAAGATTTCTAAACTTTTATTTTCCATTAAGTTTGTTGTTGCTATCGGGCGACATCAAAAAAAAATCCAATCATGAAGCATATTGTCATCACAAAGAATCCCGCATGACACTGTGAACGTAAGGAAAATGTGTTCATTCTTTTCATCGATTTCCTACAAATCGCATAAAAATTCCCGGAAAATTTTACATGACGCAAAAGTTTATCGCAACAACGACGCAATTTTCCCATCGTCAATGAGCTTCAGTTAATAATTTTGCTAATAAAATTGCATTCGAAAAACATGTGTCCCGTCCGCACATTACGTCGTTCGCTATAACGTTTTTTTTACAATATATTGAAAATTAGAATATAAAAAAGCGAAAGAAAAAAAAAGATATATTTAAAATGCATAATAAAAAAAAATATATATCTCTTTTTTTTACTTCTATAAAAATATTTAAATATGATCACTAATACCGCAATATAGTATAATGAAACGCGAGAAAGAGAGCTTACATTCAACAGTTTCTTTTTTCCATTATAACTTTTTAGCTTTTTCGGCTTATTCGTATGTATGTATATGCATCGCGTATCGCGTGCCAAATTATTGTATATTCCAATGACGTCACTAAAACGATGATGTGTGAGCAACAACACAACAATAACGACGCATGTAGCATAGCAGAGTTGTGAATGTTTTTCATTCATGAAATCGATACAAACACATTCAAATGCTCTTTCTCTCACCAATACAAATTTGGGTTATATGAGTAACGTCTCTCACAGCATTTTGAGCAAATGAGTGGGGCTTTGTGGCGTGTGATTGGCTGTTTTTTCCAATCGATTCTTAAATTCATTCTCACAATCCATATACGGTGCACTTACACACTCAAAAAGCGCTTTCCATCTCAAGCCAGAGCGCGGAGGTTTCATTCATAAAATCTTTTGTTAGCTTTCGGTCGCGTTCAGTAGTATTTTCGTATTTGTGTCGACGAGTTTGGAAGGCGAAAAAAATAGAATTGTATTAAGAAAAATTTCTCACATGTAAAAAAAAAAGTTTGCTCACTCGAGTTAATTTCTCAATCTTAAACTGCACAGTCCGCACGCCAGTGCTTTGTTTTGTGAAGTGAATTATAAAGGAGAAAATAATAATAATATTTCGGAAATATTAAAAATATATAAATGTGAATTTATATCACACTAAAGTCACTTAAGTTATCATAATAAATTCAATAAAGTGAGATACTCTGGAACAGCCCGCAAAAACAAATATATATAGCAGCTCGTTTTTTAGTGAGGCTGTGTAAATGGTCAATAAAAGTGAACAATAAATTGATTTTTATTGCGACAGGAATTATAAATTCTTGTTTGGTTCATATTTTCTGTTTGGTTCGCTCGAATTCCTTTAAGAAAATAAAATTTATACTGCGACCTCACGAGAGCGGCGAGTGCCATTATCAGATAAATTGTAGTAGGTGGTGTTGCCAAAAAAAAAATTATCTTTCGACTTACTTAAGTTATTCAAAAAACATAAACTTCGAGGACATACGTAAATTATTTAAAACACATAAATTCATATTTAAATACACAAATCGCAACAACTATTACAAGAAAATACCAAAAAACCAAACATTGTGTAATTTGTTACTGGTGAAAAAGGCAGGAACACAAAATACAAGAAACACGATTTTTTTTTTGTGAATGAAATCAAAGTGCGCGTGGGTGGTGAATTGAACCCACAAAAAATATTCCCAAAAAAATTATATTTCGTTCCGACACACATTGAAGAAGTGAGTGAGAGAGATAGCATAGAAAAATCAATTCATTCAACAAATAAAGTAAAAAAAGTAGCAACTTTTCCGTTTTCCTATGCTGTGAGTGAGGAAAATAATTTGCTACCTTTTTTTTGTGCCATCGCCTAACAATTTGTGTTGTGCTGTGAAGAAAGGAGTTTTTTCCGCTCCTGTGAAAAGAAAACCTTTGTTGCTTTGTTGTGCATTCTTTTCTTGGGAAGAAGAAGTTTTTATTCAATATTTTTCAATATCAAGTGAAGGTAAAACATTTTTTTCATCTTTATATTACTAGGTAGTTATCGTCATTATTATTATTATTATTAATATGCAACTCCTGTGCAATGAAGAGAAAATATTAGAAAAAGTTATTTATACCGGCGGAGTTATTTGAATTGTTGAGTGAGAATTAAAGAACTATTTTTAAAACTTTGAAAAAAAAAAAAATATTTAAACGATTTCTGTTTCTGCAACCCGGTGAAAAATGTGAAAATTTTTCTGTGTTATTTTTTTTTTTTTCACATTTTCATCTTGTTTTTTTTTTTTTTTCACATTTTCATCTTGTTTTTTTTCTTTTGAATAAACATATGAAACAACTTTTCTTTCTTTTTTTTTTGTATCAAACTCCAATTAGTATTTATTTTGCCCCGAGAGTTATTTTTCTACTTTGGAATTGTAGCAAATGAGGAATGTTGTTGACTTTTATTTCGGAACAGTCAGGGAAAAAAATTATGAGATCATGTAAAGGCATTTTTGTTTTTCGGATGAATTATAAATCCCCTGACTCGACATTACAAATCGGAAAAACAGCGCAACGAAAATTCATAAATCAAAAGAACAAAACAACAAAAAAAATTGGAAATTTCTGAAAGAAAACAAAAATGCTCCACAAAACACCGACCAGAGACACAAAAGTGTGTATAAATAAATTACTTAATTACTTTTCATGATGTCTCTTAATGTATCAGCAGTTGTTAGTGAGATAATTTTAGAATGATTGTGAATCGCATTTTCACTCTTCGCAACAAACTTAATAACATTTTTTTTTTGCGCCAAAGTGTGAATAAAAATTTTATTAAGCAATTAGTGCGCTCGGGGTAGCGTGAAAAAGTAAAAAAAAAAAAAAGAGGAAAAGGAAATTTTTTTTGTAGGCCTCAATTTGGAGAAACCGCATTGGCAAAACTTTTTAATTAGATTTTTGCTTCTTATAAAAAAAACGTTTTTGATAACGCGTGAAAATTCATGAATGAAATGGAAATATGACAGTGTGAGTTAGAGCGAAAGTTGGAAAATGTGAAGGATAATTGTGACGTCAGACTAAGGACAACGCAAACAAGCCAGGGAGATCAATATCAAGGTTGTTTATCCCAGTTTTTTTTTTTATTCTATATTTATATTATTGCGAATGTACTGAGCATTTTATGTCCTTACAACAACAAACAAATACATTCAACAATTTTTTGCTTACGTCGACACCAGGAGAGCCATTCCATTAATAGAAGCTGTGCAAAAGCTCACAAACATTTTTGAAGCTTTCGAACATCTCACACCGGAAACACCCGAACAAATGTACAGAAAAAAATTCATCAATGAACTTCGTAGGACATGCGCAAAAAGCTCATAAGCTTTCCGATGAATGGAAGTGGAAGAAAATCATTGACGAACATTTTCGTGCCGGCACAGTTAAATTTTCTTTTTTTATTTTACTTTTTCTTTCTTGACTACCACTTGTTGCTCCCGTGTTGATTCCGTAAAAAATTTCATGATATCCCATTATTGACTCTAAAATTATGTTAAAATCCTTTTCAAGTTTCTTGTTTGCTGCCGGTATGTGGTCGTGTGTCTGGGGGTTCGATAATGCCTCGTAAAATGCAAATTTGCAGCCATTTTCGTTATTCATTGAAAGTTCACTTTTGTATGTACCGGAAAAAAAACGCTTCATATAGTTGTTGCTCTCATCATCTCTTGCTACCCACTCAAAGAAGAAGAAAAATATGTACATATATATTTATATACATTATTATCAAGTATCCTTTCCACCCGCCATATTGGAAAATCTCAAGAGCTTTTTTCTTCGTTGAGATGTTTTTCGAGTTTTCAGCTCGCTCACTAACAAAAAGTCGAACGAAAACAAAAAGTTTTCAGTCGAAAAAGTAAAATAGAAGCCTTTCTCGCATTTTCATATCATTAGTCGATTAGAGCACAACTGTTGATTGTGAGTCATCATTGTATTCACCGGCGCTTATGGACAATTATTTATTACAGTCGCAGAAAGGTTTTTTTTTTTGGTTAAATCATTTCTAAATATCTGATTGGAGCTTCGTGTTTGTCGAATCGTAAGGCTTGTATTCAACTCAACGCATTTTATTCGGGTGCAACATTTATTAACCATTAAAAAAAAAGAAGACTGAATTTTACAGAAAAAAATTAACAATTAAATGTTATAGAAGTGGACAGTTATTTATATAGACGAAATTTTTTATTTTTGTGAATTAAATTAAAACCACAAAAAAGCAAGCGTCCATCAGCGGTGAACGAATGAAACAAAAAAAAAAATAGCGTTCCATTTTTGGTGAAAATTCATTAAGTAACAAAACAAAAGTCAAATAAAGAAAAAAGAAACTCATCGAAGTGGAACGAGCCACAGCCAACCAAAAGCCAACAGAACAATGTAAAGTGATCTTGATGGAATTAAACATTTTATTTTATTTCTTTTGCTTGCGTCCATCACCGAGAAAGAAAACAAATAAAATATAAAAGTTTTCATTGATTGGTGAATTTTTGCATCATTTTTTGGCAATTCGTGTCCATTGTCCAGTTTCTCACTCACTTTAACCAAACTTGGCGGCAAAATTAATTATATTGCGCAGAAAAAAATAAGACTTATTTACGAAATGGTTATTTGTGTGACTTTTAAGTGATGTTTCCGAATTAGGGAAGTAGAAATAACCGCATAATATCACAAGCTGTTTCGGCGCTCGTAGGCGTGTGGCGTCTTTTTTTTTCGGTGTAATTTACATTTTGTTTGACGAACATGAAGATTGCCGAATGAGCATTTTTCTTCAATCGCTCGGCATCTTTCACTTGATTGAGCTTCGGCATTGGGGACTGTATACAGCAAACTGAGACGTAAAGAAAAGAGCTGATCATTGAAAATTATTAAAGTCAATATTTAACATTTCAATTAGCATATCTTTCTGTTTAATTTGAATATTCATCATCAACCGCGTTTTGTAATTATAATTAAGAGAACAAATTTGATTCTCATTCACTCTGTCTCACCCTATTGCCGGTTTCTAATCAGGAACCATGGCACTTTAAAGTCAACAATCCCGTCTCAACGATTCTCATCTGCTAATTGATGTTAATCGAATGATGTCTTTACTGGTCATTTATTGTTGAAAAAACTTTACGCGAGACTTGACCATATGTTGCACATCTCTCAATCGATCGAGAATCGATCATTTAGTTTTTTGTGGCGGCCAAAAGAAAATTACATCATACGCTGAACTTTAATAAAATGTTGACCTAGAATGATAACTAGCAATACAAAGACATCGCGAGACGTAAACCGAATCGTAATTCAAGTTTTATCTGAATCATGTATGCTTGTGATACGGAGTCAAGTGTCAATTGTTTAAAGACATTAAATTAATTAATTAAAACCTTCCCGAGGCCAGGCAAGACAAATAACAAGCTGTGCGCTATTTACGATTAGATTCAATTAATGAACGAAAAACAGTTCTATCTATCTCTATCGCACTCTCTATTTGTGACGTGACGAGACGACCCCAATGCACATTTAATATTCTTACACGAATTGTGAATTTAATTTCTTTATGGCACAAACAGTAATTTATCAATACAATATGTTTTGTTATCTTTGAACACAGGTAGCTCACCAGCAGCTGCACAACCGACAACGGCCATGATCATGGAAGGATTAGAAACTCTTGTGACTCCCTCACATCATGCCTATCTATTAACGGAATCAGCAGCGGCAGCACACTTTAATGTGCTGAGCTTTGATACGTGCAGTCTATTTAAAACAGCAGCGACCACCGCAAGCTCATTCAATTTGAATAACAACAATCATACAACGGCCAATAATAATCATCTGCATTCGCAGCAAACCCAATTGCTCAGTGCCCATCATCATCACCAGCAACATCATCAACAAATGCAGCAGCAGCAACAAAATTCAGCGTCATCCATTCATCAACAGAGCCATCAGCAAACGAATACAGTGAATACATCAAACAGTAGCAATACAAGTTCACATTCCGGCACCTCTGTGACCCAATCAAAGACAGATTCAATCGTTGTCTCATCATCATCAGCGACAACAACAACATCGTCGGCATCATCATCGAGTGGACATCACAATCATCCCACATTAAATATTCATGAGACACAACAGCAAACAGCTGATCGCAATGTTCAGCAGCAACAAACTGGCGATTTGAATACGCCTGTCACGACATCTGGTGATATTCCATCATTCTTCGGACCATCAACGGTCGTTGAGCCACCACCGATTACTGGTGAGTTGTAATTTATTTAATAAATTTCCTTCATAAAATCGAGATTTTACATTACTTTTAACTGTAAACCAGAAATAATTTCTCTTCCCCTATCCCTCTCTCACTCTTCACATCATTGCCTCATCTCTTTTCATCTCGTGAACATACGTGCAAGATCTTTTTTCGCGTCGATCGAAACCGATCAACCACAAGCAGAACACAAAAATCCCATTTACATACAAAGTTGAAAACACCGTCGGCTATTTCGATTGATTTGAAAAATATTTAATAAATAAAATGTTGGATTCTTTCTTTTTTTTTACGTAAATAAATCCAAACAAGATTTATAAAGTATATACACATATTATATGTATATCTTGAAGCGGAGTTTAGTAGACCTAAATAATTACGCATCCTTATTTTGAAGCTCTCTGTAGCACAGCAAAACACTGTTTATGAACACAGCTTTTGACCTTTCAATCCATCATTTAGAAATGTAAACCAGAAATATTTAAATATCAATTAATTAAAATGTTCACATCCCGAACTCAAACAATCCGCAATATTGTGCGCGAAGCAGCATTACCGTGGAAACAATTTCATTCAAAAATAGATTTTCCACAGCATTGAAAAACTTATTATTTTTTTCTTTCTTTCTTTCATTCGTATTCACTGCGAGGTAGTGTATGGAAAATAGTTTTTCATACGCTGTTTAATGACATAGCGAGAGCATTCAAACATCAATAACCTTGACTTGATGCCTTCAATTTATCGCTCGAAGCCATTCGCATTTCATTACAGGAACGAAACAGTGAAGTTTATTTACATTCATACTCTATTTTAATGTCCGATATGTTATGATGCTATTCGGAATATATGGAAATTAAAAATCGTGTTCTCTCTTCATAATATAGAAAACATTTTTAAGCTGTAGCGGAAATTTATGCGATATAATTTCTTAATGAAAATAAATTTTAAAAAAGCCAATCTTAAGCGCGCTGTGTGCCATTATCAGTATCTATGGAGGCTTACGTTGCAGAAAAATACGACGAGTAATGACTGGAGAAACGGAACAAATAACTTGTATATGTAGCTAAAAACAAATGTAATCAAAATCAAACTGGAATGATTTTTTTTTTCTGTCGCAAGCCAGCAGCAATTTGCAACCTTGCTGGTTGACAATCTTTTTTCATACCGTTTATATACCATTCGGGCAATCAATTAAGAAGTAAAATCTAAATATAAATGGAATAGAATTAAAAAAAAAAAACAGTAGTCGATTTAGGATCAATTTTTAACCCAAACGGTTGCACTGTTACCGTATCAAATCTTCGTCTTTGCTGGAGCACTGCAATGAATAACTAATGCTGGATCTATTAATTATAATTTAATCACTACCGTAAGCAAGTTTTTCGCAATAAGTCATTTGCAGCACACGAAGTGCTCGCCTTTCATGCCAATATGCGGAAAGACGAGAAGGCAAAACGTAAGAAAGAAAAAAAATTATTGTCAATTTTGAGACTTCTGTGGAGCTCTCTGCATTAAATTCAATTAATTCCCGCCTCGCAAAAAGTAAAACCGAGTGGAATTCAAAGCGTTCTCTTATCGCTATTACTCGATCGCTTCATGCAAATATCGCAACAGATGCAAATAATGTTGCACCGCGTCTGTTCTTTATCTCGCTCTCAAACTCTCGACTTTCGCTGAAAACACAGTTAAAGATGTTTACAAATAGTGTTTTGAGAATTTCTTTCAAGACGTTGTGCAGTTAGATGTTTATTATTACTTCAACTCTCCCATCCATTTATTTCACCGGAATTTCAATTAGTCATAAATATTTTGTCAAAATTCCTCTCGACTACTGTTGGTACAATTGTCTTTGTACTTCACAAAAGCAAAAGGATATCTCTGACCTCAAACAGCGCACTTCCCAATTAATCATTTTCTGTCTTTTTATTATAAAACAATTTATAAGCCATTAATGCCGGTGATGGGCATACGACAAACATTGTACAACAAAACAAAAAAAATGTGACTTCAATCCATTTCTCAACGTTACCTCCCGACTGCACAAGCCCCGAAAATGAAAAATGTTCATTCTTAAAACACAAACAAGGACAGCAATAAAGAATGATTTCTTTAAATAAATTTTTATTCCCTTGAAGAATATAAATAATATTAAAACAACAATGAGAGATTATGATATAGATTCATTTATGAAATATGAATGCAACAAAACCGAAATGAGAAAAGAGGAAAAGAAAAAAAAATTAAAAACTTGTTGTTAAAATCAGAAAACATTTTTTTTTACGAAGTAGGAATGATGCTGCGAAGAAGAAGTCAGTGAGGAGTAAGCGAGAGTAAAACAAACAAATGAGAAATGATAAAGAGCAAAAGGCCAAGAAGTTAAAAGTACATAAAAAAAAAAAAATAAATAACTATTATAATACTGTTATTAAATAAAATATCAAGAAAAAAAATCAACTCATGCTAGTTGATGGCTTGCGACAATCTTAAGGGAAGCTTATTTTCGCTTTTGGGGTTATAAACTTAAAGACTGTCTATTAAAAGCTACAACCATTACGATCGTTACAATAAAGTTCATGGTTTCGAGAAAATAATAAAATAATTTATAAAATTTTCCCTTTGGGGATGAATTAAGGCCAGTGAATCATTCAATTGAAACAAAAGATATTTATATCCACGGTACAACTATGCAAAAAAGAAGTACGGTTAAAGTGCGTGCTACTTAAGATATAAAATTATTTCATCGAAAGATCATTTCTTCTAAAATATTTAAGCTTAATGGAATATTGGATATCGTATGGATTTGTTCTGCAAGAATAACCATTTAACTGTCTAATATTTTGATAAATGTCACAAAATTTCAGTAAATTATTCAACAGTATTTTGTATTAAGTCAAAGACATTCAATTTAATTCATGTATACTGTGTTTCGCTGTGTCATAGGTATGTAATTTGTTTGTCGCTTGATAGTTAATATCCTCATACAAGTTCGATTCCTCTCTCATTTTAATTACTTTGTTGCAAAAATATCTATCATTGTGCACGACCTGCTGAAACACTTTAGATTTGACCTTTTCATAGTGTTGTTCACTATCATTATCTGGGCTTAATATGTTATCAGGTTTGCTACATGAATAGAATGTGCCTTCGTTAAAATTGTTCATTTCTGAGTAATAGTTTGCGTTTTGAGCCTTGCTTGAATCATCGCACTTTGTGATTTCTGGAATTTCCTCCATAAATTTTTTGCATCTTTTAATATAGAAAAGCATTAAACTATTAAGGACTATAAAAAGTCCGTAGATCCACAAACGCCAGAACATGCTCAGGTGAAAATCAATAATTCCTGCTAATGCTGCACCGTCAAAGGCGATTGAAACAAAACAGTCAATTGAAAATAATTTGCATTGTTTGAGTGTTAAATTGACCTGAAAAAATAGTTAATAGAAAATTTTGATTAGCTTCAGATACAGATTAAATTGTCATTTGATTACCAATTCTTTTAACTTCAAAAACTCGAAGTATAACATCATAGAAAACAACAAATATAGCTGAATAAACCAAACGAGAAAAACACTGAATACGTCTTGAAATAATACAAAGTGAACAGGCATAAGCAACAGACAAGTCACATTTTTCACAAAAATGATGTAACAGAGAATTTTGCCAATCAACTCTAATCGTTTTGACATGTTTACTGTTTGAGGCTCCAATGAAACTAAAAGTTTTTTTTTTGTTTTAATTCAAATTACTTATTCAAATGATTAACATGTCGACAGCAGTAGCGTAGAATAAGATGATTTAATATTCATATTTTTATCCGACATCACCACTGCTAGAGAAAGCATAATAGTACTGATAAATCAAATGATTCACAGCTAAATGCTTATTTGAGATAAATAAAATAGTGAGTATTTGATGTTTGTGAAGAGAACTGCCCTCAAAAATATCGATATAATCCTTATTCAACTGTTAAAGAATAAAACTAACTGTTAATTCGATGAAAGACTTCTTCGATGAAAGTAATATTCAGTTTTTTTTTGCAAAAGAACTGAAATTGCCATAGAAGTTGCTGTTCTGACAATAAGTTTCACATTTTTATGTCCTAAAATGCGACATCAATTGTTTTGTGCCTGTATTTACAATGGGCATATTTCATTGTATTTCATTTGAGCTTTATCTCAAATGTCCATTTTTATAATGTAGAATTTCCTTAATAGCAGAGCATGTCTTGTAAACTATTTGGCAATTAATATTATATGGAGAAGAACATCTTGGGAAATTGGTGCATTCAACTTATTTGCAAGTCGGTTGACTCACTATTAAAATATATCTATATTCAGTTAATTCTAGACTAAAGACATTTGACAATGTTTCGTTTTGTTTATTTAACTATGGTATTATTGTGCGCTCTCTCTCCTGTTGAATATAGTAAAGTTATGAACTTGTGATATTAACACAAAATAAACATTTTATTGTATGCAAAAATAGAATATCGCAATTTCTGTCAATCGCTTAACAACGCAATGAATTTTAATCTCGTGTCTCGCATCTTACGCCAAGCCAAGCATTCCCAACAAAGCGCATTCAATAGAATTCCTTCAACAGGTGGCGAGGCGACGTTGAGAAGCAGAACATCTATGAATGAAATTTCTCCGAAGCTTTTGAAAACTTTTCTTGTTAACATTGAAACATTTAAGACATTTTCTCATTGGATGAGTCACATTTGTGAAGATCAATAAGCATCTCCGACTAAAAAAAATAGACGAGAGATTATGTAAAACAATATGTTGCATTAAATTAAATTGTTGAAACATACAAAAGCCTCTGTAATCTCACGATTGTCGATTGTTTTTTTTTTTTTTGTTGCTACTCGTTTTATGGTCACCGAGCGAGACACATTTCTCTCTCAGAGTTCTTTCTTTCGTTTTTTTTTTTGTTTAATGTTGATAAAAGGCTACAATCTTTTCAAGTACTTTACTGTACGAAATAAATATTTTTTAATAATAAAAAATGCATCGACATTCATTCGACTCTTTATTTTATTAACACACACAACAAAGATCATTTGTTCATTAAAGGAAACGAATTATCACTATCAGAATGAAATATAAGAATGTAATTATGGGAATTTTAAATGGAAAAGATGAGGAGAGGGAAATATATCTCAATTTCAATGGAGAGCTTGTGTTCAAAATAGAGCTTGTGGAATTCAAATAGAGGAGAAATACCGAAAGATAACGTCAGGTTTAAGTAATTTTAAGGTAGACTTCAATTAAACAATGATATCTCAATGAATTAGTGTTTTATTCATGGAGCTTTGGCGGCTTTAACGAAATAAAAATAAAAGCACTCTAATTATGCGCAATCGAGATGAAAGAGAGAAAACTTTAATTACTGGACCTTAACTGAATTTAAATTTTATTGAAATTTCCAGGCTCAATTGAATCCGAAGATTTATCGCTGGAACCTCAAAGCACATCTAGTCCTGTTGGCAGCCTTTGCAGTCCCTCAAAGCAGGAACGAATCACACCACCGACAATTGTTGTCGAAGAAGATACAAGTAATGCTAGTAACAGCGTTCATTCCCATACATATTCGAACCAATCACAGCATCATCAGCACGTACACCACCAACAAATACTCAATAATCATCCACAAAATCATCTCCATAACAATCATAACAACAATCATCTTCATTCAATTACAATCTCAAATCATCAGCATGCAACCAATCATGAACACATTCATAACACAAACACACAATCCTCCGAACATCTTCAGCACCATCAGGAAAATAACAAAATTTCTTATCGTGGTGTTTTCACTTCAGGTCCTGGCGCTAGTCCAAATGGTGGTCTAGTGGGTACTCACATTTCATCTCATCTCACTATTATGCCCAGTCAAATGTCACCACCATCGTCGAGTCTCAATTGGACATTACCAAGTCCCGATAAGACACTTTTTCAACAACCAATGTTCAGCTTATTCAGTTCAGCACCGCAAAATTCATCACAATCCCACTTTGGTAATCCATCACAAAATCCAAGCGCCCATCATGGTGGACATCATCATTATGATGAACGACCATCGCATCATCAAGTTGAACTTTTGGGCTTAAATATGGATCCGAGTAGTATTCTGTTGAAACAACCCACCAATTATGGCGCATGTGTTGTGCCAACCTCACTTTCGTCTCTAGAAATGCAACAACAAGAGATGCAGTATTCCAGAAATGAGGCACTAAATGCTCCCAAATATCAATGGCTCGATTCGCCCGTTGAATATGGTTCACCACAACAAAGTCAACAGCAATTTGTGCAAGAACAATCGGCCTCATCAGCGTCATCGAGTTCAGTATTAATACCAAAGCAGGAACCATACTCGACACCAAATTCCTGTCAACCAAGTGATTCAAGTCACATGCAAATCCCATCGCAAAATGCAGCTGCTTATGCAATTCAATTGGCTGAATACAATCAAGCCACAAGCAAAGGCCATGAAATTTTATCACAAGTTTATCAGCAAAGTCCAATGCCATTGAAGCTAGTCCCAGTGAAGCCGCGCAAATATCCAAATCGACCAAGTAAAACACCGGTTCATGAACGGCCTTACGCGTGCCCTGTTGAGAATTGCGATCGTCGATTTTCGCGTTCCGATGAATTGACTCGCCATATCAGAATACACACCGGACAAAAACCATTTCAGTGTCGAATTTGTATGCGATCATTCTCGCGTTCCGATCATCTGACGACTCACATTCGAACGCACACGGGCGAAAAACCATTTTCATGTGATACTTGTGGCCGTAAATTTGCTCGCTCAGATGAAAAGAAAAGACACGCAAAAGTTCATCTTAAACAACGTATTAAGAAAGAAAAACTGAGTCAAAATAATAACAATAATAACAACAGCAGTCATCATCATCATCAAACTATTGCGCATCATCATATGCAAGACATTTCGGGTTTGCCACTCATTTCGTCATCCATTAATACAACAACTCCAATGTAGACCGAAGAATCGTCGATTGATGTATTGCGATATGATGATCAAATGTCAATTGCATCGGTCTCAGATCACTCCGATGTTAAAGATGACGTTTTCATGGGCTACAACATCAGTGGCATCAAAATGAAATTGATTCAACACTACAAAGTGGAAGTTGATGACATTTCTGACGATGAAATTGATCAAGTTGTTCCATCTCAATCAGAATGCATCACCGCAAATGGCGATGATGACAGTGTTGATGTCCTCTATGTGAATTAAATTTTAATGGTTGTAATTGATGAAATCTTGTTTGTGTGTGTATGTGTGTGTGTGGAAAAAGAGTTTTGGTCCATTGAACGTTCATGAAATATTTAAATGTGGATTTTTCAGCAAACTGTGTCGAAAGGTATGAAAATATATTTCCGAAAACAAACAAAAAAAAAAAACACTCAAAGTGCCAAACTTATTTTTACAACACAAATAAGATAAAACGATAAATGTTAAGAAGCATGAAATATGTATCGCCCACTAACAAAGAAGAAGAAAAAAAGGATTTGATGTGTAGTTAGAAAACCGTGTAAAAGCACACAATCGCACTCTCCTGTTTCAACTAACATTCAAATCGCACAACCAATCAATTCCATTGAAACAACATGTCAACAACAATACACATAGAAAATTGCTCGGTTCTTTCAACAAATCGCAATATAATGTCTCAATCGACGAAACGCAAAAAAAAAACCCAACCCAACCTGAATGCTATACGTAAATAGATCCGCATCTAAATAAAATAATGCGAGACGATGTTAAGTGCACTTGATTGACATAAACGCATAAACGCCCTCCGCAAGTAAAATATGATATCGATGATGTGCATTCGACATCGACTGTGCTTCGTTAGCCAATTAATTGATGTTAATGACGATGATGATGATGATCAATTGATAAGCGAATTAAATTAAGTTTCTACTTTTACGCATCAACATCTTCACATCTTTCTCGCGCTGTCTTTTCACGAATAAAAAAAAAATTCAATTCGTGAATTTTTTCTAAAGAAATCAAGAATTTAATAAGATAATGAAAATAACTTTACTGTGATCTCAGAAAATGAATATTTTTTATGTTGCGTTATTTTTATACATTATATTAAAACAGTTCGTAAATATCAAGAAACTCACAAGCAGCCACACAAGAAAAAAAAAGTCAAAGGAAATTTTCTTATAAAAAAGATTTTTCTTATTTATTTATTCTGCAAGGCCTTTCTCTAAATCTTCCTCGAGTGCAAAAACGACATTGAGATTTTTCATCTTTCTATACGAAATTTCATTTCCTAATTTCACAAATGAAAATCATTTAATATCATACAACACGAAAATTATTACAGTTAATAGATATACCTACATAAATCACGTGCAGAAAGTGCACAACATTAAGATGCAAAAACATTTACAATACTGGGAAACTGGTGCATTTAGAAAGTTTTCATCAAATTGCGCACATTTTTATGCGCTAAAAATTATTAAAGTAATTAACAGAAAAAAAGAAAATTCAATGTGAATTAATGTTCATTTTTCATCTCGGGGCGCTGTAATGAAATCATTCGCTATAAGATTAACTTGTGTTTAGTAAACGCTCTTAAACCTACCGAGCTATTATGCGGTCTATCTATGGCGCTAGTTAATTTTGCCCAGCATTTGGCCAAGTTTTTCTTTCTGCCAAATTTCTTTACAGTGCGAAATCAAAATAACAAATTAATATGAACATTTTGTATTAAAAAAAAAATCTAAATTAAAATCGCGATAAATGTCTTAATTGAAAAATAAAAAATAAAATATTTTCTCCGCGAGAAATTTTTTTCGGTCTACATTTTCTTGCAATTTCATGCAACATTCGAAAAATAATTGGTGGAAATTTTGATTAATTTGCTGTTTTTATGTGCAATTCGGACAACTTTAATGTTTACTAAATTTTCTACTCAAATTTTTTGCCAGCACCCATAAATATTTCCACAAATTCTAATTAGAGTCGTTAAATGTGCAAAAGAAATAAGTAATGGACATAAAAGATCTATGAATCAAATTCAATGTACAATTGCTGTTATCAAACAATAAGATTAACTTAAAGATTTAAAGACTTGCAGAACAGTTAAAAACAAACTTTAAAAAAAAATTTTGGCCTACGATTTATAGCGATGTTACTTGCTGTTCAATCTACGAATGGCGATTGCATCAATCGACTCGTGAATTTATGAAACAATTAAACTCAATATATTAGGGCAAATAACATAGAATGCCACAATCGCTCCTACAAAAAATAAAAATGTTCAAAATTGTTGTGCCATCAAATACATTACTAGACTTTTTAAATTTTTTTTTTTTTTTGTCAAAAACATACATTTTCTTAGTTGCTCTTGTTTTCAAAAGTCATAGATAGGACAGTTGATTATAATTCATTGTAGTTTAAGGGGACGAAAGTGTCAAAAAAAAAGAGGAATGACAGGTTATTCACAAGAAACTCTTACATACAAAGAATAATAATCAAAATAAACTTAAGCTTGACGTAACGTACAAGTTGAACGAGAAGTGTGCGAACATGGCACATAAATATAGATGTAGATAGCAGAAAAGTTACATAATTATCAGTCGCTGTTAAAGTACACTAAAATTGAATTAAGAGGAAACAAGTTGCCATAGATAATTGATATAAAAAAAAAGTCGTAAATTAAAATATCTGAATTTCTTTTACATTCCAATTTTCTTATCGTCTCGCTCTTTTCGTTGCCATTATATATTTTATCCCATGCCATAATTATGTGTAGTTATCAAAAAAAAAAAAAAACTCCCGTGAATCCACGAATGTGTCATCATATAGTTACTATACGTTTGAATTTTAAATTCGCTCAATTTGGACATTTGAAAAATGTATCACGAAATTAACAATTTTACACTCAATGAATAAATTGATAAAATGATAATAGAAAAAAAAAAAAAAATGAAAATTTACAGGTTTAAAATGTCGGCCTTAAATTTTTTTTAAAACATAAAAAAAGTAATACAAAAAATATCTAGGAAACTTTACAAAGAAAATGTTTTACAACTTTGATGAAAATTATAGAAAGTGACCTAAAAATATATTTTTCATTTTAAATGAAGTGTAAAATTTCATAAAAATGAGAGAAAGAGAGAAAATGCATTTTGAAAAACGTGAAAATCACTTTCCACCTGAACGAGATTTTATTAGACTTCTTCTCCTTCTGATTGCAACATTTCTCATTTTCCCCACGTTATTTTCATCATCATCGAGTGAAATTTAAAAAAAAAAATACGAAGGAAAAATATAAATTTTGTTAATATTAATGGCCTAATAAATTACACATAGTGTGAGGAGAGAAAAATTAAATATATTTAAAAAAATAATGATGATATTTAACTACTGAAATATTTTTTTTTTTTTTCGTCAAACGGAAAAAAATTTCAACAAATATTTAATTAAGATATGGAAACCCATGAAAACAGTCGCAAAGCGCCACAAGAAAAACATTTTTTTAAAAATGAAACGTGCAATTCTTTTATATTCGTTATAAAACAGAAATGCCACAAAAATTTTATTCTACATCTTATAAGAAAGAAGCTCTTGTAAGAACTTTTCATTGCGTACTAATATTTTTTCCAGAGATTTCTCTCTCGTGAAAACTTTTTCTATTTGTATTTGTTGATGTTTTCTATGAAACACGAATGATGTTGTGCAACAAAAAAAAAATATTGTCTTTAAACTAAATTTGATATAAAAGAAGAAGAAGAAAAAAAAACTAAGCTAACAAATTGTGACACACAAATGAAGTTTACTTTTAGTTGATAAGGAACTAGATAGTTAATTTGAATTTTAACTTAATGAAATGCATCTCTCAAGATTAAAAAAAGAACATTAAAATTAATCCAAAAAAAAAATTCTTTATCTGTATTACAATGAATGTAAATAGAATTAATTGCATCACGCTACGAAAAATATCAGAGATTAAAATAATTGAGACAGTGAAGTGGAACTCAGTCGATAAACTCAAGAATAAAAATGTTGTGTAATTGCTCTCATCAATGAATGGTACAAAAAAAAACATTTGAAAACACAAAAAAAAGCGTTTCATATATTTTTCCAAGCGTGATTAACAGAACAAAAAATATCAATTTTTGCGATTATCAAAAACACAAAAAAAAAAAAAAACAAAAAACAAAAAAAAAAAAAACAAATCACTAATTTGGTGTGAAAAATTAAAAAAAAATGAATAAAATCTCTTTGTTTTTATCTCTTCTATCCAGTGGCATAGCTAGGAAAGTGTAAAATGGATGTAGCCCTGTGAACTTCCTGACTACGCCACTGATACTATATTTGATGAATTATAAAGATGTAAACACTAATTTAAAATAAAGGATAATTTTACGTTTGACTGGATAAAAAAAAGAATTATTTTGTGAATGTATGTTGATAATGATACAAATTAATTTATTAAATGTGCAAACGGCTCCACAAAGTGGATAAATCTTTTTTTGTTTTAACTGAATTCTAATTTCATTCTTTCTAAATTAACTGTGCTCTAACTTTTAGTTTAATTTCCGAGTTTAAGTTAAGTCAAAAAAAAAAAAATACGCACTAATTTTTATTTGTTTACAAAATATTTTTTATTTTTCGATGATAACAGAAAACAAACATTTTTTCCAAGAAAAAAAAAAAAAATAAAGAAATTTATAACTAATTAAAAATTTTTTTGATTTCAATATTTTTTTAATTTCATTCAATTTTTTTTATCTGTTTTACAGTGTTTTCGATGTTTGCAACTTCTTTTTTTGTCTGGAATCTATAGATGTTAAACACGCAAAAGAAAACTGCAACTTATTGTTGTATGAAGAAATTGATCCTTAAAAAAAGATGACAGACAGAAAAAAAGTATATACAAACAAATATTCTGTTCAACTGAACTGGAATTCAATGTTTTGTGTGTCCCCCTTTGCAGTTCCATTTCTCAATCATTTTTAGTCATCAGATTAAATTTCAGAATTTTATAACAAGAGAAGAAAAGTCGTTGAGATCATCGGCAGCACACCTAAACACCAGTGGCATCACACCGATGGATATCGAAGTGAAATGATGTGTAATAAAAAGCGCTCGATCATCAGAGATTGATGTTTAATGATGCCATCGGCGAGCTTCTGAAATTTCGCACCCATTTCTCGCACATCATAAACCTTGCCTTCCCTTTCATGCATTTCTGAGCCCCTGACTTAGTATTCGGTTGCTTTGTATTTATATCTCGTTGATTGGTTTCATCTTGATCGCGCGTACGTATACAGTAAACCGATCGCTACTCGAATTTTACTGTCTTCGACGTCATGTGACGGCAAATTAAAAGTATTTTTTACGTCATCGAAACACGATTCCAAATTGATTATCACCAGATCATTCACAATATGGCACTTCAAATATTACTGACTATTTTCTTTATTTGCCGTCAAATGCACTCAACTCTTCACTGCCTGGCTTTTAATTGCAAACAAGTTTTCAAAGTGTTAAATTATTTCCATAAAGCGTTAATGATAATAAAAACACAAATCAATTTACAATTTTCAAGAGATCTTGAGACAGCTTGATGGAGCCCTAAAAGTTGTTGAACGACTTCTCTTTTTTTTACATTCGTATTCTTTAAATTTTCTTTAATCAATTGGTTTCAATATATGTGCTACACGAGCTCAGGCTACCGGAAATTTGCATAAAATTTCGCAATTTAATTTACCAATCTGCGCGATATTTGTTTTTTCTTTTAAGAAATGTTTTTTTTTTTTTTTTTTTCTTTTTGTCAATTGAAATTAAGGATCAAAATGTTTTATATTTAGAGACGGATGAGAACGTCGATTCATTATGTTGATTTTGGATGTTGCCATCGACGAAGGACATAGAGTTCACTTCATTCAAGATTCTACATTAAAATTTGAAGGAAATCAATTTAAAGTCCATCGGTTGGATCTTGGCGACTGTCGCTTTATGGACGTTTGTATATTTCTTCATTTTCAATTTTATAAACATCAAGAAATCTCATTTAATGTCTCTCTGGGCACAATTGCTGTGCATATTTTTTTTATTTTCGTGGATTTGTTTAATTGCAATTGGACTCGTGCATCATTCTTAGAAGGACCTCACACCGTTACAATCGCATTCTCCGATTGCCCTCTGCTTTTTTTGCTCGATCATCGTCGAACTTACATTTAGCTGCCGGCCTTTGCGATTGCACACTGTCATCGGCTCTCTCATATTCCATTCAACCATTACATTGCGCAAAATTTTCATTTTTTTATTTTTTAATTAAAATTTATTTGGTTGATGGTAATTAAATTTAGCGTACATGCCCCTATTGGCGGAAGAGATGTAAGCGCTCAGATATGTGCTGTACAACTACTCTTTATATTAAATACATTTCGTCCCATTTATGGGCATTTAAATCAATAAATCATCCGCAGGTTAGTTGCGTGTAATTGCTGAGTGCATTTGGCAAATTTGTTACATCGTTGGTTATCATTGCACCGCACCAATGGCAATGTGGAAAATTATGCATATGATCCAACACCTTTAATTAAATATCACACACAACGAATCAGTTACTTTACTCATTGCTCTCTTATCACAAGCAAAGTGGTTTAATTGTTGTTTTAAATACCATCTGGTGAGACTTGTCCATGCCGGCAACACACTTTCAGTGGAACTCGTCGATTGAATCGCTGGAAAATTCTATAAATCTCATACCTATATGCATATAAAGAAAAAGCATCAGATGAAAGAATATTTATGATGCCTCGCCACATTTATGTTAATTGTGGCACAAACAACAAACAACTCTTTTTTCTGTAACATCATGGCAAGGGTCCGTTAAGATACCATGGTGTGATGTATGGATGTCGAAAAAACGAAACAGCACCAGCCCAACTATATAGAACTGTGAAAAATAAATGAAATTGAATAAAAATTGACAATCGAGTCGATCTTCGGAGTTCAGAGCGCGATGAGCCGAAAGAATACAGCAGAAAATAAATAAATTGTTGAATGTTAAGAAGACCAGTGAAGATGATCACCAGTAATGAAATAGGACAGGAGTTTATTATTAAGTTCGATACATCCATAAAATAATTGTTATAAATTGAAATAGAGGATCTAATCAAAATAATTACCTAACGTTGTTTTGACCCTAATCCAGCACTGAAAACTTCTGTCCCAAAAGAGATAAAAAAAGAACATCTTTAAGAATAACAACGAGAGGAATTGAATGAACAAATACTGAGGAAAGATTGAATATATTTAAGGTGAGGCAAATAAGAACTTTTTTTATTCATATTAAAAAAATTATTATTACTTATTTCTGATAATTTTCGTTGTGATGCCCGGCTTGTTGTTGTTGAAAATTTGGGACCAAGTAAATTATTTCCAACTACAAGCACCGATATTGTTCATCGTATACGCAAACGAAAGACATTGTCTGATTTACAATTCGTTTTCTCCATTCGCGATAATGTACACAATTCGTTTAATTAATGATTTCTGATTTCTGAGTTTGTGATGGTTCATTATCATGCTCGCACCTTTATTGTTCTGCCAATCCTGAAGAATCGGAAAAGGTAACAATGGGGCTCTACATTAATTAAGCATCAGATTTAAGGGCATTTATGGGAAAGTCCTTGAGCGCACAATGGTTTTATGGTAACAACAAACGGAAATGCCTAAACGACTTCCTGACTCAAAATCTTTACATCATGATCATCATTGATGGACCACCAAATTCCGGTTAAACTCAATGACTCATGGATATCGCTCTCTAGTGGAATGGTTAGATAAATTTATGATACAAGCACCTCATGCTCCAAAAATAAATCCAAAATCATTGGGACACATAAAAAAACACGAAAGAAATGTCACTTGCTCGCGCTTCATGAAAGTGAGACAGAACGACAGAAAAACTCGAAGGAGTGTCCCGCGTTAATCCCATCGAGTTTATGAATTCATTAAAATATTTTAAACATTTATTTTTTTTCTCTCTTTTTAAACTTCTTAATTCATCCGCAATAGACGATTTTTTTTTTTTTTGGAATCAGCTGATAAAATCGGATGTTGAATCATTCTTTTGCTGGACATCGAAGATTTTTTTCCGGTTTTCAAAATGTAATTTGAGAATCGTCGCTGGAATGATCAGCCGAAATCGATTATTAATAAATATCTCAAATTTCATTAAACCGACTCACGAAAAAAAAATATCAATTCCAAAAATGAGCGCGCTTATGACTTTTAATCCAATCGATTGGAAAAATTATAGCGCTCAATTAATTCTAATGGACCATCAGCTCAATGCAAGCCGAGCACAACTGCGAACATCGATTGATCGCCTCAATTCAGCGGGAAATCAAAAACAGCTTTCTGTAAATGTTTGAGATTTTTTTTTTTTTGGTTTTTGAAAAAATTTAAATATTAAAGAATTGCGCAAATGCAACAAACATGGCAAAGCATTAACGAGAATTGATGAGCCAAATTATATTTGCGCAATGAAATCATTGGAGGAAAATGTTAAATTAAAACGCAGAAATATTGAATTAAATATGTTAACTACTAAATAACTAAATAGGTTCACTGACTTCGAACTGGTGTATTAATTAAATAATGTTTTATTTTATTTCGATTTGCCATTTTATTACAACGATAATAGAAACATAAACACGCAATGAGAAATCAATTAAAATATTTATTCCTTTAAATAGTAACAGAAATGTTTAACTTAAATAGTATTCATTTTCATATGACTTTGACTAAATGTTTGCGTTTATGCGACATAACATATTTTTTTTTGGGGTTTAAGAACACTTTTTAATTACAAAAACACTGGAGCAGTCTAAAAATGGGATATATAATTGATAAGCATAAAGCGTCACAATGTTATTAAAATTATCCCGTTGGTTTTTTGAATTTTTGGTTTACAGCTGATAAGAACTTCTGCCAAATTGTTAATTGCTATAATCTCATATCAGCAACTGATGTTTCAAGCTGAATGAACGGTTCACTTTCTGATCTTTTATGTGAGCGCCTTCTTATAGCTGTCGCGTCGCGTGACGGCACATCACTTTCATCGTCATCCGATGGTTGATCATTTTGTAAGTTGACAAGATCTGGCTCACTTCCATGATGACGAAGTGAATCGTCGAGCGATTGAATTTTTTCCTCGACTGTTCTATCAATTACTTTTGAATTGAGAATTCCCATGTCGTCCAAATCAACATCACTGTTTGAGAAAAGTGCCGTTGCACCAAGACTTGAATCGATTTTCAAATTATCGTCACCTGATGTTAAAGGCAAAACTGATTTCGGTGGCGCTCGACTGGGACTAGATATAGTCGACGTAATTATCGGTGACTGAGCGATCTTCACTGACGACATTTTATGAAGCGGTGATGTCGCAGTGTCAACTTTACCACCAGGATGAATAATTGGCTTTGTTTTCATGATAGATCCAGTTGGATGATGAGTTTGGGCTGCCATTTTTTCAGCAATTTTTTCATCCTGGTGTTTCTGCATAATATCGCAAGCCTTTCCTAAAGTGCAAATTGTATTAAGGACACGACATGTCAGCAGACAACAATAAGCTGTGATGAAAACAACGATTGATCCAATATTGTTGAAGGATAGCGAGTGATACAAAGCTTTCACGAGAACTACAGCAAGGGGAAATGGAATGAAGCCCATTCGCCGTGCCACCAGATCTGAGTGATCAGAGAATGCATGTTTCTGTCTCGTTTGTGTTACGTCATACGCTAGGCTGATTGTGTATTCTTTGTAGACATCAATAGGTATTTCATTGAATCGTGTAATGAAAGCATGTTTGATCCAATCGACAATAAATTCTGTGAACATGACCCAGAAGCAGTCAGGCAGCATCACGAAGAATTGTTCACTTTTCCAATTATATTCACGCATCGTTTGAATTACCACAATGATAAGCAGGATGGACAAATGGAATCGTTCACGAACATCAGAGCAGGTTAGTTGGAAAAGATTGTTCTTGTCAAACTTCTTGAATACACTTCCCTTCAGCTCCACAAAATTATTTGACATCATGATTGTAAGGAGACCTTTGTTAGAACTGTTGACGGCAACATTGAGAGCGGTTGCTTGAAACATTACGAGAATACTGTGGAGCAACACATAGATGACAGCAAATATGAAATGTGCAAGTACACTGAGATGCCGTTTGCTGGTTGTGCGTGGCTCAGTTGCTGTCCAAAAGAGTGCATCTATGATATCCTGACCAAAAGCTGACAACAAGCGATCTCCGATTTCGAGCATATTGTAAAACATATACAATTTAATGATCGACTGGCTTTTTATAAGATGATAGAGCATATTCGTGTCAGCATACAGTAATGCGAAGCTCACAATTATCCACAAGGTCCCTTTCAGAAGATCACAAGTCTCAGCTGGTGATAACAATCGCTGGCAATCTCTCCTTCTTTTGATGCATCTTATAATCGGACGTGTAAGAAAGGCCCAAAGGGCCATCAAATATCGTATAGGTAGAAATGTGAAGATATATAGGAAGGAATCAGCGCATTGCATGCATCCATAGGATAGAAACCTTTCGAGCTCTCTAGGTATCTTCATAAATGAGTAGATCTTTTCGCGACGAGCTGTGTATCGCTCTTCATCGTGATCTAGACAATATCCACGATTTAGTTCCACTCGCAAAAAGTCAAGCAGTGTAAATTTTTTGGCCTCTTCTAAAATGTTATCAATACGTTCAGAATTACGTGGACTAATTGTTGAGTATGTAAACAAACCCCTTTCTCGCTGTATTTCGGCATTTCTTGCTTGGAACAAGTCATCGCTGGCATCATGATCTAATAGCAGATCTGCATCTGCTTGAAAAGAATCTCCTCTAAAACGAATACGCTTAACAGGAGTAGACGAATGGAATGAATTGTCCATATTCTCAACTCAACACAATAACAATAATTCTTGTTCCGTTCATAAAAATGTTTGTTTTACTTCAGTTTACATTTCAGTTTCATTCATATTTTTGATGCTTTGAGTTTTGTTTATGTCCAGGAGAGTCTGAAAATTTCTGAATAAAAGAATATTAAATACTCCACTTAGAATCAAGAATTTGTGCAATAAATGAAATAAATAATGGAAATCGAAGCGAAAACTATTATCGGTTCAAATTTATATTGGACGTCATTGATTGTAAGTCATCTGAAAATCCCGATATAAAATTTCATTTAAGTAGTATTTCAATTATAATGAATTTTTTTCTTATCATAGTCTGGTGGAGTTGCTGGGTTATTTGTGGACGTTGCTCTGTTCCCAATAGACACAATCAAAACCAGACTTCAGAGTGAACGAGGTTTCTGGCGTTCAGGAGGTTTTGGAGGAATTTATAAAGGAATCGGTCCAGCAGCAGCCGGCTCTTCTCCAACAGCAGCTCTATTTTTTGTTACTTATGAATCGATAAAGGCATTTCTAAGCCACCATACAACCAAAGAGCAAGCTCCATTTATTCACATGGCAGCTGCATCTTGTGGCGAAATTGTTGCTTGCCTCATTCGTGTTCCTGTAGAAATAGCAAAACAAAGACGGCAAGCTCTGCTTGTTAAATCCGGAGTTTCTTCATTCGAAGTACTTTGTCAAGCTTTCAAACAAGAGGGTCTTCGAAAAGGTGTCTACCGTGGATTTGGTACGACTATAATGCGTGAAGTTCCATTCAGCTTCATCCAGTTTCCACTATGGGAGTATTTGAAGCTTCATTGGGAACCATATACGGGACTTCCGCTTACACCAATTTCCGTTTCCATTTGTGGAGCTATATCTGGTGGCATTGCAGCTGGATTAACAACTCCACTAGATGTTATTAAAACTCGAATCATGCTTGCAGAACCTGGAAGTAAAAACAGCACTTCCGCACTCAAAATAGCGAAATCTATTTTCAAAGAGAAAGGATTTCGAGGTCTATTCGCCGGCTTTGTTCCACGTGTTATGTGGATTACTATCGGTGGTTCAATATTCTTTGGATTCTATGATCTCACAACGAGATTGCTTCAAAGTGACGATAAACGATGATAAAACAACTAAAAATAAAAAAAAATTGTAGTGAAATAAAGGATTTATGATCAATTATATTCATTCTGACTGAATTCGGCCTCGCAACTATCCACTTAGGGCTTATTAATTGATAATAAATTAAAAGGTATCTGAGTGGAAAGTTTTTCGAAATCTGATTCATTTGCTTAAGTGATGCTGATAAGGATTTCAAAAAAAAAAAATTGTAATGAGCACGAGACGAACGAAGTTTACATTTCGCTCTCGCTACTTACGCAAGCTGATAACAGATTAAGCATGCGACCTCATACACGATTGTGTTTCTTTCAAAATAAACCGACACAACGCTCTCCGTTTTTGTTGTTTGGCTTCTCAGTCTTAATTCTGAGGTGCTTTTGAAAAGATCGTGGCGTTGAAATAATTTCAATTATATATAACTTCATTAAAATTTTAACAAAACAAAATTCTATCAACAAGAAAATTGCCTTGTTTTAATTAAATTAGCGATTGCATTAATTGCATGTTAAGGGGAAGAATTTACTCATGTGCAGGTCGTGTTAAATGTAGGTTGTTATCACCCGAATGTTTTACATAAAGATGATGAGTCAAAAATTCCAATAACATCATCGCATTCAAGAAAATCGCTCTACAAGCAAAATCATACGAAAGGTCATCAACGCACAAACAGTAAATTCTGGTTGCGGGAAATGTTTAAAAACAATCTGAGAAATGACGAAAGTGAGTTATTATTATCATAAGCAGACAGTTTGGTGCAAACGAAAAGTTGGAACACAACAAAAAAAAAAGAAGAAAAACATGACCTAAAGAAATCCCAAAAGTGCAATATTGAATAAATCGATATCTTTCCATTCACAGCGTTTCCGATATTAACAAACGCAAATAAGAAAACGAGGGGAAATGTAACCTACGGCACCGATGGATCGTCATCATATAATCAAATTAGTTCCGAAGAGTTCGACTTAAGTCCTTATCCAATCGCTGTAATCTTCGTTTTGCTATCAAAGACATTTGAAGCATTCAGTGCAAACGGAATTCGATCAGTTCTTGCACTTTATACGCGTGATAGTTTAAAACTTTCTGAAGAACTTTCAAGCGTTCTTCTGCATACATTTAATTTCTTTTCGCAATTCTTGCCTATTGTTGGAGCAATTTTTGCAGATAGTTACTTGGGCAATGTCAAGACAATTTTCCTATTCTTCATTCCTTATGCAGTCGGATATTTTGGAATGTTCATGGGCACATTACCCTATGAGTTTGCGACAAAGTAAGTCTTAAAGCTTGTGTAGTATTTTCTCAAAAATTTACTTTTGCAGCTTGCTGACATACGCATCACTTCTTTTCATATCGATTGGCAATGGATGTATTCGAGCTTGCATTACAGCCCTTGGTGGTCATCAATTTAAATTGCCACAACAAAAGCATTCGCTGGAAGATTACTTTGGAATTTATTATTTCTTTTATTATTTTGGTATCCTCCTGGGGAAAATTATACCACCGGAAATTCGTGTGTCTGTTGACTGCGTCAACATAGCTCAATGTTACACTGCTGTATTTGGTGTCATCGGATTGATGTTTCTCATCTCGTGGGGTTAGTTGTGCAATCGCGTTAAAGTTAAAAATTAAGCTATAATGAATCATAATTTCAGCAATCTTCCTGTGTGGATTGCCAATTTACAAAAAGGAAACACCTGTTGGCGATAACACGATGTTGAAAGTATTAGGATGTATTTCACATGGATTGACAAAGAGACTGAGAGGACACTCAGGAGATGAATCATGGATTCGTGGTGCAGTTGGGAAATATTCGAAAGAATTCGTTAATGATGTTGAAATATTCCTGAAGGTGCTGAAGCTTTTTATGCCACTTCCGATTTATTATGCACTTCTGTCACAACAAGATTCAACATGGACGTTTCAGGCGACGCAAACGAATACAGCATTCGGTAGTTTTAACATTCAAGCTGATCAGTTTAAAGCGCTCGGACCGATTTTGCTACTCATTCAAATCCCAATTTGGCAACGAATTGTCATGCCGTGGATGCAACGACATGACTTCCATTTAACTTCACTCGAAAGCGTTAGCGTTGGTGGAATTTGTGCTGGATTTAGCTTTATCTGTTCCGGGTTTCTTCAATACTATATTGAAGCCTATCCAGAAAATCCTCCGCACGTCATTTGGCAATTGCCGCAATTCTTTCTAATAATGCTCGGGGAAGTTCTGATCTCAGTTCCAGGACTAAAGTTCTCGTACACCCACGCACCATCATCAATGAAATCTGTTTTAACGGCCGTATGGTTTATAAATAACGCAATGGGCAATTTAATAGTTGTCATTATTACCGAGCTTCAGCTAGTCGAACGGCAAAGTGCAGAATTCTTTTTCTACTCAGTTCTGATGTTTATTGGAACCATTATTTTTACGATTTTAGCAAATCAATTTCACGCTGAAAATGTCGATTCCACATCTGTTGTTTCTGATGAGCAGAACATTGAAAGATATATTTATGTCGACGACGTTACGAGCACAAATTTAGAAGAAAATTTTCTGGACGATGAAGAGATCGAAACCGACATCACTACAGTTTCGATTAGATGACAATTATCAAAGAAAATATTGCGTGACAAATTAATGAATGTAAAGAAAACAACATTTAATTTTAATAAAGCTGACAGGTTGTCTAAGCTGCTTTCGGTGATTTCACAATTCAATATTTTGTTTCATCTCAACAAACTTTACATAGACTTTCTTTCACATTCATTCTTTGGCTTTACCTTCATCGCATCCATGATATCCAAGACCTTATCGCGATATGTTTCCACTTGTTCCATAAGTAAATGCTTTGCGGCTTTTATGATTTTCGTCGCTTGTTTGATGTTGACGTTCTTGACTGTTCGAACGAGTTGATCTGGAGTTACACCAGAAATGTCTTCAATGGTTTTGTAGCCAGCATTATAAAGCAACTTAGCGCGACCCTGTAAATATAATAAATAATTTTACGATCAATTGAAAATAAATGTTATTGCATAAGCTACAATTCGGACAGCCGGAAGCTCCAAAAGAGGCATTAGCTCATTTGAACAGCAATATGCAAGACGTTTTGAGAAATGCTCAAGAAGATCCTTGAATGCCCAAAAGTCATCGTAGACTTCGCAAAATTTCAAAATGCAATAAGCTCGAGTTGCTGCCGACATCATCAGCTTATTAACAATGCCGCGATTCACTTTGTACTTGACGCCAACATCGTAAATGTCCATTCCATTCCAAAGATCGTACAACATCAATGTGATATAAAATCGATCCAAAATGTATTTTTCTTCTTCTTTGAAGCGCGGATTCATCACAAGTTTCATTGCTGTTTTCTCCGTCATTCCAATGATACTGGCAGTGTGCATTACTGATTGATCCAATTTCATGAAAATCGTATTATAGTTTTGATAATGAGGTGAGCAAGAGTTCACAATGTCATCGGGCGTAACAATGTACATCAAATGAACGTACTGCGTCAGGACAAAATTTATCTGTGCCTTTTTCAGCTCTTTTTCTAGCTTCTTTGCTTCTTCCAGTGACAATCCTGCATTTACAGCGGCCTTTCCTAATTTACTAACTTCTAGGTGATCATCAGAATAGAAAGTTTTCTCTTCACCGCAACTTAATTTTATGGTCAGAGGAAGATTTCTTCTTCCATCAGGCTTTGGCACGAGACTCAAAGCACCTTCATCCAATAACTCTTCAATACTCGTTAGAAGGATTTGACGCAAGGACTTTTCCATTCGATCGATTTGTACTTTTAATAATGTGCGATTAAAAAATAGCATCAAATCGCCGAACGTAGTTGCAAATTTGTTACCAACACAATTCATGACAACAGTTCTAAAAAGAGCTCCTGATTGGTCTTGCACAAATCCACTGATTGTCTCATCCATTTTAGAGCACAGCAATCCTGTTAATTTGGAGTGATCCTTTGGTTCGCAAATCATAACGCTTTCACCAGATTCAGCTTTTCCTGCTCGTCCAGCACGTCCAATCATCTGCTTATAACGGCTTAAGGTAAGAAAGTGCGGTCCGATGTATGGCGATCGAATGATGACGCGACTTGCTGGCAAATTGACACCAGCGGCAAGTGTTGATGTGCAGCAAATTACAGAAATTATATTTTGACGAAAACCTTCCTCTAAGTGTTTCCGTTCGTCATTCGTCAGACCTGAATGATGATAGGCTACTCCGTACGGTAAAGTTTTTAAGAGCGTCCCACAAATTCTTCCATTACCATCAGCTCTAATACATTCAACAATTGTTTTCTTCTGTTCTCGAAGATAATTTGTGAGTTCTTTTGGTAGCGTTTGCGATAATAGAATTGCAACATGCTCACAATTTAGTTTCGTGGCACAAAATATTAAGCATGATGAACTGGGCACAACTTCAAGAACGAGAGCCGTCAAATGGTCGGGATCGCGTTGACGCAATTTCGGTGGGTAGTTATCGCCAATGTTGCTACGTTCCACTTTGAAGGCATCTGCTATTGATGATGCCTTAGAATTAACGGAAAGAATGTCACTTCCAAACTTCACATATTCTTTAAGTTCTACTGGACGAAAGTCTCGCGTGTAGACATCAGCTTCGAGAAAACTTGCGACTTCATTTAAATTTGCGATTGTTGCCGACATGCCTACAACCTGAATTCGATGTTCTTGTTGCATCACAGCTTTCGCTAGTAGCGTTTCCAGATTATATCCCCGTTGAGCATCGCCAATCATATGTAGTTCGTCCACAACAATAAGTCCAATTTCATTCAAACGACCATTTTCGTACAATGAATCAAACATAATTTGACTTTTTTCGATTGTGCAAATAAAAATCGAATTTTTCTTACGACGTCTCACAGGTGGTATACTTCCTTTGCCAGCGCAATACTCTTCAAGAAGAAATCCAAGCTCCATAGCGAATGGCATTAGATCATGAATTTTCTCTTGTACAATCGACACGTAAGGCAACACGAAGATGACATTCAATCCCCGCAATAGAATCTCACGAAGCATCAAGATTTCCGCAACGAGCGTTTTTCCACCAGAAGTTGGCAAAGCATAAATTAAATTTCGTCTCTCGAAAATTGATCGCAAATTGAGGCATTCTTCCTGCCAATCATACAGCTCTTTTATGCCTTTAGTCTTCAGGATAAGTTGTCTGACTTTATTGGTCAGTCCAAAAAAAGGACCTTGCTCTCGAAAAATTGATGTGATAACAGGAGCCAATTTGGGACGAGCAGAAACAATTCTCTTAAAAGTGGCTTCTTCCTCTAATTTACATTTATTTTGAAGCTCAGAATTCATCAATGATTTTAAAAGGTTCTTGCTGTCTTTAGTCCTCGAAGTTCTCTCAGTTTCTATTTCAGTCTTAATGGTCACTGGTTCAGAAATTGCTTGGGTTTCTGGAAAACGACTGATATTCTGTGATTTCTTATTTAGTACTTCAACGGGCGATTGATTATGCACTTTATCCACCAAATGTTCATCAGCCTGTTTAAAAATTTCATTCAATGTGTCATCAGAAAAATTATCATCCGATTGTGATTGTCGATTTAATTCTGTTTTGATATGAATTTCTTGCTTCACTTCAATATATTGCGAACAAGTTACGAGGTTTTCTGTTATATTCACTGTGCTGGGATCATTTTTCATCAGATTTATGCAATCTACAGACGGTTGCGTAAGGAGAAATGATTGATTTATGGCAGTGTCAAACAGATTGTCTGTACTTCTTATCGACCTCTGGGATGGATTCAAATTGCTAACTGTTTTAGGAATTTTGTGTTGTTTTTCTGGAGCATAATCGGATTTCCTCTTTTTGCTATTAGGAGTTTTCGGTTGATCTAGAACTATATAAATAATTTAGGATCAATAAAATTTTTGTTATTATTATTGTAGTGGATTAACTAACGGTTGGGCACTGGTGGCGGTGGCATTACACTTTCGAGATCAAAACTCATAAGAATGGAATTATCATAATCCAGGAGCGACGCATACGATGATTTCTTCTGCTCATCTTCGGCTGGACTGTCGAATTGTGCAAGTGGTGATTTTTCTGGATTTTGAGGATTCAGGAAGGCAACACTTTCAGCTTGCTTCTTACGGCTATAAGATTTTCCGTATCTGCTTGGAGCTAATATTTTTTTAATCATTTTATTTTTCAGTCACTGAAAGAAAGACGAAAATAAATGTAAATAAAGACCGCGAAATCTGAATTTCCGATACAATTTGTAAGAAACTCACCTTAATGAATGCTCCGATATGACCTCCAATCATTCCCTGTTCAATTCTCAATATTTGACGCAAATTTATGATGCAGATTTGGTGAAATAAGGTAAATAAATATCAGGATAAATATATTAATTTATTTTTCGCGATCGCCGTTTTTAGGGAAAGCCACTATGCCGCATGAAGAACATCAGGAAAATAAAAGTGCAAGTTGAATGCCCCTGAGTTTATTGTGACAAATACGTGCGTAACGCCTTTATTAAACGTCTGAATTGATTTCCGAAAGCTCGGACAAGAACCGCTAAAAGTACATTATTAAAGTGAGTTTTCTCTAGCAAATAAATATGAAAACAGCAAATATAATATTGTGCAGTGCTTTCAGACTCAGACAATACCATGCATAAGAGATCAAGGCACATCGGTAACTGCCTTAAGCTCATTCAGGCGCTTCGACAACTGATGCCAGAGAAGCGTGTCCGGTTTGAAGAGGAAGAGCATGTGATGGGAACTAACAATGAATGTTTCAAAGATTGCGTCGCTAAACTGGTTGTGAATGCAATAACAGAAAATCATTTAACGCTTGAATATGCAAGAGCTTGCAAATATATCACTGACATTTTTGAGCCACGTCCTCCTGGGAGCGCAAATGCTGTGAATATCTTTCAATATTTTTTGAGAAACGAATGCCAGCGCCACTTTGAGAACAATACAAAAAAGCAAGTGTTTAAAAACAGCCAGCATGAATATTTGCAGTACCACCAAAAGTTTAACATGCAGACGGATGCACAAAGACGTTATGACATTCAAATGGAATGGTCCATAATATTAATGATGCGTCAAATCGCGGTTGGAACAATTCGCTTCATAGGCGAACTGTTCAATGTAGAAGTTTTGGATGTCAAAATCATGGAGTATTGCTTAAATAGTATTCTTCAGTCACACAACGAAATCAATGAACTGTTTGCTGAATTTTTCCACACACTGATAAGTATTATTGGCGCAAAACTAGAATCGCAAGTCGATGGACATCAAATCATTGGTCGCTGTGTAGGTGTACTAAGGGACATTTATAGAAGTCGTCTAAATGATTTTTCAATGAGAGCTTGTTACATGATTGCCGACGCTGATGCAAGGTATAAAAACAACTGCTGGGAACCAGTTCGATTGAACAACATTGAAAACCAATCAGAAATTACGATCGAACGTTCACCGTCTGTCAGCAGCATAGAAGAAGCTAATCGAATTCTATTCCGCGATTTTAACGAATTCCTGAAGAAGTCCGATGCACATGAAAAAATGAGTTTCACGTATCGCTTCGACGAACTTAAAATTAACACAGAAGCGAGAATGAGGGGCATTGTCAAGATTGTGTTTGAGAATATCGTATCGGACGAATCGGAATCAAAACCATTTTTTGCGATATTTTGCAAAGGATTGTCAAGATATTCTGTACCCAATGATGACAAAACAAAGCTGATAACATTCAAGGATTTTCTATTTCGATTAGTGCAGCGAGAGGTTGACGCTCACATTTTGAAAGCTACGATTTTTCGTCACTTAAATGATCGTATCAACATATTAAGAGCTGAAAAAGATATCAACGTCGCAAAACAAATGAAAATTTCTTTAGATAAAGATATCAAGTTACGATTGCGTTCCATCAGCATTATGAATTTCGTTGGCGAGCTCTACATTGTCGATCTGATTGAAAGTCGGACAATAGCAAAATATCTTGTGATGTTTCTGATGCCTGAAGTAATAAACAATGTTTCCGTTGAGTGCTTCTGCAATCTAATAGCAATCATTGGTTCAAAAATCATGAAAGAAAATAGCTGTGATGGTTTTATTAAGGACAGTTTAATAAAACTTTACTTAATTTTGAGCAGTGGTAATCCGTCGAGCCGGGTCCGAGAGCTTATCAATGAAACATTGACAATTGGCAGAATGCAGTGGAAGCTCTTGCCCGAAATACGTAAGGATGAGTCGAATTTTCATGTGGATGCTTATAGTCCGTGGACAACTGCAATGAAGTTGGAGAAGCTCTGGCAGTCAACTGTAGTAAAGAAAAAAAAATTAGAGGAAGTCCACCGTCCGTCACCTGAAATAACATCGAAGCAGACAGATGTGGAATGCTGTCCTCCAAAAAAAAAGTAATAAATTTTCTATGTCGAAAACTGCTTTAAGCAAGAAATTGCTATTATCAAAAGCGGTCGAACATGGGAATCTCCTTTAAATTTTTCGCTGAATTGTTATCATGATAATTTTGGATACCTTAATAAATATGATTGGATTTGTCAAAAAATGTATGCCAGATACGCACTCAGTTCAACATATTTTTGGTTTGTTCAGCTAAAATTGTTTTTGCAAAATTTTTGATCGCACATTTACTTTTATGATTTGGTGGAACTATGCATTGGTAACTTAAAATGAAATTGTTTCGACTCAAATTAAGAAAGTTTTCTGACAGATCGATCAGCTATTTTAACGAAGAATTTTCTGAGAAGGTTCTTGCGAAACATTTGAGCCGGCATTCGAGAGTAATTTTCATTCTACGTAGCATCGTAGCATTATCAGCAGCTTGAGGAGTAAATGACTATTTAGTATTTATTATAGCTTGGTACATATACATACTTTACATGCATATACTTTCTACTCGGGACTGTTCTGTAGCGCTTTTCAGGCCAAGTTTTTACCCCTCTCTTCAATGAACTGTAAACAATCCTGTGTGACGGAAGTTAAGTATAACCCATTCTAACCAACATTTCTTTTTTTCAAAATATAATACATAAAAGGAATTATACGAAAATGTTATCAAACAATAGAAAACGTGAAGAAACTTCACCACCGCCAGAGTTAACAATCCTGAGTTATCGCGATGACATAACAGATGCGATAAGAAAGCACCCTGTTACCATCATCGTTGGGCCGACTGGATGTGGCAAGGTAAGAAAAATTTGATTTTATTTCATTTATGCTTATGTTTCTGCTTCTAAACAGACAACGCAAGTTCCACAGTTCATTCTGGATGACTGTGCAATTCGTAGGGAGCGTGCCAATATCCTTGTTAGTCAACCACGTAAAATAGCAGCAATCACCTTAGCAAATCGTGTTGCCAACGAGCGTAATACAGAGCTGGGAACTGTTATCGGCTATCAAGTTGGACTTCAAACGAAAATGAATAACGAGCAAGAAGGTTCTCGCGTGTTATTCTGCACCACCGGGGTCATTTTGCAAAAGCTGATAATGGAAAAATCGATGGTTAAGTTTACGCACATTATTCTGGATGAAATTCATGAAAGAGAGATCGACATGGATCTGCTGTTGGTTATCACTAAAGAATTCCTTCTCTACAATTCTATAAGTACGAAGCTCATTTTGATGTCAGCTTCTGTGAATCCAGAGAAATTTGTGAAATATCTTACACTGAAGAGCGCTTGCAATTTTATTGTACCGTCCGTTATTTATCTCAGCTCGTCTAACAAGTACAACATCATGAAATATTATCTCGATGATTTACGCAGCTTTAAATTCAACGAGGAAGAAATTATCAATTACGGAGTGCCTCAAATCGTTCCAGAAATGTACAAACTGGCTGCCAAAATCATAATGCAGAGATTTCGTGAGAGTAATCCGAAAAAGCAGCAATCAATACTTGTGTTTTTGCCTGGAATCTACGAAATCGAAGCGTTAAATAGTATCTTGCAAAATCTTAAGGAAATATCAGACAATTGCCTCATCTGTGTGTTGCACTCTTTGATGTCGACGGCAGATCAACGAATTGCGTTCAAGCTATCGATGAAACCAAAAATTATTTTGGCAACAAACATTGCTGAAAGCTCAGTTACTATTATGGGGCCGGAAGTTGGATGTGTCATTGACTTTTGTTTAACAAAGAATCTGACAACCTCCAGAGGCAGCTCAATGCCAACACTCAAAATGGAGTGGACATCACGTAACAGGTAAATTAGTTGAGCTTTATAAGCTTTTTTTATGTCAGATTGTTCAAAAACGTTTTAATTCAACAGCTGTTTACAACGTGCTGGTCGTACGGGAAGAACATGTGATGGCGAAGTTTATCGATTGGTGAGCTCGCATTTCTATGAACGAGAAATGCAAAATGAAAGCGTCCCGGAAATGGAAAGAATTCCACTTGAGACAGTGATATTGCGTGTAAAAAAACTGGACATTAGTTCACCGATTTCATTTCTTTCAAAATCATTAAGCCCGCCAGAAGTAGGCTCAGTTGTCAATGCCATCATGGTGCTGAAAGAACTGGGTGGATTGGAACGAATCACTGCAGAAAACGAATTTCATATTGGTGATGGTAAATTGACATGGATTGGTAGAATAATGACGGCATTGCCATTAGATGTTCATCTTACTAAGCTTATTGTGATGGGCTATGTATTCTCGATGCTTGATGAAGCCATCATTATTGCTGCTGGACTCAACATTCGTTCGATTTTTCGCTGCAATTTTCGTAATAAAATCGGTGACTTTTCTCACAAAATGAGCTGGGCTGACGGATCAGGTTCAGATGAAATTGCATTGTTGAATGCTTACAACTACTGGCGCTTTATGAGCGCGCAAGGACATTTCAAAAATTGGCAAATTGAAGAAGAATGGTGTACGCGCTATAATTTGGAGCGAAAAAATCTTCATGAAATGCGTGAACTGATTCGTGAAATTGAGGGACGTTTAAAAGAGCTGAAAATGGAATCTCTAACTGGCTCTATGAAAGTGACATGGCAGGAGAAGGAAAGACCTTTCATCCTGAAAATTTGCATCGCTGCAACCTTTATCTCCAATTACTACATGCAGCGCGAACAAACAGAAACAAGCATTCATGACATCTATAAAACTGTTTGTGGTTTCGATCCATATCGAACAGTTTATCTCAAGAACATGAAACGGGATATCGTTGGCGAAGTTTATGAAGACACCATAAAAAAAACGCTCATTGAAAAGGGAATTTGTCGTGACATGGAAGATATGAAAGTGGTTTTCGATAAGAACTCGTCAAAAATATTCATCAATTTCATAAAAAATGAATCAATGGTTGACACCGAATGTTATGACATCAGAAATGCTGAAAATCGTTATGGTCGACCATCGGTTGCAGGAAAAATCTCGCCAGAAGTATACAAATCCATTAAATTGCGTAAATTGGAACCAAATTTTGTACTCAATGTTATGGACGTCGAAGCGACAATGAATTACGCTATTGAACATGGCATTGCTGAAATAAAGCGTGGCGTCTTTCATTGTACCAATACTTTCCTGAAGCGTCCAGATTTATGTGTGCTGCCAACGTTGCATATGGATCGTATGACGGGTATCATAACTCACATAGAACACTATGGGAAGTTCTTTTTTCAGCCTACGAGCCATGGCTTCGAGGGAATTCTTGATCAGGTGCATTCGATGCTCGATGAATGCAACCTAATAAAAATACAAACCGTTCAACATTTACGATGTGGCCAGCTGGTGATTGCGCGCCATAACAATCTGCCAAAACGTGCAAAAATTATTTCAAAGATTGCGCGGATTCGACAAGCAGAGTGCTACATGTTCGATTACGGTTACACTGTTGATATTGTCGCCGATCAGATTTATCAAGTAACGTCAGAAATCATCGAATGTTTTGAAATTTCGGAGCGTTGCTTCGAGTGTAGCATGTCAAAAATTACGCCTTCGTTTCTGAAATGTCCACGCGGCAAATGGACAGTCGAATCGATTAAAGAATTTAATCAGATCGCAAGCAACCGTGAAGCAACCGTCGAAATATATTCAGTGGTGCATGATGTCGTGTCGGTGAAATTATTTATTGAAGGAGAGAATATTAACAACCTGCTGATCGAAAAAGGTTTTGCAATGGAATCTGATGAGATCTACGTTAACAAAATGGATCACGATATGCGTTTACAAGCAAAAACTACCAGTACAGCCCCGAATGATCATGCTGAAATTGAATTTGTTGGGAAGAAAAACACTATAATAACAACGCATTGTCCATCACCCTCATCGGAGGATTGCAATGTGACATTGAATTTGAGTGGACCTCATTCGCCTCTAGAAACTCGAATCACTTCGATTAGATGTTCAGGAACATCGTCTGTGATTATTGATCCCCAATCAGTTAATTGTATCATTCTCGATGATGACTTCGACAATATTAATGGTCGATTGATTGTTGCCGCAAATGTTTCTAAAAGTCGTAGCGGTAATATCACTTTACATGAAACCACTATAATGCCCAACATTCCTGGCTTAACAGTATTGCTTGGAATGATGTTTGCACCTGACGTGATTTTCAGACGCAATAATGCATGCACTCGCTATGAATCGTTTCAATTCGGACTGGGAGCTGATCCTAAAACTGGAAAACCTTACTATCGTGAGCATGACTGCATTATTCCTGTGAATATTCAGCTTCAAGCGGACGACTTTCACGACATAAATTTGTTGCGCTGTACAATGTCATATTTGTTAATGACACAAAAGCATGAAACAGAATCGACTCTTTCTGATGAAGACAAACATCATTTACTAAAGCTGATGAAGGAACAAGTTATAAAGATACTGGGAAAGAATCGTTCCATGGTCGAAACCACTGGAGTTTTAAGCGTTGATGGAAAAACCAATTCATGGGAAACGGAAGATCAATCAGATGCTATTGTTCGTGAAGAAATCTTCCCAGGTGGCGGTCATTATCATTCAATCATTTGTCCCGAAATTTATCCTACCAGTGACATAGAGAAGGCGAAACTGCAAAAGCTATTGAAGGAAGTTGAAAATGCCACTTTGACTTCTTCACCTGGGCGCTTCAGCTTGGGCTCAGCCCTCAAATGTCCTATTTGCAATCGCACTTTTGAGGACATACCAAGTCTGCGTATTCATTTCTTATCAGCAATGCATCAACAACGTAAGAAAGACATTGGGATCAAACATTAAACATGATTGTTTCGTGCAAAATTCATTCTCGCTGCAGAAACCTAAGTAGCCTTTTTAAGTACACAGAATATTGTGTAACATAACAATAATATAATCAACTTAACAAAATCAATTTCAAAGTTCTACTTAAACCCAAAAATCGAGTGTTAAGTAATCAAAATAAGGTTTTTAAACTAATAAACGAACATATTTCTAAATTAATCAGCAAAGCTTGATTCTAGCTAAGTTCATTTTCAGATCATCAACTGTGTGCCGCGGCATACTAAAATTACATACAAATCTAAGTTAGTGTGCCGCGGAGTAAAAAAGTTTAGTGCCACTGATATAAGTGATAATGTCACATTGGCATGGTACTCTTTGAAAGATGAAAACAAACATTTAAAAATTGAGAAACACGATTTATTTGATAGAGAATTATTATCTCAGCAGAGCTATAAGTTTTATTATACATGGAAATTTAATTAGTTGTTGCATAGATTAGGTAACAGATAAGACACGCAATACTTATCAGTGACAGATACGTTGAAAATTAGATTTCATTTGTAAATTTATTTTTTCGCGAGATGATTAGCAGAATCATTGTTTCTCAGGTTCTCGATGGATGTCGATTCTCCTGTAAAATACAAAATTAAATTTAAGTTTCATCTTCATACACAATATTATTTAAACTTACAATTCCTGAGAAGGCGACTTCTTTGAATTGATTCCCCAAAATGAATCCGTCTTCTTTTCCATCGTGTTGTCGCTTCTATTGCCGGTGTCAGAATGATCGTTGATGGAAAATACAGAACTACAGCGTGAAGCAACGAACTTATCATATTATTAAAGATATGTTGGAATTAAATTCGCCATTTTGCATATAACCGTTATTCATACACATTATTTCAGACACAGAACTGTATATGAACGAGCAATGGAGCTTAACGATGCGGGAATCACAATGGAAACGTATGGCGTATTAATCGAAGGTGTAGTTCTTCCAGATGTTCCACTATCACCAGCACCCACGTCATCACCACCACCGCCACAAGCATCTCCGAAACCATCCATGTCACATGCTGTAACTGGACCATCTAAGCAACCACAATCATCTCCGAAGCCATCTAAGTCACCTAATTAGATCAGTGCTACTTAATTTTTCGTAAACTCACTTTTTTTTTAAATTTAGCGGTTCTCAAGATATTTGAATTTAAAAACATTCCCCTACAAATCCCTGAACCCGTTTGTTGATGTTTTCACTTCAGTATTCCTTTTCTTAATTTGATAATTCGCTAAACAGTATAAATGGCGAGCGTTTATGAGTTAATTAATGAATTGTGCAGGAACGTGATAAAGGATACATGTGATAATGAAAAAGTTCTTAGCTTAAATCGTGCAAAAACAATCGCGTTTGAAATAATTCTGAAGAAAAATTTCGAACTACACCATTCACGCGATGAATTACTACACGAACTGGAATTTGTGTCATTTGAACTACAGATTGCTAACAAAATCGAGGATGCAAATCAATTGAACCAATTAATCTTGGATTTCCATAAATTTCCACTGAGTTGCGATTCTTCATTTTGGCTATTGATTCATCTAAGAAGAATCGAAGAGCACAATCAGGTAACGAGTTCTTGACAAAAGAATATTCATATAAATGAATAGATATCGTATTTTAGCACAAGACAAATTTTTTTCAAATTGCGCACAATCTGGAGCCTCGAAACATCAGACAAAACGTCTATTTGCGACATCACGATGCCAAAATTATTCAGCTTCCAGAACTTACACCCTCGAGGAATGAAGATTGTACATTTTTAAGTGGCATTCTAGATTCTTATACTACTAAAAGGAACAAACTGCATGCGACAAAGCCAAAATGCGTTAAGACAACTGATGTTTTTCAAACGAGCACAATCGAAAATAAGAAATGGCGAGTGACATCAAAAAAGGCTGCAAACTGGGAGTCACTTGGTGAACCTGAAGGAACTCGGGTCAAAGTTTTCAGCTCGGAATCGACAGCTTCTTCACTCCATCGCCAGCTATCCTCCCTCAATTCTCCACTCGAAATTAAATCAATTTCGTTCGTGAGGCTTCTTAATGACATCAAGCTGCTGATGATTGGTATCGAAACTGAAACATTTGTTCGTCTGCCAGACGATTCGCTTACATTCCAGATGCTACCAGACATCACCTGCGATGGTATGACAAATCTGAGCGACATTCTTAGTGACTTCCTGGAGATGGGAACATGCTATAAGCGCCTCAAAACATTCACTTCAAAGAATCCATTTAACCAGAGCTTCCTATTTGATGGATTTATCTTTAAGACATTTTGCGATTGCATCATCCGTTTCCTGAATCGTTATCGGGATATCATCTACTCGCAGGAAGCTGAAACTATCCTTGAGCTGCTAGCCAATACGGAATCCATGAGAAAGCTCGTTATTCATCTCACCAAGTTCTTGAGAATACATCCAGAAACTATCAGTTACCAAGCATTGCCAGTGGGGTCAGACTTCTTGCGAATGCTTTATAACGAGTACACAAAAATTATCGATAACAATGAAGTCAAGTGCTTTTATGTCGATTTACTAAAATCTTGTTGCGAAGCTTATTTCACCAACTTCCAAAAATGGATATTTAATGGAATGCTTGATGATCCACACAAGGAGCTATTCATCTACTTTGTCGACCATTATCGTCCCAATACAAAATATTTCTTCGACAAAGCTTATCTCATTCGCAAGTCTTCGGTGCCGACATTCCTGCAAGGATGTGCCGAAAATATTTTGTTGTGTGGTAAATACACAATGCTCTTGAAGTCGCATAAGCCAATGGTGAGTTTCCAAATATTTCGTTTTCTTCTACCTAAGTAAGTGCACTCAATTTCTTTTATTATTTTTAAGCATCCACTTTTCATGATTCACAAACCGAAATTGAAAGTTTGCCTCACTAATGAAGAAATTGAATCCATGCGAGCTGAGAATAGAAAATTTGTGACCGAAGCCCGAAAAGTATGTGGAAAAGTAATAACAATTGAAGCAATTATGATGGAACGTCATCGTGTCAAAATGGAGAAATCTAGAAATGCCGAAAATGCATCAGTGTTAAATGCTCAGCGATGGCGTCAAGAGCAGGAAATCAAGATGTTAGAAATTCGTCAGAAGCAAGAAACACAATTGCAGGAGCTGCGCAAGAATCTTCAGGAGATTGAAGACAAACGAATACTGAAGCGAATGGAAAATCTACAAGCAGAACGTGATTATTATGATGAGATGGACGCAGTGGAATCCGAGCGAATCGAACAAGAAAATGCACTTCTGGAAAAAAGAGTTGAAACCTACAAGAAACTCAATGAAGCTATTGACGAGCTCAATGAATCTCATGACAAGAAACTGTTAAAACTTCACGAACAGCTGAATGAAACAGTTCCACCAAACACGCCGAATCAAGATGTTCTGAATGCCAATGCGCCATTTTACCAGGAAACTGTACAAAAAGTTGATGATATGAACAATGTTATTGCACCACCACCTCAACTGACCGAAGCACAAAGAAACAGAATAAAAATTATGGCTCACGAATACAATGTAACAACACCTGGAAGTGATGCATCAAATGGAAACGTTGAGAAGGCAAATGAAAAACCATTAACAGAAGCCCAGCGAAATAAACTTAAAGTTTTACATCATGAATTTGAAACAGTCCGCGACGAGCTGAATGGTAATGAAGTCAGTCTTGAAATCGAACCAGTCACTGACGCGCAACGAAATAAAATGATGATACTTGGACATGAATTTAGAATTGATGACCCAAAAATGCCACCAAAAATTAAAGTACAAATTGAAGATGATGAAGCGACAAGAAACAGAAAAAAGATTCTTGGCAGTGACATTGGAAGCATTATGGAAATTTCAGCCCCTTATAAGCCAAATGCCAACAGCAAGAATCTCACAGATCTACAAAGAAATCGTCTTAAAGTGATGTCACATGAATTTGGATTGCAGGAAATTCCAGAAAATGATAAACCTTCTATTCCCACATCACTGAACTTATTGTGTGTAGAACCAGCGAACGAGCTTGCACTTTCACCAATGTCTATAACATCAGATCATTTTACAAATGATAGCGAGCATCAGTATGAGACTAATGAAAGTAGTCCGTCAGATGAAATCGAGTTGGAAAAATGTGAACGTGACTTGGATGATGAAGAATTGGAAATGTTGACAGCATTTGAAGAAGCCATCGAACGTAATCGAACAAATTTTATGGGAATCAATCTGAACAGCACCAGCTTGACATTATCATCGTCTAGTTATGATCACATCAAGACTACTGACACTATGGCACTATCTCGTTATCTACAAATGTCGCTGACAATCCCGCTTAATGCATACATGGAAATACTCAACAATGAGACACTGAAAATTTTCATCGAGGATCTTGATATATTATCACATTTCAAGAGCTTACGCAATTTCTTTCTTCTCATGAACGGTGAATTTAGCAGCATTATTTGTCATGAGCTATTTACAAAGTTGGAGAGTGGTGTGCGACCAGTGGAATTACTTAATTATCAATCTTTACACATGATTCTTGATCATGCATTGGCTGGTTCATCGTGTCACGATCTGAATACTGAAAATCTCTCATTTATTGTTCAACAAATTCCCGAGAAATTCGAAATACATTCACCAGGTGTTTTCAATATGCTGACACTTAGCTACCATTTGGATTGGCCATTGAATCTTATTTTAAATCCCGAAACGCTGGAACAGTATCAAGCGATCTTCAATTATCTCTTAAAACTTAAACGCATCACATTGGTTCTGGAAGAATGCTTTCAGATACTGAAAGAATCACACAAACGTCATGGACCAGTGTTGATGAAATCACAGCAATACCGAAATGTCCAACAGATTCGACACAAGATGACACACTTTGTACATTGCTTGGAAAATCACGTTACCAGAAATGTACTGCAAATAAGCTGGTTCGCTTTCGTAGATGATCTCAAAACTGCAAAATCAATTCATTGCGTCTACCGGAAGCACACAAACTATCTAAAGCGTATCTTGTTTCTTTGTCTGTTGAACAAAAAGAGCTTTGAATTTCACAAAAATATTGAGGAGCTGTTTAAAGTAATCCTGAGATTTTACAAGTAAGTTGATAAGAAGTTTAAATATTCAACTCTGCTGAAATGTTCTTTTTTTCATTTTTCCACAATTAACAGGCATCTGAAATCGAAGGACTGGCACAAGGATGAAAATTCAGCACATTTCTCACATTCACGCTATGTTAAGCTGGCAGAAGTTTCTGACGACTTTAACAGGCTCATCAAATACATTTTGTATTTGGGCAATAAAATCGTTCAGCATGGCTATCAGAAGGAAATTGGAGATCTTTTATATTTAATTGATGTTAATGAACACTATTCAAAAAGTTAAATTATTGTTCAGCGAATCTTTGTTTCTTATCGATGTTAATGAATTTAAAATAAAATGTTTGCCTCAATCAATCTGCTCTTAAAGTCGGTGCTGGTCCACACCTTTTTTTGTGGAATTGAAAATAATGAGGAAATTAGCGCGCAGAAATGAACGGACATGGAATGCGGATAATATTCAAGGTGACAAAATTGCAACAAATCAATTATGTCATCGATGATTCCATCAATTTCGACGAAAATGCAGCGATTACTGCGACTAAGTAGGCAGGACCATATCGAAACAGCCAGGCGAAAGGTTAAATTTAGAATATCCCATGAATTTTATTAGCATCTTTAATTTTAATCGCATAAATTAAGTAATCAATTTTGCGGTGTGTCTTGGTGTCTTCAATTATCACAGAACGACAAAACAAAAATAAATCAAGGCCTGACATGATCCTTTAAAGTTCTAAATTTAAACCTTGCTTGTAGGCAACATGAAAGTAATAGAAGGAAACGAACTACCAGTAGCGAGCTCTTCATCATCTTCATCTGACGTCAATGAGTAATGCTTGATTTTGGCGAATCGTTTTGCAGGTGGCGAGTCCGATGAGCGATCGGTTGGCTGTGGGCTCAAACTGCGACTTCTGGAATGAATGACATCCTTTATGCGATCCTTTGATTTGTCCCAAATTTGACTAAGACTATCGCGCCCAAAAAGCATTAAGAATGTCCTGATAAACTCATTGGATTTTTCCTCCCACTTCTGAACAAAATCGCCTTTAACCTTTTTGCCTTTGTCCTTCATCTCATCGAGCTTGTTTTGCAAGCGCAATTTTTTCTCTTTCAGGAACGACACATTCAGCTCTTTGGCAGTGTAGCCGCGTGCCAAATTTCGTCTTACATAAAGATCATAGTCGCGGACAATGCGTGCGACAATAGCCGATGTTGAGACACCTTCTGTTCGTTCTGTTGCAACAAAATATCCTTTTTCCTTGATTTCCTTATAGAGATCATCACATTCATCAGTGACATAAGGAGCCGAATCCTGAGCGACAAAATCTATTTTATGTTTCTGCATAAATTCATCGGTAATTTTCCACGGCGCATCTCTGATAATTTCATCGACATATCGGCAATGTCTGATAGCTTCATAGCGCTCAACGTCTGTCATTACAGTGCGACCTTTAAGCGAGTGAGTTACATCATCGTTGCATGCGCCAATGATCAAGTAAACCTGAGAGTTTGGAAAAATGTTCTTTGCCTGCATCATCTGTCTTGCATGACCCTGATGAAATAAATCATAAATTCCATCAGTATAGATTCGGATCTTGCGTGGTGCTGTTCCGTTGCGGGCCATTTCCTGGCTGATCCGTTGAGTATAATCACAGGCATCAAATTCAATTACAGCTTCTGGATCAGTGGAGTAGGGTGCTGGCTTGCAAAGAGTCTTAAAATGGAGAACAAGATTTTAAATTAGTTACTGGTCGATTTTTTTTTATCTCGATGACATTTCAATGTCAAGATAAGTGATAACGAAATTAATCTGCGCAACAGGTTTTTTTTTATCGAGCGCTTCCTTTAAGGTCAGCTAAAATGCCGGAAAATAATGCAACTCGGGTTTGTTAAGGTCGAAATCAATTAAAGCACAATTAGACTTTATGATTTACCAAAAAAAAAAATAAGAATGAAAAAAATACTAATTAGATATAATCGCACTTATTAAATGAAGCCCACGAATGACGCCGGTGACGCCTAATTCTTGAGCTGTGCGCATGTGACCACAGAGTATATTTATTTCGGCTTTTCCTCTCAAGTTTTATGAATGAAATGCGGCTCAAGTTCGGCCAATATAAATTTTTAAAGCCCCCTATAAAAGTGTGTCGCTTGTATTTCTTCTTCTTTCTCCTTCTTTCCCTTCTTTCAATAAATCACTCGTATCATTTCACCAAAAGCAAAAAAAAATGTTCTCACACTTACTTACTTCTGTTTTTGGAATGTGAATCTCTGTTAATTGAATTGCTGGAATATTGTTATTGGGCGCCATCGTATCTAACTGACAGATAATTAATTAAATAATTTCCGATTGTGTTTAATGACATAGACTTTTCTATAATAACAAAATAGTTAAAATTAACGGTTACTAAGATGTCTGCGAGCCCATCAAATGATAATGTGTAACTAAACTTTTTTCCTCAGAAAATAAAAAAAAAACAAGTCTAACGGTGAGAGGCTCTCTGGCTCTCTCATACAGTTTTGGGCTCACAATGTGCTAAGTAGTAGTGACGTCATAGATCGGAGATCGTGCTTTAAAACTTTGTATTTGATGGGCAATATTTGGACGAGCGTTCAGGTTATTCAGTGTAGCTGAACTAGGAAAAACATTACTTAATCAAAATCGACTTCCACGCTGGAGAATTTTTTCAAGCCTTTTTTTCTATTGTAGACTAGAGATAAGCGAAAAAAAAAGAATGGCACTGTGGGTGAATGAGCGCATTACGATATGTTATAATAATCGTCATTTTTTAGTGACTCATAACAGATGCGCGGACTATTGATCTGGAAATTTAAAATTTGTTCATTTTGTTCAACTCTGGTTTCAGAAGATTCAAGAAAACTTAACAACTGTATGATTTTCGATGAACGAAAACGGCCCAACATGTATTAAGCAGCTCCGAAGATGTGACATTGTACAAAAACGTGATTCTGTAATTAACGCATAATAAATTCTATTCCGGAAACTGTTTAAATTCGAGAAATGCCGATTGATGCTCTTATCAATTCCTTTCCACGTGTGCATGGAGACAATTTTTGCGACGCGTGTGATAAATCAAATGAAAACAATTTTTTTTCTCGTTATTTGCAATCGCAATCGAGGTTCATCACAATTAGATCGCAAGTTTTTGTTTATTTTTAGACGCCATTGAGCGATTAAGTGACGGAAAATTGCAAATTGCTCTGATGGACTTCTGTAATTGATCAAATGAACTAAAATGGTGTTTTTACTTGCGGTCAGCAACGGATCATTTCAATGAAATTCTATGGATTTTTAATAACATCAGCTGCAAAGTTTTCCAGATTTGTGCGTCGTTAGAAACGTTTTTCCAACCGCCCGATTAAATAATTAATGTGAATTAAATGATTAACAAGCATTTTACAAGACTTACCGGTCGTTCAGAGACATACTTGACGTGTTCATTGCTCCCTGTCATCTCTGTTTGATTATGTGTTGTGTCATAGGGTCGTTTACGCAAATGTGACATTTTTGCTGATAACAGATTTCGATCGAAATCGCGTCCAATCGCGTACAAATTCAAATTTAGACTGAATTTACTTTTCACTCTCACTCAATTAAACTCGCAATGTACGTCGAATGGAAAAAGAAAACGCGCAAAAAGCCACCAAGAGCAGCCGAATAATTTTAGAACTGAGAAATGGCTTTTATTTAAGAGTGGTGAAATAATGCGTTTATTTACATAATTTTTAACCCCATTTCAGGGCAGGTACAATCTGTAAGAGAAATGTGAGTAACAACAACTAATTGGGTGATTATTGCCAATTAGGCTGCTGTGGGCTATTTGAAAAGAGTTGTTTTATTTTCTCTTGCATGATAAACTTTTATTTGATTCACTTTCTTTTACAAATGTGTTGTTTTAAATTGAAGTGTCTTCTGAGTTTTTACCTGTAAGTGATTACAAAAAAAAAATGTCTATCAGTATGATTGTGCAATATTATTTCAAACAGAGATAACTTTTGGTGTTTTTTCTTTATCAGTTTAAATCTTTTCACCATATTGGTTGATTTATATTTTTGGGTTCGTTGTAAGAAGAGGGAGCTCCGATAAGAGCAAAGTCATCATGAGAAGTTGTTTAATTTAAAAGAAGTTTCAATGAGTCTCTTACTTTGAATGCTGCTTCAGTTTTACCATGCTTAATCGTTCCTCTCGGCAAGACCTTAAATTGTAAAAACTATAAATTAGAATCGTATAAAAGGATAGATAGCACGTAAATGCAGTTTATATTATTCTCAGATAGGAGCGAAAGACCATTTAAACATAGTTGCTATAAATCTTGATAGATTTGATCATGGTTATTCAGATGAACTATGCATCATCATTTTTAAATATTAATTAAGGTACATTGATAAATCAAAAATTTTCTTACCTTTTTGATGGATGAAGTGACTGTCACTGCCAGCATTATGTGATACGATGCCCCCTTTACGATTCCTAGAAACAAGAACATTTACGTTAGATTGCTGATCATAAAATAAATAATTGTCACAGTTGTAAAACAAATATGGTCAGATAGGAGCGAAAGACAATGATGCTATAGATACGATCATGGTTGGTCATCTGAACTATGTCACTCATCACGATAAAAACAAATTTATAAACTATTTACTATATTAAAAATACTTACATTTTTGGTATGAAGTGATCGACATCTTTCATAAATTCCAATTTAGATCTAAAAATAAAAAATAAATTTTTTTAACAAAACGTCTTGCAAAATTTGTTAATTTCAATCAACTTTTGTTTTTTTTTTTATCAGTATCCTTTTGGCAGAAATTAGTGATTTAAAATCATGGATATTTTTCTCATACAAGCAAGCGTAATTGTTTTCATCACATAAAATATGATTTGATTACCAGAATAAAATCTGTTCAAGTGACTCACCTTCAATTATTTGATTACTGTAGTCATTAGCGGCAGAAAACTGCTTAATTCTCCACATCTGGAATACGAAGAATCTCATTAGTCAGAAAATCTTATGTGGGGATTTATAAGGAACTAATTTTTTTTTATCAGTATCCTTTTGGCTTTAAATATAATTAGGTGGTGGTCACCATGGAGTTTGTGTGATTATATGTTATCATCACTAAATAGTTATTATTAGTTAAAAAAAAATTACATTTTTCTTACCTGGTCTGTATAATTTTATTCTTCAGAATATGATCTATCCTTTTTGAAAAGCAATAATTTGAAGCCATCTGTAAAGATGAGATGATATTAAGTAAAATGGTTTTATGTGCGTCAGCCGCGTGGAACTTTATTATATCGGATTCAGTTGGCCGTTCTTATGAATTCAACATAAATTTGTCTTTCAGGTTAAATTGTGAAGAACACTCATCATATGAGAGAATGAGAACCAGCAGTGAGCGTATATGTTAATATCAACTTACCGTATTGCGTATTGCTTGTAGGCATTTCGTACAAGACCATCTGGAAAATAAATTTCGAATTAGCACAATATTTTTAGCAAGAAATGGCCGTTTCATGATCAATGAATGAAATGGTGTCAGTTAGAGCTAATACATGACTTTGAAAGAGTTTTTCTTAATCATAAAAATCATCTATCTCGTTATCATCAATAAAAATAATCGAAGAAAAATATAGATTGTGAACTCACCACGTGGCTTTTTGAAATTTTCCCTGAAGGAACCATCTCTGTGCGTTGATATTTTCTTTCTTGTTGATTGTCCGCCTTTCGATGAAATTGTTTTGAATTATTTCGAAGCCAACAGACTGGAAGATTTCTTTCATTTCATCTAATGCAAAAAAATACGATCGTGTTCCATCTTGACGCATATAGAAGTTTTCGCCAATTTTATTTCCAGGCTTGAAGCGCAACTGAGCCATATCGTAAAGTCCATAGTCACGAAACAAAATAACTCCACCAGGCTTCAAAAGCTTAAACAAATTGCAGGCTACAAGCCTGAAATTTTCAGGATGAATTGCCGAAAGCACAAAGATCATTGTAATGATATCCAACGATCCGGGTGCTATTTCATTGAAGATGTTTTCTGTGGTTATGTCACATTGGAATGCTCGCATCTTGATGGGATTATAGAGCTCGTTTGACTGTACGAAACTGATAGCACGAGGAGAAAAATCACAGGCGTAGATGAAGTAATTGTTGCTCTTCTCAGCAATTAATGGAAAAATTAGATTTCCGACGCCACAGCCCACTTCAAGCATTATCTTCCGGTTTTCTTCGTGTTGTTCACTATCGCCAATTAGCTCGTGGAATTCACGTGTGGTCCATAACCTTAAATTTATAATTTTTCACGTGCTATCGACAAAAAATTTGCATTTTTAACTCACCGGTCTTTAAAAAACTTTGTCTCGTTTCTTTTGTAGAATAGATCCCAATTCTTAGCAGCTTGTGCTTCCAGCTGCTGTGCTTTAAAATCGGAGATCATTCGGGAATTTTGTTTTTCCAAAATTTCTTTCATTTCTTCAGTTAACACGGGTGGTTCTTCCAACACCAACTGGTTTTCAAAATCATTCTCCATCTTATCATACTTGATTGCACGTGTTTGTGTATGAAACTGTTGAGTTCGATCCAGACGTGACTTGTCGGAATGAAATCTGAGAGGCAAAAGAAGGATATGAGAATTTCAACTTCGTTAAGTCGATTTTTCTTGGTCGATTTCATTCCAGAAAGGGGTACTTCATATTAAATTTAAAATAACAAAATACGTTAAACTATTTATGTTTCGTATTAGATTTGTTAATGCACTTACCTATGGATTCTTATTTTTGAAGACTTTTCTCCTCGTGTTTGTTGCTATGATGTTGCAGACAAAGTTTTTAAATACATGATTAATTTATAAGCCAAAATATCACATGAAAAAAATATATATACTAACATACCTAATATAAAAATAAATCTGCTCATTTATTTATTAGATTACAACAACACAAAAGAATAATAATAATGCTGCAGACAAAGCCCTAAATACATGATTAATTTATAAGACGATATTATGAGAACAGAGGAAAAAATTTAATCTGCCTCTACTTATTAATCTGTAAACATGTGTGATTCACTCGTAGAAATTCCAAGTCAATATTGGCCGATTTTGCGTGATTTATTCAAAGTTCAGTGGCCTTTGCACGCCTATGCCTTTACAACATTGCATATTTTCATTGATCGAATCAATAAATTTCCCGATTCCCGTGACGTCATCAAAGTTTATAGCCTTAATGGTGACTGGAAACAGAATGGAACATTCATCATTGTGGTAAGTTGCCTTGATGAGAGCTGCATCATTACTATGTAACACTGTACACGATTGCCTTGACTATTACCTCGCTAATTTAGCTTTTCAAATTTATTTTTTTACTACCTATTTTCACAAAGAATGACGACCAGGTTATGACCGAAACTCTAGACAAAGATTTCAAGGTTATCAAAAATTCGTTAAAGCTGCTCAACTACAGTAAAAATATTTATTTTATGTGTCTACGAGATGTTTTCAGACCGATGATGTTTGAATTAATCAATGAGGAGGCGCTTAATGTGGGCGATGACCTTCGAACTAAATGCTTCATGTTATCAAAAGAGATTGCAAACAATTTTGAAATAACGCAAGTTGCTTTAATTATGCTAAATGATTTTCTTATTTAAACACTGATGTTTCTTTAGTATTCCACCAGGTTTCAATATTCGTCAGCTGGATGATAAGGATGTTGAACATGTCGCTGCTCTGTGGCCGTATGCCAAACATTTTAGTGAACATTTCATTGCAAATTTGATAAAATATAATCCGAATGTTGGATTATTGAATGGTGATGATTTAATTGGCTGGTGCTTAATTTATGATGTCGGTGCATTAGCTGCATTACAGGTCAAAGAAAAACATCTCAGAAAAGGCTTTGCGACGCTGCTAGTAAAAGCGATCACTAAAAAATTTTCACAATATTTTAACTGCGATGTTCTTGCAAATACATCTTATGACAATGTAAAGTCTATAAGATTATTAACAAAACTGGGCTTTAAGGAAGTCGATAAAAATAGTTGGATAGTAATCAAGAAACATTAATAAGAAGAGAATTGTACAAAAATTTCTCTTATTGGAAAACTCTTGGAAAATCATTTTCGAAAATGATAATTTCCCAATCGTGATGAGAAAATGTTTCAGTTCATTTGCTATCACTTGCGGTGATGTAACGTTTTGTCTTTTTTTGCGCAAAGCTTTTTCAAGCTTAAAATAAAAATGAAAATTCATAGGTTTTTTTTTTTTTTTTGTTAAGTTTTCAGGAAGGATCACAAGCGCCATAAATTCTCTGTGGAATAAATTTTGCATTTTTATTATGCTTTTCTGGCGCTTTATGCAATGTGAATATAAATGCAGTCGTCGTTGCAGACGAATGGGGATAAACACGTTTTCGTATAGGTGATGTGAAATATTTTTAAAGCGAGGAAATGTAAATTGGATTCCTCATAAAGAAATGAATGTGGATCAATTTCCGAAGGGGCTATCAAGATAACGCACAGAGAATCACAATCTATTCAATCTGGACGTTTTGTAATTTATTTTTATCGGATAGAAGATTTTACGGCTCATGATGATGATACACCTGAGACCATTAGCGGTTGACGAGGGTTTTTTTATGGAAATTTTTCTTTACGACCGCTAGTGAAATGTTACTGCTGACTTTTCCTTGTGATCTTGAATATTGTGCAAGATTTCCCGGTCATTTTCAAAATCAATAAAATGCAAATTTCGCCATGCTTCTGCCATAAATAAACAAAGAGCAGAACTTTCTATCGATTTTCAAAGTTCTAGATATACGATGGGAAAAAGTCGGAATTTATGACCAATTTATGGATTCATAGCAATGTTTTTAGGGGTGGAAATTGGGAAAAATGAAAATCATAAAATGTCTATTGGGAGTGATCAAGTTGAATCATTGGCGAAATATTCATATAACTTGACAATGTCAGCAATTAATCTTCGTTTGAGCATACAAAAAATTCAATATTAAATGACTGTGATGAAAAGCTTCGGCCGGGACCGTAATAAAGGTACCTCATATGATAAAAAATAGAAATTTAAATTGATAGTGGTTTAAGCTTCTATGCGATGAGTATGCAAATGGTGTTGATTTATCATGTTACAAACATTTCTTTATAGCATCCAAACAATCTCAAGTTCTTAATTGTTATTGAACTTTTGCGTCTGAAAAAGATTGAAAGTTGTTGAGTCATTCGATATTGGGATGAGAAGTAAATGTGGCGCAAAATCATGATTTCGTGTTTTTAACATTCGTTCTATTTGATGCCGGAACCGATAGAGAAGCTCTTAGAATTTTCCGAAAATACTTATCCGGCAAGTCTATAAATTTATCTAGCGTGGGAATGAATGAATTGATTGTTAATTCAATATTTCGGTAAATAAAATATTTGAAGGTTAAATTTTGTGAAGGTTAAGACAATTTTTCTTTGTAATTAAATTTTCATTCAAAGTCAAAGTCACGAATCACGATCCACTGCGGAAGTGAAGGACGTGAAAAAATGATTTCTCTGATAATTTTCTCATCATAATAGATAAAAAAAATGCGGCAGACAATTGACCGTGAAATTAAACATGGCAAACGTTAAACACTTTCCAATAACTATCGATTTTTTCCTTCTCGTTTGCTACATGCATTGCTTAAATATTACACAAGTTGTGTAACACAACTAAGAACTCTCTACTTATAAATATTCCGCTTTCACAGTTGGATGTACTTCAATATAATATTTATTATTATTTTTTATATAATATTTATTAATTTGTTGAAATAATGAAAAACTACAAAATTTTAATTTGGTTATACCGTATAAAACAAAAAATTAGAGTCCTCATGAAAATTACTAAACGACTGATACAAGGAATCCTAAAACATTTTTTAGGACTTAGTATTTAGAAAAAATGTCAGCGAATCACAACATTAGATACGAAAATAAACCTTATTTGTTTGAGGTAAGCACCTTGAGCGCAATTTTAGCGGCAGCTTTCTTAGCCAATTCACGATTTTTGCCAACACCCAGGAAACGACGCTTGTCACCGTTGCAATTAATTTCGAGCGGAACGGCAACTTCATCATTATCAATGACTTCGGTTTTAAAGAATTTCGGTTCAGCTTTTCCTTGATCGAATTCAAACAAACGACGAACAATTTGAATTGGAACATTTGCAATAAATTCGTGAATCTCATTCTTTAGCAGGTGGTACACGGTTTTCCAGGTTGTCATCAAATTTAAGCCAGAATCCAAGTAAACAGCACCAATAATTGACTCAAAAATATCACCTAGCACTTTTGGAACCTCAACAGACTCGGCGGCAATGGTTTCATCTTCTGTTTCCATCAAACTTATTTGATCTGTTATGCGATGTTGATTGTTCTCTTGGTACGTCGCAAATCGCTTAATTGTTTCAGTCAGCAACAAATTTTCAGCGAGTAGAAATTTATGAATTTTCTCACGCACTACAACACAAGCGAGTGTAACATTATTCACCAGAGCTGAACGCAAATCCGTCAATTTTCCTGGATCCATTCTTGGACACTGCTCATAGATATATGAAGATACTAAGAAATCCAAAACAGCATCACCGAGGAATTCCAATTGCTGATAGCTTCCCAGTGTTTTAATGGGATACGAAGCATGAGTTATTGCCTGCAGTAAGTATGTGGAATTGTTGAACTTATAATCGAGTATTGTTTCAAGAGCTTCACGGTTTTGAATTCGTGGTTCTTCCTTTGTCACAATTTTGCTGAATTTTCGTGGTGGTATTCCATCGGTCAAAAGCTTTTGCACACCACTTTCTGATGGTAGAATTCCTAGTTTCATCAATAATCTTAAGCCAGCTGATATACCAATTGTTGAAACAACAACGCCCAAGAGAGCTTCAACAGCATCAGCAACCACTTTGTCACCGACATGATGCTCTTTGATGAACACCAACAAACTCTTCTCAATAAGATCATCTTGTCCGTCACCTTCATCGTCCGCCGGCTCGTCGTGCTGAATTGCAAAGTCAACATAATTTCCTTTGAATGTTTTCAATGCACGTCCACTCATTTCGCCACTCAACACTTCATCGGCACTCAATGCATTGATGTAATAAAGTCGTGTCAACATTGTCTTATCAGCTGCAATCAAATCTCTGATGTTCACTGGAAGTCCAATCGATGGAGGAAGTGATTCAAATGGATCAAAGTTAGACGACTTTATCATTTCGCTCAACCCAAGGTTGTTGCCAATGTAATACAAATTACGATTGCTAACAATTCGTCCTTTGAGTGATGTTAAATGGCCTTCATGCCATTTGTCATGTTTCTTGTATAAGAACAGCGAAGTGGTGAATTTCAAGAAAGCATCGCCGAGCACTTCATAACGTTCCATGTCAAATACATCGCCAGCATTTGATGTTGTGAGGACTTTAATTAGATCCTTCTGTTGAACACTCGCAGCTGCACCTTTCAAATCAATAAGTTTAATTTCGTCCCGGTTGCTATCAGTCAAGAAGCGTTCATAATTTGTCTTCGTTCTGTTGAGCTCCTTGAGGTGACTCAAACTCATCGGCGAATTTATATTTTGATTCTTATTTAAAAAATTATAGTAATAATCCAAATCGACATCAGTGACGATGAGCCAATTACGGTCGATATCGATTGGCAACTCTGATTTCTTCCACAGCAATCGAGCACGACTATATGAAGCTTCATTCGAGGAATGCTCGGTTTGTTCAATCATTAGCTGCTTCTTTAGTTCTTCAATATTCGAAATGGCGCCATAGATTTCTTCTTCGCGATCAATTTTCTCCAGATTTTTTTCACGTTCATCATAATTTCCATAGTCAACATCCAATTTGTAAATTTGATGTTTATCGCCATCATCAATTTCTTCATCGATAAGCCACATTCTCAATTCCTCTGCCAACAGTAAATAGTGTAAACGATTCAGAATACATGGAAGTAACGTTGCCTTTAACCACAAATCCGCTGGATATTTATAATTGTGACACAATTCAGGAACATACATTTCAGTCATGTGTAACTTCTCATGGCGTCGTTGCTTTCCGCTCGTACCAGCACCAGGAAAGAAAATATTCAAATTCTTACTGATTCCTTTAACTTCAATCATTGGTTGATCATTTCGGCGCACGGTGACGCTGAACTTCTCCTCACAATACTCTTTGAAGGATGAAAATTCTAGATTGGGGAATGGACTCAGTGGACTCAAGTGCTCATGGACATTGATGACAACATAATTTTGATCAGTCTCGCGATAAACTGGATTAACCACACGATGATAGTAGCTATCTCGTGTGAAATTCATGTTCATGATTTCGTCATGCGACAAACTTTGAGGCGCTTGAACCCCCTGGAATTCACGTACAATATTCCAATTGATACGCGATGATCCAGTTAAAGGCACGATCAGAAGCGATGTTTTGTCGAGAACAAAGAATGATTTCCAAGTTTGCAGAACATCGCGAAATACAGCAATATGGAAGCGCTGAAGTTGTAGCAACTGGTTATTCGATGTTAGTACTACAGCAACCGGCTCGCTTTCGATTTCCACTTCAGTTTCACCATACGACTGGAAGAGTGTCATCTTGCATAGCTGTGGAAGTTTCTTAGATGTAAGGATGCCATAAGTATTCATATTGGCTATCAAATCGCGAAACACTGCTAGTGCTTCCGATGGCGTATCGAATTTTGGTCGAATGATGATGCGATGAATGAAGCTAAATTCGTTAACAGTTGCAGCACAGTTGGTGATTGCTTGTGGCATTTTTATTTTGTGATAGCGGCGATGACATTTTGTTCCTGCTGATTTCTTATCAGCCGAATATTTTTCCCAGTGCGGAAAGTACGTGTCATGATACTGCTCAATTTTTTCTTTAGTATCAACTGGAATTAAATTATCATTCAATTCACCACATTCATAGAGGGAAATGCAAGCCTTAAATGCTGCGTTTTGTTTGGCAAGTCTGACATTTGATTGTGGATCGCTGCAAATTTCTTCCTTTATCAATGAAGCCTCGGGGAGTTTTAGCCTGGCACCAACTTTGCCATCTTCATGACTGACACGTTCCCAGTAAACATTTGTGTTTGTAAAACGATCAGCCGGCAATTTCATTGCATAATGATTCAGCAAACTGTAATCAAATTCTTGTAAACATTAATGGTTTAAGAATAAGAAAAAAAGAAAGAAAAACTTTACCTGACGCTTGAAGAAGCGCGAAGAACACTTTTTGAAACCGGCGTTACAAATGGTTCCCAAACTTCTTCTTGTCCATTTAAAATGTCTTCGTCTGTCGGTGGCTGGCGGTCCAATGACTTCATTATTAATTGATTTCCAAGTTCAAGCTCAACTTTTTTCCAAACGTCGTTAACTTGAAAGCAAAACTTTGTAGCGTCCTCATCTTTGATTAGAACGTAATAATAGCTGTTGTCTGCTCGAGCGCGGCCTCTTGATTGCACGTAACCACGGTAAGTTTTGGGCGAATCATACATCAAAACAAGATTACAAGATTGTAAGTCAATTCCTTCTTCCAGTACTGATGTTGTCACAATGCAGTTGGTTTTTTTATTCTTGAAATTTTCAAGTGCCACACTGTTGTAGCTGCTGCTAAGGACGTTCTCAATAGATTCGGACATTTCAGCATTATTGCCAACCATAAAATCTGGCTTAATTGGCAACGTGTCTGTGGTTTCTGCATACGCTTTCAGCACATGATAAAGCACCTTAGCTGTCATACGACGTTCCACGAACACCAGACATTGTAAATCCTCAGCACATTCGGTGCTACTGAAACGTTTCTTAAGCAGCAATAACAATTTTTGAACCTTAGACGTGACATTTTTTTGAATAAAACTTGACTCTCCGTTTGTAAAGCGTTTAAATCCATAGTTCTGCTCCATTTTGCTGATTCCGTGTTCCACGATAGTGATACAAAATTTTACAATTTGTCGAAATTTTTCGCTATCACATGATCGCTTAGTGAGCTCCAATTGAATAAGTATGCTCAATAGACATAAATAGCCACCAAATGATCCCATATCATTGCACTGATAATCAAATTCCTTGAAGTAGAGAATCAAATCTTTAACTTTTCTTGGAATTGTTGGTAACAGACTTTTTGAATTAATGGTTTTATAATTGTCGAGCCTGATGTCTTTCAATCTTTCATTCGCCTTGAACAGTAAATTTCGGACGAAATCAACACAAGAAGAAGGCGGCTCATTCAAGTATCGAACGAAGCTCTCACTGGCGTTTGTAGAGCATCGATGAACATGCAAGATATCAGCAAATTCATTCACTGTGATGATTGTCGATCGAAATGTCGCTTCCAACTTCTGTAATTCACATTGCACTTTATCTGGTTTGATGCTATTGTCAATGCCTATCAACATTCCAGATAGTCCAACAATTCGAGTTTCCTCGTTGCTATCAAAATGCATCATAATTTCTTTGTATGGATGACTATTTCTTCCATGATGGCACTCGTCGAACACGATCACATTGATTTGAGAAAAAGAAATGAAGCTATGCGATAAAGCGTCTAAAATTACTTGAGGCGTAGCTACAATAATGTGATTCTCATCGAGTATTATTCTCCATTTTGCTGCATTCCAGGAGTCGACGCATTGTTCCCCAGTCAAGAGAGAGACGTTATAAGGAAGGATCTCTTCAATAGTTTCAGCTTGCTGTTTAGCTAGATAAGTCGTATTACAAAGGAACACTGATCGTTTTCCTCCAGACAAATATGTTCTACGATCCAAGAAGAAATTACGTCAGCGCATCATGTTATAGACATGGAAGCGGATCATATTACCTTTCTAGTTCTTTTGAGAAATGTCGAATGACTTGAATAGCAATATAGCTTTTACCCGATCCGGTTGGCAAGTAGACTATAGAATTCTTTTGTATGCAGACGTCGATGATTTTCTGCTGATAAGGTCGATCTTGAAAGTCTTGAATATCTTCCATTTGTGCCAGGTGCTGCAGAATATAAAATGAGAATAAGATGAAGAAAGAACACGTCAGATATGTTTCGTATGAAGCATAAAAAATAAAATAAGTGTTTTTACCATGTTGTCGTTGACCATTTCATTTGATTCTTTGCTCGATTTGTTTTGCTGATAAAGCGAAATTCACGAAAATTGCACGCTTCTATAAAATTTTTCTTCAATTATTCTTATGAAATCAATGAATTCGTGTGAGTATTTTATCAAATCGGTACAGCAATACTGTAATTGTTTATGTTTGCTACTACCAAGTAGTCACACTACTTGGAACGATAAATAATAATTCGAACTGCGAAGAAATCGTGGATGAAATTGCATATTTACCATATATTTATTACAATGTTCTTTCTACCGGTAGGAGGAATGTCTATAAATTTGGTGACAAGTTGGTTCAAAAATTTACCTAAAGACAAACAGGCATACAGACAGACAGCATTACCGTAAAAACATACATTTTATGAATCGTTCACATTGTCAACAAGCATAATGCCTCTTTTAATCCTTGCCTTTAATTCTTGAGTGAATCATAGTAAATTCTAGAATACATCATTTTGGGATACCCCTAAACATTTGATTACTGATTTGATTAACGGTTAAAAGTTCAAATATTATTGCGCCAAAAAGCAGATTACCCCTAATATAAAGTTGGATATTTCTCGCCGCCGATTATATCAATTATCCTAAGGAAGGAAAGGACATAGGACGCTGAATTTGTCATAAAACAACAAAGAACATACTAAATTTTAACAGGTTAGTGGTGATTATGTAGAATTTTTCGTATTTTTCGCTAAAAATGTAAAATGCAAAAATGTTTGAAAGTTGAGGTTATAAGAGATTTTGCGATTGTATCTGGATGTTGCTCTTTTTGAATCAATTATATTAACTTTCCATTGTCGAGGCTCATCCAATTCCTGCAACAAATTTTCAAAAACAACAAGTTGTTGGAAAACAAAAAATAAAATTGCAAAAACCAGTGATGAACTAAGAAAAGGTTTGAATGAAACAGCGGTTTATCTTTTCCATTTTCTTTATTCTCCACTAACAGCTAATAAGGCGCAAAGCATGATAAAACAAGTTTCAAATAGATACCTCCATTCCTTTCACATTTTTTGTGTGTTATCAGCAATGAAAAGCATTGCGCGCAAATTTCAATAAAATCACTATGTGTTGGTGCGTTAATTAAAGAAGGAGGAAAATTGACTAAGTAGATATAATTCGTTTATGGTATATTTTACATCAACAATTGTGATAAGGGTGTAAATCGCATGAGCTTTGATAAAAATATCCACAAGAATGATGCTAGTGCACACAACGCGACACCTCCCCATCCCAAATCCAAACTCCAGGATGTATCGAAAATTCTGGCTCCTAGTAAGTTGTGCGCTAGTCTTGCTGTGCCATGAGCAGCTACAAGACCATCGACAGTTCCATCGTAATCGCTATCCAGCAACGGTCTGCCTGTTTGGCGTTTAAAATGTATGATCATTAACGTAAATAATGCGAAAAGAGCTATAATTGGAATTCCAGAGAATTAATAAAATGTATGTATTTAATTAGAACCATACGACTGATATCTATTAAATATAATGAATTTACTGCCCACATTATTCACCTGCCAACAGATACATTACGCCCGTAACTAAAATTGCGCTAATTTGCCTTTGACATACTCCAAAAGCACCCACTAATGCAGCCGATCCCAATATTATTAAGCATACGAGAGCGCAAGAGATCGATAAGTTTTGCATTCCTAGACGTAGAGATAAATGTTTTTAATTTTATACACACATTCGTTAAAGAAATGTTTTGCTAAAGTAATATCCTAGCGCTCTAACCAAAAAAATTCATGAATTCATTTAAAAACAAAAACAAAAAAAAAAAATAAGAATAGCGGGAGCAGAAATAATTGTTGATGATAACAAAACAGAAAAGAAAATGTTATTCAAATGAAATTGCGGTAATAAAAACTAAAACGCTGGAAAATTGGTGCCAAATTTATATTATTTTATGCTCTGTATGTTTAATGCTATGCCATGAATGGGGGTTGAGTGATGTTGCTTTTCATACTTGTCTGATGAATGTTTGTTTATTGATGTGAAAACCAAATGAAACATAAAAACTCGTTCTACATGAATAAGCATACGCCATCTCAATAAAGTGCTAAAGATATTTTTTGTTTTGTAATAAAGTGAGGGTACAACAAAATGCGCTTTCATTCCGGTATCGGACGGAAGGAATCTTTTATCCGATAAACAACTGAAATTAAATAAAACAGTTCTTGGTGCAGTTTATTTTCTTTTCTTTCTTTCATAATGAAAATCAAAAAGGAAACCTGAGGAATTGTGTCCAGGATTAATGGCACTGTACATTAGAAATAAAATTAAGCTTTTTCATTCACAAAAAAGGAAAAATCCATAGAAATAAATATTTGATTTGTTTTTCTTGCTGCACGATAACTGCAGGAAGTGCCACAGAAATGTTAATAAAACACTTCAACTCCAATTATTGGAGCGAGCGAAAAATTTTAATATTAGAAAAAAGGGACAAAATCATTATTGGAATCACGTCACATTTGTTGTACCTACTTAAATGTGGATGTAATGATGTCTGGAACTCACTATGTTGCCAATCAGCTCGCGGCTCCTCGCCGCCATTACGTGAATTCTCATTGGTTCCGGCAAGATAATTTACACAGTGATTAGCTGCTGGAAAACCTTTTACACTCAGCTCTCGTATTTCGTCAGCATTCAAGCTGATGCACAGAGTCCAAATGCCACCGTGCATTGGCACCAGAAAGATACCGCTACGGTCGTTACCTTAAACGTGGGTTGAAAGATGAAATGAATTAAATTAACCTTACGACTGATATTTGTAGCAAGAAAAGCTTTTTGCAGAATTGGAAGATATAAACGATTCAGCGATTTCTCTGCTGATTTGAGGCATCATGATTTTTCCATCCCATTTGGATATTCCTCTTACCATACTTGTTCATTATGAGCGTTTTAACAATAGCTTTCATTCTTTGTTTGCTTTTCAATGTTGTTTTATGTACAACAAAAATAACAAAGAATTATTTTCATTGGGAAAATAAACAAACAACGGAAGTGGGACAATCTGAAGCGACAGCAACTCACCCTTGAATGGCAATCGAGCCACTTTTCCATTCAGCAAAATCTCGAGCTTACTAGTGACTTTCGATGGCATCGATTGATTGACGATATGCTCCAGTGAATCAATGTCCCATGTCACGTTTTCCCAATGATCCGTCATGATGGCGGCACAGAGCATTGCAGTTGCGCTAGTTGTCATGAGTAATGTGAGCAAAAGAAAAATCACTGTCGGTGGAGCACTACAAAATCCACTAGTTTGAGTCTGTTCAACTGTCTCTTGATTCGGGTGTTGCATGTCGTATATTGACGGTGATTTATCAAAGCCAACTTCACAATTACTTGCTTTCCTATATGTAGACAAGTATTGTTGATAGTTGGCGTTGTTTAGGCCAAAAATCTGATCAAAATCATATTGATGAGTGGATTTGCGTTTGCTTTGGAGTTGTTCAGTTTTAGACGTGGGTTGTGACTGTTGTTGTTGGATGAATGATGGCTCGAGATATGTCGATTGATTCGACAGGGAATTATTACGATAAATAACTGGCCAACTGCGTGTCGTTGAGCGATTTCGTGTATATGGATTTGGCTCGGCGCTGTTGGGACTTGTACATGAGCTTTTTTGAGCATTGAAGGAGTCTGGGAGGTTATTGAATGTTGGAGAATTTAGTGGATTATTGTTATTGTCGGCATCGTCTTCATCGTCGTCGGGTGTCTTTTGGGTGGGAGATGGCGGTACGACAACACATCTGGTTGCGACCTTCACTTTTCCACTGGCACGATTCCTTACGAGTCATAAGTCCGTGTCCTTTTTCTTCATCATGTCGATTTACGGCAGCAATTGTTGGCAATTGCGATTTATTTGATTAACACGAATTTATTTTGATAAAATGATTCTAAAAATCTCTTGCGCAAATATGAAAACACTTTCGACACTCACTAAATCCGTTTCAGTTGGCTGCTGATAAGCTACTAATTTTTTTTTTCTAAATATTTCCACTAGTTTCCACTTGTTTTTTTCCTGTCGTTTCCGTAATTGACACCCGAAACAAAAATATTACACTTGTGAAATTTTTGTGTCAATTTTCTCTATTATTATTATATATTTTCGAACTGAAAGTAGAACAAATATTTTGAGAAAAATCGATGAAAATTTTTGGGGTTTTTTTTTTATAATTCCATGATGTCAAAACAACATTCTGCTATTGTTGGTGGTGCATCTTCACTATATATTTCATATACCTGTCTGAATGAGTGTAAGCTTATTTTTTTTTTCCTTTTCGTAAACCCAAAAAAGGGCATTTTCCCTTATGCTTTGTCGAGGAGAGCTTATTAGTTTTTGAGGTTTTCCTTCACTTCCAGAAATTCTCAGCCTTCATTTAAAAAATGTAATCTATCTATTTAAAGAAATTGCGTCTTTTATTGTCGGCATGTTATGTTATGATTTCGTTCCCCACGTCTGCTCACCAGTAACATACTTTTTGCGTTTACATGATAATTTTTTAAGAATAACTTGCCGTATATTCCGTCACAAATTTATTTTTCATGGTAAAAGCTCGCGCGCACCCATCATAAAAGTTTTCTTTTTTCGCGAGTCTTCTCCTGACGTTTGGCCAAAGTCACTCAGACAAATTGATTGCATAATCAGATTTTCTAGTTTTTTTTTCTTTGTTAAACTTTTTTTTCCTGATACAGGTTATACATGCGAGAAGAAGTCCTTGAAAGTCACGACCCAAAATCAAGGCAGTTTATAAATTTTCAAGTTTAGCGTTTTAAACAACTTTTTTCATGGTATGCAGTGAGTAGGAAGTTCTCTGTTTTGTGGCAAGCGGGAAGGGAAAGTCGAAAGAAAGCTCCCAGTGAAAATGCTATCTATACGCTTGTCATGTTTAATTTCATGGTTCATTATATGCCGCATTTTTATAATTGCGATGAGAAAATTAATTTGGAAAACATTTTTGATCGCGATATTTAATGAAAATTTGTCTGAATCGACTTAACCTTCAAATATTTTATTTACCGAAATATTGAATTAACAATCAATTCATTCAATCCCACGCTCGGGAAATTTATAGACTTTTTTGGAAGACTTGTAAAGACTGGAAAATATTGTTTGCTTCTTTTTCATCGGATAAGAATTTTCGATATTTTCGGAAGATTCTATGAGCTTCTCTATCGGTTCCGGCATCAAATAGAACGAATGTTAAAAACACAAAATCATGCTTTTGCGCCACATTTGCTTCTCATCCCAATATCGAATGACTCAACAACTTTCAATCTTTTTCCAGACGCTAAAGTTCAATAACAATTAAGAACTTGAGATTGTTTGGATGTTATAAAGAAATGTTTGTAACATGATAAATCAACACCATTTGCATACTCATCGCATAGAAGCTTAAACCACTATCAATTTAAATTTCTATTTTTTATCATATGAGGTACCTTTATTACGGTCCCGGCCGAAGCTTTTCATCATAGTTATTTAATATTGAATTTTGTGTATGCTCAAACGAAGATGAATTGCTGACATTGTCAAGTTATATGAATATTTCCGCCAATGATTCAACTTGATCACTCCCAATAGACATTTTATGATTTTCATTTTTCCCAATTTCCACCCCTAAAAACATTGCTATGAATCCATAAATTGGTCATAAATTCCGACGTTTTCCCATCGTATATCTAGAACTTTGAAAATCGATAGAAAGTTCTGCTCTTTGTTTATTTATGGCAGAAGCATGGCGAAATTTGCATTTTATTGATTTTGAAAATGACCGGGAAATCTTGCACAACATTCAAGACCACAAGAAAGAGAAAAAGGGTGTAGGAACGTCAGCAGTGACATTTCACTAGCGGCCGCAAAGAAAAATTTCCATAAAAAAAACCCTCATCAACCGCTAATGGTCTCAGGTGTATCATCATCATGAGCCGTAAAATCTTCTATCCGATAAAAATAAATTACAAAACGTTCAGATTGAATCAAAACACTCCTGTGTAATATCTTCATCTGGAAATTGATGACACATTCGTTTTATTATGAAGAATTCAATTTAATTTTTTTTTTTCATTTTCTCTCTTTAAAAAAAAAAAAAAAAAACATTCTTTCGTCTATCTACATTCTACACACCAACAATATAGAAACATGTTTTTCTTATTGGCATTTCATTTGTCTTTTTACATTTCCTTTTTATATGATACATATGGAAATGCACTTTACTTGTTAATGTTATTGCGAATCAAATTTAGCTTCACCTTCAGGGTATTTGTCCTCTTTCAAATTTGAAACACTTTCTTCAAAGCACTTGCAACAACAATGTATTTAATAACATTATTTCAAGAGAACGCGTAAATCCTTTCTTTTCGAGTGTTGCTCTTCGTAAGAACTCAATGAAACTGAATAGATTTGTGTGCGGTGAAAAGTTTTCGAACGGAAACATTTTTTTTTTCCCATCGGCTGGAAAGTTTTTAATGGAAAGCTCTCTCTCTGATGCTCTATGAAAATCTCACAGGACTTGTGCATGTACAATAAATAAAAAAATATAACTTGTTATATCAGATAAAGACTTCGACATAGCTTAATGACTTTGCAGCGCTGACTGCTCAATAATTCATTCATGTATTTCCATTCAGGCTTTTGTCGACCACACTTTCATAAATCCATTAAAACTTTGAAGAGCTTTTGTATTAGTTGGTAGGAAATATTACATAAACTTATCTTTTTGTATCTTCTTTGCGCGTGATTCATATTCATGACCATAATTGAGATCGGTTTCGGTGTGCGATCTGTTTTGTGGCAGCAGCAAATCCTTGCTTTCTATAAAGTCACATTTTGAGCATAAGTTTTGTTTTGTTTATTGTGAACCAAGAGTTAATGACCACTGCCAAGGACACGCCTCGGGTACGATAAAATAAATGTTTCACATTTCAATCGCTGTGTGTAGATAGCGATTTTTCCGATGAAATGAAAATAAAATATTAATATTCATAGGCGTTGACGGGACAGAGCGATCATGTGATGTGAATTTAAATAATCAAAAATCTTCAGAATTGCTATGCAAATTGCGCTGCAACGTGCGATGGGTTTCAAAAAAAAAAGAAAAGAAAGGAAATTTAAATGAAAAAGGGTTCAATAAACTCATTCCTGGCGCCGAGTAAAAATGAACATCATTTTTGCTTGCTCATTGGTACTATTGATTTTCACTTGACGTTTAACAGATTGGAACATTTTCGGCAAACAATCATGACACACCTAAGTAGGAATGCTCTCAAGTGACCTATTTTTCGCTTTTCAATGTCCAGCGTATGAATAAGCTATGAATTTGTGACCATATGAACAGACCAAACGATATTTTTCAATTTATGGAATTCCTTTTTATTTATTTTTGAACATTCGATTAAATTCTTTCTAAAGCATTTTCAAATCGTAAAGTTGCTAATTCATTTTTCTTTTCATCTTTCAAGTTGAAAGTTTCAACAGACTCGTCAGAGACATGGCAGAAAAACCTGATGATCAAGTGACAGCAGAAGAAAAGGTCACAAAAGCCAAGGAGATGTATGCTCGTGGCTTGCGCAATTACTATGTCAAATCATATTCGGAAGCAGCAGATGATTTGAGTGAAGCCAGCAAGTTGTACGGTGAAGTTTATGGTATTTCAGCTGACGAACTGGGCGAAGTTTACTTACTCTATGCAAAAGCACTGATTGCTATCGGACAGGAAGAAAACAAACTTATTGATGTGCCTGAAGACGATGAAGAAGAAGATGAACCAGCTGAAGAAGATGATGGCGATGAAGAAGAAACTAATGAGGGTAACATTCAGCTATATTCTTTTTATTCCTTGTGCATAACTTTGCATTTGAATTTTTAATGATATAATTCTCATCTCGTACACAGCCGAGGCTGCTGGATCATCGAATGGAGCAGCAGAAAATGGTGAAAAAGTTAATGGTCACAGCATTGAAGACGCACAAAAGTCAGATGAAGAGCCACAGCCTGGTCCATCAGGCATGAAAGAAAATTCTAATGATGCTGATGACGAAGCAACTGTCGATGATGCCGAGGACGGGGGAAATTTGGAAGTGGCGTGGGAAGTTTTGCAAAATGCCGCATTGATTTTTGAACGTCAAGGTGATTCTGGCATGTACAATCTAATGGAAGTGTTTATTGAAATGGCTGGAATATCACTTGAAAATGGCAACTTTGAAATTTCACAGAAGGATTTCAATCGGGCTTTGGATGTTTATGGGGATTTAGATGATAAGAATCAACGTATTGCCGCTGAAATTTACTACAAAATTGGTCTCTGCCAAGTAATGATGAAACAATATGATGAATCTGTAAAATCATTCCAAACTGCGGCAGATTTAGTAGCTGAGGTCATTGCCAAAGAAAAGGCTCGTGAGGAACAGACCGAAGATGTGCTGGCGACTATTCAAGATTTGGAAGAAACACAAAAGGATATTCTCAACAAAATCACAGAAGTCGGTGAGACGAAGGCTGAAGAAATTGAGGAGGTCAAGAAAGAATTGACAAAGATGTTTGGTCCAAGTGCTGGAAGTTCGAGTGCTGATGGTGCCGGTCCATCTTCAACAACATCAGATATCGTCAGTTTGTCGAAGTCACCAGAAGCCGACAAACCTAAACCAATGGACATTTCCCATCTAATTAAGCGCAAGAAGCCAGATGCAACCGATGGCTCTGAAGAATCACCAGCTAAAAAGAAGGCTGTCGAAACATCACCTGGAGACAAACCTTCAGTTCCAGTCCAACCAGTTATCGAAGAAAAGCTAGCTGACGAACCAGCGTCAGTTCAAGTTGTAATCGACAACTAAATTTTCTCAGATTATCTTCTCGAATCTACTGCCCCAGTGAAATGTTTTCTATGTACTCGCAAAAGCAAGTCCATCAGGCACTGATTCAACTGTTATTTATTGATGCTGATCACAAATTAGTCAAGAAATATAAAACTCAAACTTCTTAATTACCGTAAAAGACAAGACTTGCAAGAATAACTTTCGTTCTATTAATTTGATTAATTTTTTCTTTTAATGGGCAAAAGTTTTTTACTCAAAAAAAAAATCATGTTTCACATTCAATTACTTTTGATAAGCAATTCACCTTAAAAGTTAAAAGAAAAATATTCTTCGTTATCAAACTTACAAAAATAAGCATCCAACTCATATAAAAAATTTTAAAGAGCAACAAAAAAAAAGAAAAGAAAATTAAGTTTTTTAAAAAAAAAAAAAAAAAAAAATTTCATTCCAACGTTGAAAATAATTTTGCCTTCCGTGGTGAAGTGCTCCAAATTACTTGTTCTAAGTTTTCTGGGTCAACAATCTGGGGGCTGCTGTTTTTTGCTTTTTCAGGACTGTCCACAGCGTAATGAGTGGAAACATTTTAATTGCTTCAATTTATAAAGAGCTTAAAAATGTCGACAGACGCCTCCTATTAATTTGTAAGTATTTAGGTAAGTGCTGCTTTTTTGCAGGCTTCTGACTATCAATCATTTCATGCTTATGAAATCTTTAATTGATTGAGCAAAGTCGACTGACCTATTACTTACTCACTAAGCCAATTGTTTTAAAGTACACAATAAGTTTTTATTTTTCATTATCTCATGTAAGCCTTTCTAATAAAGCCTTTAATTACATTTTGAGTGAGGTATGTTTCCTGGTAATGAAAAACACTTCAAGCTTTGCAAATTTGGTTTTATAATTGCTCAGTACAGAAGCAAACTGAAATTATTGCATAAGCTCTTTTCAATCCCCCATGATTATACGTATGCATAAAAATAATTCATAATAATAATTTATGTCTTGAACGGAGTTAAAAAAGGAAAATTCATCACAACTGACGAATGGAAATTAAATCGTGCAGAACGTTGCGAACATATGTTTGGGTTGCACAATTTACATCATCAAGCCTTGACGTTATGTAAAAAATAGCTTTATTTATTTAAAGCTGTATGTTTATTTTGGTGGGAAATTGCGGACCCGGACCATGTTTAGTAAACAGATTTAATAATGACTCAAAAAGAACGTGCCCTTCAAATCGTTTCCTCTCTGTTAAGGCATGAATTAATTAAGTTTCCATCCTTTTATTAATTCCCTCTCAGATGAACATTTCTGTTCTTATTTCCCGTTCGACATCAATAATTCGCAGTACGGATGTGGAGGATATTCGTGGAGCATCAAATCACAACAGAGCAGAGCAGTTTAGTATTTTATTTAATAATGTGTACCTAATTTGTTTTAACATTCCTACTAAGTAAAATTTCTTAAAGTGGAATTTCTGAAACCATTTCTCAAGCTTTCGCGAATCATATTTATATATTTTAGCTTTCATATTAGGTACAAGACGTGGGAGCCGCCTGCAAACTATATACTTATAGTTAGACTTTAAACATTACAATTGAAACTGAAAGTGTGAATGAGTTCTGCAAGCACCAGATAATGATATATGGCACGATATTTAAGTAAAACTCGAGTCAAAAAAAAAAAAAAACAATCAATAGCAGCGATAGCGTGCGAAGAGAATATAAAAAATGTCTGACTTTTGTTGTCTGATGATGTTTCACTTTAGTTTTTCTCTCTCCCTTTAATGTATTTGTATATGTGTCATGAAATCATGAACTTGAGCCAAGCATATCTAAGTAGAATTCGATAAATCATCAATTCTGATTGCGCGTAGCTTTTATTGATTGTTCATGCAGCTCTGTTCGGTTTTATTAAAGTTTGATGAAATATTTTTGTCGAATCGATTGAAGCAAGTCAGAGCTCATCTATTTAACAACAAGCATCTAGATATAATAATTGTCTATTATTGCTGCCACAATACAGATGCTCTGCTTATTTTCAGCATTTCTTAATCTTATGTATATTCTTAAATTAAACGTTGAAGCTATATTAAACAACTTTTTACGACTTTTCGGAATGTTGGGACATATAATTTAGACGATTAAAGCTGCGAGCTTCAACTGGAATCGTTGTAGGAAATTCAGTTACTCACTCAAGATTGGAAAGATTTTCGAAAGAATTCAGAGAATAAAAGAGAGAAAAATCAGTTTTTTGATCCCTTTGGGGATACTCATTGCAGAATAAAACTTTATTTCTCAGATTCAATCTTGAGAATTAAGTAAGTCACAAATACATATATGTAATAGAAATTTTCATGATCGTCATTCGTCGCCAATTTATTTGATTTAATTTTTCCTTTTTCCTTCTTAAGCAGCTGGTTTGTCATCAAGTGCAACATTTGTAACACCAGAAACGGTTGATTTGGTATCATCTGCCGCTTCACCGCAAGTCAAAGATGGGAATGTTTTCAATAAAGCAGCGCGGTATTTTGGATGGCTGATGCCGTAAACAATTGGATTGTAAATTGCATTTGCTTTTGCAAAGACGGAACCTATGTAAAGACAGAGAAAATGATTTCTCAGAAAAAATTCCAATAAAATTTAACACGATTTCAAACCCCAAATAGTGGCGAGCGGACTGAGACTGGCAAACTCTAAAACCCCTGCAGCGTTAATAATCATATATGGTGTCCATGCGACAAACCAAAGTGAGATTGTCATCAAAGCAATCTTGGCAAGCTTGAATTCTGCACTTTTTTCGCTGTTCTCCGATGATCTCAATGATGCAACATTCATTTTCTTTGCCTGTTCACGCATGTTCTTCTCGTGAGCCGAAACTGTACTCAGGATAAAGTAGTACGAGTAAATAATCAAGAACAGGGGAAGAAAGTAGCACCAGAAGGTATAACAGAAGAGATAAGAGCGACTCATCATGTCTTTCGTGAGGTAATCAGTCCCACATGCAGTCATGTTTCCTTCAGGCACATAACGATTCCATCCAAACATGGGCGCAACCGTCCAAATGCCAGAAAACGTCCATACAAATAGAATTCTTAGTAGAGCGCCGCCATTTGTCAATGGTTTTCCTGATAAACCTTTAACAATCACATTGTAACGATCGTAGGCAATCATGGTCATTGTCCAGATGCTGGAGCATCCGAAGAGACTTCCACACATGCCATAAATTTGACACATCAATGGACCGAATACCCAAGTTTCATAGTAACAATTAACAACCATCGCAGGACCTTTCAAATTTTGAAACAAAATTTTTGAATACGTTTTGTAAAATGTTATCAAAATTTCTCACCCATTGTGAACATGATCAAGAAATCCGACATAGCTAAATTAATAACGAGCAAATTTGATGGTGTTCGAAGGCCTTTGGTTTTTGCGAAAATATAAATAACGCACAAATTGCCAAGCAGTGCAATGACAGAAAATATTCCAATAGCAAACCCGAGTATAGAGTGCCATAATGGATTCATTGGTGGAAATTGATACCAATGAGGATCAACAAGAAACAACATGTCCTGTGGAACATTGTCCACAACCGTGTAATTCTTTCCACTATTAAAATTTGGCTGCCATTGAGCTCCATAGCCAGGTTGCCCATAACTGTTGTAAGCCATCACTGAGATGTGACCAATAAATAACACTTTTCAATGAATATTTTGAAGAAAATCGTTTTACAAAACGAACTACTTCAGAACTTTTATTTATTCTTGGCTAATAATTGTCTAGAAGTCGCCAACTCAAACTAGTAAAATGTCTCCAAATTCTCACTGATTTTATAGTAGGTAAACTTTCAATATTGAAATTGTTTAATTAGATTTACTTTTTTACAAGAAATTTATTTTTTTAATATTTTTAGGGTTCAAGAATTGTGAATATTTGTATGATTTCAGGTGAAATGTATTATGTTTTTGTATTGTAAAAATAAAAAAAAACATGAGTAATTGCGCAATTACAAAGCACATGGAAACATGTGAATAAAATATAAACGACGGATATAACAATTTTCCCACTTCATTGTCCCATCGATTCATATAATTGGATTGCTAAAATAATGTATCTATGTACTTAATATTTATCAAGGTCTATGGCCATCTATCTATCTATCGACTATAGACTCTATCTATTGAAAATATTAACATTTTTAAGCTGTTACAAGAAAATTGTTGTGTGCGACAAAAGATTTAGTAAATTCCGAACAGCAGCTGATTGAACAGCGGTGAAGTACCGCTATTTTTAAGAGAGATTTTAGAAGAAGAGTGATAATGTACCTATATGGTATCCAAAATAATATTTTTGGGCCAATATCTTTCGGCCAATATATTCCGACCCAATAAATATTTTCATTACTTTCGTTGGTTTTGTATTTGTGTATGACTTTATTTAATTTTCAACTGCAATTAATGAAGATTTTATTCAGCAGCAAATTTTAATGTAGTTTAACATAAGCAATATTTAAATTATATTGCAATCATTAATAAATAAATTATTGGTCTATGTTGCAATCATTAATAAATTGCAATATCTTGGCATAGCAGTGATTGGCATCATGAACGAGATGGTAGAAATGACAAAAAGGCTTTCAGTTTATATCTGAATGGTAATATATCTTACTTATTACGATCTACCTAAAACTTCTCGCTGGCAAAATAACCTCCTTCAAGTATTCAAGCAACGGAATGTTTGACGAAAGTACTTTACAAAAGTATGTACCTCCTAAAATAATAATAATAATAATCTATTTGATCAGGGACTTTTTAATCTTTTGGGTATAACAATCTCTTGATAACAATCTTATAATAGTATTACATAGTACATATTTCCGCCAAATTTCCGCTATTTGTTTAATTAAATGGAAGTATTTTTATTTTTCATTAGGAGCTTCAGCTGGAAGTTGATTTGGATGAAGTACAACAATTGTGAGAATCTTAGGTAAGTGTAATTAAAGTTTACCGCTATAATTTCATTAATTTCGTTTAATTTCGTTAATAATTTAGAAACGTTCGTTTTTTAAAATATGCAATGGATTTATTCCCCTTGCATTAAATGTAAACAAAAATTATTGTAAGTATTTCTCAAGGGTAATAAATATAAAGGTACGATGAGTGACGCTGAATTAAATGATATAAACGGAATAGATGCAAACTCTGAAGATGAAGAGGAGGAACTCATCACACCACAAAAAGTGATGTATTTAATTTTGCGCCATTTCCCTAATGAAGGTAACATTTATCAATTTTAGGTCCTAGAAAATCTTGAAAATGCCTTCTTAAATGAGAAATCAGCTCCAGATGTACTGCCCTATCAGGGCGAAATGGTTGACTTGATGCTTGGCCAATTATCTCATATGGAAGCAAATCTACAGACACTTGATTCAAACGACTTTCGGCGGATAGCACACAAGATGGAAATCGAGCGGATACGATATGTCATTGTCAGCTATCTACGTTGTCGTCTGCAGAAAATTGAAGATTTTACGCAATTCATCTTGAACGAGGAGCGTAGTAGAAGTGCTGATAAAAAAAGACTAAGTGAAGCTGAACTGAAGTTTGCAGAGGATTACTTTGAAAGCATCGAGCGCCATTTCCAGCAGCTTGCTCTTCGACACATTCCACCAAATCAGGATGACGCAACGAAACGAATCATTCGTCCTAATCTCATGAGCAACGTTTTTCTGCGAGTTTTGAAGCCGTGTGGTGTTATGGTCAACACGAATGACGAGGAAATCGATCTTTCAGAGGGCTCACAACATATGTTGCCTTATCAGCTTATCACCGATCTCGTTCTCAAGGGTGATGCACAGTTAATTTAGAAATTCAAATATTTTCCAGAACGCAATAAAGCATTTAGTAACCAATCCTTCAAAAACTTGTTGACATTTTCAACTTTCCGCGGAAATTGTATTGTGGACACGTTTCCATGGTGATCTATCAATCCTTTAATCGATACTTGCTTACCAATTAAGTGCTTACACCTTTCTAAATAATTCATACAAATGGCGTTTAATATGTATCATAATTTGCCTGAACTAGCTCGAAACGGAGGCTTCGTGTTATGCGACGGTGATGGACCTGAAACGGAATCAATTGATTGGAGATTTATTGGTGAGTTCTTTGATTGTGTATTTATATTAATGACTGACAATATTTTTTAGCATCAATTGACACCGCTCGCATATTGCGCGATTGTGATTTTGAAAAACTCGATCAGTGCATACCATTCTTGATTCGGTCATCTTTTGGAAACCTTCTCAGTGTTCGAATCTTAGACCCAGCCATAGCTAAAATCTATATCATTTCACAATTGAGCCTTCAGTATTTACTGTTTTGCACCAAGTTCCTGGATAAGTCGGTTTACACGTTGCGAGAAAACATCTTTGATTATCAAAAAAAGTGTTTAAAACTTGAGGAAACAGCTGCTAGGCGTGACGAAGAAATACAGCAACTGCATAAGAAATTACAGCGTCAAGAAGCGCTTAGTCAACCAATCTTTCCATGCACAAAATGTTTAAAGAATTTCATAAGCGCTGAACTTCTGAACTTTCATGTGATAAGAAGACATTCTGGCGAAACGGCGCAAGAGTCAAAAGACAAGGACACTCATCTCATCAATACAATTAAATTAGAGCTGGAAGTAAAGCAGTTGAAGGAACGTCTTAATTTGGCCGAGAAAGAACTGATGGATGCAAAAAAACAAAATTCTGAATGCAAAAAATGTCAGTTGGATACAGAACGAAGCTTTCGGAGTATTGGAATTCAAAGCAATTTTGATGAAGAGAAGGAAAAGGATGATAATGAAAAGGATCAACAAAATATTCGTGAGCTTCTTATTGATCAATTGAAGCATTTTGAGGAATTGAAGTCAAATGAAGAGATTCAATATCGTCAGGAAATTAACGATTTGAAATCTAAGCTTGACCAAACGATTGAGATGCTGGCACAGAAAAGTGACACTCTTATTCCGACAACACGAGTAATCGGTGAGAAATTTGTGGGAACATCAAAATCGAATGAATTTATGGATAAAATTCAATTTGAACCCGACCATGAAAACATTTGGAAGTCACGCTATCAAGAGCTGGAAGATCGAATGACAGCCACTATTGCAAAAATGGAGAAAGCTTACAGTAAACAAATGAAGAAAATTGAAGTTTCTGTGAATCTGTTGAGGGAAGAAAAATTTAAAGTTCGTCAGGTTCATGCAAATATTCAAGTGGAACCTCCTCGAACATCCCAACCATTAGCTGATTCTTATACGACGTTGCAATCTAACTATCAGCATGAGCCATCCACTGTTGACGATTCCTACAGTAGCTCAGAAGAAAAAGATATAAAAAATAATTCCGTGGCACAATCATCGACAGTACTGCCTGGAAAAGCATCATCACCTTCAGTTATTGCTCAGCCACAAACAAAAACATTTTCCGGTCAAAAGTTTCAAGTACGGGAGAAGAAGGTGCAATCTGGGAAATCAACTATAAAACTAAAGGCACAAGAATTGTTCAACCAGCGATTGCAGGCACTGGGGATTTCATCTGACACAACCCGATTGAAAAAAGAGGAATATAGTAAAATTTCAGCAGACATGGCAGCGTTGCGAGATAAAGCAAAAGAAAAAGACAAACGATTTTTCATAACTCGCAAAAAGTTAATTGACCAAATCTTTTTGCGAGGCGGCAGCAAAAACGTATCAAATAATGAAGTGGTGCATAATCCCGAGAGTTCAAAACATCAAACAGAAACAATCATTAAACCTTTCTTGTTAGATAGGAATGATGCTGAACGTATTAGCGCTGAAGTTGAACCAACGACATCAAAAGATAATCTCCGCGAAAATCTAGAGAGAATCTTGCAGAAAAATGTTTCTTTTACAAAAGAGAGTGTCACTGAACATCTCCAGCCGCTTTCAAGATCAGAGCATGAAGAAGGCAAGAAAAAGAAAGTTCTATTTAATTTAGAAACTGAAAACAATTTAAAAAGGTTTGAAGGATTAGATGATATTCGCGAGCTGAAAGAGGACGATTCAGATTTTGATGTCAGTAGCTTTGATGAAGATTAGGTAGCTAATATAAGTACCTAATCAACTTCTTAATAAAATTATTGCAATAAAGAAGTAAATTTATATTTTTACGATATTTTTATTCTAGATAAATAAAGGATCTTTTTCTTCGGGAAACTGTCTCAAAAGAAGATGCGTACACGTTGAAGTTAGAAAGAAGTGCAAAACAAAATGTATTTTTTTTTTTGTTTCTTGACCTTATTCGAATTTTTATTGAAACGATAACATGGACAGCAGAAAATATCAGGTCAAGCGAAAGTCGCGATTTTATCAACTATTTGAAAACAAGCACCATCATATGCAGGATCTTCGATACCTCAGTCCCAATATCAACAAAATTTTTCAAATGGTAATTTTATGAAACCGTACGGAAATATTTCAAACCGAAACGCACATATAAGACAAACAAGCGGGAATACCTATTTCAACCGATTCTTCTAATAAAACCATCACAAATTGAATTCCAGAATGAGTTTGACAAATGGGAAAACAGTCTTGAGGAATGGAACAGAAACCCTTATGAGAAAACATTTATGAATATTCGCGACAAGCTGTTGGAGCGACAAGTACAATTGTTTCCGAAGGCGACCCCATTGGAACAACAACTGGAAGCAGAACTTTCACGAGATGTCAGCTTACATTTTGCAAAAGTTTGACAATCATGAGCCACAGCCTCCACCAACAGCTATAACAGTAGTGTGATGCGATTTCCGACGCGACTGGTGTACAACTTCAAAATATGAACACATTCTTTGACCGCAACTAAAAAACAACTTCAAAATATGGCGAGAACTAAGAGAGGACGATGAACACATTCTTTGACCGCAACTAAAAAACTCTACCTACCTAAGTAGAGGGGTTAAAGATGGAAGCAATAGTCGGTTTAAATTGAATATGTAACGCTGCTGACTTAAGTAAAATTAAATTTATTTGCAAATATTGATTGATGCAGTGAAGAAATTTTAAATTATTACTTCCGCCTTTTGCCTTTAACCTTTGTCCATCCTGGATCAATATCTTCTTCCTCAACCTGCATTGTACTTCCGCTTGTGCTTGGCGCTGTGACAATATTACTGCTATTTGCCGTTTTAGTGCCTTCCATTGCATCGTCACTACCTTCATCTGATGAGGATTCATCATCGGGTTTTGAAACAAAGTTAATTTTACGACCAGGTACAATCCACATGTCGCATGCAGGTAATTGAGAAAGTTCTAATTTAATTTGTCCCAGCTGTCCATCGTGAAGCATTTTGAGGTATCTAATAAGGATATTGGAGATCTCCCTTACGGAGTTATCATCACAAATAGTGTCAAATTCTTGATCCATAATATCTTCCAGCAACTCAACAAGATTCTCCTCATCGACTTTCGAATTGGTAATGCAGCAATCTGTGATGTACTTTACCATTTCTATTGCTGTCTGGAAGGTATTGAGTAAAGTGTCCGGCTTAATCATGTAACTAAATAAAACCACCCATGTGAAGTAGGAACTTACTTCTAAACCATTTTGACCCGCCATTCCATGTTCTACAGCAAGCTTAAGAGCTGTCCATCGATTAAAGATGTTTTCTACAATTTCTTTAAAATAGTTTCGTACGTCAAGAGACATTTGTTAAACTGCGATTATCCAGTAATTATTAAATTATGTACTTAGGGAACATGCGATATTCCGTAACTCAATTTGTCTCATGTCATTTAAACAAAAATAACAAAGCAAATCCTTGTGGAATTTTTCAAAATAAAAGCATGCTCCCCTAAGGATGCGAAGCCGATTGAACCGGTAGAATAAGTTTTAAAACCGATTCGAACCAATTCGAATGTTTTGCTAGGCAGTATAAATAACTTCAAATTTTAATTAAAGTAAGTTCTTAAAATTAAGATACTGTGTAAAGTTATGTGCAAGAGTGGCTTCTATAACATATGAACTCATTATCAAAGAAAACATGTAAGTATCCAACGAGATATGAGAATATTTATTTATGGTGAAATCGAAACATGATTCAAATGAAGGAGACGAGTGTGTGTTAGTTAAAAGAAGAGTGTGTGAATGCGTTTCTCAATTTCCAGCGAAGGCTCGAGAAGCTTCTGTTCTTATCCTAGAAACAAAACTACCTAAATAATTAATACATTTTTGTCCATATGCTCGTTGATACCGGAGACAATTAGGCGATAAGCCAACATAAAGAATGAAATGGGTTCGTGACGTTAACATGACACACTGATGACATCTGCATTCAAATTTCCTACACTTTCTAAAAAACTGTTAATTTAAACTCGTTAGTGTAATTTAGGAAAATTTACAATTACTTGCTATTAAAAACACTGGCCGCGATCTGATCTTTATAGCCGCCGCTTCTATGATTTAACAACTGTTAAAGGTTTTTTTTAATTACCGCTCAGGAATTTTGTGCAAGGTAAATAAATACCTACCTTAGCACAGAAGGTAATTAATACGATACAATGAAACTGCTTTTGCGTTTTATGAAACAGTGGTTTTTTTCCAAACTTTTCGATACAATCAGATGACAAAAAAAGACCACTGTGACTTTGTCAACGTTTTACCAAATATTAGTTTTCTGACATATTTATTTATTTACATTGATTTTTTTGTACTATTTTAGCAAATTAGTTCTACAATGGATCCATGGAAGAATAAACAACGTAATGTATACGAAAGCCTCAATAATCCCGAAAATTTTACACCTGAGCAAATACAGCAACAACAAAAGGCGGCGCTATGGGCAGCAGCTCAGTCAAAAATTCAACAGCAGAATTTTTCAGAGTTCTATCAAAACTGTCCACCACCTCATCCATTCTCAACTGAACCAGTAAGCTTAAAATCATCACTCGTTTCATTAGGGAATGTTCATAAAATGTTAAAATAAGTCCGATGTGAAAATGCCTTCTGGATTAGCGGTGCCAGAACCCTTAACTACAGAAATTAAGTGCAAATTCGTGGATGCATTGAAAAAAATAAATACTCATATGCGATACTTAATGCATAAAAATTTAACTAAATTTGTAATCAGTTCTTCTTTTAATCTAAAGTGAATTTTTTATTGATCTAAAGTGAAATATTTTCAAGCTTTTTAAGTGTTGTATCGTAAAAATAAAAGTGACAGTAGATCAATAGAATTTATTGTGCTGAGTGAGGATGAATAATCTAAGAGAAATTAATGACTCTTGAGTAGGGTGACCAGAGAAATTTTGAGAAAAAAACGGACATTTCCAGGAAAAAATGAATATGCAATAATTAAACATAAAATAGTATATTCTTAACTTTAAAAGTAAATAGCGGTTTATTGAATTTTTACTCATGTTTCTTTAAATACTTTTCACTTGAAAAAACATTATTCAAAAAGTTATAGTCATTCTTAATATTTTGATGAAACTCCATAAAATTCATGTTAGCATTGTATTGAATTATGAGGATATCATTTACAGTGCAAACGGTTCTTATCGTCATCTCATATGTTATTCATAAATGAGAAAATTCTCTCAACTTCGGTTGATGTACCAGCAAGACAAAACGCTCATAGAAAAAACGGACAAAATCTGTTAATAAACGTACAACGGACAATTGGTGAAAAAAATGGACTGTCCGTTGAAAATACTCACATCTGGTCACCCTACTCTTGAGTCTCCTGGGCTCAGATTTTTCCTTCAGGAAAATTCATATATCTGCTTACTTTCTGCATGTGATTTATCTAGAACACCGCTAAAAATGAAAGCGATACTAAACGACTATACTGCAACATCGAGGATCTAGAGAATTTTATTGGGTAGGCAAGCTCAATTTTTGCGCCCCACTCCCAAAAAACGAATACTATTTTTTTTTTGCGAAATTTCATTTTAATTTTAGGGTAAAGCTTCTAAAATTTTCCATTCAATCGACATGATTATAAATGCGCTAGTAGCAATATTTTTTCAATTCGAGAATCCCTTCAAGAAAAATGTGTAGTAAAAATACATTTTTTTAATTAGCTCACTTTTTTACCATTTGTTGCCAACTGTGAAATTCGTCTGCCGAAAATTTTACAACAAACTGAAATTTTTTGCAAAAATAAAACTCATTTTTGCGCCCCTCTCCTGAAAATTGGTAGGCAATTGCCTACCTTGCCTCTATAGACGGTCCGTCCCTGACAGCAACATCGAGGATCTGGAGATAGTTCGACCAATATCAACAGTCATTGGAACAATGTAAGAAAATTCTTACCTTGTCTTATAAAATCGATAAATAATCGTTGACTGTGTCAATGTTTTACCAAATATTAGTTTTCTGACATATTTATTTATTTACATTGATTTTTTTGTACTATATTAGCAAATTAGTTCTACAATGGATCCATGGAAGAATAAACAACGTAATGTATACGAAAGCCTCAATAATCCCGAAAATTTTACACCTGAGCAAATACAGCAACAACAAAAGGCGGCGCTATGTGCAGCAGCTCAGTCAAAAGTTCAACAGCAGAATTTTTCAGAGTTCTATCAAAACTGTCCACCACCTCATCCATTCTCAACTGAACCAGTAAGCTTAAAATCATCATTCATTTCATTAGGGAATGTTCATAAAATGTTAAAATAAGTCACATCGGAAAATGCCTTCTGGATTAGCGGTGCCAGAACCCTTAACTACAGAAATTAAGTGCAAATTCGTGGATGCCTTGAAAAATAATAAATACTCATATGCGATACTTAATGCATAAAAATTTAACTAAATTTGTAATCAGTTCTTCTTTTAATCTAAAGTGAATTTTTTATTGATCTAAAGTGAAATATTTTCAAGCTTTTTAAGTGTTGTATCGTAAAAATAAAAGTGACAGCAGATCAATAGAATTCATTGTGCTGAGCGAGGATGAATAATCTAAGAGAAATTAATGACTCTTGAGTCTCCTGGGCTCAGATTTTTCCTTCAGGAAAATGGATATATCTGCTTCCTTTCTACATGTGATTTATCTAGAATACCGCTAAAAATGAAATCGATACTAAACGACTATACTGCAAGTTGAGGATCTGGAGATAGTTCGACCAATGTCAACAGTCAATGGAACAATGTAAAACTTTAATTATGAAAATTTAACTGGCATCCGCTGAATTGACATTGCGTATATTTATTTACCTTGGGATTCGTATCAGTAAATTTATTGCAATTATATGAAAGCCGCGTCCGTTTTTTGGTCGTTATCGAGCAGAAAACATCGAAATAATTTTGTGCAGCGTGGCAAGCGAGAAATAAGCCGAATGAAGTGAGCGAAATAGTTAGGAATGGCTAGAAAACGTCAAGAAGCGAGGGAGCAAGAAACGAAATCAGAACCGTCGGGAAGATGACGTTGTTTTTGAATAAATCATACTTGAATTAGATTTAAGTAATCCTGAGAAATAATTTATCTATCAGATTTCGGCTACAAATGCAGGCGAAGCCTTACGATGCAGCAAAACGAATAAAGAATGGCCCGCGCTAAATTTGAACGCATCTTTTGCTTTTTAACTTTTGAAGCTATCGAAGGATTTCAAAGGTTAATATGTCGTTTTAAAGAGCGTTTATTAAAGATCATCATAGGTATAGACGAATTGACATTAATTTGGGGAAATGAAGAATTTGCGTACTTTCTTCTTGATCGCGCCCATCAGTTTTTGTACATCTGTGGAGGTCACCTCAGCTGCTGACTTGTTCCACTTCTGGTACATGCTTGCTTTGTTATTTGCAGCTCCACCCGTCTTGTTCAACTTTCGCTTAACAGTTGCCCGATACTTCTCGATTGGGCGCAGTTGCGGGCAATTCGGTGGGTTGTGGTCCTGGGTATCATCTCGACCTGGTTTACTTCGTACCATGCCATGGCATCAACAGCGTAGTGACAACTTGCCAAATCAGGCCAAAACTTCGGCCGAACTCTGTGCGACCTGATGAGTGGCAAAAGTCTTTCATTGAGGCACTTCTTCACATATAAAACTGCGTTCAAATTTGAAGTTGTTACGAAAGCACGACTCTTCTTACCGCACGAGCATAAAGCTTGCCAGATGAGCATCTTCTTGGCGAACTTCTCCTGGTATTGGAATTTATATTTCTTTGGAACTCCTCCACGGATAATTCCAGTGTTGAAACAATGACCTGGAAGCTGTTGGAAGTGGCATTTGACATACGTTTCATCGTCTATCAAAATACAGCCTACAAATTTCGTAAGTATTTCGTAGTAGAGCTTTCGTGCTCTCTTTTTGCTACCCGATTCTGTTTATCGACGCGATTCTGGTGTTTAATCATTCGATACGACTTATATCCGTGAACTGATCGCAATCTCATGCCAATGATCTTGATGTTTCGTATCTCCGCGCCCTGTCTCTGTCGGAAAGTCCCGGATTATCTTTGAAGGACCTTGTGACTCTCTGAGTCAGCTCTTTGTTCTTCGGACCAGTTTTTCTGCTCAGATGCGGTGTTCGTTCGATTGTCAGATTGTCCCTGAAGCGTTTAAGGATCGTGTTGACAGTAGATTTTGCCTTTTTCAATTTTTTCGCGATCGCTGAACACAAAAGTTGTAGATTTTCGATGTGAGTGTTCAAAATTTTTTTTCGACTTTCAAGTTCCATCTTCTGTAATTATTTAACCACTTAACTTGGAAATATGAAACTTTGACAAATTGATCTTCAGACCTTTCTAGATTCTAATACTAGTAGTACTAGTAGAATCTAGTACTAGATTTTGAGAAACATGATTTTTTAAGCGTTCAAATTTAGCGCGGGCCATTCTTTAAATTCAATTTTGATTTAAAGGCGTTTAAAGAAGACCAATTTGAAAATGCTTTTTAAATGAAAATCTTCGATGATGCAGGTGCTAAAAAAACAATATTATTTTAAACGAGAACTTCATTAAATAAAATAAACTAAGTCGCTTCATTAAATCGAGGTTTATACCAAGATTAAATTACATAAAATGCATCACAAAAAATGGTATTTTTAAACATCTTATCACCTCTTTGTCACGAAGTGTCTTGTAGGTAATTTTTACGAACAGCCCCTAAATGACACGGAATTGTCTTGTGGCAGTAATAACTTTTGCCGTGCGGCTGCCGCATGTTGAATAGTATATCGCACAGCATCCACGTGTGCGAGCTGTGCCGCTCGGACAAAAACTTAAAATAATGATAATGCTTCATTTTTCCGGTCCTAATTGAAAAAACCAGTAATCTTAACCTTCAAACCCTTTTAATTTTGACAACTTTCATATCTTATGGTGTCGAACTTTAATTGCAATCGACCAACCAACTTATGGTGTCAACTTCAGTTCGGGCTGGTAACAATTTTGTGACAATACTGTTGGCTCTTGCACATATGCTCACTGAGCATGTTTTTAAACAGCACATTAATTTTCGACTTTCCCTATATCTCCCTGAATTGATTCAAATCATAAGCGATTTGTGGACACAAATTATCGAAATAAATAACAGATCAAACTGCAGCAGCTGCAATGTTGCATTTGTTTATCTGAATATATTTTAATGAAATATCATTTTTTATTTAATTTGTGACAGCCTCCGCAACCTACATCGCAGCCAGCAACTATAAATAAAGGAGTAGAGCAGACTACGTCTCATCAATATGCATCCCCGTTGACATCTAGCAACTTTCAATCAATTTCAGGGTATCAAAATTTTGATTCCTCAGACGTAAATCCTACAAGTAGTTCACAAAATCGTAGTCAGAACTGGATGCAAGGCAATCAAAGAGGAAGCCGAGGTGGCAATAATCAACGATATCAGCAAAATAATAGAAGCAATAGACCACAAGAAAATGTAAAATCTCAAAAAAAAAAAAACATTAAATATTTTTCACTTAATAAGATTCAATTATATTTGGCAGTTCTATGATGACCCAATTGTTGGAGATATGTTTCAAAATCAAGGAATTGTCGACGGTGGAGTAAGTACTAAATAATAATTGATTTGATTACTTCTAATACAAAATAATATTTAAAAAATCTTTCGTTATGATTGGTTCTGAAATGGTGCTACCATCTCTTCCCGCGATATGAACGCCTATGCGTTCTATTCGAGTTTAGTAAAATTTTCCGATTTTAAAAAATTCAGCGTTCCATTCAAAATAAATGCCTACCTGCCTACTGTCTTAGCCCGAAAAGAGTCCGCGGATTATACTCGAGTTTTCTCAAATTGGCCGGTTAAAAACGAAACCAAACTCAAATTTCCGAAAACAACCCGCTCTGAAAACAGCCCGCAGTATTTAAATTTTCCGTTAAAAACCAGTTAATAGAAAAACGTTATTTAGTTTGTTTCTGAAGCTTCAAGTAGACATGAGAAAAAAATTAAAATATTTAAACTTTATTTTCGAGAATTAAATGTCGTCGTTATCAATAATAATTTTTGTTCCGTATTTTCCATTGAGACAACCGAAGATTATATTCTCAACCGCTTCTTCTTCACCGTATGTGGCTCAATCTACTTCTGTGTAGTCCTGGTCAAGACCAACAATGGTTATTTTCACTTGTAAGATACGAGCGATCGCAATAATGTCGACTTTACTTCTGGTAATTAAGCCAATATCCATTCGATATTCTCATTGTCAAAGGACTCTTCCTGTCAGGCAGGCTGGAATCACCATGAAATCGATGTGCTTTTTTCCGTAAACATCTCTGTATTCCTCAAGAAACTTGATATGTCTAGGATATGCATCTAGAAGAATGTTGGTTCGTTGAACATCGAATGCTTTCGATGTAAAATGATTGTATCCAATGCTTTTTTGATGGTTACTTCACTCCACATGCCGGTGTTGTTTACATCCACGGTGCATCCTGTCATGATCTTTTGAACATTTTTAAGTTTCGAGAACAACAAATTTTTGTTTGTGTGACTGGTTGATGCTTTTTTCAGATGGACTTCGTTATTGTGGAACATTAATTCAGCTCAAAATATCTCGGAATCCGGTCAAAGTTTAAGATGTTTTCTGCTGAAATCTTGCGTGACTTGATGAGTTCTTGAACGTCGGACAAAATTTTTCGCGGTTTCCTCAAAGCCAACTGGCAAATTTCGTGATGTTGTCTGGCGTCTGCTAACCAATTGATGACGAGTCTTGAAGCGACTACACCACTTGTGAGACGCTGTGAACCCACTGGAAAGCTTCATTTGATTTAATAACTCTTCGTCCTTTTCTTGAATTTAGTTCAAGAGTTCAAATTTCGGCTGCTATTAAAAAAATTATTTCGCGCCGAAACACCAACGGTCATTTTTGCTTGCGAGCAGTTTTGGCTTGAAAAACCCGAAACATTTATCTGCGGGCTGTTTTCCGAATGAAACGATACGCGTATTGTTTTCCGAAAACAAGCTATGCGGACTCTTTTCGGGCTAAGACAGTAGTCTTTTTCGGGACTTTACACTTGAAAAAAAGATATCAGCATTATATTAAAAGACATGTCTTGTCCACTAAATGCTGAAAATGGGGAGGGCGACAAATGTTACCCATTTCGACATCATTACACAATAGTAAATCACATGATATTTTTATCGTAACTAGAAATGATGCAATAGTGATTTCACCACATACTGCTGCATCATGATCGCCGGCAGTATATATAGTCAGGAACATTTAAAAATAATGCTAAGTTATCTAAAAAAAATATAAAGCGAACGAACCTTTTGCTTTACAGTCGTGCATTCAAATTCAGTCACATGAGTACAAAAATATAAGAAATGGTCACGCCTCAAAATCATATTTTGTTCGTAGATTCAGATTTCTAAATTGAAATAATAAATCTAATTTTTCTCATACATGAAGCAGTACAAAAACTCAAGAAGTAATTGGAATCAAAGCCGAAATCAGGGATTTTCTTTAGGAAGTCATCCACAGCATCAACAGCCACAATACCTTCCATCCTCTAGCCAAACAAGGCCGAGATTTCAACAGAATCCAGTAAGCAATCAGGCTCCACAAGCATCACCGCAAAACCTTATATCCACGCCCGATATAGCAAAAGTCTGTACAACATCACAGGAAGAAATTGAATTCGATCAACAGTTCCGAAAATGGCAGCAACAGTTTGATAATTGGAAACAGGCGAATGCTAATCATCCTGATAGAGACGCATACAGAGCTTATGAGCAAACATTCGAAGAATGTCGCCGGAAATTGCTAGCGGTACGATTCATAATTTCTATCTTATTTCTATGAGTAATTCAAAATATTTGAATCATTTATATTTAATCTTCTTGCGAAATAGTTTTTAAATACTTTTATTATACGGCAGTAAAAGTATTTTTTTAAAAAAATTATTTCTTATATGTACTTGTTATTTATCTACAATGACTAAACACATTGCTAGGTAATATTTAGTGTAACCAATTCCTTCTGTAAATTCATTTTATGATGAAATCTTGTCCCTGACTTTAATGCATTTCGTCAAAAAAGTTAAAAAAAACGTCAAAGTAACAATCCTAAAGATGATGTACAATGATCGATTTCAAGATATTCTCCTTTTATGCTACTTTTATTTATAATCAATAATTTTTAAAGTATAAATATTTATTATAATATCTTATAGCGCCGCGAAGAAATGAAAAAGAAGAAATTGGAGCAAAAACGATTCGAATCACAATGGAAGGCTGGAGATCCAACGCATCAAGACGAGAAATCGACACCAGCCTCATTGTCGATCCCATTCGAGTTTGACAGAATGCCCAGTTTTCATAAAGGTTCATTTAAAGAAAACCGATTATTCGAAGATCCTATTAACGAGCCTGGACATCGTCACAGTACGGAAACAGTTATTAGACAGGAACAGGAACAGGAATTAGACCTTAGCCCATTCAAAAGTTTGCTCTACGAGCCGGAATATCATCACAGTACGGCAGCAGTTTCGCACGCAACAGCAATTCCTGGCCTGGATTACGACAAGGAGATTCCGTTACTTGAAAAAAAGCAAGATGCTTCTATAATAATAAATCTGACTGAAGAATTAGCGGCGCCACCAACCCCATCATTTAATTCTATTTTCAAACGCCATATTATCGATATTCGAGATATCTTGAATCATCCGGGTCGAAATCAAAGATACAATAAGTAAGTTTTTCATTAAATTGATTTGAGCAGTATTGACCTGACAGCAATAATTCATTTTAGAATCTGCATTTTCATAAGAGGTCCACCAGGGTCCGGCAAAAGCTATTTAGCGGAACGTATTCAAAAAAATGAGCGCGAATTCGGAAATAATCAATGCAAAGTTATGTCAATTCATAATTTTCATACGGGTCCTTTGAGTCCTTCACAAATAGACAAATTAAATGAAGAGTTATTCTATGAGCTGAGAAATATCTTTCGAGAAGGCAAACATAATCTCGTGATTGTAGAAATAAACGTGAGCAAAATATTATTCATGAAAAAATGCGCACACATTGCAACGAGTACAGGAGCGTATCAAGTATATGTTATTGAAATCCATCAGTCACTTGACACTTGTGAAAAGTACTGCAAAAGTGCCTACACACGAGCAGAAATTTCTAATTCTATCGACGATTTTGAGAGGAGTCCAACTCCAGGCAATTATACAATTTTGGACGCTACTGGCTTGCTAAAGCCAGACTACGTTATGCCGCCTTCATCGCCGACATCAAAAATTGCTTCTCTTGTTCCTGAAATATCTACAGCACAATCAACGGAAACGGAAAAAATATTTCAAAACTTTTCTCAATTGCTGCAGGACAAAAATATCATGGAACTGGTTCAAAAGAATATTGATCAAATTGAGTCAGAACCGTCAGCATCGACTTCACAAAACATTCAGCCTTCAGAAACATCAACCTCAATAATGTTGACATATCAGACTCCACAAGGGCCACCACCGCAGTCAGTAAATCAGCAGTCAATGAACTTTGATGCTAATCTTTCAAGCAGAATAAATCTCAGTTTTGCACACAGAAAAGTTGAACAGCCACAGTGGGGATCTTCGTCTAACCAATTTAACTACAACGAATCAAACCAACTAAATGAATTTAAGGAATTACCAATGAATTTTCCAACTCATGGTAACAACCACAATCATTTTGGTACCGATCTTTCTATGCCACCACCTCGCGTTCAGATGCAAGAAACGGAAGTTGAAAGTTCATTTGATGAAGTGCCAACATTTACACCAGCAAGGATTATCGATTACAAACACAAGCACATGCCGACTTTTGAGGAGCATCTTATGGAATTCAAAATATTTCGAACGATCGAGTACAATCACAGACCGTTAATTACTTTAAATAACTTTATACGTGACGTTGACATTGATAAAATAGTTGAAAAACGCCGTTCCGTTGCGATGCGAAAGAAGATTCTAGAATATCTAAAAAATGCCGAACGGCCAGAAGAAACTGTAAGCAATCCAAAATATCCAAATTGCTGGGAAGTGATAATCAAAGAACGTCCTCCACGAAAAAATCGACGCTCAAAAAAGAAGACACCAAAAATTTTGAGGCTTCTTGCGCAAAAGGAAAATTCAAAGTCGGCCTGGATGACGAAAGGATACAAAGAACATGAAATGGAACTTGAAGAAATATCATCGGACGATGGTGAAATGCAAGTTGATATTCCAGTAATTGAAGCTGCTGTTAGTGCAGGCAATAAAATCTTAGAACCCTATAACAGATTTTATTCTTCTTCTAATACAATTCCGGATTTTAATCATTTCAACCATCAAAACGTTATGGACATCAAAGGATTGTTATGGAAACCCGACCGTGATCGTCGTCCGTCAAAGATTATGATAATTTTGCGTGGTGCACCTGGATCAGGAAAATCTCATCTAGCTAAGATGATTCGCCAGAAAGAGAAAGACGAGTCAGGTGATGCAAAAATCCTTGCAATTGATAATTATATCTCGAGCGACAATGATGAAGTGCAATCATCTGGGGATGAAAGCCAATATGAATCACAAATGATGCAAAATCACATGGAAGAAATGCTTAAAAGTCTTAAACGAAGAATAGATGAAAATTTAGACAATTTTTTCATTGTCGTTGCCGAGTTTGCTGAGTTAAGTTTCTACTGCAGATTTTATTCAGTTGGAAAGCAAAACGGTTTCGGCGTATACACGATTGAGCTTTATCAAACCTTCGACATTTGCAAGCAGCAAAATATTCACCATCGATCACAATCAGATATCCTCGATTGCATTTCGAAAATTGACAAAATTCGAATTCCTTCTGATCACATGCTGCTGATTCCGATTGCGTTGTATATAGAATACAAATGCTTGATCAATAATAAAATCGTTTCGGATATAACAAAAGCATATGATCCCGTCAAACAGGTTGATGATGTAGTTTCAGGGCCTCAACCGGATCAAGAAAAACTTCAGTCCTACAAAAATTATCTGGTGCAAACAATTGATGATGACAAACTTCCTGAATTCAATTGGCACAGTCACAAAAACATTAGGAATATTCGTGAAATTCTCGATGAACCAGGACGAAGTAAGCGAAGTCCGAAAATAGAAATTATTCTGCGAGGTCCATCAGGTTCCGGAAAAAGTTATTTGGCTTCTAAAATCTACTCTAGAGAGCTAGCGATGGGAAATGAAAGTGGTACGATCATTCTGTCAATTGACGACTACTTCATCAATCCAATCACAAAAAATTATGAATTCAATTTTAAGCTCTATGATGATCATATGAGAAAAATGGTTAAAAATTTACGTGACATCATTCGTGGACGTTTGCACAATTTTATCATCATAGATGCTGAAAATACTGATAAATATTACGAAGAGTTTTGTGAAATAGGAAATTCATTTGGTCAAGTGAGTTCGTTGATAAAATTAATTAGGCAATGTTAAAAATAAACCTTTAACGTTCTTTTCTTATCAGTGCTACACAATTGAACTTTTCCAAGATGTCAAAATTTGTTTAAAGAACACAATTCACAATCGAACAGAAAAAGATATTGAAGATGCACTGGAAGAGATGCAACTTAATCCAGCTGACGAGAGTCATACGCTGCTTGACCCAACTGACTTGTACGTGGTTGCTACAAAAGAACCATCGAAGACTGTACCACTCAAATCAGCACTCAAATCAGGTAAGATTCCCACATCTCCAGAAAAATACATTGGTACATCTCCATCGTCTTCAAAATCGCTGGTGAAAAGTCCCTTCTCTACTCCAGCAATACAAAAGAGCTCAGTTCGTGAAACGGATCAAGTGCAAGCTAATAAAGAACAACCATCAAAACTACCAGAATTCAACTGGTATAACCGTGAAATCACAGACATTCGTGAATTGCTAGAAGCTCCTGGACGTGCAAATCGTCCCTCTAAAATTATGATTATCCTGCGCGGTGTTCCAGGATCGGGTAAATCTTATCTCGCTAGTCTCATCGAGCGAAAAGAAGTCGAAAAAGGAAATCATGATCAGTTCAAGCTTGTAACCATCGACGAGCCAATGACAGAGAAATACATGGAATCTCTAGGAAGCCTAAAGTTCTTAGCAAAAGAAGCTAATAGTAAATTCATTGTTGTTGATGCTGATTGTTGTGATATGTCACTATACAATCAAATCTATGACATTGGTCAAAATAATGGCTATGCATGTTACACAATTGAACTGAATCAAGATGATGAAATCTGCCTTAAATACAACATTCACCAGCGAGATCCCAATGAAATTAAACACAAAAATATAATCATGCGAGAAACACCGATTCCACAATCTCACGCTCTGCTGGATCCTGAATATCTTTATAAAGAATATCACTACACAATAGATGATGAAGACACAGCTGTTGTTTCAAGAGAATATGAAAAATTGGCTGTCTCAGACACTGAAAACGATGAAACAGATTCTGATACTGAAATGGAAACTATTTTTGGACCATGTAAAAATGTTTTTGGACCACTTAAGTCGCTATCAACCAAAAGCAAATGGGATGATGATGAAACGCCGGATACTATTGAGCGTATGGACGGCACTAAAAATAAAATCATTAAACGCATGACAATGGCAGATTATCTACAGACCGATGATGATTGGACAATGCGTCCATCAACAAGTGACAAGAAACGCGTTCGCTGGGCTGATATTGAAGAGAAAAAAGCGCAAGAGCGGATGCGAGAAGTAGGCTTCATTGTTGGCCATAATGATTATTGGAATAGAATTATGGACACTAGCGACGGTCGTAATGCATTGGAGAAAACAAAATTCATTGAGCCACGTCAAAAAAGATACAATAACTGAATTAATCCAATGTCGCTGAAAAAGTGGAAGTTGTCTCAGAAAGCGAAACAAAAGAAAGAAAAAATATTATTATGCTGAAACGAGCAAATCATTGTCACTCACAAATCATTATCAATGAACCGGTGATGATTGAACAATGTGCCCATCCGCTAATTTATGTTTTCGCACCTCGAATAGAATAAAATACGAGTAAAATATGAGTAAAAAAAACTGTAAAGGCAACTAACAAAACACTTTTGTATTGCTGGAACAGAGAACTGACCTTTAATAGGTGTAACCTATTAAATAATTCCCTAATAGATAATGAGAAATGAAATATTTTGAAATTTTATGAGTATTTCATTCAAAAATTAATAATTGAATGTATCATAAAACGTCAAATTGAAGATTGTGAAGATATATATCAAAATGAAAAGAATTTCATCGAAATCAAGCAATTGCCGAAATGTACGTCGGGAGTAAAATTTGGTATAAATTAAAAAAAAATTTAAATCTCAAGAAAATTTAAATGATCTTATATTTTGCGAAGCTATGGTAGAGCGTTATTATTTTGGAGTTGTTAGAGCATTTATGCATTGGAAACCAAAAAATTACAAGAAATAAAGAAGTCAAAAGAATTCTATGAAGCGATCTCTGAAAGATCGATGATCTATGAAAGAATATTTTGTTTATTTACGTTATAAAGTAAAAAAAAACTCAAATATATATGACTTCATAACTTCGAAACTTTGGATTGGTTAAAGATACTGAAACATTTAAAGATTTAAAAGTTGTGCTTCTATATTTTCTTCATCCAGCTGACAAAAAGGAAATTCTAAAAAAGATCAGCCTTTTAGTCTGTACATTTGAATTTATTGATCTGTTTTGAGAAATTTATGCAGAAATATTGTCAAAAGAAGAATTCCAGAAAATGATAACATGTCAAAAATATTGGTTTCGCAACGTAAAAAGATATTCGTGGCAATAATATTTTGTTTGCCATTTTTGACCAAACTAATGACAAAGTTATTATCCTTTCCATTATATGTGAAATAATGGCTGAAGAAGTATTCAAGGAATTCATAAGAAATAATGACGACCCTCCAAAAATTCCGTTGAAACTTATTTCAAAAATGAATATTCTCATTAATCAGTTTTTCCATTTATCGGAATTAAATTCGATGAAAGTGAAATTCGGAAAATTTTTATATGCCTAGAAAATTCAGCATGTCCTGATAATTTCATGCCTGAAGACATTTTTGAGGGTAAAAGCTAAGATTTATGTAACAAAAGAAGAACTAAAAATTCTAATGAAGATCGAAATCCAGAACAATTTTACAATATGCTGTTGCAAATTAAGAAATTTTTTCACTGGTCTTTGGGAAACTTCACACATTCAGCAAAGAAGAATTTAAAGAAATCATCTTATCCAAAAAGATTTTGGTTTAGCTGTCGAAAATTGTCGAATCATATCGTTCCTTAAATAATTGGCTCACAATAGAGGAAATTTAAATTAATGTTCATAAATAATTTTCGTTGCTCGCAAAAAGCTACCATCTGATGCATTTTGAAAAAAAAAAGTGAATGGGAGACATTTCTTAAAGATTTCAAATTTCAAGCCTAAAACGTGTAAATGGGTGATTATTATTGGTAAATAATACATGGGTAATGCTTATCTATGTAAAGATTAATAAGATTTCAATTTTAATTTCAATTTTCAACAACAGAAATAAGCCATTTACTGAGGTATTTCAGTACGGTTTCCACTGAGCATTATCAGTGAATTATCACCACTGGCATTCACATAGACATAAGCATGACACGATGTGAATGGGAGACATTTCTTAAAGATTTCAAATTTCAAGCCTAAAAAGTGTAAATGGGTGATTATTATTGGTAAATAATACATGGATAATGCTTATCTATGTAAACTTTACATTGTAAAGATTAATAAGATTTAAATTTTAATTTCAATTTTCAACAACAGAATTAAGCCATTTACTGAGGTATTTCAGTACGGTTTCCACTGAGCGTTATCAGTGAATTATGCAGTACGTTTAGCATTGCAATTGAATTATCTATATTGTCATAATAAATAATATAATAATAATATTTTAATTATAAATGATTTTTATTTTCAATGCATATTACGTTTAATAATTAAATTGTATAAACTAGGTATAACGTTTTCCAATCCTCTGAAAGAAGAATGTTATATTTATTTTCTGAGAGTAAATAGATATGCTTATTACATTCATTGTGTGGTAAATAAACTAGCTTTATCCTTTTGGCTTTAATCTAATACTAATTGGGTGAATAATTGACTATAGAAATGAAAGTAATTCAGTGATACTGATACTTAGATTGAGGTTAAAATTTAAATAAACCTTGCCAAAATGATGGCACAAAAAAGAAAAAAAAAGCGTGCATTAGCGCTAATTAATTATGGGATAACAATTGTTCCTAAGTATTCTTTGGGAGTTTATGTTTCACTCTGAACGGAAGCGAACCGGATGTACAATCCTCTGAATTTATATTTTCTTTCATTGTTTACAGATATAATTCAATCTATTGCGATTCAATTTATAGTTTCAAAAACAATTATTTTCCGCTTTGACTTAACAATAAATGAAGAAACAACTGAAATTGATCCAAGTGGATTTCAGAGATCATTTGTATATGAAATATTAATTCTTAAGATTTTAAAATTTCTTAAAATGTATCATATTAAACACATACAACTAATAAATAAATATTTGCATTGAAATAAACCGAATGTCTTGATTCAAATTAAAGATCGACGATCTTTTCTTAATGAGCAATTGTCTGGATTGGGGACCAGTTGGTATCGACCAGCTGGAAACTGAGATCGTATGCTGTCGTTGTCTGTGTCGAGTAATCTTTGTTGTCGTACATTGCTTTTATGTTACAAAAAGCGGCATCATAAACATTATCATAAGTATTTATCACAATAAAAACTTTCAGTCTGAATACTAGTATTACTAGTATCAACTCTGATTTAAGGTGCTGTTAAGGCATCAAAGAATATCGTTCGAATAAATTTATCCATATCCAAGGACTTGAGCTTTTGTATGACTCTAAAGATAATGCATATTTAGATCTGCGATTTGCTAGACCAGGGCATGAACACAATAGATCTGTGCATTTGTCTTGGTCACATCCTTTGCACAGAGTTTTCGATAAACCTCATGCTTTTCAGATGTGAGTTGAAATATTAGTATCCAGTTAGAACGCCTATCAGCTCCGCAGATCGCATTTCTTTAGCGATCGAATCTGCGTAGCAGTGACTTCCCGAAAAGGTTCGGTAATGAACAGACTAACTGTTTGCAATTTCCTAAGGAACTTAAATATTTTATGAGCTGGATTGAAATCCAGTTTTTTTATTGTTCCTTTCCACCCTCTTAACAGCGAATACACGGCATGGTCACGATGGTCTCAAGTGTTAATCCAACACGGGCCAGCTCATCTGCATATTCGTTTTCCTCAATATCCGAATGTCCCGGAACGCAAATAAAGATATCTCGTTGCTACGAGATAGTTTTTGCATAAGCTCTCAGCATTCTAGTATCAGCTTAGAGTACAATTTAAATGAACTCAGAGCTTTCAGAGCAAATTACAATTTTTTAGTTAAAAAAAATGTTTTGAAGGCAGTACTGGGCGCACTCCGTCAGAGCCACTACTTCCGTTTCAAAGGCTGTGGCATTTTTACCTAGCCTTAGAGATAGACCGATTTCAGGGTTTGCAAGTGATCAGGGTTATTCTAGTCTTCCCATTTTGGAAAATAGACTTTGAAATTGCGACCAGTTAGAATTAAAGGGACCATGCTGTCGTTTGGAGCGTTCCAAGCGCAAACATATTTTATTTGTTTTAGTGAAAAATAATTTTTTATCATAAGTAACTACACAGATTCAAGAAACTATTCAATAAAATTTTGGCTTTCCCTTATCTTCAGGTCACAGAGTGACCTCCAGAGTGGAATTTGATCCTCCGGTAAACGTTGAATTGTTCAGGACCACTGTCACTGAATTGCTTAAAAACTGTGCTAAAAGAGTTTACGATATAAAAAGCTCAAAACACCTTGTTTACGCTTTGCTACCTAAAGGTGAACAAGTATTCGCCTTAGGAACAATCTCTACGGTTTAAGAATGGGTTTAAACAAAACGAGATTGATAAATGTTTGCATTTAAAGGAAAAGGAAGAATATATTTGCTCCCTACACATCCTGTAGATGATCTTTTAGTAGCAACTAATAATGAAGTATCCGCCGAAAATTCAATGATCGGTAGAGATTTTAAGCTAAAGAATCTTGGAGATATCAAGAATTATCTCGCAATCGACATAGACAAAGATGAGAAAGGGAACTTCAGAGTATCGCAACCAAGTTATATTGATAAAATTGTTGAAGCGGCAGTACTAAGTAGACGAGGCTCGTCTATCTATTAGATACCGATTACTACAAACGAGTAATCAGATATCTGGAGAATACAACAGACATGACGCAAACTGGGCAGAAGACAAAACAGATAGGAAATCAAACAGCGGATATTACTGGTCCTTTAATGGTGACGCAGTTGGAGTTTTGAGAGCTTGGATATAAGGAGACTATGGTAAACACAGTCGAATGCCTTCTTGAGGTCAATAGAGAGGACAGAAGTACATAGTTTTCTTTCAACATTATTGTAAATAGAGCTAAAAGGATTGATTTTGAGATGAGCTTAGAGAGAATTACACATTTATTTGTAGTTACCACATTTGCATTTAGGGCCGTTTTTATGTATTGGTTTAATTATTGCAGTTTAAGACAGTCCAAAAAGGAGCCCGATTGCATGGCGTTATTTATAAGGACGCAGACTGGTTCGGAGATTGCTTCTTTATGTATTTTTATTATGTTTGTGGAGAATCCATAGAAGTCTCTAGCTTCGGTGGAATTCCTTCCCTCAATTATCTTCAGGATTTCTTGCGTATAGCATTCCTCATTTCGGAATGGAGTCGAAATATAGGGTGGTTCTGTGGGTGCTGTAAAATTCGCTGATAGTTGTAGGAGAGATATGCCATTTCTAACCTAATTGGTGACAGAGATAAAAAGACTATTGAGATTTTTTGCAATCTGATAACGATTAATAACATTACGGCCGTTTATTTGAAGCTGTAGGATATTATCGGTGTGTGTGCAGCTTTGATTATCACAATGAACTATGTAGTTTTTGCATATTCTTTAATTTTGCTCACAAACTTTGTTGTACCAAAATCAAAATTTAACGTATTTTTCAACCGAAACTTGTGGAAGTTTTACTCACCATTTCACAAAATTTCATCACTTTGGGTTTGAAATTGAGATTTATATTTCCTTTATGTTACATTATATTGATTCATATCATATTGATTAACCAATAAATATAAAATTGTTTTATCGATTATTTGCAATTTGATTCCATTTAATTCTGCAGGAAGTGAACAATCGCTATTCCTTTCAGCCGAAGCCTTTAGTATTTCTGTAGTCTTACTGCGGTTTCGCTTGCGGAGCTTTTTGCTGCTTTAACAGCGCTATTGGACAAACAAGAATTTAAGTCTTTAAATTATCTCTCAAAAATTGCTGGACGGATCGCTATTTTCTTAAGGATCGACAGAGATGAGGACAAAGATCTACAGGGGAAAAAAAATCGGAATGCTGAGATCGCAGATCGACTTTTCAGGGATCTCCAGAGTCGGGCGGACGGATTTACCCCTCGGCTCGAATAAATGCCGGGAAAAAAATGGGAGAGTAAAATAAAATACTGGGTAGGAGCTGAAAGAGTAATGAGGTATCGAATAATTGGGCGACATTAAAATATATTCAAACGATAAATACGAAATTAATAAATTTTATTTTTTTTGTGAAAATCTCTTTGTGGACAATTAACTTCATAAGTGATAACATTTGCGAACATTTAAATTAACCAGTTTTAAGGCCGTATTCTGAAAATTTCCGGTAATTTTAACAATTACCGAACTATATCTAAAAGCTAAATTAAAAAGAAAAAAAAAGAGAGTAAAATAACGCTTGTTGAGCAATAAATATATTTCGATAAAATGTGTGAGATTGAAAAAATACAATTTTCAAGGAATAATAATGCAAGGGTATTTTTCGTTTCGTTTACGAGGACAATCAACATAAATTATTAACATTAACATCATCAACGCTTAAAACGACTTTTATTACTGTTACGACGGCAGAAAGATCAAAACCGATCGACTCTGTCGATCCAGTCGAAAACTCGCGAAGAAATCTTTAAAGAAGCGCAACAACAAATAGAAGTTGATTGGACAAAATGGCAAAATTTATTTTCTCCATATAAAGTTTTATTCAAAAAAAAAAAAGAAAAAAAGAAAAATTCGCATTAGAGCCATCAATTATATTATGACGCTTTAGATTATCCGTGTGCATTGCCTAAATCAACCTATGCAAACAGTATTGATTATGATTTTGCTGCATCTACAAGTTGAAAGTCTTTATGACCAATTTCGAGGATAAACATAATAATTCTCACCTATCAAGAAGTATTCTCACCTATCTCCTTTTAAATTTGTAACTTGTAGAAGCAGGGAAGAAATAGTGCACTGTGTAATCTTGAAGAAACTAAATAAGTGCTTGCAATCGGAAACACTTCATCAAATGTTATGCACGAATGTGTAAAACTCTTTCAATAGAAAACAGCTCATTTTTTAAACAACTGGAAACCACGAATTTCTGATCGAAACAGTTTAACTTCTGATACAATGCTAAAAGAATGTAACAAAAAATATTAAACGAAAAGTTTTAATGAAACTGCCACTACTGGACTGGCATCATTCGATGCCTGAAATTGAAATTAGTTTTTCAAGTGTTGGTGGTCATGTATAGGTGTCAAAAAGTAGAAAAAGCGTTAAAAAGAAAAAAAGAAAAATGTTTTTCACATGTTTCAAATCAAACTATTTTAAACATATAAAATGTTAATGATACGAGTCATTTTTGGGTAGAAAACGAAAAAGTTTCCATCCCTGAAAGAAGCTTTACTGATTTTTCAGCTTCATTGAACCAAAACATTATTTTTCACCTTTTTTGTCGGATTGGTGAGCTAAGATTCTTAGCCTGCAAAGTTTTTCCTCGTGGCTCTCTGGCCACAAATGTTTGTCAGATTAATGGATTTGTATGCAGTCGCTTTCTATTTTTTGCTATCGCCAAGTCTGACGAATGCCAATTGCATTTTAAAACTATCATCATCATCACCGCTCGTGATCTAACAAAACAAAATGTCAATTTTATTCAACCGAGACCGAAGTGCACATGAATCATAAATAAAATTGACGCATGAACAGCATCGATGTGTGTTTGGCACTGATGAATTATTTCAGGTGAAGGCATTTTGGGCTTTATCGAAAAAAAAAAAAAAAAACCAATTTCAAAAAACATTTTCGTCAAATTGAAAACAAAAAAGTTCTGATCGAAATCGAAATATTTTTGTGCAACGTGAAAAATATGATTCTATTTCGACACCAACCCAGGTTTCCACAATGTCATATTCGTACTAATTATTTTTCTTTCTTAATATTTGTTTTCATATTTTAGAAAAATCGAAAACGGAATGATCAAACGAATCAATGCATTGTGCCGAAGTTTCAGTAAATGAACAAACGACACTCTTTGTACAAAGTTGTGTTGCAATTTTTACTCCGAATGGAAATGACAGTTTATGAAGCAGATAAAATGAGTAAAGTGTGCTTGGGTCCAGCTGACAGAGCTTTAAGAGCTTTCCTTTTTTCCGGAAGCACAAAACTAAAATTTTAAACACAACAAAAAAGTTTCGATGCCAACAAAAAAATGCGATTATCCATTTTGAATGTGTCTGAAGAAAAGAAAAGCCGAGGGGCGATAAGAATATTTTCTTTTAATGAATAATGTTCAACTTTATTGTTCTTCTTCGGTGGAAAGTTTCGTTGTGATAAAACATTTGCACTATGAAATGCAAAGAAATATATAGGATAAAAGAATTAAAAAAAAAAACTACAAACAATAGATACATACCTAACCTAATTTTCGAGCAAAAAAAAAGGATATTGCCAGATGTGATGGAGCTTATTGCATGACATACAACATAAGGATCTCTTTGGAATATTGCCGAAGAAATCCCCAAGTAGATGTTATCTAATGTTGTATGTATGTCTATAAGAATAGAAATGAAAATGGTGAAATTAAATTTAAAAGTTTCCCCTCCATTTGGCATCACATTGATGTGTGCATACAATATGGCTTTGGGGAAATCATGAAGATGAATCGAACTCGATATAACTAAATAGCTGTTTGATGCCGTGCACATTTATCTCCATTTACAGTATATTGATGCTTTTCCGACTTGTTAATGCTTTCACATTTTGTGCAATGAACATTTTGAAAAACTTGAAGTTCCGTAATCAAAGCACTCTATAAGATCTCCTTAAATAGCAAGCACAAGAATAGAAAAACTCATCCCAAGAAAATGGAAGATGCAAAAGTTTTGAGTTTTCTCTTTTCATATTTTCAGTGTTTTTCTACGTTAACAAAAGGAGCGAGCTTGATAAAAATAATTAAACATAAAAAAATCGGAAAATAATTTTCCGATACATTGCTTGCATTTCTAGCTTTAAGGAAATGCCTGTTGTTTAAATGTTTTGTAAAACCTAAATTGTGTCATCAGAATGGAGCATCCGGCTCTTAACATCCAACATAAAAAAGACAAAAGAACATGTAAGAACTTCTTACTGAAAATTTCAAAGCCATTCCATCATCAACTGTACCCAATTCAGCATTCATCCTTTACTTTGGACAAAAACAGAGCCTCAGTTTATTTTTTGTTGCTGTTCATCTGGAATAAATGTAAAACGAAATTCCGAGAAATTTTGTTACAGAAAAATATGAAAAAAAGAAATTTTCCGCATATTTGACAAAATATTATGTTCACATACAAGCAATGTACAAAAATTCTTGAATATAACATAAAAGAACTTTTTTTTGTGGTGTCGTAGAGCTTTGTTTGAAGCGGACACTAAAAAGTTTCCAAACTACACAATTTCACATTGTGCTGAAATTATGAAGAAAATTCGCCCATTCATGGTGCCATGATCAATAGCGTTGCAAGGATTATGATTCTAATATTCTCTCTCATGACCCTCTAGAGTCTAGATGATGTAAACGAGGAGAGTGAGCCAAGCTATTCCTTGAAATTATTTAAAAAAAAAAAAAAGTTTGCATGTTAAACATGACTGCCTGTTATTGGCTCCACAATGCACGCTTAATGGCATCCGACATCATTGTGCATTATTTATTGCCACGAGTACACATTAAAACGAAATCAATAAATCATCTCTAAGCGATACAATGGCGGCAACGGTGTGGATCGCAAAAACTAATCCCACTCGTGGCATGATGTGAAATGTATCGATATAGCTTTTTCGCCCGAGTCGCTTTCATGGGAAATTTCGAATTAATGACGAAACTTTCAAATATGTATGAAGCTGTGTGTGCATGTTTCGTTTTTCTCTTGTGCTATATATCCGGAAATATCATAATTGAAGTCATCATAATAACATTTGAATGATGCATGAACTTCATGAAATATTTTCTAAGGCATTGTGCACTGAATGCAATTATAGCGAGGTCCCGCTGTGAGCTTGTTTGATCAGCATCATTGTGCTTTATTAAATTTCAACTTTTCCTTGATGTTGAAGGACAGAGAACGCTTTATGTTTGTTGCATAAATATGTTTGTACAAAACTCTTTTCGTATTAAATGAGAAGAAAACTTTACAATTTCAAAGGTTAAAGAAATTAAATGATTGACTTGCGGCGCTCAAAAATAAAACTTGGTTTTTAATTTTGTCATTTATGAAATGAAATTGTCCATAAATAATGTAACATTCAAAAGTGTCACAAACATTACGGCGCTGAGAAAGTTCCAAAAGTGTTTTATCAACATCAATTAAAGTAAAATTATTGAAACTTTTTAACAAGTTTCATGAGAAAATACTTCTCACTTACACTGAACCAAATAGATATGAATAATTAAGGAACGAACAGTTTTTACAAAACATCGCTGGTCGTGGCAGAATTGTTCCATTCAGTTCTTGAACGCGATGGCAGCCGGAAGTTTGGAAGTTAGCCGATTTGTGACAAATAAAATTGAAAAATTCCTCAAAACTGATATTTATGGCGAAGAAAAATATTTTTTTAAGCTTCAGCGATTCGGGTTTGGATTCATTGGATTTTGGTTCTTAAACTTCACAAATTGGCAAATCGGATTCACCATGTTTAATTCATTGGAAATTTTGTTCTATGCAATTTTTCAGATAAATTTTTGTGTTAAAAATTTTAACAATTTAGTTGAATTTCTCAGCGGAATCACGCCTTTGGTGACGCAAGTTATAACTGCATTTAAAATTTTGATTGTTTTATCAAGGCGTGAAGCTTTCAAAAGCATCCTTACAAGTCTCCACGAATCTTTTGTTAATGGTAAGTGAGAGATATATGACATTCCTCATTCATGAGAATTTTTCTATATCATCTTACAGATGTGGATGAAAAATCGCGCGCAATTAACGCTCGTGCCAGCAAAATCTCCTACTTAATATCGTTGGTGTCAATAGCAAGTGCTTATCTGACGGGATTGTTTTTTGTGCTGCTGCCCATTATGATTGACATTTATCGATATTCGCAAGGCTTAGTGCGGTTGTTCGGATTACCGTTTAAATCTGTGTAAGTCGCCACTAATCGTCCTTAATAGAACGCTGTGACTTGAACATTTTTCCAGATTCCCTTTCGACATAACCTATTCACCCGTCTACGAAATTATCTTCGCTCTTGCAGGATGGTCGAGTTGGATTACATCCGTGGGTGTGTCTGGCATTAGTGCGTTATTTATTGGCATTTGCTTACACATCTCTGGTCAATTTGATATCGTTGGATTGCGCTTAGCAGCATTGATGATGGACCAGAATGATGGTAACATATATTTATTTTTCATTTAAGGTTACACAATAACATATATAGGTTATGTTTTTGTAATGATTTATAAACAATTCAGATCGCGTGCTAGCTGAAAAATCATTCAGTCATGAGCAGAATGATGAGCTCAATCGAAAGCTTAACGCAATCGTAAAGCTTCACAATGATAAAATTGATTTATGCAAGTTGACATCCCGAACATTTGTACCAATTGCAATACTTCACTTTATTTCGTCGTCCATCGTTATTTGTGTTTGCTGTTTAATGCTGTTTTTAGCTGATGGCGCAAGCAAGACCGTTTATCAGTTTTACTTGATGGTTGGACTTTCAGATGCTTTCATTTACACATTCGGTGGAACGCTATTGATGGAAGCTAGCACGGCAATTAAGCATGCAGCTTACGACTTTCAATGGTACAAATGCGATATGAGAAATCAGAAAATAATATTGATGATTATGATGAGGGCGCATAAAAGGACAGCAATTGATATTCCTTTTTTTGATGCGTCACTCGAAACATTTGTTCGAATCATTCAAACTGCAGGTTCATATGCAACTTTATTAAATACATTTTTGTAGAGGAATCATTCATTTTTCCTCCTTTATTAAATATTCCAAAACCTTCTTTTCACTTGCAAAAGGCCCAAAACGCATTATAGGTTTTGTTAGTGCTGCCAGTTTTTGAAGTTTTTGTCTGTTTTTTCAACATTATTGCAGTATTTTATGATGATTTTATTATATGTACTACTACTAAAGTAAATTCTACAATGACCGGAAAGATTTCTAGGCTCTTGCTTCCCTGAAGGCATACGTTACATCAAATAATTTAATAATCCCAGTGGCTAATATCATAAAATTCAGTATTTGTAGTTGATTTATGCTCCCTTTGAACATTTAAGTAATTAAATAGATAACAGCAATAATTTTTAATAATAATTTGTCAGATATTTAGGAAAAAATTTAATTATTTAGAAAGTAAATTAAAGCATTGAGTTATTGAAAAATGCAGAACAAATCGAGAATGAAGTAATAAAATGATTTATTCTATGTTTTACTTTCATTTTATGACAATTTTCCAGGAAACGCATAACTAATGAGCTTCCGGAAATAAAGTCGTGTTCACAAGATTACTGGACAATATTAGTGCTGTGGAATTTCATTTCCAAAATCCGTAGGATAAATTGAAAATGAATTTTATATTAAATGCCATCCCACAAAATTGCAGGGGCTGAAGAGTCGTAACCTATAATTTAATTTCAATAATGTAAGGCGAGCTTACCCAGGAACAAAATTGATTTTCAGGTTTATTCGAATTGTGAGTTTTGTAAAGCTCGAACGTGATTTCGAGAGTTTTGCTTTAGATTATCAATCGCTTAAAAAAAGGAAATCTAACAATGAAATCATTTTTTGCCTACAGGAAATTTGCTGATAAAAAGTTCTTTTTTCGCGTGCAAAAACTGGGATGGCGTATCGTTGGTTTCTGGCCGGGAAGTGACGTCATTCATAAGTATCAAATTGTTTTTGCAATATTCAACTGCATTCAGATTCTCATATACGGGGTATTTCAAATTAATTATTGTATTGCGAACCGAGATAAATTGGTTTTACTGCTTGACACGATGACTCCAATGTTTACGCAGATAACGACTGCAATGAAAATTCTGTTTCTAATTTGGAAACGAAAGGAAGTGAAAATGATTTTAGACTATCTTGAGAAATCCTTTTATCGTGGTGAGCTTAGACAGTAAAGGCATGTAGCCTTCGGTTATATTAAATGAAATGTTTCTGCTGAGTTTCAGATCACGATGAAAAGTTAATAAAAATTCATGGAAAATGCGCTCGATTTTCATTTCTTTTCGCACTAAACTTGTGCATTTTTGCCAATGCTACTAATCTATTCTTTTGGACATTGCCTGCTGTAAAAGATTGTTATCGATTAATTATGGGAATGGAACGACATTACGAGTTGCCCTTTAAGGCCGTGTGAGTTCTTGTGCGTAATTCAATTAGTGTTAAGATAATAAGATTCAATTCACCAGATTTCCATTCGACATCACCATGTCTCCGCTGTTTGAGTTCATATTCGTTGCCTCAATGTGGTCGGGATATATAACTGCTTCAGGCATATTTGGTGGCGATGGATTATTTTTAGGAATTTGTTCTCATCTCTCGGGTCAGTTTGATGTCATCGGATCACGTATCAGTACACTGATTGAACAAGAAATCGGTAAAAATGGACTCAGCATGAACACAGGAAATGGTTTTGATTTCTTTTTCTTCGTTTCTTTTTTATTTGCAGCCCAACATGAGTCATTGGAGAGGCTCACTCCGAAGCAGAACGATCATTTGTATGAGAAATTGAAGGAAATTATTGTGGAACATAATTTAGTTATTGACTTGTGTGGCGTCATGTCGAAAACATTCGCACCAAATGTCCTAATCCATTTTATAACATCGGCTCTGATAACGTGTATCTGCTGTCTCATGATTATGCTCGCAGAAGGTGCATCAAAATTGATTTTTGTCAATTACATCATAGCATCCACGACGCAGGTTTATGTTTATGCAATTGGTGGTACTATGTTGGAAGATGCGAGTACAAAAATCGCAACAAAAGCTTACAATTTCCAATGGTACAAATGCAACAATCGTGTACAAAAACAAATCCTTATGCTTATAACTCGTGCTCAGCGTAAAACTGCCATTAATGTGCCATTCTTAGAAGCCACATTGGAGACATTTGGAGTGGTAAGAGTTAAAATAATTTTATTAAAGACTTCCCCCAAAAACATAACTCCCACAGAGTCTTAAATTAATTCTTCATCACTCGAATGAATGAATCTTGATTTCCAATTATCTTTTTGGATTCATGTGGATTATTCCTCTACTATAGTAAACTACAGACATCATTCCATAATTATAGCTGTAAACTTGCCACAAAAATCTCACTTGTTTCTTGGCAGGTTATCAGAACAGCTGGATCCTACATCACCTTGCTGAATACGTTTTTGTAAGCATAATGGTAACGTAACGTTGTTGTTTGGCGAACGATTGCGAAAAATAATTATCACGATAATCGTTATGTTTATCTACGGTTAAATTAAAGCAGATTCTCCGTAAATATCTTCTGGTTTTAATAAGCAATATTTGAAGGGGCGGCAATCAAGTGCCTTCAATAGAATATTATTTTATAGTTAATTAACCACCAAATAAATATCTGCACAAAGAAAATCCAATAAAATAATGAAGAAAGAGCAGTTATCGTTCGAAACCCAAACCAAATATTTCCGTTGGATTAAATTCACTTCGTTGATTCCATAATAGAAGAATTAAGGTATCTTCTATCGAACAGAGCGCGGCTTTTGAATTATATTCCGCGTGAATCGACGAGAACTGAACGCAATAAATTGGATTTGATTTTTCAGCAAAAAAAATTCTGAACGCGCTAAATAACTGTAATCTTATTGGCACTCCTCTTGTTCCCCGAAATATTCGGCATCTTTACTTTGAAGCCTCGATGAAATTTATATCGCTAAAATGTTGTTGGTACGAAGCAAAAAAAAAGAACATCAAAAAAATATGAATGGAGTGAAATTAAGACGAAAATTATTCTCTTGTTTGAGACTCTCATGTCCTCTGAGTGCCGTAGAGAGATTTAGTGTCATTAACGTTGTGTTCGAAATGAAATTTAAAATGATGATAGAAATGTTTGCTTCCAATCCACAAAGAAAGCTGTTGCGCTTTGACGGGTTGAACATTTTGAATTTCAATGTAAAGAGGCAAAAGGTTTCGTTATCCATATGAATGAATTTTGATGGCATGGCTCAAAGCTTCTCTTAGGATTAAAACTTTCTCGCTACATTATGAAATAAATAAACACATTTTCAATGAACTCATAGCATAGAGAATATTTTTGTTTATGATTTCAATAAGGTTTCGTTCACTAAAATGCTCTTGCTTGAGGTTGATGATGTATAATGAGCTAAATATATGGAAATGAGCTTTTATGCATTATGAGTATTTCAAAGGGATTCAAATAATATGAAATCAAATTAGTCGACTCGTTTACCATTACCATTACACAAAAAAGAACCTTAAAATAAAATTTCTTTGAGAGCTTTGTTCCATCGACCGAAAATGCAATGCAAATTTAATGAAAATGCACCAGAAAAATCACTCGATTTTAAACGCAAAAAATATTGATGCTTGTTTTTATGCAGCATAAGTCGGCTGGAATAAAAGCTTCAAAAAACATATTTTTATTTTATGGCGTATAAAATCATAGAAGAGATAATATTAAAGCTGCAAAAATCCACTTGTGGGATCACCATAAATAAAATGTGTATTTTAATTTATAAAATCTCTGCTCCATTGCTATAATCTTCTTCCGAGGATGGCTGAAAAATGTGGAGTTGAGGAACGAAGCAAAAAACAGGAAAATTTGAAACCAATTTAATGTGCTTTTTGCACACACAACAAACAATCTGCAGCAACAAAATTCCAGGCGCTTCACCGTGAGCTATATTCAAAAAAAAAAATTACGAACATACAAAAGCTCTCAGCATCATTAGTACTCTGGTCCGTGAGATTTAAAATTTATATATAAGAAGCTTTGGAATAAAATTTCGTGGAAATTTAATAAACTATTCTAAGCTTTAATATATAGAAAGCTCCGACTGTGAACAGTTTGTCGTATCACAAAAAAAAGTTCACTCAAAATCCGTGCTGCTGCCATCAAGCATAATTCTCGAGTAGCTATAACAATATTGCATGAATAGTTTATGCTCACATATGAAATATTAAATTCTCATATTTTTGTTGTCATTTTATTTGTCGGACGTCGTCGAGTAGATTCACATAATTTTTGAGCCAACAATTTTATTTTATATATGCATAGCACAAATTAGGGAATTATGGGGATACAACTTTTGATCCCTCACCGGTCGCTCGTGAAATAATCACACAAGGGTTTTCATAATTTCCTTTTTCTAAAGTTTATTAAAAAAAAATATTTCAATATTTTATTTTGCGGGGTGTGGTTGGATAAAATTAACGAAGCATATTAAGCTGACTGAACATACAAATCCTGCAAACATCCCTTGACAACAATAACAACAATAAAAAAAACGACGGACCGCAAAAAATTTCTCATCCATAAACGAAATCAGATTAAAAGTATAAATAAAGGAGAGCTGTTTTGTGACATAGCAGAAGGAAAGAAATCGTATAATAACATTGGAAAATTATGATTTTCATAAATATTTATGGACATCTTTTTTTTTAATAGAAATGAAAGTATGGGAGTCCTTTTGTGTTTGTCTTTCAATATACTAGAGAGAACGCGCTATTACAAAATCGCTAAGCTTTCTCTTTTTTTTTATTCGCTTTATGCTCTTTGTGTAATGGGCATTTAAAGAGGGGCGCGAGGCACAAATCTTACACAAAACCATTTGAAGGGTGAGCATTTCTTGTTGACGGTCGTGGAAATTGAAAATATGAAAGAATAAAAAAATATAAAAAAAGCATTCAAACAGATGTTATCAAATTATTATAACGCTTCATGTGAAATTTACAAAAAGGGACATTGCTGCGTACTCGTACTTGAGATGGAAATGTAAAAATATTTGCTCCTACTTATACAGTCGCTCAGCGTAAATAAAGCGCGTATTTTATATGGATACAGTTTCAATTTGAGAATTATTTTTTTTTTATGACATTCTTATTGCTCTACGTTAATATTGCTTTTTAATGTCCAGACCGATTTTCATTATAACGCTGTGCCAGGAGACACAGCAAAGCTGTGTAAGGCTTATTGAAAACTGCAACGTTGGCAGAAACGAAAATGCGCAAGCTAATTTATTTTGGCGACATAAAGTTGTTATTATTGAATCATTAAATTTGCTTATGTAAGTTTTGTCATATTTTTGTTAAAACTACGCTAGATTCCCACGTGATTAATACTAATACGAGCAACGAAATATTTTAAAATCCTTTTGTTCTTTTTTTTTTTGTGTTTTTATTAAAAATGAAAAATGAACGAAGTATAAACAGAATCGCATTACAGAAGTTTTTGTCTATCTGGGGATTTAATTAATAAATTTTTACAAAAAAAAAAAGAAAAAAAAATTAAATTTATGTCCATTGGACCCTGTCACAACTGCTTTTGATTCGATTAAGAAAGGGTCGGATGAAATTTACGTCCAGTACATGTCTAGCATTAAGAATTAAAAGCTAAATTGTTATGTGAATAGAACAAAATTTATGAATTTGTTTGATGAACTTATAAAAGATTTAATTCTATTCTTTGTTGGTTAATAAGAAATAAGAAGCTTTTAAAGACTAGATGCGACCATAACTTGTGTGTGTTTATTTGCAGAAAAATCGAGGAAAAAAATGTAAAATATGAAGCAAAATATTTTCAATTCAGCAAAAAAAAAAAGTTGAATTTTGTTTGTACTTTGGTTGAAGCAGCGCATACATGCAGATGTATATGCTAGTGTTGGTTTTAAAGAGCACAATTTAACTGTCTGTATGATTGCAACAAGTTTCCAGTTTAACGTTCATATGAAGCTTTGCGGGGGATAAAAAATTACATCGTGTACATTACGTTCCCTGTGCATCGAGATTGTATGTCGATGATGTTGGCTTTCTAGAGACACGACATGTTAGATCATTATTCTGTATGCATATGTTGCTTGTTCTTTTGTCACCGAGACCAGAATGGACACATGAAAAATGATTGTACAATTTTCCACGATTTTGACCAAACAAGTATAATAAAATGCAATGACAACGCATATTTTCTTTGCTGTCCAACATATTTCGTTGCCATTCCATGACACTGTTGACAAATTGTATTCATGCAAATTTTTGTTTTTCATAAAGCCGCATTTCAATATAAGTGTTAAATGGATACATGAATGCAATAGCGAGAAATTGTTGCTTAATTTCATTGCAGTTCAATGGCAATTTATATGTCAATGACATTCGATTTTTATTCCAATATAGAGCGATTGATTTTGCTGCGGCATACCATGTACAATGTATCGATGCACTAAGTTGGAAGGGCAAATATCGTTCATTGGCATCATGAGTTCAAATGCATTTCATTTCAATTCGATTGGTTGGACACTAATTGCCGTAATTAAAGCAAATTCTGATGATCGAATACAATTCTAAGTCGATTTTTGAACATTTTGAATTGTGTAAAATGTTTACATTCCGTCCCAATTCAAAGAGTTGAAAGTTTCATTGAAAAAGCTTTTATTGATCATTAAATGTAATAAATTAAATTAAAATTCCCATCACATCCAATGATGTTCATGTTCTTAAAATATGTCAATTTGTTCTCCTAGCGGCGATAAAACCGCGTGTAACATGTTTCGCACATTTTTGCATCGTAAAATTGTGTTTTATTTTGTTGTCGTTCATCGAATAAGAGAGAAAAAAATCGTTGTTTGCACAATCATCAGCACTTTAGGGCTGAAGAACTTTATTTTTTATTTTTTATCGTTCTCAATGTCAGCCATTCTCTGTAAAAAAAAAAAATAAACTCATTTTCATTGTCACATTTTATGACACCTCGAAAAATACATCGCATAACTCTCGAGCATAGCAGTAAATCAAAGCACATGCAGTACAAACACACCATCATTATAGATGGTGCGGTGCTGTCTTGAAGTGTTTGGTTCATGCGTTAAAGCAGAGTCTGTGTGACATTTTGTTTTTTGACAAATTCTTTAGCGGTGTTTATGTAGTAAACACTTTATTTACCACCCAACCTGCATGTCGGAAGACTTGATTGACATTGAAAATTGCTTTGCACGTAAAAACCTCAAAAATTCTTTGACTGTAATTGGAACGAACACGTATTCCAATGTTCATGTATGCGACACAAATCTACAGCAGCAATAATAAATCAATCTCATAGTTACGGGAGCGAGCATAAGCGATTTGCCAGTGGCACAGCAGACAGATTATCATAAAGTCGCATTTTCCGATTTCCTTTTGCTGATTTCCACCATACAAAGCAGACTATAATCGTCAAAGCGTCACAGCAAAAAAAGAAAAGACTGACTGACTGAAATGACAATTCAAAAGGAAACAAAACCAATTTTTTTCATAAATCATTTGCTAAATGTGAAAACAGTCGAAGGAAATGTGCGCTTTTCAAGAAAACTGCTCGCGGAATTGGAAAAATCAATTCTTCGTTGTTCTTTTTGATACTTTTGTCGATGTCAATCAGCAGATTATTTGCATGATTTGGCATTTGATATTTGTACGCTGAAAGCTCACTTCAAGTAAAAACTTTTTTTTTTTTCGTTGTTTCGTTTATTTCACACCACCCACTCCTTCAAAACATATATTTTCAATTCTCCATCCAACAATTTTCTTGATTCATGGAGGGGTTCATTATTTCAAGGATTATTATTCAAGGCTGCTCATGCTCAACTCTCATCGTTCGCTGCTTTTATAAAATCAAAAAAAAAATCACGAATTTTTTTTTTTCACAATTTTTCAAGACTCTTTTTCTGCTTTCATTGATGAAAAGGAAAATATTTTCACACATTTTCTTCATCTGCGGAAACAAAAACACATCAGAATTGAATCCTTTCAGCTAAATTTTCGTCCTCCGACGACATTAAATATTCATGCGATATTGCTTCCTTGAATTTCTTCTATATGAAATTTGAAATTGATATTTTTTTTTCTCTTTGCCTATTTATATCGAACATGAATGCTGCCAGATGTTGTCCAACATGGAAATATTTGGAATATATTTTTAGTTCCAAAAAGAAAAAAAAATGTAGATACTCTCACATAAGCTTCATTGGCCTTCTCGTTTGCCGCCTTCATATCCGAAATATAAAATACTTGATTTAACTATCCCAAAAGGATTTGTACAACATTTCTAATATACCCTTCCCCACCGCTCCATGCCCTAAAAGCGCTCAATTGTTGGCAGTTTTTTTTTTGTTTGAATTGCCATTGAGGCCAAAAAAAGAGTGATTGAACCGGAATTCGGACACATTGTTAAATTGTTCAATCATAATCCGGTCTGGCTTCAGTGTTCTCTGGCGGATATAAAACCAAAAACAACAATAACAACAAGCAGCTTTATACACATCGCCCGAAGTTATACAAAGTGAAAATCGGATCAGCATAATAATGTGCCTCGTGTTTCATGTTTTGTGTGTTGGGACTTGCAGAAAGCATTCAATGTTGCAATTTTATGTATTTTATAAGCTTTCATCACATTAAAGCTCTCTGGGTAATTCTGATGTGTGGATATGATCATAAGTGCTCTGATTGCCTTTAACAATTTTCGTAGCATGGGCTGAGGATATATTTGATTTTGGCAACGACCGAACGACAGCGAATGTTCCTCGTGGGATATCACATAGGAAGAACGGAAAATTTATTGGCAATTCCAAAACATTGAAAATATTTTCAATTTAAATTCCATAAAATTATGGTTCGATTGAAAGGTTTTGTGTGATTGATGGATTTAAATTAATTCAATTAATAAGTACCGGATTAATATGAGAGTAAAAATACCATCAGATAATGATTCAAACCGAATCATAGCTCAATACTGCGCATAATTAATGGCAATTCCCCATTCAATTATGTGAGCATCGATTCATATTACATTTATTATGTCGCTATGCTCCAATAATCCATCGTCAAGCCATATGGTCAAAATAAATGTGGATTCAATTATCGCTCCATGTGGCGTTGATTTCGTAACATGATGGGAGTGATTGGACATTAAAATTAACCCTTTTAATTTAGTTCAATAGATTTCCGTTCATTTTCTCCCTCCTTTTGGGTTAATAAAATTCACATTTGTCAATATTTGCATGAATTTGTTTTTTTTTTTTTTTTTTTTGATGTCATTTCAGTTGCATAAATAAATAACATCACATCAATGGTCACCAAAATGCTTTATTTGCCAATTTCTCCGAATGTCACAAAGTCATATATTGTCATTTACTTACTTAAATTAAGAAATAAATATGCTTTGACAACAGCTTTCTTCGCAAGGTAATTCTTGCCTTAATTGAAAATGACAAATTATTGTTCTTTCTTTGCTTTCACTTTCATTATATCTCTATCTCCGTCAATCGTGTGCGCAACCATACAAATTCAATTTAAACAGATATAAATTCTTAAATTTTTACTGTCAGCTATTTCTTGATTACTTTGACAAGAGACTAACAACGATTTCGTTTAATACTCGATTACGGATTTTCAGCTCTGTCAACGAAATTAAATTAAAATGCTGGTTTATGACGAAAAACGAACGTTTCAATTATGAAGAGAAATTATAATGATTTCTTTTCCTCATCAAATTTAACAAACTTTCTAGGTTACCAATGTCGTTGAATATTTGTTTACATTCCATTAATTTAATCAGACAATCTCAATCAATTTACGCGTCATGATTTATGACACATCATGGGCTTATATGTCAAATAATATGATAAAAGAAAAAAAAAACTCAGACAGAACATTCCAAAGTGCGGCTCTGAAATGAAATTAATCTAATAATAACGGAAAAATCTGACGCAAATATCATTCTCACATCCCTTATCGTCGCACAATGAACGAGTGATGTGAAAACTGTGGTAGTATTTTCCTTTTACCGCCGCCAGTAAGCAGCCACAATATTGTAGCTAAAACATTTTAGCGGCGGGTAATTTGTCGAAAACAATCAGCTCACACTTGATATTACGAGAAATGTTTTGATGACTTTGGGGAAAGATTTTTTTTTTTTGTGGATCTTGTTTACGTTAATTAACGATGTATAAATAGCACATATGGAACATGAAAAGAAAATATTAATTTCGACACAATCCATTTTTGGCGTGTAAATTGGATAATTGTCCTGAAAAGAGACAGAAAAATTCTTAAGAACCAGCATTTGTGTAGGAAACTGATCATTCGTGAACCGGCATAAATTGCTTTTAATTGCGCAAAAAAAAAAATGTATACGTTGAAGGGTCCAACGTCAGATGAACGATCTTATCTTGTGATCAAGCTCACAAAACATAGTGCAACGATTAATTCAATTTACATTGGTATTGTTATCCAATTGCCATCTGGATGCCTGCATTCATAACCACACATCTCTGACGCTCTCATCATTCTGTGTACACACTCGAGAATTCAACACATGACAATGATAATTTAATAAATTGAAATTTGTGACTTTATTGCTGTATTATTAGTTAATTCCCATTATGGGCCATCACACGAGAAAAAGGCACATTTTGGAATGCTTCAAGATTCGAGAGCATATCGCTCATCAGTCATCGGGTGAATACTGTCGCGTTAAGATCGATTTTCATGTGTGTTTCATAAACAAGATGAATTGCAAAAAAATTCTAAGATCAAACCAACAAATTGGATCAGTTTGCTGATTACTGACATTGACTGTCGTGCGCATCACGTTTTTTGTGTCCTTTTTAATCGAATCTTCTTAACGCGCCTTTTTAAATTATCAATTATGGAAAAGTGTTCCGTAAAACGATGCCTTCCAGGTGTATTTTTCACCATTTTTATCCTAATTAGTGATAAAGGCGTGCGAACAGATGTTAATTTTAAAAGCAAACCAACTACAATCAAGACCTTTGAGAACGATACCGTATTATTGCCGTGCTACTCAACAGGTATTAAAAGAGTCGCTTCGTGTTGTTTTTGGTGAAATTTTTTTATGCAAAATTGTGTTATTCTTTATGAGTGATGGAATTGTGGGTGTTCTGTTGCTTGCCTTAGCAAACCTTAGCTTGCCATCCTTTGATGTTGATGCATGTGATGTCAGACATTTGATGGAAAATTTAATCATGAAAAATTATGTTTGAGATGAAAAAAAAAAAAAATTCTGTGGTTGTGTACTTTTTTTCTGGGATAGCGAGGAAAAAAGGATAAATGAAAGTTTGTTTTTGTATGACAAAATTGTTCACAAAAAAACCGACACTTTTTTTGGCCGGATATCCTCAAATAACATGTAAAGGAAATTGTTTGAAAAAATTTAAATTTCCTGCTTTAAAGCAACATTTGCGGGCTGGGCTGTTTTTGTGTCCTTTTGCGGCTACAAGTATCAAAAAATTCACATAAGATTCGAGTTTAAGAGCTTTTGAGTGTCAATTTGTGCGAAAATTTCAAAATTTAAACGAGCATTTTTTTTGCGCTTATGAAATCGAAAGATGTTCACTTGAAGCAACTTCCGTTTAAGCTGAGCAGTAAAAGTTCATTTGCCTTTTTCTTTATCAGAAAGCCATCGATTTGTACGATGGATTGATCATGAGAGTAAAACAATTGTCGATAGCAGATACCCAAACTTGCATGTTCACAATCGCGTTTTGTATCCAAACGGTTCACTGGAGGTGGCAAATATTATGCTAAACGATACTGGAGATTACAATTGTGAGGTTGGAATTGGAAATCGAATAATTAAACAATTTAATTCAATTGAAGTGCAATGTAAGGAAATTTAAATCTTTCCAGCAAAAGAAATGTTCTTAATTAAAGTTGTTACTATAAATTTCACAGTACCAGCTGAAGCGCTTGCATTTCCATCCGGCGAAATGAATGTCACATTAGGCGCAATATTTCAAATAACATGCGAGGTTAAGGGCGTTCCTTTTCCCTACATTACATGGCTCCACAATAATAGGCCTGTGACAAATACATATCCAGATGATGAACGGCGATTATTGGTGGAAGTAAAGCATTATGATATGGCTGGGCCCATTAAATGTGTCGCTAAAAATGGCGTTGGTGAAGAGCCGGCTGTTGATGGTGTCACGTTAATTGTACACTGTAAGTACATACTTAAAAATTTCATAATTATTATAAGTTCAATTAAATTGCCTTCGCAGTTATTCCTGATATAAAAATTGCATCGCCAATTGTCCACACAAAGCCTGGAAATCAAGCAAAACTCGAGTGCATTGTGTTCTCACATCCAACAGCACAAGTCCATTGGTTCTTCAACGAATCACCAATACGACGCACAAATCTGATTACGATGCAGGACGTCGATTTAGTGAGTTCGTTTTATGGCTGAAAATTTAAAAAAAATTAATGTGTTTCTTTCTCACACTTTTTCTCTCTCCCTTCCACCTTAATTGTAGACGGCATCTGAATTTTCACCCTCGTACTACTCAAAGAAACGCCACAGCTTATTAATCAGAAACGTGCGGGACTCGGATTTGGGTCAGTACGAGTGCAAAGCTGAGAACGTTCATGGAATGCAAAATGGGTTTATAACGTTAATGGGCAAACCAATGAAGCCTTCATTTGACAATGCAACGAGTCCTTCGACACCCACCAGCAAGATTCTTAACTGGCAAACTGAAAGCTTATCACCGATAATTGATTATAAATTACGTTTTCGTCAGATTCCTTCAGGCAATGTTCAGATACCTAATCACGCTGCACGCATGATGTGGAATGAGCTAACTGTGCCGGCTGATAATGATCAAACAGGACCATTTCACACGAAAAGCTATAAGCTTGATGGATTGCAGCCGCGAGAAGTATATGAAGTTCTAATTCAATCGCGAAATTGCTATGGCTTCAGTGATTCCAGCAAAATATTACGATTTGCCACACCAAGTGAAAGTAGGTAGTCAGAAACATAATCTCAAATATCAGTTAGCATTATTTTCTATTGTGCAAACGTCAGCAGCCGAGAAATGCATTTTGTCAATTAATATTTTATCTTTAAATTTCCAGCTAACATAAACGATTCATCGACCGAATCTAATGAAAATCATCCACGGTATGACGATGATCTTATTGCAAGTAACGAAGTGTATCATCATCCTTCGGCCTTCAATACGGGTGCACAGCTGATGGTCAACATGCTATGTTCAGTTGCTTTTATTGCTTTATTTTCGTTGTCACTGCTTGCTTGTAAATAACAATAATAATAAAAAAAAATTAAATTGGAACGCTTTTTTAAATATACAAACGAAAATGGATTTTTTTTTGTGTTTGACAAATTTTCCCCACCACATAACAACAACATGAATGAAACATCACGATTTTAATTTTCCAGAAATTTTATAGCATCATTCGAAGCATTTTTCATCGCATTTATTTGTCATGCCTTATAGGAAGGACACTTTATTTTCCTCGATTAAATTGAATTACGAAAAATGTGTTTTTAGCTCATTTTTTGTCTTCGAATCGAAACGCTGAGGTCCATATCTCTAAGGTCTTCTCTGTCACATTTGATTTCACAATAAACATCATTGAGAAAATGTGGTACAAAAGCGCGCTTCATATAAAATTTTGATGTATTTCTGTACTTGTTATTTATATTTTATTAAAAATATGCGTCGATTTAATAAAACACAAAATACTCTTTTTTGTATGTATGATAAAAACGAACATCAATATGTACACAAAAAAAAAGAATTGTGCATGACCTCAAACTCATTTTTGCTACATTTTTGGATTTTTTTTTATTCCTCGGAAAATGCTTGGCTCATTAATTGCAAAAAATGCAAACTGATTAATTTTCAACAGTTTTTCTATTAAATTTATAAAATTTTCAGTCCCCGCATAAAAAACAAAATTTTAAAATTATGTAGCGCACTGCGTAAAAAGGATAAAACAAAAATCAATCGATTTTCAAAATTCCAAAGATACAAATATGCACAAACATTTTTTTATTTATTTATTTTCAAAAAGAAACCACGAAATGAGCTCAAAAAATTAAGATATTGAAAAGATTTTGATCTGTAAAAGTATAGCAAAAAAGGATACTTTGAACATAATAACAAAAAAAAGGAAGAAAAAAAAAAACAAGAAGTTTGGAAAAAAGCTTTTATTGCGGAATTTTGTTTATTCGTCCGTTTACCAACCGTCCCTTCAATAATTTTTAATGTTTCAAACAACAAAAACGGCATTCATGAAACCTTCATTTCCAACGTAAACCTTTATTCACTGTTCCATCAGAAGAGCATCCTTTTTCAGGCCACAGAATAAGTACAAAAAAAAAGAAGAAATAGAAAATATTTTCAACATGAAAATTTATGTATATAATGTGGTTGGTTTTGTTCAAGGCCATTTTGGCCGCACTTTTATTAGCTTTTCGGTTTTGTCTGTATTGGCGGACCCATCGGCGGGGTCTGTTAATATTGTTTTCCTTTATTAATTTAATATATACACATCGGTCAAGATGAACCACCACAATGGGGTAAGCCCACTCAACTAACTGGTTTTATGCGGTGCATTTTAATTCAGTCGTTTTTGTTTTCAGCCGAATAGAAAAAAAAAAAAAAACAAATCGCATTAGGTAACAAAACTTTTGTTTTTGTTGCAAAAATCACAAAATTGACAAATAAAAAAAAAAAAACAAGAATCACCAGAAAAAAATTTGCTGTTTATTATTTCATTGATAACAAAAAAAAATAATAATAATAAAAGAAATTAATTTATTTATATATGATTTCCATTTTCACTCCACAGAAAATAAGGCAAACGGAAAAATATCGATTAATCGTCATGCTCCCTCGTGCATCAGGCCACATAACATATTATGTTTCAGATTCACGATGCTTATGGAGCACGCATACACACGGAACTTAAAAGTCCGAATCTGAATTTGAGTCGGAAAGGCAAAGATCCTTGCGTAGTATTGCTGTGTCCATGTGATTGCTCAATTGATTTGATGTCGGTGCTGTTGACAAAAATGGATTTGAGTCACTGGTCTTTTCGATGTATTCATACAACTTACCCTTTTTGTGATTAGAATTATTATTAGCCATATTGGTGTTATTGTTATTATTAATATTATTAATGTTGCTATTCATCATACGATGGTTTACGGCTGCACTATCGGCACTATCTGAATCTGAATCACTATCATCGTCATTTGAATCACTCGATGATTCCGATGAACTAAGCACTCCAATCTATATTATCAATTAATAATATTGATAAGAGGATTAAATCACTAATTATGATAACTTACTTCATCTTCGATGGCCATTTGTTGCTGTTGCTGCTGCTGTTGTATCATAGCGCTAGGTTGTTGCTGCTGCTGTTGTTGTTGTTGCTGCTGCTTTGGCATCGTCGATGAGGCCGCTGATGGCTGATTATTGGCGAAAGGGGCATCATCCAATAAGCTTGGTATACTTGGCAATGTCTGTTGTGTATTATTAGCATTCCATCTGTGTACATTTAAGAAAATCGATAAAGATGCCGCAAATAATTTGAAATTCATTTATCTTACAATGGCGCTTGTTGCGGACTCCGATGAGGATTATGTTGAGGATATGACGGTGATCCTTGCAAAGGCGAATGTTTTGGCACAAAATTCAAAATATTATTTCTCCTGAGACCCGTCGAAACGCGCGTCTTGGAACTATGACGAGCAGTCTGATTCTCGACTTTACCACTAATACCACCCCCAGCACTATTTGCTGATGTGGTACTACTGCTGCTTATGTTGTTTGCGCTATTGTTGCCACTAACAGCTGGCGGCGGTTTGTTGCTGGTATCTGTCCGGGTTTTTTTCACTTGAATATTACTATTCAATCTCTCCAAGGTGATTTCATTAGTCTCACGATTAAATATCAGTACGCATTCTTTTCTAGCATATTCGCGCTGATTACCCTTGAAAATCGTATTGGGAACACCAGAACCGTCTATATTATATTGGGAAGAAAATAAAATTAACGAGCCATATGGAGCCATCGAAAGCGACTACACTTACCTAAATGAGGTACCGTCACAGTCACCTGATTATTGGAGCCTACTGCAAGGCTAGCTTCCTTGTGCACGTCCACACTGGCTGGCTTAAAGTCATCTTATAGATCGCAAGCGATGTGAGGAAAAAAGTTAAAATGTGGCAAAAATTGATTATGAGTGCAGCGAAGTTGGAGCACTAGATAAATACGTACATTTAAGGGTATGGTACATAGTTCTGGCATTGGGATTTGTGAAGCTTGCACCCAGCTTTAGTTCACGTACTTCTTGGCCACGATCCATTGGATGGGCGATTTAAAATCGAAATTCCTTTTGACGAAAAACTTAAAAAACAAAATAAATTGTATGGAGCAAGAGGTTTTGAGCACTTTACAACCACATTATGCATAAGAATCTTGATTTGACGATACTAAAGCAATCTAATTATGATTGTGCAACAAGTTATGGAGCCTAATTCCATTTAATTCAGGCTATTTAATTTCACGAGAGACGTGATGAAATTTTAGAAAGTACAAATCAAGCGAAAAATAGACAGTCCAGGAAAAAATGGAAATCGCATTTTAAATTTTATTTACTCTATAAAGACATTCATAAGATTTATTCATTTTTATCATCTTGGAGATTGGTCAAGTTATTCGCAATGTCTCGAAAAATATTCAAATTTTTATATCACTGTATAATAAAAAAAAATATTCTTAATATTGCCTTGGTACATGAGAAACTATGGATGCAACTATTTAGAAAGAAGCGAATTCAAATTTAAATGAGTTTCCGTTGGCTGCAATGTAAATTCTGATTCATACCTTAAAAGGCTCCAAAAAAAAAATAAATCTAAAGAAAACTCGTAGCGTCATAAAGATTTTTTACAGCGAGACATTAAAGTTTATCATATATGTGCTTATAAAATTAAAATTATATTAACTTTGTTCCAGAATTTCTAATTATTTATTATAAAACATTAACTTTGAGCATACAGTTCCTAAATATCGCACTAATTTTTCATGTAATAAGTATGATGCTTATCAGATCATCAGTTCGCATCTTTTAATAATTTGTTATTTGCTAAATCTTTTTAAAAACTCAAAAGAACTCTAGAGAAATCTTGTTGAAAAACTTTTAGTTTAAAGTTTATGGTGTAATTAATTTCATGATATACCACATCGTTATCATCAAGAAAAATTCTTTTCTACTTCACTTGGCATGGTAAAGCTTGCAGAAAGAAAATTAGAAACCCTTTCAACTTTTCTCATCTTGTTAACAAAAATTGCAAAGTTTGAGAAAACCAGAGAAAAAAAAAAATTGTAAAACTTAAAATTCAACTGAATTTTGCGTATAGCGCATTTCACTCCATAAATTAAATCACGTTGAATTAATCTCGAGATATCTTCATCCATCATAACAGAAAATTATGAAAATTACCATTCATGAAGGCGAAAAGCGGTGCATTCCTTAATTGAAAAAGTGTACAACAAAAGATTTAGTAAATTCGCAACGGCAACTGAACAGCGGTGAAGCACTGACTGAGCATAAATTATCTCATTTTATATTTTGGCTGAAGATTGAAGTTGATCCCTTCTTTGTCGTTTCATGGTTTTAAATGCATTAATGTAATATTCTTAATTAGTTCCACAGGATATGTCTTGTGATTTGTGTGACTTTAGTTGTAATTTAATGTAGGTAAATATTTAAGAAAAAAAAATTAATTTTCTGTGGTTGCATTTTATTTCACATTTAATTTTACATATTTTTAATGGTTTAAGACGAAGAATTAATTATGAGTAATAAATTAATTGCCGCGAAAATTAGAGTGCGGAAACGATAAAATAGTTTACAGTTTCGTTATGTCAAAATGCCGTTTCCATCCCATTTTTTTAAATTAGAAATAAAAAAAAATATTTTAAAGTAAAGATGCCCTAAATGCATCGCGCGCGCAATTAATTTTTTTCATCATGTCATGTCATTAGTTGTGCAATGAGCACCATCAGTGCGAAATTTTTAATTCATGGATTCCAATTTTTAATGAAAGGATCTTGTCGCCTAATGGCCCCATTTCGAGTGTTGCTGCAACATAAAAAGTGCCCCATAATGAGTGTCATAAATTCTGAAGAAAAAAAAGAAAAAGTTCTCTTTCGGAGCTTTTGTAGCTCGTTATACTCTCGTCGTAAGACACATCCAACATGTCATTAATTTAAATCAAAATGTAATTTCCTTTGCTCATAATTTTATTCATTAATGGGATACAGCTTGGGTTCTATACAGACATTATGCCGTTCATCGTCTTTTTTTAGACTGGACCAGCATTAACTGGATTTAAAGGACAGCGGATATTCACATCATGGATTAAGACAGCTGGAGTTTTATGGACTGCAATGGAGGCGGCAAACGTGAGGGACATCAGAGAAAAGAAAAAAAAATGGTTCAAGGGATGAAAGCTTTTCATTGCGATGTCGTTATAACTGCTAATAAAGTGATTCCAACAAAACTTGGGTTCATTTTTCTTACTCCATTTCTTACGGCAGCCGGATCCAATTCACTTTCTCTTCCTTCGTTTGGGTGTTGTCGTAATAAATTTTTTAAATGATGAAAAATTCAACATGCTTTTTATTCCCGTTGATGAGATATTTTCAACATGACGTCCCCAAATTCTCATCTTTCCAATAATGCTATCTAGACATCATTTTTATTAGCCGCAATTTGACGAGAATCGAGAAGACTTTGCTAAGCATGCTTGCGCAAAGCTCTTTGACAGATATTATAAAATTTTTAATTTTCCGCTCTAGAAGCAACTACTTAGCCCTTATTCGGCATTTCCCTTTATCATGAAATGTATAAAATGTCACATCCGCAAAAGAAATTGGCTTCTGATTTGTTGTCCTTGTGTCAATAACTCTTTCAATCACCAGATGCGAAATTTCAAAGATAAATGCTTGGCATGTTTTGGAAGGAAAACAATATAAAAACATGACACGCTAGAAATGAAGGCCAAATAAACCCAATATTGTCTTGTGCATTCCATCATGTTGATAGTTTTTTCCTATTTCGACTTCTTTCACAAATCGCAGAAAACAAACAATTTATTGGAATTGTCGTTGAAAATGCCAGAAATATTTGGTTTTCTAAAATTGAACCTACCCAGAAAGTTGAAATGCTGAATAATTTGTATGGAAGTTGAATTTGTGTTTGAAAAGTAGTAAATTTTATGCTCGCTGGTTCGGCAATGTTTTCATGATCAAATCAGAAAAATAGCACATCATTTATCTATATGAATTTAAAGAACCATTTCAGCATATAAATAAAATTGTGACATTTTGTGATGCCAATATCTGTGGGAAATTTATGTTTGCTTTTGGTTGCAGACAATCCATTCACATTAGATACGTGTTTGCTAGGTAGCTATGCCACCAGAAGAAATGCAATCACGTGACTTTATTTTTAGTTCAGGAATAAAATTCCAAACTTTCTTGATGATGAATGTAAATTGAATGCAAATTCATCTCAAATGGGATTTCTGGTTGAGTTAATACATCAGCAATATTTTACGGAAATTATTGCAAGAATGGGAGAAAAAGTTTGAATCCCATTAAATTGATTCTCCTGAAAAATTGTTCCATTCGCATACAGTGTTAAAAGCGCGGCGCGTAAAAGCATGTAACATATATTCGAAATTAATAACGCAATTTAACTTCTCTGTCTAAACAATCCCCGCCAGGAATTGCACAACGCGCGAACAAAATAAATGTTTAAATATGAAATGTGAATGCGAGTAAAAAATAAAATCTTTGAAGTGAAAAAAGCTCATTTTCAGCAGGAATCACGTCCGTGAGATAAATCAATGCCGTTTATTATTTATATGCTAATTTGTTAGCACATCTACACAACACACATGCATATCATTTGGTTTATGTGTGTGTAGGTGGATGGGTTGATGATTTTTTTTTGGTGTGTCTCTCAACAAACCGCAATCATACAGGAAAAAAAAAACTTTATGAAATTTCCATTTTGAATCATGCCTTTCGGTTTGTTGCTCAGAGCCTGGGAGTCTGAAATGTTGTTATCTTTCTTCTTGAACTGCTTTATAGGGCAAATGCTGATGTCAAAAAACGACCATAATTTTTAGGAGAAGAATCTTTTAGATATATGATCATCAGCCCTGTTCTTATGTTCCACAAGTTTCCAGTTTCGCTCCGGAAAAAAGTTCTGATTGTGCAAGTTTAAGTGCGATACGATGTCTTCTCAAAGTGATCTGGAGATGAAACAAAAAAAAAATTCTTATACGGGTCGGCATGCGGCCCTAGAAGGCAAACAAAAAAGCATTTTACTTATTTAATTGTTCAGCAGAAATTTTCCAGAAAATTTCTTAAGTTTATGAAGACTGAAAAGTGTTGTATATTAATTATATCGATACGGTTTTGAGCAAGTAACGTTTGTTCTTGTTGCTTCTTTAATCTTCCCACGCTTCTAACATCAATCGAAAACATCATCTTTAAAGCTGCTTTCTTTGATTATTCTCTCCGAAATGAATCGGTGTTTACAGAATATTTAGGAAGCGGGAAAGAAAAGAAAAATCGAAAATAGATAACACGCATGTTGAGAGTGCGATGTCGTTGAGTTTTTTTTTTTTGTCAACGAACGAATTAGAAAATGAGAAAATAAATGTTGGGAAATTGGATTTTAATGTTGCCATTGATACCCAATTTACGAATCCAATCATTTATCAATAACGGATGAGTTTCGATGAGAAATGAAAGAGCTTTGGAGCAGCTTTTTGTATACCGCTAAAACGGGAAATTGATATTTATTTATTGGGATAGACACAAATATATACACACTCGCTCACACACAAATTTGAGTAGAATGATAAAAGTGTGATGAATTATTTTTTTAACGCACTCAGCTAAATTTAAGATAAAAAGGATCGAGTTTGAGACTCAAGAATTGTTGTGTTGAATTGTGATGAGGGACATAGGAAACACTGGTCCCCGATTAAATTTATCCTTTCAAGTTAATTGTGTCGCCGAACCTTCATCGAATTTTTCTTCTCCACTCAATTAGGTTCCTTTCCATGTTTGCAGCAGTCTTGTGAGGACACAACGACACAATGCATCATTTTCACAGGCACAGGAAAAAAAGGGACCAGATTGGCTTGCTCCGGGGCAGGTTTTAAAGAGAGAAAATTCACAAATTGAATCATCTGGACGCTTGTTCGAATGAGAGGGAAAATAAAGTATATAAATTTCATGGGATTGGAACATCTTTATGGCAATTTACTTCCTAATTGAATAACCGGTTCTGAATCATTGAGTAAGTGAGTATACAAACCATCAGAAAAAAGGGATTTCTTCTACCTAGTCTCAGTTCTATTTTGAATGTGTATACCTTTAACAAGGATCTCATTATGAAACGTCCTCTTCTTAAACATAGCTCGAACACTTCGAAACAAATTGGAGCTTAATTGCTTTCGTGTCTGTCTGTCATTCAGGATCCTATTTTAAGACAGTCTTTACATTATGCTATGATAATTACTCTCTTTTCTCGATGTTATCCGAGACGACAGCAAAGGATTTAATTCATTAACACGTACTTGCATGTAAGACCAATGGGTATTATAAGGATACTTTTTCTTATTTCAAAAAAGAAAAAAAAATGGAATAATAATGATATTTTTGGCCATCGTATAACGTGCTTTATTATATTTAGGCGAGATTATTTCGGGCCCATCTCGAAATAGATTATAGTTCTTCTTCGCAGTTCAACTTTTGCTTTGTTTCAAATAATTCCCTCCAGTCCTTTAACCGAATTTCGATTAAATGCTATTCTCCGTTCATGGCCAAGCGCCACATTTTGATAATTTATCCGATTATCGGGCACAAGATTGTATTATATATTGGGAACAAAAGAAAACAACAATGACGTAAACAGGCTATTTGTTTCGTCCCGTTGGAGTTCGCAAAACCAGCAAACCTCCTATCAGCTAACACACGTAATAGCAATTTAGATTTCTTTACCAAATTTCCTGCTCATGAACGGAGAGTTTTGTGATAATTTTTTTTATGTGTTGGGCACTTCAGGCAACAGTAAAGTGAGAAAAATTCATTTGATTTGCCAGGAAATAGGTGTAACAAAGCCGATTCATTCTGTTCAATAAAAGAAAATTGTAATAGATATTTCTTATTCCAATATTTACCGAAATTTTAGATGCAGCGGAAGCTTCAGATTTTGCTACATGAGGCAAGAATTTGTTACCTTGACGAGCCTTGTGTAACAAAATTCTAAACTAGATGTCTCTTTGAAAAACTTTGAAAAAAAAAAAAATAAAACATAAATTTTCAGTTATCGCTCGCGTCTTGGTAGGAGACACGTGAAGTTTATTCAACAAATTGCCATCTTTTTATGTTGATTTCACAAATTTGTTTCTCGGTTTCTAGTGCTGCTTGTTCTACATTTTAATATTGCCCTCAGATTTTACAAATTTACATTTTGTTGTACATTTTCTTCGTAGAATATATTCCCAGTGGATGGGGAGCGTTTCATTAATGACGTGCCGTTTTTCCATTGTGAGACGCGCCATTTAATTTGAATTTTAAATTCTCATCGTTTCCCTGCCATTGATATATGAACAGCGATGCTCGATATGCCATAACAAAATATATCTTCTTCCCCTCCCCATTGTGGAGCTTGTAATGTTTGGTTTCACATTTTTTTGTTGTTGTTGTTTTTTCCAATGTTCACACAAATAATTAGAAAAGTTTTCATTTCCTCCTACGAATAAAATGAAGACTGGCTTTCTCTTATATTTCTATGAGAGCATTCATGTATGCCAACCAGTCATTGTTTTATCATCAGCATTGTCTTCACAGGGCGTAAAAATGAGATGCACACTTCCGTAGTTTTTATATTAACGCAAATTTTGAGTTTTAAAAGTTCTCTGTTTCGTTTGTGAGGTAAATTTGATAAGTTAGAGCCCCCATGTGTGTATTTATTAATTCTTTTTCTGAGTCTTTTGCACACCCAGGAATTGACTAAGTTACTATTGTTTCATGTGATTCAAGTTTTGTCGTTAATTGAATTGTTAAATGAAAATATCGCCATTGATAATTCCATTTTCATTCTGAATGACCTATATTTGCAACAACAGTCCAATGATTAGTTAACTTGTTTTATATTTAATTGACAAAGTGTGGCATTACTTCTATTGGTGGTAAAGCGACAAAACATAAAGCGTTCGACCACATTTATTTCCCCGTCATTAAACAGAATATGAATGGAAAAAGTTATTGAGCAAATTGTACAAACACTGGATCAGACCATAAAATAATTATGCTCAATAATAATGAATGTTATGTACATTCGATTCATTTGATGCCTGCAGGGGAACATTGTAAAAAAAAAGAAAAACAATTTTGATGTTTCGGCACTCAACGAAACTAATGTTGGGATCTGATGGGATCGAATTTTTTTTTTCCTGGTCGCATAATGCAAATGCGATTATTTCAGAGCTTCCATAGACAAAGCTTTTTGAAAACAATGAAATCTATGTAGAATCTGTAGAATCCAAGCTTTAAGAGACAAAAATTAAAACAAATACCATAAATAAATATACAACGGTAGTTGTATCCATGCAATGGGTGAACACATTTAATATTAACGTATGTTAAGCATTATTCAGTAGTGGAAAATAAAAATTAATTGGATAAAATGAAAACAATCCCAGGACCGTTTACGAAGCATTCGGAAAGTTTATTAATTACCACAGCTTCAGAAAATTATATCTGTGTGTATTTACTTTTTGGTATTTAATTTGTTCATGAAATACAAATTTTGTTTGTGAGCTTTTAAATGGAATTTCCGTATACACAGGGTCATGAATAGATTGTTTTTATCCTACATTCTTGTAAGGAGCTCACAGCACCCGTTAAATATTCGAGAAATTTATCAGAAAACTCAACTTGAAAACTCACGACACAACGAAATTTAATTGCTTAATTAACAAATGAAGTCAAGTCAATTTCAGCTTCCACCTAGGAATTTTTAATTTGTCAAAAGAGTTTTCAAGTCGCCAACACGCTCGGTTAGACAGATCCACATAGCTTCATAATCAACAGCTAACAACATTTTTTTTTTAATCAGGACGAACTGTGATTCTTTTCTTTCTCTTTCATTCGCAAAAACTCAACTGAGTCGTGTAATTTCCGTAGCAATCTTATAACTTTGCACACAATAAAAGCGCTCTTTGAGTTAATGCCGAGTCTAATTATGGAAAAATAGAATAAAGAAAGAGGAAAAGTTTACTTTTTTATTTTAAAGTAAGATTTTTATTCCGTTTCATGTATTTTGGCATCATTATAGTCATCACAAAAGACTTCATTAATTCGAATCAAGGTAGTTTGTTTAAGAAAAAAAGTTATTAAGAAACTGGACTTCCTTTCTTGGCCATTTCTTGCGACACAAACGCGCTCATTGTCATTTGAAATGAAGGAAAGTTAGTACAAAAGTTAATTCTTTGATCATGTAAACACATCTTGCTTTCTTCCCCTAACCATTTCCCTCCGGGCTGCCACGTCTTGTAAGACGTGAATACATCATTCCCATTAACCTTCCATTATTAACAAGCCTTTTCAAGCTTTTTATCTTCTTCTTGGTTTTTTTACACTCCATTCCCGAGTATTGTGGATGCTGAGTAAACTTTCAGGTAAAATTAGGTTTATTCTTTTTGAGAAGATGAAGTCAAAGCTAATTTGAGATAATTATAAAAAACAGCGCAAATGTATGGCGATGAGCGGGTTGATGTAAAAATTTTTAAGGATGTTTCACTTCCTGCGATGAGCATTCTAACACAAGTGGAAGTTTTGTAGGCTTTAAAAGGCGTAAAATTATTAATATTACTTAATTCTATAAGAGCTTTCAGCATGAGTGTATGTGTTTAAATTTATAATAAGTACTCGAAAAGTTTTTAGAGCGTCTTGCAGTCACGTCTAATCTTACAACCACCCAGAAGGCATTAGCTTCCGCTTTTCGGCTCGAGTAAAGCTAATTAATTATTCAGAAGTTTGTTTCTATGACAAGCACATTGTTGATGATTGTAATGTTCTAAAGATATGGATCAATTGAGTTCAATGTTCGTCGGAAGAAGAGCTTTAATGACCAAAGTCTGTACAAAATGAGTAAATTTTTCAATGTAATTATCATGATTGTTATTTAAATTGCGAACACTTTAATTAAATTATTATTTTTTCCTACCAAAAAATAAATTCACATACGACGAAATCCCCAAGCAATCACGTTCGAGACTTATGCAATTATATCACAGAAAATCAACGACAAAGACCCATTTCAAATTGAATCAAGTGAATGACTTTAACAAGACAATTTGCAGAGTTCCCTCTCACGCTTTTGCTCTTTTTGCTTGTAGTTAGATCGTGTATAATTTTCAACCACAACACCACTCAGGACTCGAGTTGTTGTAATGTTTCCAAGCTAATTTCATATCTGTGAATTCAATTATATCTAAACAAGTTTCATTTTTAAATGCCTTGGAAAACTTGTGTGTATATAATGAAATTAAAGCATCAAAATTCATCCACAGAAGAGAAATTTGCCTCCAGGATTAAAGTTGGTAAAATGGGATTAAAATAAATAGTGATGAAAGCAGAAAAAGGGGTGGGAAAACATTTGTGAGTTGAAAATCAAACAAAAATTTGTAATCAACAGAACCATTTGAAGTTTAATTGATTTATATTCTTTAGGTCTTAGGACAATTTGTGGAGTTGGAAATGTAAAACTAAAGGAAATTTCTACCTACTTACTTAGTTCCCTTAAGCTTTTATACCCCTCCTACCTTGACTTCGTAAAGCTATCGGTTAAGTTATAACTCTTTACTCGCTTTGATTGAGAGCGTTTTGCATATATCTAAATATATATATATGAAAGAAAAAAAAAATAATAATTTTGCGCACTCATGTTTTAGATACGTCGTGCTTTTTCCTAGACCTACACATTTTCAAATTTTTCACTATGAACGAGTTGTCCTTTATTCATATCCCGTTTTCATTCCATACGACGCAACACAATAGATGGAGGGATTGTAAAATTTATCTCATGTATCATGACTAGGTAAACAAACAATGAAAATTGTATGCACACAATATAGTCAGTCGGTAGGTTAACTTTATTCATTGGGCTTTTGATATCTTCACCAAAACACCTCGATGAAAATTATATTCAATGTGCAAACAAAATTGCCTTAAAGTGATTTCTTTTTTTTTTGTGTCGAGGAGGAAGGCTTTCAAATAAAATTTTAGCAACAGCAACATGAATTTTACAAAATACAGAAACAACCCTTTTTGCGATTAAGTGCCTTTTGTATACAGGCAATGATGGAATATTATTATTCGTGTGCCGCATGGTTGGCTGCATGAACATTCCTCAATGGGTTATGAGAGTGTCGATGTCGTCTGATGATTTTAATGACTCTTGAAGAGTCTATAGAAAGTAATGGAAACAGCTGAGAGAGCTCAATTAAGTCCATTGACGTTTGAAATTTATTTTTTATTATCTGCAAACAGTCCTTGAGCTTTTTGTATGAAGTCATGAAAAGGGCCTCTTTACATGGGATTATTATTGAAAGCTCTCATAAATGATATTGAAGCATTCGTCACATTCTCGTATTTTTCGATTTTTTTAACTGCAAATTCTACTTCATATGCAAGGATTGTCGTTTTTGGAAAATAAATTTGAAGTGAAACAAAGGAATTTAAAATGTTAATGATGATATTTGAGTATTAAGTAATACGTTTCTTTATAACACTAGTAAATTGTTTCAAATGTTCATAGATTAGATATATTTTTATAAAGCGAAAGATAATGTGAATGATAAATTGATTCATATTTCTAGAAAAAATATTATTTGCTATTTTAGGAAATGCCTTTTACGGCGATGAAAGAAGCGTTCTTGTTTTCGGATCATTTCCATCCATTCGATTAGATCAACATTCAATTTTCTTCATTTTCATGCTTGCGTTTAGCCAGCCCCAAAAATACCTTTTTTTCGTTGAGTCATTTCCTTATGAGACAAAAAAAGTCGGGGACAAATTTAAAAATATATTTTCGCAACCGCTTTCTTGCTGCCTTGGAGATTTTCCATTGATTGAAACAATATGCGAGTGTTTGTGTAAAGCAATGAAGGTTAACATGCTGCCAGCTATTTGTCCCCCAGCAAATCCATATTCGCTTTAATTCGTCAAAACTCTTCGGATAGTAAACTTTCAGTCAATCGTGCCTGGGATGATTGTGATTTGCATCGGTCCAAAAGAAATATTAAAGTTGTTTTTCTATTTTTTTCGGCCTCCAAAGCACAATATCCGATTATTGCCGAAACAACTTATCCCTACCAAACAGCATACTTTCTAATGGATCGTGTTCATTTTCATCATCATAAAAGCACCCTCTCTTCGAAAATACCTTGCATAAAGCTAAAGTGACTTTCATTGTCAGCCATTGAGAAAGTAAATTGAAGGTGTCACAGGGTCGTGATTAAGAATCATGTAGAGCGCAAATTTGTCCTTCATCGTGCCAGTAAAATGGCATCTCACCGTCGTCGTAAAAATCGGTGTAACACATCCGTCTCTGAGGGCCAATGAAATTTAGTGTGAAAATATCTGCCGCTCCTTCGGCTTCTTGTTATTTCGAACACGATTCTGTTGCTGTTCGCTGGCACAGGAATCATTCAGTCGTGAAAAATACTCTTCTGTTGTAATCTTTCAAAACGAACGAAAGCAATAAAACTCTATTGAGGACGGTTATTTTCCCTTTATGATTTATAAATATGTGCAATCTACAGTGCTTTTGTTTTATATATTTTTATGTTTTATTCTTAAATATTTATCTACTCTAAACCCTAAACCTCCAAATTGCAATTGCATAAGAATTTGGAAAAGGAAGTGAACAAAGGAAAGTCGTCGAGATTAATATTATATCATAACAATTTTACTGAATTTAACGTAATCGCAAAACGCAATGCATGCGATTTTATTTTAAATGCATTTCGTTATGTTTGCTATTTACATAATTATTTCCAGGCCTGTTGAGGTTATTTTATTTACAAACAATAAATTTCTCCCAAATGTTGAAATTTAGAATTAAATTTTCGTATGCTTAATTTCACTTGCAGGGTTGCATCAGAAAACATTTATTTCTGGAAAAACATCGTTAAATTTACCATCGCAATATTTCGCTTTAATCAATTACGAATTGTGTTCTGGACGAAATCAGCATTCTTTTAAGCTGGTGCAACATGGGAAAATTCAACTTTTCCCACCCGCAAATGAACTTGAGAAAGGCGTTGACACTATATAGAATGCAGACATTTATTACTTCTGTGATTCGGAGGAAACAGTTTTACATGTCAGACTCAAATATCCGAACAATTGCATCTAAATTATAAATACCTAATTGAAATATGTCGATTAATTGATTATATTCGGCCATCTTGCTCTTAATCCATTTTGATTGTGAATGCCAAAAATGGGAAAAAGTCATTGAAGGGCGTTGTTTGTGTCATTTGCTTCTTCAGGACGTTGGTGGGCGTAAGTTGGAATTTGTTTTGAGACACAGTTCAATTAATAGCATTCAGTTAGATAATGATCGCCATGAGGTTGTCATATATAATATTAAAGCTTAAGTTGAAAAAAAAAAAAGAAAAAAGAAAACAATATCTTTCCATTGGCACATGCCAATAATCCTTATATTGTTGCTTGCTGGCCTTTCTGACTTTATTCGTGTTACGCATTCGAGATAAATATTGTATGCTCTTTTTTGTGCTGTGTCTGTTAATATCATGTAAATATCAAATCATGTTGATTGATTCAGTGACGTTGTTTAGGTATAAATCGATCAAAGCCATTCTACGCTCATGGTACAGCATACAAATACACAATATCACCGGAGAGCTTAATGAAATTGCAATCTCGAGAGAACAATTCTCATCATATATTATTTTCAATTTTATGCTATTCCAATTTAGGGAACGAAATAGAGTGAAATATTGTGTTATTTAGTGCTTTATTATTTGTGTCTGATTGTAGATTTTGGGATTTTCGGTGTGAGAGCAAAAAAGCAATCATCATGGGGAATGGAAGCTTAGCAACATAACAAAAAAAAAATACGTTTCTGTGCGAATTAAACATGCATAGAATACATTTTATTTGTTTGTTGTGCCGGATACATGCTTCAATCACTTTTATGTGCTCTCTTCTATTCCGTGTCGTTGGTGCTCTTTGATAATGCATCATAGGAATTTTATGATGAGCTGTAGTTTTCAATTTTATTTTAAAGTGATGAATCCGTTGGTGACTAATTTAAATTGAATTAATTATGGGAAATGAAATTGAGAATATCGTGCGATAACTATGAAAAATTCATCGCGTTTATTCGGAATTATTTCTGTAAGTTGTTGAACACAATTTTTTTTTGGTTATTTTCCGCGAGCGAAAATGTTTAATTAAAATAAATTAGATTTGTAGTAAAATTTATCTAACTGCAAACACGTTTTCTCCGTGAAAATTGAAATTTGATTAAAACTGTTCGGAGAAAGTTTCTGTGTGGAAATTTATTGAAATTTTAATTAGTGTGAAAAACGTTCAGACCTCTTAAGTCGTCAACCAGTTTCTCGCTCTAATTGGCAGCAAAACTATTGAAAAATATTGACTTAAAAATCCAGAAACGAGCTCGTGAATTGCGAACAGCTTGCGTTGAAAGTTTTTGTTGATAATGGAAAACAGGAGCTAGCTCCATGAGCTTTTAATGAAGGTAGAGGGAGGACATCGCGTCTTCTTTATGTTCACGCTCCATCACATTTCAAAGGTAAATTAAATATGGAAATTTTGCTCGCTTTGTATTCGTATTCCTGACAAAAAAATTTATGACTTTCAACTTTCCGTTCCTTTCATTTTGCCGCAACATGGAGGAAACTGTGACAGAAGCTAAATCAACGAATGGAATTTTCGGAAAAATTTACACCATAAATAATTAATAGTTTAATGACAAAAATTGTAATTTAATGCTGTAATTTATTAATTTATCTGTTGATTCACTATTCAATAATTTTCACTGTTGATTTAGTAAAATATTTAAAATGGAAAATTATATATTTATTCATTTTTTGATACATAGATCTTCGATTTGTTTTTGACTTGTGTCATTTTATTTTAGATTTGATTTTAACTTTTTGATGAATATCACATACAACAAAAACATTTGATGCACCCGATGATGCATGACATAGTTATCAGTACGACAATGACTATAATAGCGATTCCAACATTTGTTGTGAAGAATTTATCACGACAATTATTCGTTGCATCTTCGAGATATGCTGTATCCACTAATGCTTGAAATATTTGGTTGGTATCAGACATGTCAAAAATGTTTGTTTTGACAACTTCATAAACCTTTTTTTCTTTCAATTCCTTTATAATGCATAAAGGGTTTTCATCAATGTCAAGGACATTTTCGATTTTTTCGTAAAACAATCTTTCTGATTCATGTGATGATGGCATTGCCTGGCTTCCAACTATAGCCAGTGAACTAATAATGCAGAACATGAGTAGTGGTAAGGCTCTGCAATAAAATTTAAAATTTTCTAGACATAAAAAAAATAATAATTTTAGTTTTACAAACTTCATTTTCACAATTTTTTTTTCACTTGTTTGTTTGTTAAGAGATCGAACTAGAATGAAAGCGGAAAGAGTTATCTCATTTTATATCATTATCTCTAGACTGGCGGTAATTTTTTGAGATACGATATTTCAAACAGCGAATGCGACTATGCTCGTAATCGTAATAAACATAATCATAACGGCACGGAAATGTATCAGATATGTATCAGCTTTTATAGTTAACAAAAAAAAAGTTGAATCATGTAAAATAGCGAGAATAATGTCCTGCAAAAGCAACTAAAAAGTTACCAGCGAATTTTCGTGGTTTATAAATCGTATAAGTCATTAACTAGCTGTCGGATTTTTTATAGCTCAACAAAACATTTCAATGCTTTACAACAATTTTAGTCCATTTGCACGCATATTCAGCATGAATTTTATGGCGTCACACCTAATCATGGCGACAAATATTCGGTATGATGCTCGTTGTTTGTTTACATTAAGTTTTCAAAAAGCGATAAAGAAAAAAGATGCTAAATTTTCATTTCATAAAAAGATGTTGGCAACGGAAAAGAAACAACTTTTATTGGTTACGCCAAGGGCGACGTTCCTTTGTTCCTTTTTTTTTACTAAAATCAACGATGGTTTGAATTTACTTAATTGAATTTTTTTCCTTTCAATCTTTTTTCCTCTTGCAAATTCTTGCAATACAGAAAACAACAAGCATTTAAGATGGGTCAAGGATCAAATTCCAGCTTGAAAGCTCTTAACAAAAATTTTCTTCCATGAGTAATATTTCTTGATATTCCATCACAACTAAAACCTTCACGCAAAACAAAATTAATTTTTTTTTTCTGAACTCGGAGCATAATTTATGACCTAGTTTAGTGGATATGTAATGCTTATGTTATGCAATGTTGTTTAGTATCAGAAATTTCATTACGAATTCAAATAAATGTTCATTAAGGTGTAAGTATTTTTTGTCGTTAAGGACACAGATAAGCTCCTTACATGACAGTTGACATCCATAAATGGAGTTCGGAAAACTTTCACTGTCGGAAAACTTCTCGCCTTTATTCTCAACTTAACGTCCAAAGTTGATAAAAGTTTATTTTTTTTTTTTACTCTGGCTTGGAGATTGATTTAGATTAGGCCGAAGAAGAGTAAAATCGTAATTCAGAATTTTATGTTATTTTTTTTTTTTTTGCAGAAGGCTCAGTCGGTTTTCGGTTATTAAATTGCAACTGAATTGTTGAAATTCCTTTTTTTGGCAATTTTCAAATTGAATTCTTTTGTGAGGATCATCTTAATGTTTGAACAGTTGAGGCGTCTGCGGTTGCCTAGTATTTGAGTTTTAATGGTTTTTATGGGAGTCTGTATCCATCGGCTGTAATTGTTTTCTGCGCTCATCCGAAACAATTTCGCAACAAAAATAAAATGTTGAAATTGTTTTTCAAGCTCATAGTGAAACGACAAAAGCTCTTTATGTTTCATTGCCATTTGTTATATTACTGTTGAACGGAAGTTAGGAAAAAAAATTTATTCCAATTTCGGGACCAAACATTGTTGGTGTTTCACAAATAAAATGCCCGAAAGATGTCACAATCTATAAAGACTCATTTATCAAATTGCCATTAAATATTTCAACCACATGATGTATCGTTCGGTATCGTGCTCAACCATCAAAAATTGCACATTTTAAAACTTGAACTGAAAAGAGCAAACGGAAATTTTTAACCCAAATACTTGCTTTGCATAATAATAAATTTAAAAATATTGAAATGGAAGCAGAATTGCACAACAGCACAAAAATGATTCGCGACGAAGCTAAGGAAAGAAAAAGTAAATTCATAATTTTGTTGTTCAAGATTTATTGCCTTCGTCAAAAGTATTTCTCAACAACGAAATTCATTACACTTCATGAAGAAATATTTTCCTAAATAAAATTAAATTAAATTTGTGAAGTTTTTGAAAAAGTGACGCGAAGTGGAATCATTTTAGACATTGAAAGAGAAATTGAAATGTTTCCCATAATTGGCAAATTATCCCTGAAACAATTCAACAAAAGCATTTCAATGCTTCAATCTCGTTTTAATGAAACCTTATGAAAGGGCCATTGAAGTCCTTACTTAAATCTCAAATGTTTCACTTTAAACAATTGCACGATAGAAACTTTTTTTGTTTTGTTTTCAGCAAAGAAAAAGGTAAAATTTTCTATTTTCTAAACATAAAACGTTTTACGCAACCGACATATCAATTCGGGATAAATGAATTGGGAGAAATTTGGTGTTTGCTTGTGTGATGGGTGTGTTTGTGTGAGCATTTCTCTCGTCAGAAGCCACAAAGTATTCATACTTGCTCTTTTGCGTATTTAAACTTGCTCCACACAATGGCTCGGTCTGTTGTGTATATAAGAATTATACAAATACGATATCATTGAAAACATGGTGGCTTTACTTATATATGTTTGAATGCAAAGGAGAAACATGGAATCGTTTTAAAATCCTGCCAACCTCATGTGACAACATAACATCTAGAATACTTAATAAGTGATGTCAGCGATAGAAATCCTTCCGATTATTGCTTATGCGAAATCGAAAGCATTAACGAACGCATCCTGCATGAAATGTTATCGAAGGAACAATTTAAATAAAGCGAGTGCACAACACATATGTGCGGTTGTAAACGTTGGGAAAATCACGTTTAATTATTATTTGGTAAGCAATTTGGGTGTCGTGATTTATGCTGAAAACGATGTTTGACATATTGATCTTGTAAATCCTCCCCCTCTTCTTCCGAAACGAGCACAAAAATTGTGATTTCAATATCAAGCGATATGTTGCTAAATGTTTACTTACTTATTGCCAAATGGAGGGAGACAAAATATTTTTTTGTTATAAATAAATATTCTAGAAAATATTCTATATATTTTGAATAATGTTGAAACATTATTAAATTTAAAGGAGTTTTTTTTTTTTGACAAATATTTTTTTTTTTTGTCGACCAGAATTATTTTTTACTAAACAAATTTACGACTCCACCAAATGAAATAAATTTTTGTAAAAGTTCCTTTTTTCTCCATTGAATTGCGGTTTTCCGATGGTATTTATTTAAAGAAATATTCAAATGTTACGTAATAACACGAGGAAATACAGCAAAAGCTAAAATCACGTAATATTTAAATGATTCCTACTTTGCAGTTCCTTTACCAAAGTCCAGTGAGGAAACTGAAAGCTCTGCCAAGTTTCAAAAGAGAAAAAAAAGTAGAAAAGTGACTGCAACAGATTGGACCGCAATAAAAAAGGTTATTGAAATGCAATCAATCATGAACATTTGCAGTGAAAATTTGGTTCGCCCACAGACAGGGTGGATGGGTAGATAGATATTAGCTTTAATATGAATTATCATAATTTTTCAACATCCCAAACAGCGAACGCAAAGCCGACAAAAAGACTTCGGGCGAGAGAAAATGATGAAGGGATGGAAAATTATTGGTTAAGGATCAAAGTTGTCAGTATAATCGTTCTCAAGTTTCTTCAATATCTTTTCGTTTTTCCTATCTCGTCGTCAACAAAGATGACAAAAAGAAAAAAGAAGAATAAAATAAAAATTGCGGAAGAAAATTAATTCGAACTGTGCCAAATATTTGCGAATAATTGCGGCTGAATTCCATTCCTCGTTTGTTGTGATAACAAACAGGAAATTCGTAATCGATAATTCCATATTTATCCGCTTCCCACTTGTGTCGAGATTATTATTAGGGCGGTGGCTGATTTAATTATTGTTTCCCCTTCTTCGTTGCGATAATACACCAAAAATTGTGTAGTTAGTTAATGAATGAAAATAAAACTGATTTATGTTAATTGATACATAAAAGATTTTTCTTCCGATGTTTATTAAGAAAACAAAAATCATAAACATAAGAAATATGGCAGTAATTAATTAGTAACGAAATAATTTTACGAAAGTATATTGATGTTCTGCTGAAAAGTCATATTGGAAAATATTCAGTTTTAAAGCTCACTGCTGAACATTTAAAGCGATTTCAAAGATGGAGGGCAAAAAAAAATAATCAAATGATCTGTCTATAGATAGCTAAGCGCGTTTTTTATTCGCAATGAAATATCGAATTCGATGGGCAAAATTTATTGCATTTTATCAAGATTTCGACAAGCCCGAAGAGAAATTGCTCGCTCATTATCCTCGTGAGTAAATATTTAGCTAATCAATATCATTCGTTTCGTTTCGTATCGATTTATACAACTCGAGAAATTTATTATCGTTATCAGAAAGTTTTTCAGCCAATTTCTCTACAATTTCTTGTTAAAATCGAACAATTTTTACATGTCTCTCTAGAGCGCAATGATAACAGTTTTTGATTAATAAATTATGGCCCTTGCTTGAGCTGATTCAAACTTCTGATAGTAGCGAGGATATGTGAATTTTATGCCAAACTTTCTCATCTCATTGATAGCGGAAGTTATAAATTGTTGAATATATTTTCAATAAAGTTTTTGTCCTTGAAAATTTTCTCAAAAAATGTGGAGAAATTATGAAATATCTGGTTATAAATGATATCTGATTAACTTCTAATTGGGTACTCTCCCACGTTATCATAAACATTTCGAAGTACCATGCACAACCAACAAGGCAATATATGTACGTAAATAATTAATTAAATAGAAAAAGGTAAAGTTAACTGCCATTGCAAGCACTCGATGTTTTTTTTTTTTTACTAATTGATGGGTCGCATTTAATTTCAACGTGCGTCTAATGGGCGAAAAGGTATAATAAACTTTAAGTTCATTAATGGAGACAATTTGTTTTACTGACATTTCTGCGGTGAATTTGATCGTTTTATGTTTGCTTTTTACATTTCTCTGACCACAAAAGTTTAATTTTGAGGCTATTAAGGGTTCATGAGAAAAATAAATAATTTTTTTTTTGCTGTTGTTTTGAATAATTAATAAATTTTGTTTGTTTATTTGTTTATCTAAATTTCTGTTGGTTGTTTAATTGACTACCAGACAAACAGCAAGAAAAAACTTCATTGAAACTTTTTGAGATTTTTATTTAATTTATTTTTCATTTGGAAGCAAATTGCAAAAGCTTCACTTGAGCAATTCTTTAATGTAGAAATAATGAGGAGCAAAGTTTAACCGAGTAATTGTGGACAAAAGACGTCGGAATCGGTGTCGAATTACAGGCGTTTTTCTGTTTGATTTTTTATTTTGGATATTTCTCATTTTCTTCAAGGATGCGGAAAGCTTGAACTCATTCAGTTCATTGCAAATTTCTTGCACGTTCCACTTGCCATTTGTGATGCAAACGAATTGAAAGCTTATTCTGGCAATCCCGAAAATGTCATCCCCCACAGAATTACTTAAGCTTTCATCAAACGACATCGATAGAGCACCACATGGTATCGATGTGCTTCGTAAAGTCAATGTGTATGATGCAGTTGCCACAGAAATCATTGGCAAAGCTCGTCAGAGGTATAATAGTGTCGACTGATTTCTACATGGTGCAATATTTTTCATGTTTCGTTGTCTCTTTCTAACAACAATCAGGAACATTCTTAAGATTCAAGCACGTTTTGAAGAAAAGTCCCACCGAGCTGAAGAATAAAGATTTCAATTTCAAGAGTATATGGTTTGTGCAAACTGTCGATTGTGACATCGAAAGGAAAAATTGAAAGACGATTCACACAAGATGTTTTGGATTTGAAGGTTGATCGATCAAATATCATCTAATTTGAGGACTTTATGAAACTGAATTTGATTCAGGTGCAGCTATGATTTCTGATTTCTGATTCTAACCTAGCAATATTGTTACAATTTGTTGAAAAATGTTCAATCATGAATTTTTAAATTTATTCTCAGCATGATTCCCAACATAATACAAGTATCACGACCTGGATTTCGGACAGCAATTCAATTTCATCGCACCGCTACACAAACATGATCAAATTCACAAAGGACCATTTTGCAAGATTTAATAACAATTTTTTTTTGTAATTCATGCATATAAACGAAACTTGGTACTCATGACAACAACACGAATGACAGATTTTCGCTCTCATCACGAGACGCGACGCTTAACGAATTTAAAAGAAGAGAGAAAAAAAGGCAAAAAGAAATTTAAAATTGTATATACTTACACACGATTTCTAATTAATCAAAACATTGATAAGACACGCGAAACAGAAAGAGAACATCGTAAACTTTTATTTTATTTAATGGCAGCCCGAGCGAAGGAAGAGCACGAGAAAATTTGAATGTTTAATTATAGCGCGGGTGGTGTTTGTGTGTGTTATTCGCGAGCGCTGATAAGGTTTATTGCCTAAAAGTGCCTTTTTTGTTTGGAGTGAGCTTCTTAATAATGTTTTTTTTTTTTTTCTTTATCTTCGCTTTCTAATGAATAAAGGTCACGTTGAGATTTTATAGCTATTAAATGTAAATTTATAATAAGTTTGTTAACGCGCTAGCCAATTTTGTGTGTGTATGTTTGTAAATCGACCATAAATTCATAAGTTCACTTTTCATAGGAAATCTTTTTCATATCATCTAGGTGTAAAGTGGCAAGAAATCTTTGCCATGTCCCGTAACTACTTTTAACGTCGCGCTTCTTTTCAAGTATGATTTATGGTAAAACTGACTTCATAATTTCTACCTTTTATTACTCGGATAGCAAATATCAGAGTACATAGCGGAAGAAAAGCGATGAAAGCACCTTTCTTCGTTATACTTCGTCAAAGGTGGCGCACGATTTTCAACGTTCATATTTTATTCTGCCACTCCACGTGAAATTGAATGAACGTGAATTTATTCAAGAAACTGCAGATCGTTTTCCTTTCGAATTGTAAGAAATGGAACGTGTGGGTAAAAAAAAGAAAACAAAAAAAAAACTGAAACTTTAAGATATCATAACACTTTCACATAAAATGATTTTTATTACATTTTCTGCTCACCATCTTCCGTTTTCATTGTTCTCAGAACGTACGTGAATAGCTTCGATGAGACGCCGTTGAAGTAAGGAAATAAAATTCGAAAATGATTCGCTTTGTGCGAAGGAAGCAAAAAAGGGAAAAAATTATATTGTGGATGAAGGAACATAAAACATTTAACTTGATACCCGCTCATCCATTACCAGAGACGCAGCAATTGTTTCTAGTGAATGAAGCTTTATAACAGCAGGATAGATGGAATAAAAGGGTACCTATATAGTGCTTTACTTCCAGACAATTGAGCTAGTTGATTCGTTATATATCCATGACGAGAAGACGGGGCTTTGAGGAGGGACATTCCGGAAATGGTATAATAAAGAATACTTATGTGTTGCTTTTAAGTGAGCTTATTGTGCTGTTTAACTATGGTTGTAATTGCAAATTATAAAACATGAAATTAAATGTTACTTTAATTAAAATTTTATTTAATTTCTTTCACTTCTTTATTCCTGTTAATTACATTTTTAATTTGCATGAGCCCTAAACCATTTATGAAGATTGTACACAAAGGTTCTTGCTCAAGTCATAGCGAGTTTTAGCAGGGCATTCGCCATGAATGGGACGCTTAACGGCGCAAATACCTTGAATCTCATTCATTCCCGCTGGGCATGGTCCCGCAAATGTTGAAAAGATGAGGGCAAACATTGCCACAATAAGCATTAAGAACTTCATCTAGAGCGCAAGGAAAACAATTTAAAATTTTACGATCACTTTACACCACTTTAACATGAAAACTTACTTTCTGAAAATTAAATTGATAAGTACAATGAACTTGCAGTGGAAGAAGGAGAGTCTTAGAATGAATTTTAATTTGAATAAAACAGTTTATATATGCCACAATACTTACCTAATTCCACAAACTGTATTTGTGAGTGAATATTTTCACAAAAACTGATTAGAAATCATCCAACCTCCGACTACATAAATTGCACTGATATTATTTCCTGTACCCTGAACCTACATATATGATTGCGCTCGTGTTACTTGTTCATGTGATTGATTATATTTGACACGAAACACGCGAGAAATATTGTTGCAGCTATTTTTAGAAACGTTCTGAAAATAATCAACAAAATTCCTAGATTGGCAATGCTTGGGCACTAAATAAAAAAAAGAAGAAAAATTAATAAATGATGAACAATTACGACATGTTATATCGTGCATAAGAAATCGTCAAACAATGGGAAGTTATGGAACGACAGTTTCTTTTATGGAATTCTATACTGAGCAGTACAATATGACACTGGATACACATGACAATAGACATTGAGTTTCAAGGTTTACCTACTCATAAAGAATTGATGTGACACAAAACAAAAAAAAAACTCAATCGAAAGCAAAATGGATTTACTGGCGATACTTCAAGACTCGAATTTACGATATCGAATGCTACTATTTCACCTATCACAGCTTTTTATGTGAAAGCTTTTAAACGTTGATTTGTAAAATTGCGTTGCGAATAGCAAAGGAAAAATGTTGACGCATCGCAGAGCTTTTATTTCTTTACGCAGCCGGTTGAGGCTTCACTTCATTTTTATTATTTACAAAACGGAAACATATAAAAAGCCCGAAATTCATGAAGATAAATATTTAATCGTTATGGACGAATTTGCCGTAAAAAGCTTCTATCGGCACAAACTCTTATTGCAGAAAGTTTAAAGATTCAACTGACACCGAAGATGACATGGCACAATCGCCAAAAATGTTAGTCCTGTTCGTAAAGTTTACGGCTGCTTTTTTACAGCCTTTAAAATTGTTCTAATTCTGAAACGTGGGAACATGGTGGAAGAGTGGTGTGGAAGAGTGGGGTGTTTTATTTTATTGATGCACAATGAAATGTTTTTGAAGGTGTCGAAGAAAAAACATTTTTCAATCTGCTATGTTTGTTTGCTTCCTTTTTTCAGTTACACACGTTAGCAGATAGTTATCCCAATGGCCTTTTCATCAGGTTTCATCGTTGTCAAATCAACTGAAACATGCCACAAAGAGCTTTCCTAGTGACACTAAATCATCACAATATTATGACTATGACAAATGGGAGCCATTTGTAAGCATGGAAACTGATGATAACAATACAGAGCTATATACAAGTCTGCATTTTGCGACGTTGAGCGACCGAAAAACTTTCCACATGAAGTGGAAAAACGTTAAAAATGATTGAACTGTAATTTTTTTTTGCTGAATTTGACAGCAAGCAGTGTTTGAAATTAACAATAAAATAAAAATCACGAATTGCAGTATGTGCATGTTTGTGCAACACTACAAATATTTCATTTTCTTTACGGAACATTTGAAATTGTTCGTATCGGGTATAAAAACTCATTTCTAACTTGTGTTCATTTTATACACATCGCTGAATAATCTCCACTTGGCTACATAATTACTTACATAATGCTGGAACATTCCCTAGCTAGCAATCTTTATTTCCTGGAATGCGGAGCAGTACATGTACATTTATAGAAATTATTTGATGGATTGGCAAATTGCATTGCAGCATTCAATTTGCAAATTAATATTTCTTTGAAAAAGCTTTAGCCAATGCATCTCTTCCAATTTTCATTTGAATGCTTTTCACAGTTGTGCAAAGGTTTTTGCAAGCAATCGGCAAAGAAATGAGAAAAATACTGAATGCGGTTTATCGACATGCTTTGAAATTCAATGAAGAGATTACTTATGCAAACAGAATCATTGAATTAATTGACTCCAGATTTTGATATTGTGCAACATCGATGAAGTTTTCTTCGATTCAATGTTTCTTGAAATCAATTCAAGCAAGATTTTATGCTCTATCATGTCGCAATAAATTCACTTAATTATTGCGCGTCTGCTACGAACGTCAACGTACTTTAAGGCATTTTTATATACACGAAAACTCTAGACATGTTTGTAAGTACATTTGAAGTAATTAGCTATATTGCGAAACTCATTAATTTCAGATGATTAAGTCGATAATAAAGGAAAATAAATACAGGTAAATATTTTATTAGTATTTTATGCCTGAGAAATTAACTCAAAAACATTAGGTACAGATTCTTGTTGTACGCAATAAATTTGTATACATTTTTGCCGAATCAAAAAGACAAAAATACGTAAAGAGAAGAGTATCAACTTGCACTTATAAATGCTTCAAAATCTCTCACAGTAAAAAAAAATGACTTGGAAAGATGCCACTATTTTAACTAGACACAGATAAACATAAAAAAAAAACATGAAAGTTTCTTAACGATCCGTGATCTTTTGTTTACAATCGCAATATATGAGAAAGAAGCGATTTTCACGAAAATTATTCTCAATTTTTCTCATCAAATTTTCATTTTTAACGATCCACTGAAAGAAAGAAAATAAACTTTACTCAGTTTTCCGCGGATCTTTGAACATTAGACATCTCTCGAGATCTGTGACCGATCGGTAAATCGGCAGTTGAACTATTTTTGTAACTTTAATTAATTTTTCTTCATACTCGCTTGACGCTAGTCAAGTCACTCAGCATTTCTATCAAATGGATTACACGATTACCATCAATCGATTAAATTGCTTTTTCCAATAAGAAATTTTCTTCAATTTTCTTTTTTTTTTTTTTTGCAAAGCAGCAAGAAAATCGTCAAGAGGAGAAAAAGTTATTTTTATTTAGGTGAATATTCGTTCCCGGGTGTAGTAAATTGCTTTATGAGACATTCAGTGTAATGTGTGAAAGGTATAAAAATAGCAAAAAAAAAAGTGATGTCAATTTTATTAAATCTCCTTGAAACTACCATCGAGGAAGTTGAGAAGAAAAAAAAAAAAAACTTTAGATTGGATGCGAGAGAAATTTCATGCCATAAAAGTTTTGCACATATGCGACGACGATGAGCTGGTACTGGAATTCAATGACTTTATTCTGTATTACGTAAATCATCTAGAGATATTTTCACACTACCAGCATCAGCAGAAGCATATTGGTTCAAGTGGCTTATGGGTTTAACATAAATATTTGGACTATCTCACATATTTTGCAATAGTTAGAGAAACTATAAAATTTCGTATATTTACTCCCAATACCGAATGACCGACCACCTAGAGGATTAAATGGTTTTTTTTTTTTGTTTTTGTTGTATTGTCTGGTGATGGCGATCGACTCAAGTGAAAGAAAAAGAAAAATATTTCCGCATTTTTGTCCATAAAATTTCTTATTCAAATAAATCACGCATATAAAATTGTTGTTCGCCTAGAGTTGCGGGCAACTGTATTCGATGTAAACTAGATACAACAAAATAAATAGTTGCAAAATGCGGCTTCGCGTCGAGAGACATAAAAATAATATTAAGGCATTCTAAAAATATATTGTGTCGGCGTTTGTCTATTGCGGCTTGTATATAAAACAAAATATTCTATTTATAGTCACCATACAACACGATTAATTAGATTTCATTGACATGAGAAAGTGTTTCGCAACACATCGAAAGGAAATGAAATGCAATCGCTTAAGGAATCTCAAACAGATGATTAACGCAAGTGTGAGGGCGAGAGAGCAATACATAATATCATCCAAACCAATTTTCTCGCGATATAAAGAAAGATATTGCTTTTGGTGAAGTTATTATTTATTATTACTTGGATATTGGGGCCATCAATCTATTTTTGAAGCGCAAAAAAAAAGCATAAAATTCTTCTTCAACTGCGAAAGTCTATAAATATTTGTTTCTTTCATTTCAAGATCTCTTTTCGCACATTCTCAATGATGATTTTGGATTTAATTTTTTTATTTTATTTTCTAGAGATAAATATACTGTTCAGTGAGTGCTTATTTGAAGAATGTCTAATCCAATGATGCGACGAACCATGCCTGAATGGGTGGTGAGTTAAAAATGAGTTGCGAACTTTATCAAATGCCAATGTTTATTTCCAATTGACCAGTCGGAACAATCAGCGCGAACTGGTCCGCAACCACCTCCACTTCCGACTAAGAAAATCAATCCTGATCCCGATTATGAAGTCATCGATTTTTCAACACAGCAATATAGTAATGCGGCACCAATCAAACAGAACATCAAAGACATTATGCAGAGGAATCCCGCTGAAGTTGGTCTGAAATGTGAATTGTGTGGAACAATTGGACCAGTCATTAAATGCGAACAGTGTGTGAAAAATTTGTTTTGCTTCACATGCGATGACATGTTTCATCGTCATCCAAAGCGACAAAATCACTTGCGAAAGGTATTTTTATCTCCACCCAGAATGTGAAAAGCAAATTTACTTTTATTTTTCCTAATGATTTTTGGAAATTTTCCAGCAAGTTGACCTTGGCAATTTGAAACCGCCATTGCCACCAAAGCAAGCACAAAATCAAGTTGCGGCTCCAATTCCACCACCGCGGCGCAATCGAAAGAGCTGTCTGTCCAGTCCCATGCCCGAAAGACGTGACCAGGTATGCGAAATATCTTAGACACTTTTTAATGCATTAACGACTTAGTTATTGTGATGATGAAACCACTTGTGAAATATAGAAGTGAGAACTTACAATTATAAAAACTTAATTAAACCTAATTTTTCAATATCAATGTCGACGAACAAAATAAAATTTTCATTAAATTTTCTGCAAAAACCATTAAATAAAAAAAAAAAACTTTCGCGTTTAACGTTGGCAAAATATTGTGCGTATAAATAAATAAATAAATTAGGTAGGTCGACCATACTCATTTACGAAAATCTTTGGCATTTAAAGAAGTCAAGATTGTCAAATAATGCTTCGGACTAACATTAATCTTAAATTGTTATGTTTTAGACGACAATTAAAGTAACGCCGCAAAATGCGACAGCTTTTAATGTGTCGCTCAAAGCGAAACTTGACAGCTTGAAACGATCTGTGAGTCCAGGATTGCGACCATTGCCTGATGTTCCAAGTATGTAATTTCATGTCATTAACAATTGTCAATAATAACAAAAAAAAATAAAATAACTTCAGTGCCAGGATCCAAACCAATGACACAGATTGAAATTCAGAGATCAAAGGCAAACGTATTTGATGCCATCAGGAAGCCACCATCTGTTGCAATGGAAAAAATTCAAAATTCAACTGCAGCAACACTAGATCGAATGACGATGCTTCAGCAGCGCTATAGACAACACAGAGAAGCAATGAATTCCGATAATTCGAGCGATAAAAGCCGTCGAACGAGCACAATTTCGGCAGTGGAGTGTAGCGTACGTAGTTTAATTACCCGTTTGACTAATTTTTCTGTACGTAACTGACAAAATCTCCTTCTATTTTCTTTCACTAAAAAGCCTGCTCACCTAATTAATCGACCTCCCCTTCCACCACAAATTAACAATCATCATTGGGAAAGTGCAATACGAAGAAATGATAGTTTTTCATCCGTTGTCAATCCATCCAATTTCCTATTACCCCAGATGCATCCAAATAGTATAATGCAACAGAAACCTCCTTTTATGAATCAGGCTCAAGCAAGTGGTGTTGTGCCAATGCGACGACCAATTCCAATGCCTGGAAATAATATGAACACAAGACCAATGCGAAATATGAGCGCATCAGTCTTCAATCTCGACCAAAGCTCTGCACAAGTGCAGCCAGGTTACCAGCAACCGAATCCATGGGGTTACAATCAAATGTCTCAAGCACAATCGATGGCACAACTTAATATGATGAATCAATGGAACATGCAACAAACACCATGGTTAGCACAGCAACATATGAATGGATCAAATATGAGTCTTAATTTATCGCCGCAGCAATATTTCAATAACGATCAGCAAATGTTTAGTCCATGGCCACAGCAGCAGTATCCATATATGATGAATCCAATGATGAATGGTAAAATATTATGTTACTTTATTGAAAAAATTTATTAATTTAATATTCATTATTTTCAGGAATATCACAATCACGAGTTCAATCAAGAAATCATTCAAGAGCAGCCTCGCCTGCATTAAGTGTCCGATCAAGAAGATCAGTGACGAGCACGAGAACTAAGAAATATGAACCAAAAGATCTAACAGACGATGAAGATTCCGACATTGAGCACTTTACAGACGACTCAAGATCAAGGATGAAGAGACACGAAGTTAGAGCTGGACGTCAGAGACGTCTTTCGGAACAATTTGATTTGGATCATCGTGATACTGAAGTTATTAATAGAATTCAGCGTATGAAAGAAAAATCAAAATATATTCGCGAAAGACGTAGCGGATCATTGACAAACTTTCCAACTACACGTGATCGTGACAGTGGCAGCATGACACCATCCGATGACGACTTGCGTAAAATCTCAACTAAATTTCGAAAAGCTTCATTAATTTCGCCAACGCCGCAAAGCAAAAAAAATCTTTCGGATTCAGCTTCCGAAAAGCGAATGATTGCGAAGGAAACCATAAAACCCAAATCTCCAAGCTCAAAATCATTTCAAACGGAATTGATTGATAAACCTATCACAACAGTCAAATCTAATGTCAATCGATTGCCATCTGAATCAGCGTCAGAACAAGAAGTTACCATCGAAAGTTCAAAACCAATTGTCTCAAAGCCTTTAACAAACCCGAGACAGACTGAGTTGGATGAAGCAATCAATATTAAACCTGTTGCGTTGATGACACAAATAAAGGAGAAAAAATTGATTTCTGAAAATCGAAGCCCTAAAATTTCCAGTGCAAATCAAACGACAAAAAACAACCCACCAGAAATAGCTGAAAAATCAAATGCGACACCACCTGAACCGTCATCAAGCATTAAAAACGAAATCAAAATTGGAAGCGACAATCCATCGACTTCAAATCAAAATTGTCAATTTGAAACGCAACAAATCTGTGCGAATGCCGCGTGGGAGTGTGAACATTGCACGTTCGTCAATGATCCATGTGAGAAGATTTGTAGCATATGCTGCAAAACGCGCGTCGAAGTATTGGAACAACTGCCAAAATCAGAAGATCCTGACATTGACATCAACGAATTCAATGATTCAATTTCGGAAAATGATAATGACGCTAAGCAAAAAGGTAAGATCAGAAAAATATCCTTTTTGCCCGGTACTAAAGCTCATTAGTGTGTGCTTGTTTAGTGTTTACATTGCGAGACTTCCCGCACACTCACCACGTACACATACACACATTCGCTCATTTATACATATATTCAGACACCACTACCTAGGACCAGTTTTTTATACATTTTTATACGTTCACGAACAATCATAATATTTAACTACAAGCAAGAAAGATATTCATTCATTCATTGTTGATGTTTGTATGACTTTAAAAGCAACAAGAATATTAATAAATCCTTAAAGATTTTCTTTCTTAACGGTTGTTAACCTTGTCTTTTTTTTATCGTTGTCATACATTTTTTTTGCAGAAAATGAGACGCTCGCAAATATTGATTCGCAGCACGAAGCTTTCGAGGGAGCCACGTTTAATGATTTTGAGATTACTGAAAACGAAATTCAGCAAAATATCGAAGAAATTTCACAGAGCTTGAAGACTTTTAACGATTCTAATCAAGAAATTCCTCCGCAACATGAGGAGATAGCAAATGCGAAACATTCAATTGCGTGTGGGCCGTCACCAGACAGAGAAATAGAACAAATTTTTGCTAATGAAGCTGATAAAATGACGCACGAATCGCCATTCGTTCCAGTGCGTGATGTTCAGAGTCGCGAATCAAAAATATCCATTGGAACATCGCCACCTCCTCAAAGCATTTCAACTCAGGTAAATAAGAGCATCATTAAAACTTTGAAAACGAAATATAAATGTAAAATTTAAATTAATTTCATTAGACTTATGATGCATCACCATTCGATGTTGAACCAGATCCGTTTCAATATCAGCCAGAAGTGCCAGCAGGCAGATTTTCTAATCGAGGCTTAAGAAGAAGTCACTCTTTTGTGACATCATCACGTCAAACGGAGCCAGCTTCATCCATGTACCGTTCAGCAAGCCGTCAAAGCTTCTCCAGTGAATTTCAGGTAAATGCCAAAATTACTTCGTTTATGCAAGCAAATAATTTTACATTTGTAAATCCTCGAATTTTATTCCTCAATTAGATTCCTTCGGTATCTAGAGACATAAGTCCCGATAGATTCCCAAAAGAGCATGTATTAACCGATATATTTGCGAATGCCCATAATAATAAAGAACTAGTTCAATCCATTATTGACAGTTACAACGCTAGCAAGCACGAGCAGCAATTCAATCGTTCCATGGTGAATTTCAATCCTTTACTGTGTTTGTCTCTGTGTGTTGATGATGATTTTGAAATGCAAATCTAATGAAAGAATCATATTTTTAATTTAGGATTTTGAATCGATGAGATTTGAGAGTTTAATGAATCAGAGACGAGCAGAGCAATCATCAAATGCAGGAAATCATTTGGCGAAATTATTGAGAGTATGTTTTGCTTATTGATATGCCTGAAGCTTATAACCCTGGAATTTGAACTTTATTTTTTCCTCTCAGGAAGCCGAACAGTACAAATACACAGCCGAGAATTGCAGGCTGCACTCAATCATTGCGATGGCTCCAATCCCATCATGTGGCTACGAGAGAATTGGCAAAAATTAATTGAAACTGTTCAACATTTGGCAACAAAATATGGACACGAGTTGAAATTAAATATTATCGGTACAATTTCAGCAATTGAAGCAAGAGAAGCGCTCCGATTGCACAAGGGAAACATTTGGCATGCCGTTACACAATGCATTGAACAGCGTCAGAAGAAATACAATGAAATTGCAGCGCGCGGAAACTTTGCACGAGAGGATATTGTAACAAGCTTAACGGCCCATCATGGGAACATGGAATTGGCTTTAATTGAATTAAATAAAACCCAATTGAAGCCATTTCTAATGAGAATTTGGGGACCACCGTCGGGCGTTGATAATGAGAGTGGAAATTTTATGCTTCAGCACGAGGCAAATGGAATTGGTGAGTTGTCTAGACGATACATTATTGAAAGCTCTACAAAGGAATGTCATAATATTGTAAGCATTTGAGTAGTTTGCTGAGTCAGACACTGTCGCTTATATTTTTCCATACAAATGCCACAAGCCGCTCATTATAACTAACAGTATCCACGGAAATTTTAAGTCTTTTCAATTTTGCTGAGCTCTTCTTTTAGTCTGTTTTCAAAATTATTTCAGGATACGTTTTAAAGATTACTAAGTAACTAATTTTTCTTACATTTCTTCCAGATCATAATATTCAAGATTACTTGAACAATCTAATAATGAGTACAAGCAATGATGGAGATATGGGTGCCTATTTCAGTCCATCGCCTAAGTCGATGAGCTTTCAATCGTCCTCAATTGATGATCCAATTTCAGAGGGGCACATTAATGATGAGCCATTCTCTGCCGTGGGCCATAATTCGGAAAATAATGCCAATTTGCTAAAGGATATCGAAAATCTCATTTATAATATGGAAAGGAAGCAAACACAGGACGCTGATAGCATGATGCTAAAGAACATTGATAATATCCTTAGTAATATTAAATTAAATGAGTCGAGACCTCATTCACCTCAATCAAATTTAAGTGCTGAGCCCATAAGGATGAAGAGCCCTATAACACTGGCGTGGAGTCGCAGCGATGATAAAATTAAAACTGATTCTCGCAATATCATCGATGATGTTCGGAATTTTGTAACAAGTAATATTCAGGATATTGTTCCAGCTCTTGTGGGCCAAGTAGAGCACGATTTAAAAAATCAACTTTATGATGCAAACGATGATCCAATGGACTCAAATCTTGCCGATTTCCTTAGAGACCGTCATGATGTTGAATTTATGGAACGGAATGTTTCGTCTAATGAGCATAAGAATGCGGCACAACAAGAAGATGAAACATTTTCAGATTTTAATGATGAAAACAACGATTTAAATGACTTCTGGCGAGAACGCTACGATGAGGAATTCTTTGCGGCCAACAATGAAATTGTCGTCAGCGACACAACAGAAATAAATAACTCACAAAATCATGATAATATTATCAATGAACAAGATAATTTTGGAGAAATTCTAACAACAAATGAGGAAAATAATGGGAGCAATGACGCAATGTTGGTCGAAACTCAAGTTGAAGAAACAACAGCTGTCAATTTTCAAGAACTTAAGACACAAACTCTACCAGATATGCTACAGATTTCCAGTTACCGCCAGCTAGAACCACTTAAGTATAATTCGAGTTTCAATTACAAGATATCGAAGAAAGCCCCAAAGAAAAGCAGAAGAGAAAGAAACTTTAAGAAAAGAAATAGTTTTTTATTGGAGAATGTCTTGATGGGAATTTCGTCAAAATCTGACAAGAGCGAAATGCCGGAATCAATTGTATTGGATGGGGAAATTGGCGAGTCCACTTTAAGCACGCAACCTACAGAATCTGCCGTCAGCACCATTAATCATTCGAGTATTATGACTGAAAATGTTGAAAGCAATTCTGCGCCGATTCAAAATGAAATTAATATTGCTATGGTGGGTGAAAGTCCTACAGCGAGTGATTCAAGAAATATTATTAATGAGATTGCACAGGCAAGTGAACAATTTGAAGGTTCATCGACAACAGCAGCATTTGAAAACGTTTCAAATCAATTTATTGAAACAACAATTGAGACAGTTGTTGAAATCATAATAAATGATGAACATGAAGCTCCACAGCACATTGTTAATGGTCACGATGAATACGCATTGGCATCTTTTCAAGAGCAGGAAATTATCAATGAAATTATGTTACCCATTCCAACGAGTAGCTCGAGTGTTTCACTTCTCACCGAATCCGATACTTCGAAAGCGCCACAAAATTTATCGGAACTAGTTGAAGACACACAACGCTTGATAAAGCAAATGAAAGATGAAATCAATGCGATTTATGTGTCAGATGAAGATTATACCACCAGCGAGGAAGACTCAGAAGAAAGTTATTCAGGCGAATGGATCGATGGTATGGAAATCGATGGCGATGAATACGCAAATGAAGGCTCCGATTATGATGACTGGTCAGGTGATTATATCGAAACACAACAAACGGATAGTTATCAAGAAGAGACACTAATGGAAGACTCATTTGTCGACGATTCAAATGAATTGAACAACAATGAGGCAAATAGCGAGCTATTTGATGCAGCAATTGCTGGCAACTCTCCAACTGCCGTGGAAGTTAACGAGACAGAAAATGCACCATCGGAAAATGTTGTTCATGCCAAATTAGAATTAACGCCATTGTCGGCCAATCAGTTCAAAGTTGACGCTAGTTTTGAAAGTGATAATGAGTTGATGCATGAATTTGTTAACGCAAATGATGATAATTTAAATAATGTGATGAGTCAATCGGATGCTGTTGTGCTGCAAGAAAATCAAAATGACACTCAAGTGACAATTATGAATGTGCTAAGTGGCCATAATGAACCAAGTATAATAAGTAATGATGAAATTGTGCCAATGAATAGCATTACGGCAATAGTAAATGAAGTCATTAATGATGTCATTAGCAGAGTGTCTTTAGAAAATGATGAAAGCATCGTGTCAATAGGAAATGACGATAATCATTCACAAATCACAGATTATATATTGGAAATTGAACCGGATCATGACTTGACAAATATTGATAGTGTTATAAATAATTCAGGAAATATTTTGACGGAAGTAATGCCAAAAGTTTCTGATGATGTCGACAATGAATCGATTACTTCCGGAAATATGCTGAGCGATGTTGAGAATGCGGAAAGCGTAACAAGTTTCGATGTTAATACAATTTCCATCGACGCAAAAGTCGCAAGTAATTCTTTTAGTGAAAGTGATTTGTCGACGAATGATGGTGAAAACTCAGAGTCGCTGAAAAATGATGATGCTGTTGCGGATGGTGGCAGTGGCGAAACAATTCCCGTGGAATTTAATGGTGAAACAACAGCAAGTGCTACAACAAAAATCTCATTAATTACTGACGTAAAAAGTTCAGAAGAAAAAACAGAGGCTCAAGTTGGGGCCACAGCGAAATCTGCGACGATGCCAGATGATAATCAGATTACAGCCAGCACAAGCAAAGTGCAAAATCCAAAACCAAAAGGTGCCATTGCGAAAACCAAAATACCCGAAAAGGTCAAAAATAACAAACTCAAGATTGTGAAATCGAAAGACGCTTCGCAGGAGCAGCAAAGTGAAGCAGCAATACTCGAAGAAGAAAAAACCCCCAAAGAAATAAAACAAAAATCCAGTTCAAACAGTCGAAAGAACTCGGTCAACGATGTGCTAAAGAAGAGTTCACCTGAAGCGACTCCTCGAAAAAAATCAATGCCCGGACCATTTGGATTAGTTTTGGGTAAAACAAGTCACGTGAAAAACATGCAGAATCAGTTTCTAAGTAAGACAATCGATGCACCAATATCCAAGACAACACCAACTAAGGTGAGAACATCAAAACTAGTTGCGCCGAAATCTCTCATGAAAGAATCGACATTTGCTAATAAGTTAACGAAATTAATCACTCCATCAGCGAGTGCTGCAATTGAAGCCATTAAAGAGGCAGGTGCAGAAAATTTGAAACTTCCAAATCGTGATTACAGTAAAGACAAAGTTCCAAACAAAAAGTATATGGAACATTGTTTCAGCGATGAATATGGTACAACAGATGACGAGGATGAACGTTTGAAAGCGCCCTTGCAAATTTTTCCCATCTTAAAGCGTCCTACTCAAGATTCCGATGATGAAACATCCGACGTAAGAAGAATATTATTGTGAAACAAAAAAAAAAAAAACGAAAAATTTGTATTTTATGGTCGCAAACATTATTTTTTATCTCATTTTGTGTCATAGCAAAAAGTTAACAGATTCATAATGGAAGGTTTGGTGCCGAACCATTTGGCAGCTGAGCTTGCTGTTTCGTTAATCGAATTGAAATTCCCAAAAGATTCGGCACTGTGGGCGTCATCGCAGGCCACAACACTCGACGACGCAATCGAGCTGCTACAACAAGAGTGCGAGCTTTGTACTGATAAACATCCTCTGAATCAAATGATTACAATGTTGAAATGCGAGCATCAATGCTGTAAAGATTGTGCTTCAAACTACTTTACGATTCAAGTATGCTTCATTGGTTCTTTATTAACTGAAGGAAATTCAATTAATTTTATGATTGTTTACAATTCTCCATTGCCTCAAGGTTCCAGAGCTAGGTAATTGACAGTAACTTTTGTGCAAGCAAATCTAGCTCTCGACCCATGTCACAATTTCTTTTTTTCTCTCTTTTTTTGTGGTTAAACAAACATTAATTTACTTATTTCTTCTTCGTTTTCCATCACGCTCGCCAACTTTACTTTCCATTTACTCCTTCAGATCACAGACAGGTCGATTAATGATTGTGTTTGTCCATTCTGCAAAATGCCCGAACTTCATGATTCCGACGAGGACACGATTTTGGAGTACTTTTCTAACTTGGATATTTTGCTGAAAAACATTTTGGATGTCGATGTACATGACTTGTTTCAACGGAAAATACGTGACAGGACACTTTTGAGGGATCCTAATTTCAAGTGGTGTGTTCAGGTAACTACGGAGAAGAAAATGAGAGAATGAATGGAAGGACGTTGAGTGAAATGGACCATTAGGGACATCGAAGGAAGGATGAGTGAATTGAAACAAAAAAAAAAAAAAGAAAAGCTCTCAAGAGCTTTTTATATCCTATAAGAAGATTGTTTTCATTATTTGCAATGATTTATGGTAATTTTTGACCGTTTGCAGTGCTCATCTGGATTTTTTGCACGGCCCAAACAACGTCGTCACATTTGTCCGGATTGCGGTTCAGTGACGTGTTCGAAGTGCAGAAAAACTGTGAGTTCAAGTGATGGCGAGTATTTTGTTGTTTTAGATATATATTCACGAGAAAATAAACAAACAACTCGACTGCATCTCGCAATTTAAAAACTTTTATTACCACAAAAACCAATTCCTTTTTCATTTATTCTGTCTCTTGATCTGTGAATTTGTGGAAATGTAGTGGGAAAAACAACATGAAGGATTAACATGTGAAAAGTATCAAGAGTGGAAGGAGGCAAACGATCCCGACATACAAGCTGAAGCGGTGGCAAAGCATTTGAAACTGAACGGAATCGACTGTCCAAAATGCAAATTCCGATACGATCTTGCCCGTGGCGGTTGTATGCACTTTACATGTTTGCAATGCAAATATGAATTCTGTTATGGCTGCAACAAACCCTTTATGATGGGAGCAAAGTGTCAAGTCTCATCGTATTGTGCTCGATTAGGTTTGCATGCTCACCATCCGAGAAATTGTTTGTTTTATTTGCGTGACAAAGAACCACATGAGCTACAAAGCTTATTGAAGGTATGTTAAACGGAAAACTACAGCTGAGAGCTTTTCAGCATAAATAGATTTTGAAGAGGACAAAGCCTTTGGAGGATACGAATATAACGTAACAAAGACAGATTATTAGATTATATTCACTTGACCGCTTTACCTTAGATACGGCTACGCAATATTTGAGTGTTTCCTTTATGCGACGATGTCCTGCATGTTTTTGATTATGGCAATTTTCAAATTTTGTTCCGAAAATTCCAGATAAACAGCATTGAGTTCGACACGGATCCACTTTCCTCACAAAACGATGGTGCCAAAGCAATTGTTCGCTGTCCAATTCAATTACAAAAGGAGACTCCTTCAGGACTTGTGGACACAATTTGCAATAACGATGTGCACGACAACAATGCTGGTTTATGCAGGTAAGATTCAATTTAAAATGACTATAACGATTCTTCAAGAATGCCATAATGTGTTTAAGCTTTAAAATAATTGGTTCAGGTGAATACGAGAAGTTGTGAAACCTTTTCTAATCATCAAAATATATATAAATATCTATCACTGTGTGGAAAACTTTTCAGAACTTTCCGAATCACCTGACACAACTCTGAGAGTAAAATTTCAAATTTTCAAAGTGATTAATTTTCGCTTACACCACAAATTTCAGAAATCACTATATTGAATATTTGTGCCTGTTGATACGGCAAAATGGTTTGGAAACGTTAAGCATTTTAAAAGCGGACGATTTAGAAACGGTTGTGCGAAGGGAAAATCATAAACTGCCGCCGAAACCTTATGGCATACTTGAGAATTTTTACCGACGGTCGTTGTTAGAGGTAATTTACGAAGAATTTTTTTTAAAATATTTCTCTTTTTCCTTTTTTTTTGAATCCTGAACAATTTACACCTTCAACCACTTAACGCTCTACTTGAATGCTTCAACTGTATTCGTGATGGAATTTTCGGATCATGCAACTTGCTTTTTTATTATAAATAATACGCGTCTATTTGTTTATTATATTGCGCCGCGCCATACACATTCGACTAGATCGCATTACGTTGAGTATTTGGTATCAAGAGTGTATCAGGCAAATATCGATCCATTACCCATTTTGGATCTCACCGATTGTGTGCAGGAATTGCGAAGACGCGGATTACAACTTCCCGAACGCGGGCCTTGGGATACCGATCCAATTTATCGTGAGATGTGTCAAAAAGTAATGCTTAATTGAAAATTTTCTATACGCTCTAAAACCCTTCATCGCTCGCTTCAGTTTTATATGGCAAATTTATTAACTTATCATTGCAACATTTCTAATTTCCCCAAAAGCTAACAATTCACTCAAATCGTGAATATATTGGATAAGTATATACCTCGTACCTGAAACAAAGTATTGGAAAAAAAATAAGAAAAAAAAAATTCAAACTAAAATCTGCAATTCTCTCCATGCAAATAAAATTTTACGAGCTCTCGAGACATTGTATACTAAAATGCTTGAAAATCTATTCATTTTCAGATTGTGAAAGACCATATCCCATTGGACTGAAGGTTGCCTGGCATAAAATTGGAGAACATTAAATTGATTTTGAAATGCTTTGTGAGCGTTGCTCTGGTTAAAGATTCTAATAAATAAAGTTTCAAGTTTCATAAAATCATATTCCTTAAAGTTTCATGTTTCAGACTCGGGTCGATGGCTGAGATTTATCTAGAGAATTAAGCCCCCCCCCCGCTCTTTGGTAACGAACTGTTTTCAGTGGTAACAAGTTTCAAAGAAACTTCTCAGATTTTTATCGGCACACACATAAAATATTAATCGTTGATTTCTATTGAAACGAGCATCAGACCCCGATAAACGATCAATTCTGACATTGAACCTTCAATACAATGCGAGCGACTGCTGAATGATGAAAATAAAAAATTATAAATGAAAAAAGAAAAGCTCAAACGTGAGCGAAAAATGTTTATTTATTTTTGTTCCATCATAAAATTGAGCTTTATTACTAAGCAATTTATTTTCATTTCGACTTCATGCCGAAAAACTTCAAAAGAACGCACGCGAAAATCGATGATTCGAGCTTGTTGAAACATCAAGAAAAAAAAGTGACGTTAAAGAACTTCCATCAACCAAAAAATGAGAAAAGCTTTTGCTTTGCATACCGCATAAATTTTGCAAGTTAATTTATTTTATTATACCTCACTTTTACGGGCAGAAAGTGCGGTGGCACTGAAACCCATATACAGTCATCTAGCTCGATAATAGCGACGATCTATAAAAAACACATATATGTGAATAATTTAATAATTTTTCTGTTGGTTTTTTTTACATGTAAACTTTGAATGAGGCGAATTTTGGCAATGAAATTTCAGTTCGTGTAGCAATGATTCACTTCTTCTTTTGTTCATAAAATCCATATAAAATGGAAAATCCATTTTTTTTTTGGAAATGAAAAAAGTTTTACGTTTGTAGATATTTTCTCTTTGATGTGAATTATTGTTGAATTAGCATAAACCGCAGATGAATTTTTTCCTATAATTTTTTTTTTCTCAATAAAAATGTTTTGCGTTTTATATTTAAGCTTTGAGATTATCAAAAGAAATGCACTTGTGGCATGGGCAACATAAATTTGAAATTTCTTTATCGATTGCACAAATTCTATTCTCGCACACAACAAGTATTTGCATATTTGCGAGCCCACAGAAAAGTGAGCGTAAATAATACTTTGGAAAAATCCAAAGTATTTTCGAAAAGGAAACATTGAACCGCAAAAAGAAAACTTATTTAGAAACTTTAGATCAATTTGAGAATTTGCTTTTTTCTTGATAAAAACTTTCTTTATTTTATGTTGAAAAAAAAAAAAAAATTAATTTTTCATTATTAATTTTTAATTTAACTTGATTTTCTTCAGCACATGAAAAGCATTTCTTGGCTCATTTGTGAGCAACCAAAAATCTTTGAAAATTGATAAATATGTAAAACAAAGAAAAGTTTTCAGCAGCAGCAACAGAGGAGTCAAATGAGGGAGACTTAAATCAGCGTTTAGCTATTTATATAGCAAACATGTTGATGATGGAGATGTACAATCCCTGAGGAAATCACGCTTTCATTAATTTTCCATTCTTTTGTTATGTATAAATCTTGAATGAATTTTTCGGGTGGAAGAGCAGTGCTTTTGTCTAACATCCAGATAGTAAGATATAGCGAATGGACTGCGAGAGTGAATCCATGGTGGGCGATCCCATTGAAGCTAGTAAAAATATCGACAAAATACCATGGAGCCGAGAGCAGATGATGATTACGTCGTAAATTATATTGCAAAATATTCGATAAATTTTCTTCTAATGCTCATCAAATTTATCCAGAGCTATGCTCTTAAGAATAATTAATAATTCATCAAAAAGATTCCTGGTGAATGATTAGATATTCGCCGCCTTTATTTCATTTTCTCTTTTGCGTTCGGCAACGACGTAGCACTAAGTGGGAAAGAAGCTTTTCTTCACAATAAATCACTCAAACACGACGCAAATTTAATTAATACATTTAACATGAAATTTTCCTATCAACGCACAAATTACTTGGAAATTTAGTGAATTTAGCAATATGAAACAGGACTAATTAAATAACAAAACTTTTAATAAACAATCAAGTGGAATGAAACATAAATAATGATATTCCCTCTTATAGATATCTATATATATATTTCTCAAATAGGACTTAACATGCTATTATTGCAAGATATTTGTGATATTTATATGTAAAAGTTTTCAATGGGTGTCAATTAAGTGAATATTTTGAGCTCTGATATTCGACCATTGATTTGATGATTCCATCCATAGATGGAGAGATTTTATTGGCGACCATAAATACGTTTCTTCTCCTTTTATGATGACCATCATCGTAAAAAATCAATAGCAATATTTACCATATGCTTTGATATGTGTTATTTACAATGCTCATCCAACATTTGTGGTGCCGTGTCGGTAATGGGTGTTGGAGTATGAAAATAAAATAACAATTTCGAATTTCTACGTGATTCGAGGAATTTTGAAACAAAAAAAAAAACATTGGGCGGTCACTGACCACACAATTCGAGTTGAGCGCTCTTGTTTTTATTATATAGATAATGTTGACAATATTTTTCTCTGAAATGAAATCGATTGAAAAACTTTAGTATTCAATTATTCCTGAAACATGCTTACAAATTTCCAACAATATTCGATTTGTCTGGTCCCGGCAACATTTGCAAGTTGGACTGAATTCTTTTGACTCTTTAAGTTTAAGGAATGTCGAAAATAACGAGAGCCAAAATCTAAAAGTTTGCACTTACAAAAAAAAAAGGAAAAGAAAACTTCCGGGAAAGGCGCAAAACAATTGCTGTTAAACAAAAATTAACAAGAAAAACTTTTGTGAATTTGAATTCACAAATGTAGTTGCCGGAGTGCGAAGGAAACACACCTGTGTCCTTTCCTAACAAATATTTGGGGTGATTGTTATACATGCCAAGCATTCATTGTACCCAGTTCATGTCTCGTTCGTAGCGGTACTGGTGCAAAGGCACAAAGCGTAACAGGCAGATAAGATATGAGAAATGTTTAAAGATATTAAGTTTTATTTTTATGCAAGCACAATCATACACACATATTTACTTTTTTTTGCGGCCATTTAAATCCCAAACTTGGGACTTGGGCTGATAGTGAACCCTCGTGTACCGCAGAGACTTTATATATACTTTATATATATTTAAGCAAAAAAAAAAAAAACGAAAGAATGGAACACAAATCTGATAAATATAATTTTAAGATCAAGAGCGAAACAAAACAAGAACAAAAAAAAATGTAATTTAGGTTTGTCGGAAGATCATTCAGATAGATAGATATATATCTACAAGTTTGCCATTTTCGTTCACTCCCAGGTGGTTTTTATATTTCACTGCACAGCTTTTTATGTGATTTTTATTCTGCTCATGCTACTCGACAGCACTGAAGTGAATCTCTGCAAAGTTATATACACATTGAAAACATGGAGCATTGTGTGGTCAGATGAGGATACTTTAGCTGCTCTTCCAGGAGGGCACATTGTATTAAAAAACACTTTATCAAATTAAATTTGATTGAAATGAGTGAGCATTCAATTTATGTATTCCTTTTCTCAGCCAATATATTTCGAACAGATAAAGAAAATAATTTTGGAAAGGGAAGTTTAAAAAATAATTCCGGCAGTTTTATGTGGTTAAGGATTTCATCCAGGAACTCTCAAAATTAATCACAATCTTCGCTTTTATATTTCCCATCCTTCTTTACTTCCATTAAAACATGTTTGCGAAATTAATTGTTTAACTGTTTAAATAAATGTCTTTCGGGATTTATTAAAATTGTGTTTCAACCTATGAACGAAGCGCTCCAAAGAGATACATTTATCAGCTTCATGTGCTGAAGAAGAACTTTGACAGCGCGAAAAACTTTTGAAAATTTATTTCCTGACCTTGATGAAGTTAAAATTACATTTCATTATTTTTCACTCACTTTCATGTGGAAATTTGATATCATTTAAAGTCTACAAATATTTGAAATTAGCTTAACTGCGCATGTCTATTCCATATCAGTAATCCTTCCAGTGTCGGCAAACTTTCAACTGAACTTTCTTAAGAATTGCACGAAGGCAGTCTTTATTGTGTTTTGTATGCTGCTGGAAACTTTAACTTTTGTAAAGAAATTTTATTTTATGTCACATCAAAAAAAAAACTTTTAGGTCCATTATTTTAATTATTCATGACAGAAGAAAGGAATTTAACTCCCTTTCTGATGTTCTTATGAAGCCCATGGTGCCATTTGACACTATCGTTGTTCTTTGTGTTCTCATGGTTTATTTAGATATCTCGATTAGGTCTTCAAAAGCGTGTATCATCAAGGGAAGTGAGGAAATGGATCGAATTTTCTTTTTTTCAATATTTATAGAACGACATCTAAACAAAGTGTCAGTCTTCTTTGATAGGTCATCTATCCCTTTGTGTCGATCCAATGTCACTTTAAACCCCTTGATACTGTAAAACATCATGTTTTGAGGATTTTGTCCTTTGTATTTCACAATTCTTTCCCATTCGCAGAGTAGATAGATCAAAATTCGTCTTCTTATGAGCTGTAATCATGAGCCCCATTCAAGTTTTATCGTGTGAATCATCGTGGAAAACCGTAAAAAATTTTTTTTTTTATTTAATAAAATATTTGAAGATGAAAAATGGAACACAACTGGGTAGTATCCTTTCTGTTCGTATACATATATACGCATAAATCCAAACCCTTATTATCATTATAGCTTCTATAGTACATTCATTCGTTGTGGAAAATTCTGCATGCATAATATAAGCATCAATTTGGTTATTATGAGGCTTGCATGAATCCAGGCTTTTGATTTTGTTATTCTGGCATTGGTGACGCAGTCAAGTATAAGATTTTTTTTCCTCAAGCTAAACGATTTTCGTTCGATTGATTTTCCTTTGTTTACTTGCCTTCAAAAAAATACATAAACAATGTTTTGTGATCAAACCGAGTGAATGGCACAAGCGAGAATAACAAGCAAAAAAAAAAAATCCGAATTGAAAACGATTGCATTTGCCTTTACTATTATTTATTTTACAGAATAAACATCTCTGGTTGCTTCATGCTTGATGCTGATGTGGAAATGTGAAAATATATCAACAATGGAAAAAGGGTTTTTTTTTTACGGAACATAAAAAATGCTCATAGCAATATCACAACTATAAATTTGCGCCTGACTGGGTGAAGGCAAATTTCTACTTTAACCGAGGAATTTTATTTGAAATATTTTATTCATCTTCTTTTAGTTTATAGTAAACATCTTGCGGGATTTTCCTGTTATGCCGATTTAATATAAATAAATAAATTTTTCTTTGCCGAAATACGAAGGGAGTGGGATGATGACGGCGACGACTGGAACACAAAATTCAGCAAATTAAGCAACTGTTATTTATGGAGCATGAATTATTGGATCCCGAAGTAAATAAAACGGTCTTGCAGTTGAGCGCAAAGTTCGCAAAGTGAAATAAAATACACATTTTTGTGATTTAACGGCAACCTGATTGTGTAATAAATAGTTCATTGTATCGCAATAAATCTTTTCAGTTTTGTTAATTGGTTTTTATACCTTAGCTGTTTGTTTATTTCTTTAACATCGTTGATCTTTGCAATCGATTATTTTTCCACAATTATACAAGAAGATTCAATCAGCAATAACAATTTGTTTTTGTTACTTAAAAGCACGAGGATTTGTTTGGGATGTTTGCTAAACTTTAATGACATTTCGAACATCTTCTGTAATTGTGTCCATTACAAGAATTAACTTTAAATCCTTGAAAAATCCTTGTATACTTAGCACTCATTTCTCTAGAAATCCATCCCCACAAAGTTTATCACTTAATTACAACTTAAACAGAAACTTTGCAAATGACGATAAAAATTATAACAAGAATAAAGTTTACTCCTTTTATTATAGTCTGGTTGTTTGTATCTTCAGTTCTGTAGATGACTGGTGCGCAAACTTTTATATATTTTGATTTATAAAGTATTTAATAATCAGCTGAAATGTTCTTTTACTTTAAAGTTTTGTACTGAATATACATTTTTCTGCTGCGGAAAGGAGCTTATTACAAAACTATGTATGGAAGTTTTCAAGAACTTTTCGAAATAAGCCAGATCAGTGTATAAGTGAATAGTTTTTTTTTTTATAACGTATACATATACATCTTTTCCTGCTCTCATATATTCGTTGCATAAATTGAAAGAACTTTGCAAATAAATAAATAGTTGCTCAAAAAGTTTCTGTAACATTACCATTTTCCGACTTGTATGCATGTCGATTGCCAGTGACATGAAATTAACAATACGATTTTACATGAGCTTTGCGAATTGTAAAAGGAAGAACCTTACTGCTTAATCATCCAGCCAGTGCAAATATTTTCGACTGTAAATGTGAAACATTATATCACATAGTTTGATGAAATCCAAAGGGTGCAATTTTTTTTTTATTATTTAAAACACTTTATTTATATTTCATCTCTCTTTAAATTTTCTTTTTGACTATGATGTTGTCAACTTGACATTTGCAATTTACATTGTTTTTTATTCTTTCATTTAATTTAATTAATATTTATAATCTATGGTAAATTCAAATCATGTTTTCATTTGTGTGTGTATTTTATACATTTATTTCTATCATGTTTTCTGTTTATGTGGGATTTAACTTAAATTGAATTGTCACTGGTTCCCATGAGAAATGTTCCACAATTTTTTATTGGGGAAAACTATTAATATTTTTTTTTTTTTTTTGTGCTGCTTTCATTAATCCAAACAACTTTTGGTGCTGATGGCAGAAAATATTTATTTTCACTAGCACCGGCGACGAACTAAATCTGGGACAAAACTCAAAATCAGCAAGCAACATAAACTCATGAATGTAGATATTTAAAATTTTATGCTTTTTTGCCTTGTTCATGATATGTTTTTCATTACTGAATAATTTTACGACCGGAAATGAAAAAAAAAAAACCTGTTCATTGATTACAGCGCGCACTTGTGTTCATCGAGCTTTTCCGAGAGTGTAAGATAGAGAGGGAAAGAGAAAAAAAAATGCTTTCAATTCGTATCATTGCAATAGTTTTTTTTTTTTTTCGTTATTTGTTTTATTTATCACAATAAAATTTGACGAGTTTTACTCTTATATTTCTATAAAACATTTTTCCCAAACTATGGGGTGAGGTGTACATTTGTGATGTCATGATTTCCAAATAATTTTCCTTCCAGAAATTCTACTGAAAGTTTTTTTGCAACAATCTTTGAGAATTTGACACAACTAATGGACACACCCCATACTTAGTCATTCCATAAAAAATGATAATTCTTTTTTTTTTGTTTTGTATATTTCTGCACTGTATGTATCCGAGGGTGGAACTGAGAGAAAAGCACGCGAAAAATCGCAAAATAATTTGGAGCGCGCGATCATCATAATGGCGATAAAATATTTGCTGAAGGGAAAAACCAATAAAAATTGTGATGATTTTTTTCTTTGTTCAACAATAAAATGAATGTTCCAGTAAAAACATAGCATAACTAATGTTTACTTTTCATTACATTTTTTTTTTAATTTGATCCCCGCGCTCTAAACACATCACTGATTGTGATACTGTCTGCGGGAAAAATCTTAAAAGAATATTTGCTGATGGCACTTGGTGCCGGAATAACAAATTTATTTTAATGATTTTCGCTGCCAGACAAAACCAGACAGTGAGAGACGAGGACTCGCATGAAATAAGCATGGACGACGCGCGGGATATTCATGAAACGAAATTTATTAAATAAGAAATTAATTTCGTCATTCGAATTAATTTTTTTGTCATCATCATCATTTAATCATTTTAATCAATTTTGTGATGAATTAATAAAACAAAAAAAGGAAGAAAATTCATATTCATATGTGTGTCTGATGTGCATAAACAAGCATTTTATGTTTATTGTTTAAATGAAAAAATTTTATGTGCATTTTCCCAAAAAAAAAAAGAAAAAAAAGTGACTCGCCACCTTTTTGAATGGACTTTTTTTGGTTTATTTATTTTATTTTTTTAACAGTTATTTACACATTGGTCAAAAATCATCCTATTGCGAGAGATATAAATTTATGTTGTATTTTGTTGTGTGTATGTGTCAATTTTGATAATTCGATTAACGTGATGCGACTGATTGAAATTTTAATTCAGAATTCTTGTTTAAATTGTTCTGTGCTCTGAGCTGTATAATCACGATAAGATAAAATGGAAAGTTTCTGTACGACTTTAATTTGGAATTTTCGTAATTGGAAAACTTTTTTGAATTGCTAGAATTTACTCAACAACGTTAATTAAAGAAATGTCAATTCAAATCCGAATGATGAGGAACTGAAAACGTTAATGGGGGAATTTGGGCTTCGGAAAAGACTCGTCTCGAAGAAATGATTTTTATTTCAATTTTCGTTTTCTTTCCAGAATAAATGCGCTCAAAATTAGAGAAAACAAAATTAGGACTCGTCGATAATTCCTTTGTGCGAATTAATTTGTCTTTCTTTCTTTTCGTAGAAAGTGATAAGAAGTTTTATTGTGTCACAGAATGTGAACGCGCGCGCGCTATTAAATACATTAACAAAACCATTCGACCCGTCCTTTTGGCCCGATTGCTAATTAGGAAATTTACAACGTTCAAATGAGGAAAACTTTAATTTGTTTTCATCATGTCCTTGGTCCTTGAAAGCGACAGTATGAACGACCTAAAATGTCTTCGGGTGGAATATGTTGATCTATAGGCAGCATCCCTTGTGCTTCCAGTTGATCCCTCACCTAATTTGTGGCATTGAAATAAACATAAATAAAATTTTAAAGTGCCATTAATTTTATTTACTAGGCATTTTTTTTATCGCAATTAGGCTTTTCCCTATTGAAATGGTTTCCCATGATCCCATGATATCAAAATTAATATATATATGTGTATAATCACATTACTCACTTGTTCCACTTGACGAAAAACTCGTATTAGATTTTTTCCTGCCAACTTAGCAATGTCATTCTCCGTCCATCGCTCTGAATCGGCGAGTAGTTCGGCAAACAAATATGGATACCTTGAAACATCCTCAAGTCCTTTGGGCACCCTTTACAAGTTGTCGCACACGAAAGTAGAATAAATATAATTTTTCATCAGAATAATAAGCCCAAGGCATCAATATTTAACAAAAGGCTTCCTAGAAGCTTTCATCGTATTGTTTACATAATAAATTAATAACTAATGAATTTTGACTCACAAATTTACACCGTCGTAGCCGGCTCCAATTCCAACATGATCTATTCCTGCTACGTCCCTAATATGATTTATATGAGCTGTGCGGGTAGCAAAAAGCACGCGCGGAAGCAAATGGGTAAGAAATGAGAAGGAATGGAAGGAGAATTGTGTAATTATAAACTTAAATAATTTACAACTAGACGAAAGATGGTCGACGATATTATACATCTGCAGCGGAGAGTACATTTATATTGTGTACATTTTTTTTTTCTGCTAAAGTCGCGATAAGAATCTTAATTTATTCGAGTGTACCCCACGCAGAGTACCGAAAAAAAGCGAAAGAAAATCCCTTTTGTTTGGACGTTAAGTGGTTAAAATATGTTCATATTATAGTCTCATAAAATTTAAATAATGAGCTATGAGCGCCAACAAACTATTTCTCAGCACTAATAACGCAGCAATTACAGCTCAAATTCATTTTCAGGTTGTGCGTTTTTTTTTTTTTTTTTCGGGAATTTTAGGGTTCACTATTCCATAGGCTTTTTTTTATTGATTGCTTGAAACCTTTCAACTTACATTTGATTACGTTTTACCAAATAAGTTTCATGTCCTGCATATAAATCAAAATTTTATGTTGTGTAAACAATAAATCAACCAGAATGGAAACATTGCTTTCCCTAAATTAATTAATGAAACAAGTGACAAATACTGAAACGGAAAAAAAATCAGCTTTAAATTCTCGTGATAATCAACACTTTTACACGATTTTCCATTTTTGGCAACAACTCTGTATGTATTTATTAATTAATTTAAAATGTTTTGCTGGTTCTGCTGAATGAAGAGGCCTGAAATATTACGACTATGACATTGTAGGTGGAGCTTTAATTATTTCCGAGGGCTGCAAAACAAAATCAACAAATTTGTAAAGCTCAGTTCTCGTAGAATTTTTTGAAAAATAAATAAAAGTGGCAATGTACGACTTTTGAAATCAAGATAATTAGAAACTTGAAAATGATCATTTCAACCGAGACATATCCGTCATTCTAGTGCCTGAATTTAAATGTAAACCTTGCAAGGCGTCACTTAATTACCCTCTTCTGACTCAATTTATCACTTCTCGGTAACGCGCACACAGACTTTCACACGTGAAGTGTTGCTGTCACAGTCGAACAACTTTTTTTTATGAGCTGAAAGTGATAAATTCGCCTAACCGCAAAAAATTAATTTGCATATTTTCACCTTTTCAAGATTGAATAAATAGATAGACATAAATTTTAAAGCACCATCCAGCATAAAGCTGTATTTATACTGCTATGATGTGAATAAATAATGAAGAATCTTCACATATCATAGATAAAAGTCGAGAATAGAGAGCTTTATCACAGCACAATATGACTCGACACATATGTATGTACTTATATTTAGTGCACATATTGGCGTATATCTAGGATTCTAGTGCCCGGGTAACAAACGATGATTGTGTGGCAATAGACTTCTAATGAAATAATTGAATGTGATTTGGAGTAAAACTCACCAACAACATCTTTGAGAGTGGCTTGTTCACCGCAACTGACAAAATGCGGGTAGAATGCAACCATAACAAGACCTTGGTTAACAGCCTTTAATTAGCAAATGTGTATGTTGGAATGTGATGTGTGTACGTAAATTTGTTTCCACAGAATAAAGACGATCGAAGGTAAAGTGAGAGAGATATAAAAGGATGAAAGAGAGGGGAAAAATTAATTACATTCATCGTAAAATTGACATCAACCGTAATCCTTACGATTCGTTTCAGTACGTGATCTGGAACGTTGCGGGATGAGTTGCAAATTGCGTGCGCTGATGAATGAGAAAATATTATTGGAGCTTTCGACATCGCTAGAGCGTCCAACATCGTTGGCACTGATACATGCGACAAGTCTACAATCATGCCGAGACGATTCATTTCGGAAACGACGAGCTATAATTGGAAATAAATTGCAACGTGCAGGAGATTCGATATCATTAGAATGTTGGTGAGTGTTTCATATAATAAATATAGGATTAAGTTGTCGTTCATATTACCGTTCCGAAATGCGACAATCCACCGATGTGCGGAACTTGGCCGGGTTCATCGACTTTACAGCAATCTATGTGGTAAAGGAAAGAGCGGTGAGTTAAATTCTATAGAGCTTTTTCAAATGTTATTTGCGCCAAAGACTCCCAATGCGGGTGTGAACTTTGTGTAAGGGACACAATGAAATATCTACAAAAAGTATGGCGCACATAAAAAAAAAACTTTTAATTCATTTGAGACTAATTTCCACTTGTTCAAACTCAAATTGAAAAACTCTGTTTGCGTGGGGACAAAGTGTCGTCGGTCTTTGGAAAGTTCTGTTTGTTTAAGCAAACTAAACAGATTGCTTTCTCAAGAAGGAATCTCTCGATGGTATCGTTGAAAGCACAGCAACTCATAATGCTGATGATGTTGGAAAAAAACACATTTTGTGCTGTCTTCGGAAGTTTAGTTGAAGAAGTGAAATTTACTTTCGAAACGGAAAGAAAAGTTTTCAATGAAATGCTAATTTTACACTCACCTGCCCATGGTGTATTGCATGTGTGTGTCAATGTAAGATACCGTGCTCCGAGTGAATAAAACATACGTAATACAGCTAGTGATGTTCCTATGCTATGACCTCCTTCAATTCCAATCAAACTAGCTAATTTTCCTTTACGATGGCTCTCTTCGATTCCATCAGCTGTCGTCACGAGGGCCATATGTTGCGGATATAGTAGAACTAATCGTCGAATTAAATCTATTTGCTCTAACGTTAGCTGTACAGCATCTAGATGCTGAGACGAACATGGAGCATAAGCAGACCAAAACTGTTAAAAAATAGCAATACAATAATGGGAAGATTCATGGTGAATGGTTGTTCGCTATTGAATGGAATTGTGTGATCTTAATGGGATTGTGAGCTAACAGTGAGATATTTTCACCAGAAAATAAAACTTTTATAGATTTCGAGGCCAAATGACTTTGTTGAATCTTAAATTTGTTACGAAATTTCCATGACTACCAGCCCCGTGCCATTAAGATATACATTGTCAACGATATCGACAGAATGTGAATTACAATTTTTTTGCCATTTTCGTTTTCTCTCTCTTTTTTTTTTGTTTGTTGCCTGTCGAACGAAAAGGTATTTAAAATGAATATTTTATAACATCAAATAAAAAAACGAACAATAATGACGAAATTTTATGAGCTAAAATGAAGCCCATTCAGCACGAAATTGAAGCTTTTTCTGTTGTTCAATTTTAGGTAAAAAATCTTTTTTTTTTATGATTGAAAATTACAAGAAAAAAAAAATATTTTGTTCTTGCTTCTGCCCAAAAGGCATTTCATAAGTCGCCATTATTAACTCACATGTTTGATGATACGAGAAAAAAAAGCTCATCACAGATTGTGATATATATTTTTTCCCTTTAGTCCTTACATATATATATATTTTTATATGTTATTAAGCTCAATAATAAGTTTGATATGTGTCACCAATTGCCATTGGGCTAACAATAATATTATATCGACACAGAATAGAAATATCGAAATATGAAAATGTGTATTTAGTGGCTCCATTATCGCATGGCATCAATTTTCTTTGATACATAAATAGATGAATGACATCCAATCTGAAGCACCCACGCACATGAGACATGATTAAATACACCGAATGGCACTTATATTGTGTTAAAGAAAGTTGAAATCGAGCATATTTGATACAAGACAATGGCAGGATATGAAGCGGTAATGGGTTGTTGAGGCCATATCATAAATATATGGAGAGTCAGCGGGGCCTTGCGATATGAGACACCATTGATAAGAGCTGTGTGAACTGGCACCATAAAGCTCCGCAGGCTTTTATTATATTATCTTTTATGGCACTTTCAACGAAATGTGATTTTTACAGCGTAATTTCTTTTATACATTTGGCACATTGTCGATCTTATTCTTATAATGGAATGTGCGAAAATCGACATGCAAAAACCAGCACCAAAAAAAAAAAATCAAATGCGTAAATTTGTTGGGACGCATGATACATTATTTTCAATTCGCTCAGCAATTCAATTCTCAACAACAATAACATGTAATTGATACTTACTTGTGCCGACACCATGCCCTCCTTGAGCCGTCGCAAATCTGTATGTGACCATTGACTTGTTGACCATGGCGATATTTCGCTTAAATCTTCGCCAAATCGAAATTCGCGCAGTTGATTTTTTAAGAATTTTCTTATGTTCCACGGCAAATCGTTGTGTCTGCAAAGAGGGTCGGAAAAAGAAACAAAATGACAAAACTGTGCAAGCATGAATTAACCAGCCGACCAGGCCAATGAACAGCGAACAAGAACAAAAATGCTTAATAGAGGAAAAAGTCATAAAAAGCAAATAATATTTGGCCCCGAAATAAAAGAATGGAAACCCAAAACATGTGGATGAGGAACCATCTCGATTCGGTGGAGAAGAAAGGAAATTTATTGGTTTATTTATTTTGCACAAAAAAGGTTATTTTCATCTTCCGGGTTTTCCTTCATACCGTAGAGTTTTTGCCGGGACACGCAAAAAAAACGCCAACGATTGTTTTTTTTTTTTTTTTGTTTGCTAATGTTCAGCTATTCACAATGAGCTAATGTTAGGCATAAAAATATATGTTATGGATGGACGATACATAATTTTTTAAGGGGGTATAGTCGAAAGGTTTTACTCATTCAGCATCGTCAAGAACTCGTCCGGAAACAAAAATATGAGTTCTATGTTGAACAAGTTCACTCGAGTAATTTTCTTAAATCAACAACAGAAGTCCATCTTTTAATCCCGTTACTTAGAACAGATACGAGTTTTGTGGACTTTGTTTTGAAAGTATTTTAGTATAAACTCTCATTTTGAAAATTGGATGTGCACTCATGTGAGAAACACTTGGGTATGGGCCCACATAAAACGATGCTTGATTGAGTTAAACCAACCCTGAAAGATTTAAATTTCGGTTGTAATGTACACAATTTTATGAGTTTTTTTTTTAATAATATGGTTTGATATATTGTTCATAATAATTTTGGCATGATGTTTTAATGATGTTACATGAGATTTACCGTGGCTTTGATTCCCGGTTTCATGCAACGTTATCAAAATTACTGAACATCCACTGACCACTTCGTAATCTTTAAATACGGAAAACATTTATCTGAGATAATAAATAATACAGAAAAAGCTCAACAAGCATGTTGAGAAGGTAAGATATCATAAATTAAGCTCTCATATTATTCACGCACGACCCCGACAAGAATAGCTGCCTATGTGTGTGTTTGTTTGTGTACAAAAGGAGCTAACCTCAATTGCTGCCATTTGATTTATTGACAGTGCTACTGGAAAAGAAAAGAAAAAAGATTCACTCACCCATCTATTAAGGGCACTTCTCGTAATATTTTTCTGACAACTTCCATTCGCTCGTCCAAATGTATCGTGGCAGCCGCTTGATGTGTACATATCGATATTAGATTTATTATTATTGTCGTAAAACATAAACCGCATAATTGGAAAATTTCAGTGCGTTTCCGGCGACGCATTTCCTAATTTTCCACTGTCGCGTTCGGGGTGTTTATCGGCTTTGATCTGTAAATAAGAAGAAGAATTAAAATTAGTTGTCTCTGCATAAAATAACAACGCGATGGATATTAATCGAATAATTTTCTCATAGTTATGTAACAGCGATTCGTCAACGATCATTCAGTTGCTTGATTGAGACATAAATTTCACGCTATGAACATTAAATAAATTATGTTGTTTGTGGCCGATATTTTTCGTGGAAAATTGAAAACTTCCTAAGCAGTCTCGTTTGGTGAATATGTAGAAGTTACGAAGGCCTATCATTTCGGGTTCTATAGATGAAACTGAGACGGAGTGAAAGTGGAGACGAAACAAATGACGAAATTATATAAATCTATACTTCGTAATTTGGCTAATGTATTTGGGTCGTTTTCCTTCAATCCTTTTTCGCTTGCCGGAGCGGCGTAAAAACTAAAGTTTCTCTCGATTATTTCTTTTGTTGCTCTAAAATTACTTGAAATTTATTGAAATGTGAAACGAATGGCGGCGAAAGAAAGTGTAGAGGAAAAAGTATTTCTATCGAAACTCGCGGAAAACTTTTATAGTCATTTCAGTGACGTAGCAAGCTTAGTGCGGCGTGATGGATGTATACTTGATAACCGATGTCTTTTAGTGTCAAACCTATGGTCAAATCTAGAGAATTCCAGTTTGCGGTCAAGGCTGATGATACCCATTTCCACTCATGGCTACGCCACTGACAATTTTTTTTAGATGAAGAGGGTTGACAACTTTTTCGCCCTTTGAAATGATTATTGGCAATTTAGAAATTCTGCGTTGGTGTGCCTCGGTTAGCATAGTAATTTGTCGCAACCAGAGAACCAGTGAAGGAAAAAAGTACTTATTGAAAAATTATTCATGACTGCGAGAGCCAAAAAAGAAACACTTTTCCCAATAAATTTCTCAACTGTTTGTATGTATGTCGTTGACTCATGCTGTAAATACCTATGTTTACAAAGAAATTTTGTCTAGGGGTGAAGTGGGCATAAACTCAATCTCCCGTCTCGCTTGTGGATGATTTATGATTCCTTGAGATTTATTAGCAATGATGTAATGAATCAAACTTCTCGGAGCTTTGCAGTGACAAATAAGAGCTTTTGCCTTTCAAATTTAGATCGCTCTGCTACGTGGATCATACAAGCAGCCATCGGGTTCATGTAAATAAAAATATTTTACGCATTTTTATTGCCCGATATTGAATAAATATATAATTTTTTCTCAGCCAAAATGCGGCTTAACATAAAAACCCAACGAAAAGCTTTGAGATGGAAATCACACACACAAAAACTTTTTGCCACCCTTCGACGTGAATCTAAAATTTCATTTTTTCTACTATTGCTATGAATTTTTAAAATACATAATTTTTGGATTATTCTTTTCTCTTGCACACAAAAAAGGGCCTCAGGTGTTTAAAAGTTGCGTGGAAAAAAACCCAAAATACAATGTTTTTGACCAAAAAAGCTTACAAGAATTTTGCCTGAATCGTTCCTTTCCACGAATAAAAAAATCTATTTCTTCAGCGCGTAATGGAAAACAAATGTTATTCTATGCAAATGATGTCACTCACGTGCTTTAGTGTCATAACAAACAAAGAGTCAGGGCAAAAGCTTTCATCGGGAAATTCTGCTGGATTTGTATTATAAAAAAAGATGGGAAAGCAGGGAAAGCGCCCAAAGTAAATTAAATACTAAATCTTTATGCTCAACATTTCGAGCATTTGGCGTGCTCTTGATACGCAGCTGTGTACATATGTATGTTCTGCATGCGTCTTGTACATTTAATAACGCAGCTCGGGTTGTTTTGTGAATTCTATTTCGGTCACATATTAAACATTAAAGAGAGAGAGTTGCGGTGCATTCAAACAGTCTGCGGGAATATGTAAGAACCTCACGCAATAAGTTTATGATTTGTTGGTTTATTAGCATATATTCTGCATTTACTTCTTGTAATATTCCAACCGAAATGAATACAAAGTGAATGAATTCGGGACAGTGAAAAGAAACAAATTTTAAAAGTCTTTTTTTTACGAGTATAAGAATGCAAATAATTGCGGAGAATTGACCATCGGTGGTGGCCATTGGTTCATTAGCATGTGGGTCGCATGACATTTACATTTTGGGTCACAATCAAAGCTAGTACAAAAACTGTAAAATTGTGTCGAAAAAAGATTGAAATTAACTTTACGATCGTCGGCGTCTTGTGAATGCAAAACGCAATTTTATATTGCTTCATTTCATGGCTTGTGCGTGCTTTCGTTGTCGGTTATTGTTAGTGCCATTACATTAGTTACATTAAAAAAATGTGGTTGCACAAAATTTAGAATAAACAGAAACCCTACTGGATTCGTTGAGGAAGTAACGCTGATTGCAGAAGCAAATAAATTTCAAATGAAAAGAGACACGAACAAGTCAATTACTTTAAGTACACTGAACAATGAAGAAACTTTTAAACTACCCTCATCGAAAGAGCTTTCTTATAATTATGGTTCGCTTAAGTGACGACAAGTTGTGGCTTTTACAAGTCTTTCTTATGTATCTCATGGCTGGGAGGACGATGATTCAACCGAGAATTCGAAAGCAATGGAAAAAAATTCTAATAATTCCCTCTTTTTTTTATTTCTGCACTGAGAATTTACTACAAATTGCATCGAGAGACGGTTGTGCATCGCTGTTTGCGCAAATAAGATTAAAGAAAAGTCAATAAAATGTTGTGGAAACATAATGATGTAAAATTTTTATGAATGAATCACACAAGAAAAAATTTTATAAATTATTTACAAAATCTTAATGAAAAAGTTCTTCATTGAAGCGAAGAAATTTCCCGCAATATAAAAAAAAGTAAAAGCTCATAATTTCAAACAATTCTTTAAGGACAAAGTCGACGCAGACCTACTTCCAATTTATTATTCATGCCCACACATGACATTTTTTACTCGTAGACCTTTTCATTGAAATGATTTACAGGATTCTTTTCCCCTTGATATTCTTGGAAGAATGAAGGATTTTTCACACAGTACTTTTTGTGTGGTAAAATCCCTTTTATGCTCGTAAAGTGTGTCGGGTTGCGTACATAAAATATGTAACACATTTATTTGCATGGATAAACAACTCCAGTGGAGAGCAATATAAAATGATGAATTTTTTTTGAAATTCATTCCTTCGTAGACGTAATTTGTTTGAAAGTCATAAAACTGGAAAATCATGTTCACAACAGCGTACCATCAAAAAAAAAGAAGAAAAAAGGAAACAAACGAGTGTGAGAGAGACCTCGTTAACTTATTGATAGCTGCGGAAAAGTATGTTATATTTATATTCAAACTCAGCGATGATTGTCTGCATGACTCCATCCTCCTTTTTGGCACTAACGCATTCAATTCGCCATCATTAATATTTCATGTGATTTTCATTCAATATAGAGCCTTAAAATTTCATTTGTTAACCTTTTTGTTGTGCTCATTTTTGCAATCAGTATTTTTTCCCCCTTTTTCGTTGTACGTTAATGAGCGGTCAAATAACATCATTAAGCAGTTGGAAAATTAAAATAATCCTCAATTTATGTGTGCTTTTAATTATGGCGCTGCGTTCGGTCACGATTTAAAATTCAAATCATAAGCTTCGATAACCTTCACCCGAAAGTTTGTACGGAATCCTTGCTGCGTTGCGATGCTTCACGATTGGCGTCGATAAAGCTCAATTTATTTAATTAAAAAGTTTTTCTCTTCCATTATTTGTGGAAATGATGAAAAAGTGTTCGGGCATGGAGGATGCTTTGTGTGCTCAATTTTCTCCAGAACATCTAATAAGCTTCTAATTACACAAAAGTTTGATATTGCCAGTGAATAAAGTTCGATTCAAGTGTGTAGAGATTAAAATTCCTTGGCAGCGAATAATTTAAGGAGTCAAATTGATGAATGCTAAAATTAAACAGCATTTACTCGTGAGAGAGAGAAAGAAAGTGAGAGAGAAGAGTATTCGAAATCATTGATCTGTTACAATGGAATCAATATTTCATTCAGCTTGCAAGAAGAAAAAAAAAGCTTCTTGATGCAGGAAATCTTTGTGTCATGTTTTTTTGCTGGGTTCATTGAAAATGATTCGATAAAAAAAAAAAAAAAAAACATTTTTCTCCATTTCGTTGTGTCTAACGGTATTTATTGTATTTGTGGGAGAGAAAAAAACTCGGGTCTCTGAAATGATGCGAGGAGGGATAGAGAAAATATGTATTCAAATCACAAATCGATCCCATGTCGACGATAAAAAGGCAAAATGTGAAATCTAAAAGTGAGAAAAATTCACTCCAGCACAAGGCTTTCATTGAGTAACTGCCGATTGACGATTGATGTAAATAATATTACAATGAAACTTTTAACTTTTGTGTTCAATGATTCGATTTGCGGTAACCTTGAAATTCCCAATGAGAGGGTCGAGCTTTTTACGATCCCTTCAAAATATAATGATCCTAAAGTAATTCTCGTTATAGAAGACTAAGAGCCATCGAGTTCAAAAGATTAATGTATCAGCTTCCAGTATATATATACTCAATTGGATCATTTGGATTTTAGTTTTTTTCCGATTGTTGTAATTAATTTTACATAGCCTTAATTCCTTTTATCCCAAATTCAATTTTCTACCTACGCTTCAGCGTCGAATTATTTTTGCTCTTCAATTAAGAACCATCAAAATGGTGCATGTGGAATTTCGATTCAAAGATTTCTTGATCAATCAATAGCAAAACACGGCAATGGAACGAGATCAGAATAAATTTTGCCACTCTATGTCGCATAATTTCTTTTTTTTTTATCAGAATTTTAATGAACTTTGCACACGAATTTACGAGCTTAAAGTGTTACTTCGAATTCACTTGTGTAGCATTTAATGTATTATATGTATCGAACATGATCGACAATGGAGGGTAACTGAAGTTCGATCTGATGAAGAACAGTGGAATTGTGCTTATATGTGAATTGAAGTGTTCTCTTGTGAGCTATTCCATGTGCTGTTCCTCAAACATTTTCAATTTTTATTGCTTACGCGAGGATTTCTGTTGCAAGATGGAAATTCACACAAACACCCGTTGCTGATGGCACATTTCTCTGAACGTTTTTTGACGACGTTTTATTTTACGCACTTACAACTGAAATCCGTTGAGACGTTTGCGCTTCCTTTTCCATGAAATATTGAATGTTTGAGCGAGAGGGAATTTCCAGCATCATATTGAGAGGTTCATACATATATGCAAATTCTCAAAGAAAATCTTGTAACGAGAAAAAAAATCTGCTTTCGATGTACAATTTATTACATTTCCCCATAAGAAGAAATGAAATGAAATCGCGATCTTAAATTGCGCTAACGATAAATTCAAATCGATGATGTCGTTGAGTGTCGAAAGCTGATGATTATAAATTGCGAATTTTATTCTTTTCATTTAACTCACAAGTGTTGTATCTCTTTGGAAATTTATGCATGTTCGGGGTGTGCGGGAAAATAGAATTGCAGCTGAGTCAGATTTATGTTCTTTTACAGCGTCAGCTCTCTTGACAATTACGTACGAGTGTCAGTTTTGCGTTTATCAGTTGAAAGAACATTTTTATTGCATAAAATCCTAATCATATTTTATAGTTTTTGTCGTAATAAAAAGCAAATAAACTGACCCATGAATTACCGTGACTGAGCATCATCGCATCGCACGGTTTAATGCTAATGCGACTAGACAAGATAATGACAGCTAAATTTAGTAATTAAGTTAATTAATTAAATTTCAACGTCAAAACGGCACTGCAAACATCAAGCAAAAAAAAAGTAATCTTCTGTGTCATAAAAGTTCGCTTTTTGTTTGATAATGTACAGGAATTAGAAGAATTAGTCCAAAAAAAAAAGTGGCAGAGCTACTATGTAGCACGTGACTTTTGTACGGTCTTAGTTCGATCGAAGTAAACAAAAAAGTATACTTTTACTTTGTACAAAAGGAACAAAAAAAATGACACTCGTTCATTTCCATCATTTTTCACTGCGACAATGCTCAATTTGTCACCACAAAATCTGTCATGCTGCATACATTAACAACAACAGCAGCGCAACGTGGGAGGGAAAAAAGAGTTGATTGAAGCGAATCAGTTTGAAAGGCATTAGATTTCTTTTAGTCAGGCGATATTCAGTAGAAAAAAAAGTCTTTAGAGCTTCATCGAGATAGAGATTTTGCTTCTTTTTTTTTTCTTGTATGTCTCTCAAGCAGACCAAACAAATTGCAGACTACAGCAACGTATTTAGCATAAATTTCTTGCGAATATTTATACATTTAACCCAAATAAAGTTATTTAAAATCATCAGCAGTATTTTTTTTTTTTATGTTGACGTGCTTATCCCCAGGACATGAAATGACCTTATTTTCATCAACGTTTCCATGGCGTGGCATGAACTCACATTTGTCGAAGCTTTAAACGAAAATCTTTCTGTCGACGGCACAAAGAGCGAAAGCACAAAATATTTGCCGTAGTCAAGGTCAAAGGAGACAAGGAAATAGTCAAGGACATTGTCATTTATCGCCATTAAAGGGATTTTGTTTCTTTAAGCATTTTTTGTTTTGCCACAAGCCAAAAATAAGAAAAGAAAATTATGCTAGAGAATCGACGGCAATTGAGTACTTTAGAAGATAGAGAAGAGAATTTTTTTTAATAACATCTGAGAGGAGAAGACACATAGTGTAGAATATATCAAGGATAAGAAGTAACAAATTTAGAAATTCCCACAAAGACAAACATTTTGAGAACTGACGTCGTAGACATCAGCCCCTTGTCAAATAAAGCGCGTCGCGTCTCACACCTTTAGGAAATAAACACCTTAGCAAAGTTTACCTTCTTATGCCATGTGAACTTTTCTTCACCGTTTTGCCTCCATCTCTATAGTCAAATAAAACGCAAAATTGTGGAAAACCAAAAATGGTTCGGAAGAATCTTTTAGGTCTCATTAAATATTTACATTGCTTTTAAAAAATTTGTTTGCATAGTTGATGTGTATCGGTCGGTATGTATGTACATGTATGTGTTTGTTTGTTTATGGAGATTTGTTTTGTTTTGCGAAACGCTCATGATTCATGAAAAGCGTTTATATATTTTATTATGATATGTGCCTTCGAGCGAACGCCAATTAATGCATGCCGTGCAAATAAATAAAACTCAATTTTTCATTTTCACTCTGCTCTTTCATATTCACCTCTTTCATGGAATTATTGTATGTATGAAAAAAGGGCCTCATTCAGTCATTATTCATGGGTGTCTAAAGAAATGAAATGAAAGGCGAACGTTCTGAAAGGCAAAAGCTGATGGCACGAGCAAACGCTTCAATATGATGAGAGAAAAAAAAAGAAACATTCGTGCTGATTAAAATGTTTATTCGCATAAACTTTTTTTTTTTTTTTTATTTCTTCATCGAGAGCCAGAGAGCAATGAAATCTGAGTAGATGTCACGAGAATTTTGGAGAAGGGAAGTAAAACGAAGTATGACTTCATTGGCAAATTATCTTGCAACAGAATCGAGTGACAGCAGTAGGGTAGGGCTAGGGAATGGGATGAGATAGAAATTCTTTTGACGTGCGAAATTCAACGACGAAGGCAATTTTCTACAACATTACAATAAAAGCGTCTGTTTCTTTCACATACACACCAAGTGTACGGACCGTAAACAGCGAGAGCTTGAGTAAAATTGCTCGCAGCGCTTTCATTCAAAATGATTAATGTACTGAAAATATATTTAATACAAAAGCAAGCGAAAAATAAGAATTTTTCAGTGTTCTATTGTTGATGAGTCGGAAGCAGAAGGGTCGGGGTGGAAAAAGTGAACGAAAAATTTTGCTTCACCTCTCGCTGAATGTTTGTAAATGGAATCTTATTAACATCACTAATTGAATTGTTTGCTTACTGTCGGTTTGGCATTACTGCGCTATAACATTACACGACACAATTTCTGATGGATAAATTGATGATGGGTCACTTTTTTTTTATTCGTCTCATCACATCAGTTCTTCCAAATTGCGGTTAAATGTTCAATTTGATTAAGTACCATTTTTCTTTCTCTATCTGCTTCTTTTTCCTTTTTTTTTTAGTATTTCGAGGGACTACGCAATTTTAAGCGCATTAAAATATTTAAAACTCTTGAAAAAAAAATACACACATAACTCAAGCCCATCATTTGTTATCAAACGACACCCAATGGCTGTGGCACATGAAGGAGACCACATAAAAAAGATGCCAATTTACAAAAAAAAAAAAAAAAAAAGCGGAAGACAAAGTTGTCCCGGAAAAAAGGTTTCAACTGATAAACTTCGAAACATACCCGAACCTAATGCGATTAAACTTTCGTCACATTACAGTGGCGGACAAAAAAAAGCTCACAGTACTGATTAAAAATTAAGCCCTTAAGCCTTTTGGAGAAAAGGCTTTTTAGTGAGAGAGTAGGACAGATTTTTTAAATATGGAGCCGAATTTTTCGTTTCTTCAGTGACTTAATTACCGCAATGCCGCGCTGGTAATTGATATCTTAATTGAAAATTTAAATTTTATTTTAATCAGCCTGATTGAGAACGAAAGACAAAACAAGACACCCGAACGAATGGTGTGGAGGCGGCAAAAAATCGATTTCATAATTTGCCCATCGAAACAAGAGAGTTTATGCTTCACTTGCGAAATGCTATTAAACTAATGACCCAACTGGCAAGCCGATTCAGTGATCGAAACAAATTATTTTTATCGGAAGATGAAAAAAAAAAAAAATAGGAAAAGAAAATCTCATTTTGGAAGAAGCAGAAGGAAAAGCTCATCACACAATGATTAAATCTAATGTGATGTATTGTAATTGCATTTAAAGCGATTTGTGATTGTCCTCATTCGCATAGAGATTGGCTATTTTTAGACTCGACATTAAAGGATGTCCTAGCTAGAAGCATGTGCATTTAAAAGCAAAATCGAGGGATTCACACACATATTGCAAATGTTTATTTTTATCGTAGGCTATTAAATCGTCCCGTGCACTAAATCCAAATTGGTATAGTCAACGTAGTAAACACTGTGAAAAATATGTAGCATGGAATTTTTCTGTTTGGTAAAAATTAGGTATTCGTTCGTGAAAAGGATAATAATGTTCATTTTATGCCAAACATGATGTACGCAATTTTAATCGAACAGTAATCATTTCTCGGGTGATTTGTATTAATGTGAGCTTTATAGAGCTTTGGTCTTTGGATTGTGTCCGAAATATATTTTGATTCCCGCTCGCATGTATCGACTAAATTCAGTTGAATTTTAATTACTCACAAATATCAAAAATCGATTGCATGAGACATAAATAAATTGTTTGTATTTAAATGCAATGCGATATGTGTAATTAGCGCTATTGAATGTGTTGCCGGGCAATCAATTATTTATAGCCATTCATTAACATCAATGGAATTAAATTAGCTTATTGTTCTAATTTTATGGCGTCCTCTTTTTTTATTCCGGTGTGCTATTTAATAATAATTATTACTTTTTGAAATTATAAAATTAGGTATACAAATTGAAATAAAAATTGGAAAAATATTGGAAAAAAAACCATTAATGCGAAAATTTCTATCGATTTATCCAAATCCAATTATCTGATATGCCATTCACAGAGCACCGAACTGATTCAAACATGTATGGAAAAAAAGTTGTAGTTGATTTTGCGATGTATCGATGCGAGAAAAAAGTATTAATCCATCAGATTTAAATCCGAAAAAGCTACAAAAAAATATTTGAAACAAATTAATGTTTTATATATAATGCCCGATGATTACAAATTGATCAATTAATTAAACATGAAAATGCTTGATGCTTCTTTGTGTTCTGTCTCTATTTTTCTTTTTCATATTCGCTGTCCTTTTCGCACGCTCAGTCAAACTCAATAAACAAAGCAATCATTTACGCTTCTCGTGTCCCTTTTTTTTCGGTATGATCAAATCACTTCTATCATGATCATTTTATTTTGCGCTCTGTAGTGGCCCTTTTTAATTTAGCTTTGTGTCCTCGAACCATTATAATGGACGCGGTCAAAAGCCACTGCTTGTGAAGATGGAGAACAAATGAAACTGGTAAAAAAATGGAATTACATTCGAGTGCTCTACAATTAATTAGAGAAAATTATCTCATCCATTATGGCGAGCCTATTCATCTATTTTTAGTCAAAGTAATATCACAGAAGCACAATAAGTGATGCGCATATTATGCGGGCGAATAAATTGCCAACAATTATTTAGCCGGTTGAATCATTTTTCGTTTTCGCATTTTTTTTTTGTTGTATGCTAAAGTCAACTGATAAATCAGGATCAGGTCCTCGCGTTTTAGAATCATTGCGATCCAATTAAAAATATAAATTAATTAGTTTTCGTCTGACTTTGCCATTGTGTGGGGAACGATAACAAAACTTGATGCCTTTTCATCGGCAACAATGAATGCGCAACATGATAATGAAATGACAAAATTGCTCCCTGTCATTGTATATAGCTCCACATTTTCCCTCTTTCCCTAATTCAATCTACAAACAACTGAAAATGTTATGCAATCGTCTCGTTCTGACTCGCAGACAAAGAATGTGTGTGTGTGTGTATGTGTGCATTCAAAAAAAAAAGTCGGCGATGCCATGGTTGTTGTTGTTGGCATTTTTCGCGGTACTGAACTTGTGAAAAAGAAAAGAAATGCTAAGATCGTAAATTCTGGTTTACTTTGCGATATCTTTAATCTTAAGCGAAGCATATAAATTAAAGAAATACTTTGTTTGTTTTTAGCATTACCGTCATGATTCGTTATTACACGCCCTGAACGGCGGATTGTCGCGAACAGGATGATGAGTATGAAGTACATTGTACTCGAGTGTGGATTTTATATGACGTCTTTTGAATTGACGCGTCGAGGGAAACATGTGCTAAAAGCATCACATAAATAACATCAAAATCGCGCTGCTTTAAAGCCGAACCTTAACAAAGATATTGTCTGGTGAACCGAGTATTTATTGGGCTTTATTAAACACATATGATGAACATTTTCGAGCATCGTCAAATCTCTTCGCTATACAAGTAAATCCTAAACAAGCATTGAATATCTCGTTAATGCAACTTGAGATTTTTGAAATTCTCATAAAACTACTTCCGAAATTGCACACAGTAATGCTTTTCCAAACTAACTCTCATACATATTACATTTCACAAATTTACCAAAAATAAACCAAATATTTCTCATGTTTGAAAGGATTCTGTGAGGGGCGGTTGATGGGTAATTTGAACTGATTGTGTAGATGGAATCTCGATAGCACAAGGAACACAACATGAATGATTTTGACAATTTAATTCCACGAGAAATTTATAAATTGAAATTCCGACAGCCAAGCAAAATAATAATTCTACCACAAAATAAAAATGAAAACAGCTTAAATGAATCAAAATCAGAAATTCCGCCCACAATCACTGTAGGGATATTCTCCCGAAAACGTCTGAATCAGAGATTCATCTTAAAGTATTTTGTCTTAAGAAACATAACCTAAAAAAAATAAAGGGAAATTTAATGGCACGAGCAGAACAATTTAAATTCAATTCGGCTTAAAACAAAAAGAGTGTCTAGAAGAGATTATATAAATTTTTCCTGAGATTTTCTATTGCACACAATGGGATTGAAGGAACCATTCGTAAGTGACTGCTGCTTTATATATTAAAGCTTAATGAGTTTCATTTCCTTCAAATTTGTATAGGAGGAGACAAAAGTTTTTCTTTTTCTCCATCATCGTCATCTTAATTAGACAAATGTGAGCCTGAGCTCTCGTAGCAAGCACATAAAGCGTCTTCATTATTCTCATTAATAAGCACAAAGAAAAACATTAAAGTATCTCAATTAGATTTAATTTTCTTGCTAGAATTTCTTCTTGCAAATATTTTTTTATGAAAATTTTTGCTCCTGTACTTTTTGTTGTTCTTTTTCTTTGAAATGTAAGCATAAAAATTCCTTATTATTCACTAGCGTATTCTCGTGAAATGAACTGTAACAGAGACGACGACCCAGGCAGCAATATATTATCATAATCGTACATTAAAATGCTATTTATTTTGGTCCCGAAATTGATTTTCTTCCTTTTTTTCCCAATGAATGATTATTTTACTGTCTTTCTTCCCTTAAGGCTCTTGAACTTTTTCACGAATTAAAACTTTCTTTTACATCAGCTAAGCACATAAAGCCTCTCCGCATGCCATTACTTTGTTTCTGGCAGGAGATTTGCCGTCGAAAAGCGATTTATAGCAAGTAAGGAAAGGAACGGAAGAAAGAGAGATGTTTGGGTGACGTAAGTAGGTTGTCACAACGCATTTCAGATTATTTTATGCCCATTTAGTGAAGCTTATTTCTCATTCATTGCATGATTATTGGCAAGTGCTACATGTTGATGGCATCAGCAGCAAGTAGAGTCTGTTGGCAATCAATAAATCAATGTGAAATGGCTTAAAAATGTGTCCCATTCGAGGGCGTCGTCGTTTTGGGGCATCACCCGCTCACACTGCTTCACATAATAATAAAAAGCAATCTATATTTGGCAGACGCAGAAATAAAATTCTCCATTCAAGCGAAGTTTAGAGTCTAAACACTCCAATGCAAGAGCTTTTGGTGGGCAACATATTTCACAATATCGGTGCACCAGTGTGAATTTTATTTATGTGCGAAACGTTTTAAATAAATTTCACATGATTTTTGGCGTTGTTTTTGCATCACACAAAAAAGCCCGCAGACAGCTGTACGAAACGGAAAAAAAAGTTTAAACGAATAAAAATTCAGCGAGCTTTTTTTTTATTGCCCACGTTCAGTGAGCATTTCATATAAAACAGTCATATGATGTTCACAGAGTGCGGAGTGCGTTACGACACATTTGTATGGCGATGCATATGAACTTTATTTGGATAACATTGTTAGGTTTATGGCAGTGGAAGACATGGAGAGAAGCAGCAAATTCGCACGCTTATTTTTATTTCAGCTTGATTTTGAAAAGCTCCCGAGGCATCTGCACATTGAACGAGAGATTTTATGAATAGAGTCCTATCCGAAGTCTATCGCAACACAGTTTTTATTGTGATCCACACAAGTGTCGAGGGCTTCTGTTTCCGGAATCGTAAACTCGTAAATATTCGATTGGGACGCTCATGATTTGAAAAAACACAAACTATGTACATACATTGAAGTAGAGTAGGATTGGTGAAAAAAAAAAACACATGAAGCACAAATGTAAAGCTTTATGATTGCTTTTGGAGTGGAAAAATGGAAAACAAATACTGAAATTATACAAATAAAATGAATGCCGAGAGCGGAAGGGAAAAAAAGAAAGCCGAGAATAAATGGAAAATAATGGACAATTGGCATTTACTGGCATGGCCTGAATACACACACGATTACAATGTTTTGGATAACTGAGGATTTTCAGAACAGTCAATCGTCATTGAGTGTTTTTTTTTGCCCATATCAAACATTAAAGATTCAAAACCGCAATAAGCTGTTCTCCGTAAGGGAGCAGCGCATCCAGTGATGATCTCTACGAAATTCTCTCTCAGAGAAAAAAAAATCTCAAGATTTATGGAGTGATGCTCGATATTTGTTGTTCGCACAGTAAAGTGCCAAAGAACCAAAGAATATATATAAACATTGATATACATATATATATATATAAAAGCACTTTATTGAGTAAAGTACGATAAAAGATTAAAGTAATTTGAACTTTCTGTTTTGTGGAGATCCCGATTTTTTTTTTTTGAGAATTTTTCGCAATATTTTCTTCCTTGTATCGGTTCTACATCAGCCAACTTAATGTTTTTTAGCCACGACAACATGGATGGGAAACGAAAGCAGAGAAAGTGAACGGAACGCAATATCAAGCAGTGAGAGTGTAAAAAACTTTGATATCTTGTTCTAATAAATCTTGCGAAAAAGGAACAGTAAAAGTTTTTTTTTTCCTTTCCTACTTTTTTCCTCTCTTGGGAGGCTTTCCAAAACAAGATGTAACGGTGGGGATGGTTGATTCAAGGAAATCTTTCTCTCATAAGGGTATATGCACAAGGAACGGCGTTCCGCTTATTCAAGGGTTGATAAAGAAAATTCAAAGAAAATTCTTTTCAAAGTCATGTGCCGAGATATTGAAAACATTAAAAACAAATTAGACGAAAATCGGTTTGGAAGTTGTTTGCGATCTTCAGGCAAAATTCGTAACAAAGCGAAAAGTTTTTTCATTAGATTACACACGACTTTATATTACATAGAAGAGCTTATTTCGCTGCCGCTTCATGTCGTTAATTAACAGCTGTGGCTCATAATTCAAGGCAATTATAATCACATTTTGGACGCTTCCTTCCGAGTTGACATTCGGAATATAAGATCTTCAAGTCATGAGAAAACATGAATTTCGAGAAAAATATTTTTGTTTAGCAAAAGTTCAAGGATAATAAAAGTGCACGTAGAGTATACTCTTCGTATGCTATAAAAATAAATTCAAAATAAAATCAGTGAAGAGGAATTGTTGTGGAACTTTTACTCGACTCGCTTAGCAATAAATTTTAAGGAAAATGCTCTAAAATTCAACTTTCGGATTAAACACTCGAAAAAAGCATCTGCACAACAGCAACAAAAAAGAAATGAGAGAAAGAGTCAGGTACAGCTATTACTTTTTACGATGCACAAGTATCATAACCTAGATCTACACCACCTACAGACATTAATGTTTCTTAAAATAATATAAATAAAAATATTCTGTGTTTTTCAATGGCAAAACTCAAAAAAAAAAATATTTTACGACGTCGATGGATTTGCGTGAAAACTTGAAATTAATTAAATTTTGCGGACTTTTCGATTCTTTATTTAGCGAAAACAATGAAATTCTGTTGAATTGAAATGAATTCTGAAAAGGACTTTTGAGTTGTTTGTCTGCGGCTTTCGACGGAATCATCAGCATCCAGCTTTATCCATTTTTTTTTTTTATTTCATTTTATTTTATTCATCCCACAGCACAAATAAAAACGTCAACAGAATTATTTTGTCATATTCTCGGGTATGATTTTTTTCGTGTCCCCCACTGACTTTTATATTGGAAAATATTGTGGCTGAATGAAATTATGAATAAAGTTTTAGTCAACTTGTTCAGCTCATTTTACCAGTTTGGACGACTGACAAGAGAGAGACTATATTGAATGAAAACAATGTCAAAAAGTTTGTTTATTCATTTATTTTTATTGTTTTTCTCTCGTGTCTATTTTTGCGTCAAAGCATGATGAGAAAATTGCTTTATTAAATGCTTTCCTTCAACATTTTTCGTTATTTATTTGGTATTCCTGTCAGAATGATTGACGGCATTTATTAAATGCTTTTGGAAAAGATTTGTCTGGTCCAGGCTTTATTATAGCACATGACACAAACCATAAATTTCATTGTCTCCTAAAGGTCCCTGATGCTATTGATGGAATAATAATGGCAACAAATTCGGTTCTAAAAATTTGGTGCCTGACAGCAGAGGAAAATGTAAATCACTTTCCATAAATTGCACACATTTTTCTCCCACCACAAAAAGCCAAAAAATATCAGTCACGTTCGATATAAATCTTAAATCTCTGTTCGAGTTGGAAGAAAAAAAAATTATGGGATTTAATTTTCCACTCCCATCACCGAGTCGAAAAACGGAAAATACAGCGATGAGATTTGTGAGAATAATTATGAAATTTCCATTGTTTCTCGGTGGAAAATTTTTCATAATTGTTTTTATATCAGTATCACGCTTTGTAGAATTTCACAGCATAGGCGGAAAAATTACGAAAAGGCTAATTTTATTTGAAAATAAATTTTCATTGTTTTCCCTTGCAAAAAAAAAAATAAATATTGTTCAGGTAATTACGCAAACGACGAGAAGCTTCGAAAAAGAAGTCAACCAAGATCTTTAGCGTTAGACATTTTATAAATCAATTAGAGTCTAATTACTAGACATTCCTTGGCGTTGCTAGATTTTTTTTTTTTCAAAAGTTTGAATTTGAATTTTCAATGAAAATATTTCCACACGAAAATGAATTGAATTTTAACATTCGACAATTGTACATGAAAGCTGTCTGGTTGAATGTTGATCCAGTTAAATATAGCGTTTGAAAAGAGACCGTTGTGTGTGGGGCGAAATATTGATTGGAATAATAATAAAATTTTTTTTTTTTCAACCTTCATACTCGTAGCATGAAATTTCCGGCTTTTTGCATTTCAATCGATGCTTAAAGAACAGAATACCGATTTTTAAATATTCGGCACAAAGCTAATATTGGTTTTTTGTTAATAATTTCTGCCATCACGGCCCTTTAGAAACGATTTATTCCGGTCAACTTCCTGTCCCTTTTTTCCGGGGTTCACTTTTGTCTCGCAGGATCTATCAATTTTCCAATTCAACTGTCACATCACTGTGTTCTTGTTCATGTTAAACGTTTATTCTCAGAATTTAATCATTTGTTGAAGTATTATTAACGAGTAAATAAACTAGTAATTTACACATTTCGATCAAATGATTGATAGACTCACTTTTGTCGTTTCCTTTGCCAACATAAATTTGCATATTTTTTCCCGCAAGCTTTGTAGCGTTTCCCAGAGCTTTGAATTGCGTAATTAAAGTGAGACCTTTTATGAACGTCTATTATCGAGCTTCACTTCGATTTCTTTATCCGCATGACATCTTAACAGCATGATGGATTTTTGTATTCATAGCACATTCCTCTGGGCTTTGTCACAATTTATTTTATTTTTTTCAAATATCAGATTTACAATACATATCTATTTTATTTTGCTCTTCGTGGGGCTTCACAAAATTCCATGGAATTTAATATGATTTATTTGTATGATTAAATTCTTCTTTTCTTCTGAATATCGAACAATTTAAAACACTTTCGGCGCTCGCTTTCAATGAGAAATTAATATTTCATGCCACATAAAGCACAGCTATGTATATTTAAGCACACAACTTTTTATTCTCCTATTTTCTTTTCATTTTCCATCTCTTGCACAATGAGGAATATTTTTTTTTTTTCACTTCTATAGCTTCAAATGTATTTCACATTTTGTGAACTTTAATTTTATTTTGTAAATTAATTTAGCAGAACGTTATTTATATGATATTCGCATGAAAACCTTTCATGGTTCTTTTAAATAGCCGCATGTTTGCAACCCGTTTCCACAATGGAAAAAAAATACTGTGATTAAAAGCTCAGGATTTTATTTAAATTTGTATGATGCTATTAAAATTCCACAATAAATCCAAGAAAAGTGTCCGAATGATTTATTCCGGATGACTCTTTATGACAAGGAACGGAAAATTTACTTCCGTCAACGCGCGAAATAGAACGAGAACTGACATTCGACTGGAATTTGTATCACATTTTTCTGACAATTGTTTTGTCGGCTGTTACTTATCGGAGACTTCGGTAAAGCGCATGATCGACTGGATGCGAAGGGGAATATTGCCATGCTAATATTTTGGAGACATGGGAAAGGGACCATGCTTTGTTAATCACATAATTAATTCCACACTTTAGATTTCAACGTTATTATTGTGGCCATGCAACGATACCCACAGAGCTAATGTAATGTGATTTAAATAATGAATTAATTTCTGTTGTTCCTAACATTTTCTTATTTGCGTTACGTTATCATAAAAATATTCAAACAAAACCAAACATGAAAACCTTTTAATTATGCAGGGTATGGCGGGTAACGAAACGAACAATTTCCCATGTTTTCAAACTTTTTTTTTTGGTTTTACCAACTTTTTTTTTCTGCATTTTTGATAACGACACAATTCTCTTGTTAAATTGTTTTCAATTTTAATTATTGCATGTAATTATTTCGAGGGGTTCTCGTACAATTAGGGGAACATTCCCGTTCACACATAAGCGATGTTCAATGTAAATTACTAACCTATAAATTAAATTACTTGAGCATTTTTCAACCAACCATATTCACATACCCATCGCTATCGTCATCCTCTCTCATCAGCACTAAAAATGTTTCAGTGTTGTAATTAGCTTCATGTTCATTCAAATTCACATCAAGCATGCAGTTGAATGAATTCTGGAATTAAGGTGCATTAAATAAACATTCAAGTCTATGTTGTGTGCTCACATGCAGAAGTAAACATGTTTAATTATATAATATTGTTAGGTGGCATAGAACAATCGCGAGGGGTATGCAAATGTGAAAGCTTTTGATGAAGATATTTAGGAATTATTTTATTTAAACGAGAACAAAATTGCATCCCCTTCGTGCATCAATGTTAAAAATTGTGGGCTTCCTACCTAAACCCTCGTAATTTTAGATTGTAAAACGTCTCTCAACTGACTCTTTCAAACCAAATTTCATAAATGATGCACTCGATATGGGATTGAAGTAAAATAATGTTTAATTAACATTGACACTGTTTATGTGACTTTTTTATTTCCTCATCCTCAAAAACCCTCCCAAAGACAGAAGATGTTATGAGAAGTAGTCACATTATATTGCACTTGCAAATTATGCAATAATGTATATGACACCTCCAGCATCTCAATTATGAGTATGTACATGCAGAGGCACACGTTGAATACGTGGCAAATTATGCGTGCATGCAATCATTTTGAGCTTTACAATTAAATTATTAATTAAACAAACGTAGAATAATTAACATAATCATGATTTATTATCGTCTCCTGCTGCTGTTGCCATCATGATCACGAAATTTCAAATAATTCATCATGAAAATGGCGCGCGTGAGCCATATCTAACATGGCGAGTAAAATTCAGGAATGAACATGACTGTTACAAAGCGCTTCAAATTATTACTTAACAATCACTTTTTATGTTATTCAGAACGCCAACAAAATTTACATCCCCACACATCTCTTTCTCTCTCCCTCTCGCTCTCTATTCCCCATCCACAATTGCGCTCGTGTTTGTCGGCCACCACTAGTTTAACGATTAATTATGTTCAGTATTGATTGAAAATTATTGCTCATTTGCTGATCAACATGCGGCATCGATGATTTTTCACACAATTTTCGGCTCCTAAATTACAAATTATATTCCCACTCATGTGCTGCTGCTGCTGTGTACATTATGGATTAACACAAAAACCAATTTTCGTTGTCCAATATTTTCGATGTTTCTCAATAAAGCGCAAAATATGGCATCCCAAATCCGAACCAAATTCGATTACATCTACTTAAATATTTATCCAAATGACTGTGATTGAATCTCACCTGAATGCACAATGAAGCCTTATCGGCATTCTTTCGGCCATTTTCGAAGATAATCTTACAGGATCAGCTGAGTTAATGAAGGACATGCTTCACGTGTACAAGCACAACTTGTTGTTTCGCAAATATTTGAACAAATAATTAGGAATTTCTCATTATTGGTCATCACTTGCTCTCGCTCTATTCCTTGGAAACAGCCATGATGCTGATTCAAGACGAATGTGCTTCAACTACAAATTTTTTCAATATCACATTTGCACTGGACTTTGAGAAAAGTTAATTTCGAAAATTTATATTGATGATATCAATGTCGTAGTATCATGATTAGTTGCTTATTGAATTCTAAGAACTCAACAAAAAAAGGTATTTGAGATTCATTTGATTCTTTTTCATTGCCATGATTGATGTTCACAATAAAATATGTATAGGATAGGAATACTTTTAGCGTACCTAATAGTAATTTATTTTTCTGATGATTACAATTTTCCGTTTGAAATTTCAAAGTGAAAGGAAATAAATATAAATACAGATTCAAAACGCAATCTTTCCTTGCTTGGGCTTTAAGATGCTGAAAGAAGTCGTCTTTACATGTCAAAAATTATGATATTGTTGATGTTGATATTTTATATTATATGATTTCTCCGTTGACAGCATAACTTAATTAAATTCAACCAAATTGATTTTCGTCTCTCGTATTTTACTGTTCGCTTTGAGCTCATAAAAGATGGGCATTCCTACGTGACTGAAATTCATAAATTTATTTGGGGAACAAACATATTTATTGCTGCGTGGCACTTCTGGAAGGAAGAATATCCGATTGCTAAAACTTTTGATGTTTTTATTTTTTATTCGTAATTTTTATTTTTAAGAAATTTATTTTTATTCTGAGAAATTTCTTTCTCACCATTTCGTTTGATCTTGATATGAAACACAAAAAAAAAAACAGAGTTTTCAAGTGACATCATTGCGATGGAGGTGAAGTGTAAACCCAAGCACCCAACAAATCGATCAAATGTTCTTCGAGTACAAAATTCATTAATCATATACGTGAAAGGCGATTTGTATGTTTTGATAAACTGTCAAAAGTGTACCACACTTTGAGTGGCCCAGAACTAATTCGAAACGGGTATCGGAAAAATCTACAAAAATGAAGCGTGACGTTCATGCAATGAGGTAAACAATGGTCAAAAGAAATATTATTATGACCAAGCAATTCATTCAATCATTTTACTTAGAAAAGCTGTGGGTTGAAAGAGCACAAACACATATCGTCAATATTATCGATATCAAAACAAAATAGAAATTCATTTATAATACAAATAGAAAATTACTACCCTGGAATTTAATAATTTTAATTGAAAATGGCAACACGAGAAAGAGAGAGAGAGAGAGAGAGTTATCAAACGCGAGGGAGGGTTTTATGTTTATATAGCGATTTTATTGTCAGTCAATTGGAATTGAAAGCAATAATCATAATCTATCGAAATTATTCAATAAAACCGGAGAGAAACAAAAATGCTGTGGAAGAAATAGAAGTTATTCAAGAAAAAAAGAAAAATAATTAAGATATTGGCAATTTTCAGAGGGTGAAAAAAGTTACTTCTTTTTTTTTCTTTTAATTGAAAATCGATTACAAAAATAACAAAATTTTGAGCGAGAATTTTTAAAATATATTTACAATTGAAAAAGTTAATTAAAGCTTAATTAATTAATTACAGTCGTCCCGTGGAAACGGCGTCTCCTTTAATTATTTTTATCCCATAAACCTCCCTTAAGGATACGCGTCCACAAAATTGAAATAAAATATAATACTTTTCAATGACTGCAACTTTTGCACGCAGCAGAGTTGCATTCATTACTTAAGTTGTTTCGATCTTATCAGAATTTTCAGTGAGTGTATAAGCGAATACATTACTATTTATAGAGTCATTCAAGGCAACAGTAAACACAAAATACCTCAATTATATCTAAATTAAAACTATTTCGAAATAATAATGAAACAAAAGCTTTAAATGGAATTTCAAATAATATCTTTGTGAAAATTTCTTATATTAATGCAATAGAATATAGCGTTTCTAATGGACGTATATACTTTCATATAACCTTAATCGAAATTGCTTTTTTAAAGCTCGATTATAACAAAGGTCAAAGTTATTTATAATTTCCTAATAACGTCAATTTAGCGAATACATCGAAAAAAAAAAACAATTATCCGACCACGATGCTCGCAGCATCATGATTGTGAATTTCATTCTCGACTTTTTATATTCAATGAATGCAAAAGCGATAACAATCATTATTCAGTGTGTTCGTATTGTAATTCGAAATGTAATAAAGACTGATTATAATAAAATTTAATAACATTCGTAAGCTCCTTCTATCACTATGGAATATAAATACATTTTTTTTTTCTTTCCTTTTCATTCTGCCATCATAATAATTGTCATTTTTTTTATAAGAGAAATGCTCACAAAAGCTTGTGCAAGGAGAAATCCACAAAAATTCGATATTTTTTTTTATTTCAATTGAATGTTTGAGTGAGAGGGAAGTTCTTAACCTTTCTTGAATTTTAATAGTAATATACTGATGGTTAAGAAGATAAGAATCCAAATGCCCGTTGATATAAATCCAACATATACATTCGGATCCTCGATGGGCCATCCACGTTGTAGTATTGATCGTAGCGATTCTGTTGATTTTGTGAGGGGAAGGAATAAAGCCGGTGCCTTAAGAAAAGGATGCATGCCCTCAATTGGCCAGATGATGCCGCAGAGCATAATAAGGGGTAGGAATGAACCTAATGCCATATAGGTAGCGGAGCGCTCGTTGTCTACTGCACAAGAAATTACAAAACCTGAAAGTTTGTTTTATTGAAAAACAATATTGAACAAATTAGACAAAAAAAAGGAAAGTTCCATGCATAACATTAAGAATTATAGATTCTAGGAAGCATGTTACATACCAAAGCACATGCCACACAATCCTGTTTCCAATACGAGCAGAATCACCCACAGTAGTTCACCATTCAGCGTTAACTCAAACACGGAAAAGCTAAAAATCAAAACGAGCGTCGTTTGGAAGCACATCACAAGAAACTGGGTGACAACATGTGAGAATAAAATCTCAACGCCCGTAACACCCGACACTAAACATCTCTCCAAAATGCCCTCATTACGTTCAATGAGCATGGCACCAGATGTTAAAGCCACAGATAAAAAGAAAATGATGCTGGAAAAGTCACGAAAAAGAGACATGAAATTAGAAACGCACAAAAAACAGTTTTGCTACAGCAGAAAGCTTCGTTCTTTTTTGAGGGCGGAATATTTATGAGGGATTATTGAAAAAATGCGTTAAATGCAGTCACGTGATATGACTGAAGCTTTTGACGATTTTCCATTTCGCGAAAAATCCGCTTATGATTAGAAATTTGAGTAGAAATTGCTTTTCAATGATTAAGGCTTATGTCAGTATTGCACATACATTTTGTCTCCTGTACATTAAGAGCATCGTAAAGAAATCCACACACGATTCCGAATGATATGTCCCGAGTCAAAATGTTTGTGAAAGCCTGACTTGTGCTCATAAAGGAAAATCATCGAACGCTTCGAGCCCAAAATTAATTGGAACATTCGATGCTATTGTAACACAAAACCTACGTCAACTGTACTCCAGGCGCAGCAAAATCTGTAAAATTTGGTAATTTATCGCCGTAAATTGGATCGTTCCAGCGAATTGGAATGCGACCAATCGATGGATTCATATCACAGTCTTTCAAGACCTTCTCGATGAAGTCAAAGAACGCATATTGAATGTCACGATAGAGCAATGTTCCGATCTGTTGATCTGTGAAAAAAAAAGGGGAATGTTTTAATAATTTAAAAGGTTCTACGGTGGCGATGGTCGATAAAAATATTATACACCTACTTGACATGTCGAGTTTAACAATAAGTTCAGATGAATCTATAACCCAATTTTCAGCGTTCTGACCGTATTCTGTACGCTCAACAAGTGCTTCCGAGTAGTTATGCGAGAAAATGAGAGCACCCCAAGCCGTGCCCTTCCGCACATCTTCAAATGCTTCAGCGTCTGTGCCGTAATGTGTCTGATAACATTTTATTATAAACACTTCATTATTATGCAAATTGTAAACGAAAATAAAATTAAACTTACAACGACGACACTTCGATTCTTGAGAAATTCTAAATAGCGACAACTCAGTAGTGTATTATTGCATCCACTATATAGCGGACATTTTTGTTCCATCAAGAGATTTTCAGATAATTCATGATTTGCTACGGCAATTGGCAAGCCCGTTGGATCATGACCTATGGCCAGACAGAATAGAATGATTTGGGCAACTGGTAATCCCACAATGAACAACATCACGCTGAAAATGTTAATGAGGTTATGTATCGCATGCACTGCTGAAGTGTCATCCTGACATGGCAACATTACTGTTGGGATTAATTCATCATTACAGTAAACTCACCCAATATTACGCCACATCCACAAAAAGTTCTTCCATATAAGGGCTTTCATGTGATTTGATCGGATAATTGTGATATAGTCGGAGCATGAATGACTAGGGTCTGAGTCTGGTGGTAGAGGTGGAGCATGAACATCAGACATAATTTCGGGTCCGCGAGAGGACATTGAAATATTGTCACCGAATTCACCAGATATCTCACCATGCTCGTCATCGTGTGAAAGATCCAATGCTGGGTTCTAAAGAATTTGATCTCGTTAACGAATTTAGAATAAAAATCTAGCCTAAATCTAAATTACAGTCATAGCTGGAAGCTGAACGGCTTCAATGACTTCTGCGGCAATCGATGATCTTCTACGTTTGCCCATATTTTGAAGGACTGACAACTTTAAGAAAACATCTTCCAATGACTCGGCTTGATACTTTTGTAATAAATCAGCTGGCGATTCTTCGGCCAAGAATTTTCCGCCTCTCATCAATCCAATCATGTGAGCCTGACGCGTTTCATCGATATAATGTGTTGTAATAATTGCTGTCGTTCTACCAAATTTCGTTATCTCAACCAAATAATCCCAAATTGTTTGACGCAAAACCGGATCGACGCCGACTGTCGGTTCATCAAGAATCAATAGTTCAGGTTCATGAATCAATGCAGCACATAAACTCATTCTTCGCTGCTGGCCACCGCTGAGGTTTTTCACCAATCTAATAAATGAATGACGATAAATAACCTGCGAAACGATTCAATACCATATAAATTTTACCGGGAAGCATTTGGAAGTTGCAACATCTTCAAAAGAAAATCCGTCTTTTCATCGACATCATTAGTACACATGCCATAAATCCATCCAAAGTAAATAAGTGTTTCACGAATTGTAAATTCCCCATAAAGTGCAATTTCTTGTGGCATATATCCAATGCGCGGTCCAGGAACGCCAGAACCTTTCGATCCAGGTCGCCCGCCTAGAACCCATATTTCACCCGAATTCAGTCTTCGTCTGCCAACAATGCACGACAGCAGTGTAGTCTTTCCACAACCAGAGGCCCCAAGCAGTCCATATCTAGTAATTATAAAATTATTAATTATTATGAGCAATTATTTTTCATTGATTACTGAGTGATTTTGTGTAGTCACGAAAAAAAAAATGCTGGAAGGTGTATAAGGGCCAAGAGTGTGATACGCTACGGCAAAAAAAAAAAGTTTAAATTGCTCAGTCATTAAAAACAAGATACCAGCAATTAATAATTGATTGAGTTATAAAATAAAAAATGAGCAATGAAGGTGAAAACAGCGATTAAATTTAACGTTTATTGATTCCAGTTTAAGATGGATTGGCAATGAAATTTGAGGAATTTTCATAATGTCAACCAGTGGAAAGTTTTGGTAATAAATTACTGTTGTGAAATAGCATCATCACCAATGTATGTAATAACAACATTGGTATTTCATTTCTTCTTGCGTAACCTTATTAAAATGTTGCTTCGTTCAGTTCATGAGAATTGATTAGACACAATGCTTTGATCGTATGTTTAAATATTTCATGACAACACGACAAGAGCTTCTACATAAAGCAATAAATCACAAGCTTTGAGAATATTTATCATAATTATTTCAACATTGTTACGCATTAAGTGTGCCGAGAGTAAAGCTCGTTGAAAAATATTTCGCACAAATATATTTATCAGTCGAATTCTATGATCTTATGCCGCACACCCCAAATTCCTACCATGGAAACATTGTTCTCTCAATTATCTCATTCTTTGTCGTATTTCGCAATAAGTATTTGAGAAATACCTCGAAACATTATCGCGATTTGCGTCTCCTAGCGAAACACATTAAATTTCTACCACACAACAAAAATGCGAGTCATATATTCCTGTAATGTTCATCAGCTCTCTAAATTAATTACGAGAAAAATCTCGGCATTATTCATTATGTTATGTGACAGCGTTTATAGTTATGTACCGAAGAGGATATGAAATAGAGATGCTATAAGCTTTTGTGGTGAAATATAAATATTTTCCACAAGTGTAATTCTTTTACCAACTCTGCTTTAATTTTCTTTATGATGAGTTTTGTTCTTTTTTTATGAATGGAAATGAAAATGTTTAATAATAACATTAAAAAGCATTCACTCATACATGCTCATTCATATAAAGCTCATTCAAAAGGATTGAGGCGAGGATGTAATGAAGAGAAATGCGAAATTCGCTTGGAATCGGATATTAAAATGTTTATGACAAAATGCTTTTTCATGTTTCGAATGGCGTTTTATTTTTTTTTATGTAATTGAGAATTGAAATAAAATAAATTTAAATTGCATAAAATATTGTGGTAGCTGGTAGAGAAACTTTGAGAAAAAACAACAAGTAAAAGGACTTCTGGAAATGAAGCTTTTAGGTAAGCAATTTCAAAGCCGTAACGTTCAATATACCAATAAAGTGTAACTGACATTTAATAAGAACCTAAATTTTCTTCAGTAATTTCACAAATCAAATCAACCATTCGTCGCCTTAAAGCTCATGAAAGTTCAAGTTCATTATAAGCTTCATGAGTTTCTTATATTTTAGCCGCCCACAATAACGTTTAATTACTGGGGATTTAACGATTCATTTTTATGGCGAGCACGACATTCAACTCGATCAATGTTAATTAACACTTTTTTTGCGTTCAGAATGCATTTTTTTGCATCAAGCGAGCTTATGGGCCTTGAAGGTATGATTTCCAATTAAGCTCGGTAGGATTCATTTTACGGTCAACCAGTATGAGGCTTTTTATTGCTTTATTTTGCAGTGTCTGCAGTTTTGACGGTTCATAAAAATTTTATTCGACAAACTTACATTGCACCTTTCGGAACGGTCATGTTCAGTCCATCTAATATGACATTTGGATTTTTCTTTGTGCCATAAATTTTGTGAGCCCTCCGCACGCAAACCGCCTGTTGTCGTCGCGTTGCTAGTGTCGACGGCTGTGACATTAACAGTTTTCGTCGTGCCTTGAGATCAATAACGTGTGCAGTCGAGTCGTTTTGCGTTGACGGCGGCGGAAGCCCCTCAGATTCAGCGTCCATGCTGTCGAAGATTGTGTTCGCTGAAATTAAAGAAGATTTTTTTTTGATGAAAAATGAATCGACATCCACACAATAGCGAGAGATTTTTCATTATTCACATTGAATTGTCACCGAATTCACAAGGAAATAAATGGATGTCATTACGTAACGAAAGGACATCTCAATAATTGTTCCAACAGTCCAGGGATATTAATAGTCGTATAAAGCTTGTCACCACAAACGCTTCAAGAATGTCCACAACATCTGATGCTAGTGGCAGATTTTTTTAATCAATTTAATATTTCAATGTCATCATAATTCCGCACTGTCATTTTTCATCAAATCACTTTCCTTTATGCGATTGTGTCGCATTATTTTGTCTATTTAAGTGATGAGCTTCAGTGGTTCGCGCTTCGACGGAGATTCATCTGAGCGACAGGGAAATGATTTTCATAGATAAAGAAGAAAAAAAAAACACGCGAAAATGAAAAGATTTTTCATTTTCTGGTTTCTTCATTCCCCACTTCACAATTTTTCGCTCCTAACGAGAGCTGATCTCATTGTGCTGTAAAGCAGCGACAGCAGCAAAAAAAAAACCATCGGCAGACCCCACGCTTAAATTTTATCAATGCGCGTGTTTACAACAAAATAAGCGTTGAAATATGCTTTGGGACGGTTGAGGAAGAAACGAGAAAATTCCATTCAAATGAAATTTCGCAATTTAATTTCCTTTCTGTGGGGATCTTTTTTCCTTTTATCCAGTGTCATCCACATTCCTTTCACGATTTTTCTTCATTTTAGCGAAATTTTTGTGGTCGCGCTGGAACAAGGGAAAGTGTGTCTAAGATAGACAAATATTATATTATCCTGCGTTAAGGATTTTTTTTTTTTAATAAAACCTTTTAACACCTGATCCCAGAAGTGCTAACATCATCTTCCTAGACGTTGAATTTTTTATAAATCTGTTTCCTAATTGCGACGCGGTTTCGCAATCTTATTAGCATTTCTTATGAAGTTTAATAACGTTGGGAATTTCAATGTGATTCGATGTGGTCCATTTTCAGCAAAAGAGGAGCGACAAATTTTCGTGCATTCCTCCTCGGAGATGATTAATTTGCAAGAAGTGTTTGATTACATTGTGCAGAGTTTATTTCATTTAAAAAATAAATGTGCGCTTTGCGAATATTTTCTGAGTCATATTTTTTTTTTTTCTTCATGTTGGCACATAATATTTGCTTCTTTCTTACTCAGGTTGAACTTGAGCAAGTTCAAGATCTTATAAATTTCTCTGGAAACAGAAGCAACATTAATGCAATTATTTTGAAGGTAAACTTAAGAGCTAATGAAAGCTACGTAAGCGATGAAAAAAGTTCTCTTTAAAAAGTTTTTAATTGCCAGCTAGCAACTTGTTTCGCATCAACTTGGTGAATTCTGCTACTTAGTGATCTCTGTAATTTTCTCTTTCAACATGTTTGAAGGACTTTTCAAGTCTGGTTCAGTGGCATTGGTAGAAGCGGTTTGTGTTTAATTGAATAACATTTATCAAAGCAATGATTTGTTCATTGTTGCGAAATTGTATTGTGGAATTTCATAAGTGTATGCTAACTTCCACGCTTTAGTTTAGAATAATAAATTCACATACATAATTTTCAAATCCACCCCAACCACATGGTACAAGATGTTTCGAATGCAAGAAACGAAAAATTGTGTTCACTTGCCATGAATAAAAACCATTAGTGGCAAAGAAAAAATGAAAATAAAAATTTAAAATTCATAGAATGTGTTTGCAAATTTGAAAAAACAATTATGTTCAAGTCATAAACAGTGCCGGTCGTGGAGTTTTTTTTTTCCTGCACCAGAATGTGAGCATGAAATTGTATTTGCATGTAAATAGCGAGAGAAAATTATTATTCTTTTTTTTCGGGGGATGAACAAAAAATTTAATGGAATCAGTGCAAAATATTTTTGCGGTAAAGCCGTAAAAATTGAAATTTATATCATGAAATTTTTTAAATTATTTGTTAATTTAAATTGTTGAAGCAATCATGCACGCAATGACGTAACAAGATGCCAGTGATATCCTCGAATCCTCTGAGATGGAACACCAACAACAATGGATGCTCCCTTCCCCTGCCACCACCCGCATGCCCAAACACTACGCCACTGTGCACACATACAATTTTACTCGTATAAAACGACTTCTTGATTGCTATAAAGCACCGAAATCAACATGCACGTTGTGCGATACCGCTTGAGTAAATACATCAAGTACTTAATGAAGTAAAAAAAAAATTCTTTTCGAATGAGAGAAATTAATTTTTCGAACGTTATCACATTTTTTGGCATGGTAAAGAAAAAAAAAATACATATTTCAGTTACATTAATGTCACAGAATGTATCCTGGGGGAAAAAAAATCATTCTTTAAATGAAACAAAGCTACAGATTCACTAAACTGCAAACTATGAGCTTTTCAAAAAGTTAAACATTTTGATGAACATTTAATATATTGCACAATGAATTCACATTTTCAATGCAAACATTTACTCATAGTACAAATGATTTCTGTTGCTTTTTATTGGAAAACATTCAGCTGAAGTATTTAATTGAAAACCTCATGCAAATAGTGGAGAGATTTTCAACCTAATAAAGGTACTTTTTATGTGCTGTGTAAGCAAAACAGTTTTGATCGAGAAATAATTGCAAAATTCTGGGAGCTATTCTATCTATCTATTTCCTTCCTTCAAACCCGAGTGGGCTGAACATAATGAATTTATGTATAGGTAGTGTAGTTAGAGTGCTAAATTATTCAGAGCTATATTTTTCAGAGTCCGGAGCTCAATATTTGCTGAAACATTTTGAGAGTTTATTTAAGAATTCAAACTAATATTTGACATTTGACTATGGTTTGATGTTATATTTCCGAAATTAAAAAAAATAAAGCGATATCTTATGATTTTTTTTTGCAGTTTGTATTGCTTAATTGCACACGACCACAATTTTAAAACGTCAAGTGGTCGGCCGGTCGTCTCACAGTCAAAGTCGGTGATTGGTGTGAACAAATTTACAAACATTAACGACCGGTGACTTTGAACAAACAATGAGATCATCTCGCACATTGGATTCTTAATCAATGACCTTCCATCATTCGTTACAATACTCATGATTTCACATTTTAAACGACAATTTCATATCTAATTTACTCATACACGATTATTTATTCTCGTCTCAAGTTCAAGTTTGCTCGTTTGTTCCAGTGTGAATGGTCAACAGAAAAATTCTCAATGTCGGCTATCGTCTGTTGCCTCCATTCCGATGGAAAATTTTACGCTAATTTGTTGCATTAATCGATTTAGTTCCAATGAAAATTGGCATCGTTATTATAAATAGTCAGTTAACAAAGTCAATTAATTGTCCATGATTCTAAGATTTATTTATGACGCAACAATTTACGGGGATCTCTCCGAATCATTGACTTGTTTACATTGAACAACTCTGATCTCAATGAGAACTTCATATTTAACAGTAATCGAGGAAAACTGGTTTTTCCAGCGCAAAACACTCACACACTTTTCATTTCTTGCTCAATCACCTGAATGATGTTTACAGTTTGCTCTTTTTCGCGAATAATATTTTCGCTGAATTGTGTAAAGTTAACTCGCTGATTTACGTAAATAAAACGAATTCTTGACTGACTCACATTGTCATCACGCAACAAAACTGTCGACTCATTTGCGATTGTACTACTAATGATATGAGTTTATAATGAACATCTATCATTAAATCTACAGCTCAGTTTATGCAATATGCATTCAGTTTTTCATTGAGCATTTAATGATATTATTTCGAATTAATTAGAGCAAAAAAAAGTGTGTCGTGGTTGGTAACTTGACCTTCCTTGCGTGCATTTTATTGCGCTAACTAAACTAATTAAAGCATTTTTCGTCTTTGTTTTTTTTTTTTTTTTTTTGCAAAATATAAAGCGCTGAAAGCTCAAAATTACAAAGAATCGCGTGCCAACACCTCAAGCATGTGAAAATTTGAATCGGAAACATTAAAAAAAAGGTTTCAGAAACTTCCGCACAAATCGCGATTTCTGCTATTTTTTTTTCAACGACTTTATAAAAAATTCTTATACAAGCTAAGTAGTTTTGCATTGTTTGTTTTATGCTAATTCGTGTTATGCTTTTAATGGCACTCGCTCTGTTATCACTGGCAAACTTTTTTTTAGCAAATGAAGTTTCATGCATTATTAATTGAAGCGTTCGTTTAATTATAGTGCTCCGTACTCGAAAACGAGATGAATTTTGAAAGTTCAAAACTTTCTATTGTTTTTATGGATGCAATACACATCACTTTTATTAATATTAATAAACATTTTCATTAAAAAACCTTTCTCCATAAAGTTGATGCTGTTTTTTTTTTGTATCATTGTCTGCATTCAAAAATTTTATTCCCAGAGCGAGGCATATCAGGAATGATTCATTAGTGTTATCATATATCATTGTGAGCTAAAAAGTTGACGCAAAAGCATTTTGTCAACATCATTGGCGCAACTATCCCCCTAAATTGCCACGGCACATGTGAGCGAGAACGGAACAAAAATAAACATAAAATTATTTGTTATTCTTCATGAAAATTGTATAAAAACAGGAATGAGATAATTCTTATATGAAAAAAAGCTGGTGAACAAGATTCGTTTTGCCTTGATTATACGGCATGCCTTTCGCAATGTTCATTATTCCTCCTAAGTCTAATGTGATGTAATATTACATAATGTTTACTCTTCATTTGAGTGTATAGACGAAGCGTGGCATCATAATTTTCCCACATAAATTTCAGGAACTTTAGGAGAAATGAATAAAAGGGAGAAGAATATATTTCAAGTATCGTTCTTTTTATCGCTTTCGAATGAGCTCGTTTATGCTGGTAGACTTAGGGTAACAAAAGTTATGTAATAATCAAGATTCTTTTTTTTACACATCAAAATGTCCATTTACAGTGTCAGTATATGGCACAATTTTTGGGCACTTTTATTTTCGGCCCAAAACATCTATAACTTAATATCCTGCTGTCTAGATCATGATAGCGACACCATCAATGTCTATGTCAAGAAGAAGTGCAAAACACATTTCTCTTTAGCAAACTTAATCTGGGATCAAGAATCAGATCTATCATCCACCGGATGTATGGATGTGGGCCCTTTTTTCTATATTTGTTTGTTCGTTTTACAATATATTTTTGTGTGGTTTTCTTTTCGTTTATATTCACTGCAAAAAAGTTAAGATTCAGCAGACGCAGCATAATGAGACATGAGCGGGTTTAGAGACAAAAATGTAGTTTCAGTTCTTCAACTTTATTTATTTATTATACATTTTGAGTTCATAGTAGTAGAATTTCATCATTTCATTTCATCTTCATCTGAACTTTTTTTTTCGGTTCTGTTAGGAAAAAGTTTTGCAATTTTGGGCTACAAAATATAATGCGACATAATTTGTGAATTGAATCGACTGGAACTGAATTTCTATGAATTAATTCTGATTATGACCACGACAATGAAACTGTAAAAAGTTTTTCAATTTCAATTGATGATCGCGAATATTTGCGCAGTTTATTGAGCGATTTTGAATTCTCGTAGTTTTGGCCTCAAGCATAAATAAATTAATTACTTTTTTAATTTAATTAAATTTTTTGAAATAGCAGACATTAAATGCGATGAAATTATTGTGCGCACGATTAATTTAAAATATTTTTTGCTTATGAATCTGACAGTTTATTAGTGTTATAAACACGGCATGACAGAACAATGAAATTATTATCGTTGATTGCTATCAATTTGCTGGCAACAATTTATTAAAATCCCGATATTGCATAATAATTATGCCTCCTACATGTATTGATTTTGTTACAATGAAATAAATTCAATAATAATTTTCATTAATTATGCAAATTTTTGTTCTAAATTGTTTTTTTTTTTTAGCATTTTTCTTCTCTGTCTTATTGTTACGTAAAATTTGGTTTCTATGCCGATTGATTTTTGCAAAATAATTATGCGCTTAAATGTTTAATCAACTTGCGAGTATTGCGAATTATGAATTATATTAATTATCTATGCCAGTTATTTAGCAGATAGTATTTGCATGTTTAAAACACTAAGTGATTCCACAAGTTAATTTTTTTTATGATGTATTTATTTGGCTAAATGGCTGTGCATGCGTCAAACTTTTTTCCAATGAGCATTCACGAAAAACAATTTCAAGACAAATTGAGATTTCAAGGTTCAGCCTTGTTGAGTTTGCGGAGATTTTGAGTATTTGCTATGAGTAATTCATTAAATGTAATCGTCAATTTATTTCCATCATTGTTCAAATGTCGAAGCAAAAAAGTGTTTCTCGCATGGAACAAGAAGTAATTTTGAAATAATTGTTGCTTTTCAATGATTTTTATTTGTGAATCTTTTTTTTTAGTTCTTCATTCGTCCAAGACTTCACAGTTCAAAAGACTTTTATTAAAGGCATTGCTTATTGACGTACGCGGTATAGGATCCTTGCATAAGTGACGTCGGTTATTCTAATATTTCAATAGATTAATTTTTATTGAAAGTTCATTCAACGTCATTATTATTGAGACCCAATATTTGTGAAGATCATTAGTAGGATTTGCGTTTTATCTGTTTCTTGCGCATTTCGAATTGAAGAACACTCGAAGAATAGATACAACTTTTAATAATAAAGTGCTTTTAATGAGCAAAATAACAGTTAATGCTATTTTAGGTTATTTCAAAATTTCTAAGTGTGACGTCAATTGCGATTCCGCGAAAAGTTCAATGCTTTTTTTCTGTAGGAAAGCTTAATATTTTTATAAGTTGTGGACACAATCTGATATCAGTGGAAACTTTTGACTCGTAGGAGTTTATGATGCTGGCTTTAGTTACATCACATTTCATTTCAACGTTCGATTTTGGTTAACCTCATAAAAGCGATCGCTCAAATAAACAATGTCCAAAAATAATATTTTTTTAAGCTTCAATTCAACTTACATTAACAAAGAACATTAATTGCGGGATGATAATTTTGAGCATCATAATCTTTAGTGGAATCGATTTAAATTTTAGTCAAAGTCATTTCGATGACTCACATTTCATTACAAAACAAATCTACGACAAAAACAACCTTAAAACGCATTTCAACCTTTAAACATCGTCCATTCAGCTGGATTGAAGGAACCACTCATGGAGCTAAATACTATATAACTAACCTGTTTTTACAAAAGTATTTGAATGAATGTTTTATCACTCGTAATCGCTTTCGTTATTAGTGTTGTGAGAGATGTTACAAATGTTCAACCGGCTGCTGAATATTCTGCTATTGCTGGTGATTTTTTTGTATTTGATGTAAGTCACTTTGCAATTGTAATATGTTGGAAGTACACGCTGGAAATGTATATAATATATTTACTTATGTGCGATTTCGCAATTACAAAAAAAAAGTAAAAAAATAAAACATTTTTTTGTGTTGTTGTTTTCTTATATTGCAGTTTCAAACTTGCCGACCACACAACTGCCTAAGTTTGGTTTGAATTTTGTTTTCTTCTTTATGCAATCATCAGCAAGGTTTTCCGAAATGAAAAGCCCGAGACACTGCTGTGAGCACTTTTAAAAAATTAATTTTTTGTTGAACAATTAAATTTTTATTTTATTTTTTTTTTTTTTTTCACTTTTTGTAGATCAATCGAAATGATCGAAATTGCAACATTTTCGATGAACTGAATGCCAATTTTAATGGGGATTTGGTTACCTCAACACAAGATATTTTCACGTTAAAAGAAGCAGGTCGATTTTTATTATACAATCGATTTTGTCTGGAATTTCGTTTTAAATTTTAGCCGTTACAAGAATTTTTTCCGATTAGAGAATTGCGACACATGAATTTAGGACTTTAAGGAATAAAATGAGGATTTCGTAATTTGTCAATTAAAATTTATCGCGTAACGAGTTTTTTTGCTACGATCAATAAGGTGAGACGGTTGAAATGAAACTGAAAATTACGAGAAACTTGTCGATCATTGTGGTCAGTTACAATATGTGAACTCAAATGTGGAGAATTGAGCGAAGCTCCCCACTCTTGTCCATACATTCAGGTGGCCACGTGTGTTTCAACTCATTTGAATGTCTTGCAACAATACCCATATCTATCGAATGTGTATGAATAGATTATGAATCACAAACACTTACGACAAGAGCATGTCTTAAGCATGTCCAAGATCGTATTTGTAAACTTGTTTTATGGCTATGCTGTGATGTAACTCTTCGTTTTCTTTTGCGATTCTTTCACTCGCGTGAGTGAGATTTGAAAAAAAAAAAAAAGAAAAAATGTCGAAATTATTGTGTCAAATATGCTAATATATAACATAGCGGAACGCGATAAAACGGCTTCGTGTTGGGCGCAAGTTGGTGTGAACTTGACCTAGTCAATTTCATTTCGGTTGTTTAAGATCGATTTCTTTTTTTTTTTCTTTGCCGGTTTGGCGATTTTTGTGTCATTTTGTTTATGTATCGTTTATGAAAAGAAATACGAAAAACATTTCCGGAATACTTATGCATTTTGAGATTAATGTCTTTAGTGTTTATGCACAAAAAAACGTTTAGGAAAAAAAATATAACATTGAAAAATTATTTTGCTCCTCTCCCATGATGACGGAAATTTGCATTGCTACAAAACAAAATGAGTTTATTCAATTTCTGTCATTCAACTGTAGAATAAATTACATTGTCATGGAGTTTCTGCTGCTGCAACCAAGTAATCTCGGAAGATTAATGCATTTAGGGAAGTAAAATATTTGTATTGTATGTACAACAGTTTGGGGAACTGCAGACAAAAAAAGCAATTACGTGGAAATTCAATTTTGGAAATTCAATCGCATTTGCACTCGTAAGACTGACTTTTTTTACAGTTAAATACTTACACTGTACTTTTGCCTCGCAACTTTAGCTTTTGTAACAACTACAAAATAAAAGTGCGAGAAAATTTTGGAATTTGGATAATTTCCATGAATTTATTGACTCCATTGATGAGGATATTATTAGCCAATTCCTCAATCCCACAAAAAAGGAATTACTTATTTAGAAAGTGAGTTAAAATCTGGTTCTATAAATTATAATCACAAGGAAAAATTTCCAGTAAAAGTGGAAGTGAAGTCTATGTCTATAGGACTATTTTTTACTTTTTTTTTTTTTTTTTTGAATAACACATCACGAACGCTTAAGTTGAATGCAGGAATTTTAAGCTCTTCATAGAGAATTCAAAAATAAAAACTGATTGAATTGCACAACGGATTTTAATTTAAATTCTAGGTGATTGAACTTCGTTGTATTATTTCTTATCAATTCAGCAATTCAATAAATTTTAACTTTATCAGTAAAGCGAAATGAGATTAATTCAAACTTCTGCCATCACAATGTGTTCGCGATTTATAAACTCAGCTCAGTTACGATTGTTTCCTTCAACGGTTCGGATTTCACTTTTCGAAAGGCAAAGAAAGATTATTTAAAAAAATTGAGATCAATTCCATTGAGTGATAAACCCATATAGAAAGAATGTATGAGACTGATTTGTTGCTTCTGATTTCATTTATTTTGACGTTTGTGTATTTGCAAACGTTGTATCGGGATTTTATGAAATATCATAAAGTCTTTCGTCGCATTCAAGGTCCGCCAACGCTTCCGATGAGTCTCATTGCATACATCTTTACAGCTCAATCAGAATCAGGTGCGATGCAAAAATGTCTCGAGTGAATTAATCAGTGCGATATTGAAGTGTTTTTATAATTGTATTTTTAGATCGCTTTCAAATTCTACAAAGCTTATCGAGAAGGTACAAAGACTATTATTCCCTATGGTTTGGCACAAAATACCTTTTCGTCACCGATGAGCCCAGCATAGCGCAGAAACTTTTGACATATCCACAATGTATCGAGAAGAATTTCTTTATGGAACTTTTCGGCTTCAGCAATGGCTTGATTTCATTAAAGTGTAAGTTTAGGAAAAGAAAAGTTGTTATGCCGATGTTCCATGATGTCTCATGTTATTCATTATAATGATCTAAATGACATGAAACATCATTTGGCAACTTTTATTCGAGAAATGAAACAAGTGGAAACTCAATTTTGCGTTCTGCTGAATTTGCAAAAGCCAAATAATAATAAGAACCGTCACACAATCGAGCATCAACTTGTAGAAGCAAAACAAACATAAACCAAGATGAAATTTATTTTTTCCGTCTTTTTTTTTATGTATAAACTCATCATCAGCTGACAGATGGAAAAATGAACGAAAATTACTCAATCCGTCATTCAGTTTGCCAATTTTGCAAAGTTACATTCCGCATTTCGATAAATGCATTGTCAAAAGCATCGAGCGTTTGATGAAAAAATGTGATATTGGTGAATTCGACATAAGACATGACATATCGACTGTCACTATGAACGCTGTTATGAGTGAGTTTCTGAAAGCTCCATTAACTATGGGGTTTCTTTTTTCATTTTCTAATGTTTTTGTCTCCGCGCGCACGTACACCCACAGATACGACACTCGGACAAGAATTTCCAGAAAGTCTGGCACAGCAATTTATGATTAATACAGAGAAGTGAGCATGACATTCATTTTTTTTTTTCGTACAAATTCCAACAGAGTTCCATTGACTTTTGGATATTTGTCGATTATTTTTAGACTACTGGACACTATTTGGAAACGTAGCATGAATGCTCTATATTGGAACGATTCCATATATTCATTGACGAGCTTGAAACGGCATGAAGACAGTTACAGGCAATTTATTTTCGAATTTATATCAAATGAATGGAACAAGTTACTCATGGACAATGATCCGAGCGCAAAATGTATGATATCGGGCAATTCATTTCTCCATCAGTTGCTGAAACTTTCAAAGAGCGGTCGAAACTATACTGAAGAAGAGATAAGAGATCACATTGGAACTATGCTGGTAGCTGTAAGTTTTCGATTTTTATTTGTTTTCATGTTAAGTTTTGATGTTGAGAAATGGATTTTTACACTTGAGAGCTTAACAAAGGAAACAAGGTTTTGTTTTGAGCATCAACAAGAGCTTTTATGATCCTGCTGTCTTCTCGAAAAAAGCATTTACCAAGCAACACTATGAAGCATATCTCTTTAATTGCACTTTAACAAACTCACATTAGGCAGCAGATACGACCAGTACAGCACTCAATTTCCTTATCTTAATGCTCGCTATGCACGAAAATGTTCAACAACGTATTATAGAGGAAATCAATGAAGTGTTTGGAGAATGCAATGATCTTATCATAACCTATGAAAAATTATCGGAACTTAAGTACGTTGAAATGGCCATTAAGGAAACTTTACGACTCTTTAGTCCAGCAACAGGTAGGCTCATTCACAGCACTCACTTTATTTTAGTGCTAAACTGCTAAATGTCTTCCGACCCTCCATTCTACTTCCATAAATAGGCATTTTTCGTGAAGTTAAAGCTGATGTTGATTTAGGTAGGATGTGTTTATGAATCACACTGCTCGGTATATTTATACGCTGCAGTTATTAAGTGCTAATGATCTGCTGCTCATTCTATTTAATTTCCCAATTCCACGAATGTGTACTGCAGACATCGAAGGAGTCGTTTTGCCCAAAGGTACGAACTTGATTATCAACATTTACGGACTTCATAGGAAGGAAAGCGTGTGGGGTGAAAATGCGACAAAATTCGATCCCCAACATTTTCATCCCGACGAAGTCAGCAAACGACATCCATATAGCTTATTAAGCTTTGCCAATGGAACGCGGATGTGTATAGGTTGGTGAAATTTTTATTTTCCGCTGGTAATTGCCAAATTAGAGTGGTTGAAATTTAATACTTTTCTGGCATATATCTGTCTGCTTGAAAAAGGTTTCAATTAGCTGATTGAGTAATAATTAAAATTTTCAGGAAATCGCTACGCAATGATTTTAATGAAAATGGTTGTCGTTCATTATGTGAAAAACTTCAAACTCTCAACATCTTTAACATATGAAAAAACTAAAGTAAAAGCTGGGATAACGCTGAAATTGATAGGCAAACATTTGATAAAAATATCTCGGAGGGAGAAGCTTACTACTTAATTAGCATTGAATAGACTCAAAATAATATTTTGTGATAGAAATAAAGGCTGGAAATAAGTATCAAAAATTATTAATGTTGAATAAAATTCGTAATCAAATATCTAAGTAATAAATATATTTTTCAATAGATGGCGACACATTTCAGTCACTTTGTTTTCCTTTAAAAAGATGGCGCAATGTAAGGGAAAGAGAAATTTGAGACGCGTTTGACAAAAACATCTCATAACGAATAAACATTTTACAGAAAGAAAAAGAAAATTCTAAAACTATTTAAACTTATTTAAGTTTGTTTTTTTCCATGAAATGTTTAAAATTATTTTCTCTTTCAAAATATTTCAAACCCATTGAAATGAATTTGAAATTAATTTTTTTTTTTTTCGGTAATTTAATCGATAGATAAGAGATGAGTCTAAAATGGAAACCTCAAGAGGGAACAGTCTTGTCTTGACGAAGGATGTTGTGGTTTTTATGAGACGAAAAGTATACAGAAGATTTTGAAGTAAAAGCAATTTTGCTGCTTGTTTGTTTTTAAACATCCTCGAATAAAATCATCGCCTTTTGCCGCATAGCAATAATGAAATGACGAAAGTTGCAAATGTATCATCTTTGTGTGTATATACTAAATTAAGTACGTTTCAATAACTTCCCTCAAAAGCACTGTCAACAAAACACATTTAAATAGTTTTCGTCTTAATAATAGAAATTCATACACTTCATTATTCATGATTGTATTGACACTTAAAAGGAGCATTAAATTTCTATTATGCCAATGTTGAAAGCATGAAATTGTTTTGCTGCATACATTCGGAATAAATTGAAGTAGCAATCTTGTATTATATTATGCTGCTTTGGTTGGCATTTCAAACGAACATAAAATTTACCCACACACAGTTTATTTGATTATTATAGAAAATATTTTTGGAAGCACCAAAGCATAAGTGAAAATGGGGTAGCTGTTAAGAGAAACATCAACGCTTGAACAAATATTTAACATCATTTTAATATATAATAAGGAAAATGAAGGTTTGCCTCTCTCTTGTACAATATTATGCTTATTGAATAAACGCAATCGATGCGAGAAATTTTTTTTGTTGTACTTTTAAAAGAAGGCGAAAGGAACAAATTTTCTTATCATTTCAACATCACCGTTTTCATTTACTCATTCCTGAAATGAGCTTTGGATCAATAGCGGTAGAAATTTTAGGGGTGAAATTACGCAATATAATTGAAACTTCAGCACTATTTACTGTTGAGGGAAAAATATTTTATTTCAATAATTTGTTAAATGCACATGATGAAATATTGTAAGCATTAATGCAGTTGATGTTAGATGTAAAATTAATAATCACATGAGGTTATTATATTCCTGAATGAAATGAACAGTTCATTTCCTAATATGCTTAAATTTTTAATGATTCAAATTCTTCATCAAACTTTTTCTTTGCCTCAATTAGCTTTTGAATTTTCTCAGGACGATCAGCCCATGTAGGATTCAAGTCTTTATCGGGGAACATTTTTTGAAGCTCTTCGAAAGCAGCATTTTTTAGGTCGACTGAGTTGAATTTGCTTGCAGCAAGTAAGATGCGAAATGCATTTTCGCTGTTTAGTTCCAAGATCAAATTTTCCTGGGCAAACTTTTTCAAATTGTTTAAGCCAAGTCTGCCGCTTGCGGAAAAAATTGCAATCCAATCGATGTCACCTTCAGGCATTTTATTCGTGTATAAAAAGTCCAAAATTATCTTGAAGCTGCAAGGTTTGATATCGATAAGATCTAATTCCTTTGCGTCCGAATTGTTCTTAATCATTTCCGCAAAAACTGGGCTACGGGCGGCAAGAATTATTTTGTGCGTCTTGAATACTTCGCCTCCGACTTTTATCGTAAAATCTTTTAAATCATCATCGTCTAGAACAGCCTTAATGGCATTCCATAATATGGAGCAATCTTCTTGTAACGTTAAATCTTTTTCATTATGAATTTTGCACTTTGCAATCATTTTCTTGAACTCACACAAACATGTCTTTTTGTCCGTGGAAACGTAATTGTAATCAATATTTGGATTGCATCGTAGATTGAAAACTTTTAACCTTTTCAAAGGATCCAATATATTTGAATTAATCGTGACAATCTTGTTAGAGTCAAGATCAATAACCTCCAAGTCTCCTGTATACTCAAATAGGTCGCTGGGTAGTGATTCAATTTCATTGCCCGGCAAATGTAAATCTTTTAAATGCTTTAATCCTTTCAGATCTTCTTTAGTGATATGTTTCAGTCCGCATCCGTTGATCATAACATGGGTCAGGTTGTGGAAACCTGATAGTCCACCGGGAAAGTAATCAATGTTAGAATGTTCGAACCAAATACGATCAATTATATCTAGATTTATATTGAAGTTTTGTTTTATCTGCTCAATTATATCTGTATGAGGCTCAATAATTGTACAATGGTGTATAATTAACGTCCTGCAAGTCTTATCAGTCCAGTCTTCATAGCCGTAGTCGATCTTCATTTTAAATCACTTCGTTTATTACAATTCAAAAAGATGTCCACTCAAAAACTGAACGATTTCTTCTATAATGAAATTTCCAGAAAGAAATTAATACCTGAGAAATGAAATGTTTAGATAAATATCTATATAACCGAAAAAAAAAACATCTACATCTCTATACATGAAGGCAGTTTGCTTATGTGTGTTCTTCGGTATCTGCTTAAAAACATTGTTGCATTTCTGTATAAATATATATGCAGAGTATGGAAAACATAAAATATCATTTGTAAAATGAAAACGTTGAAGACATTTGTGGAATTTTCCGGAAAATTTAAATTTCTGAGAATTTCTGCGTGTTAAATATATGAATAAAATTTGCTTATCATATAGAAGAATGTTTACGTACATTTTAGGCACTGGCTCAAGTACTTGCGTTATTTACGACCTTATGGAATTTTTTTTATGTTTGTGAACTTTCTTTGGTAAAAAAATATCGAAAAATAATTTTCGATCTGGACGATAAACTTATTTACTCAACCGTTTTCAAATGCGTAACTCTACGAATGGCACCTCAAATGTTAATAAAAATTATTAATTCACCAAAACAAATTAAATGAAGCAAATTCAAATTGTTCTTTTGTTTTCGTTGGCAGGTTTTAAAGAAAGATAACACAGTTAGTTGTTTACGAAATGATACATTTTTATGACTGTGTGTAGGTTTGTAGGCTAAAAGAATTTGGCCTTTCAATCGGCACAAATTCAAATAAATATAATTCCGTTAAATGGTTTACAAAAATTATTGATTCCTTCTGATGTGCTGAAGTGAATTCATCCGTCTATTTTAATGTTTCCCTATGCAAGAACAATGGAAAACTATAATAATCCAAATCGTGTAACTGAAGCTATGAATGATTAAATTTATAAAAAGAAGGCGGATTATGCAATAAATTGTGGTAGAACATTTCTTTGTGTGGATCGCTCTCATAGTATGAGGCATATATTTCTGAATAACGAAATCAATGCACAGCAGTTCAGGTTAAACAATAAAGCGGTCATTATTCATAAGAATTTTGAGCAATATGATGAAAGTAAAAAAAAAGGTAATAATAATAATTTTTGGTACGAGATAGAATCACGGAAGTTGGTGACGTCCACAAATTACCAATTCATATAAAACTTTTTGCTTGTGCAAAAGAGAACAGCTGCTGCAGAATTAAAATACTATTAATATAGAAATGGTACCGGGAAAATTGAGGAATGACTAGTTGAAGGAGACGGGAGATTAAATTTAAATTGCATTTGACTGGAAAATTTCATTTTAATTCGTAAAGTTTCGTGCTGCCAGTGAGAGCTTTTTGTCATTCTTCCTAGATTTCCGACAAATGTCTTCAGAGTAACTCAGAAATAAAAATAAAGTTTTGTGCAATTGAAATTACATTTAAACTCTCAAACTGACATTCGTTCAGAACGTTTTCGATGAGCAATGAAAAGTTTCAATCTCATGTTTTATTTAACCGTCAACAAATTTATCAAAGATTAAATCAATAAATCGCTTGATATTTCATCACCCTGCTTCAAAAATTGTCCAATAGAATTATTAAAAAAAGGGACATCAAAATGATAAATAAAAAAAAAGTTGAGATCCATTCCATTTTCATGCATAATTCATGAAGACAAAGTCAAACGAGATTTCTCTTCAAGGGTTAAATACTTTTATCATCTCTCAACCGCACTTAAGTTAATCTTGCAAATTAGGAGATTTCATCCCTTTTTTACGGAGGACTGTGCACAGCTTGTGCGAAGAAAATCGATGCATGGACATCATTCAACGGCAATTTCTCAGCACAACTTTTCCTTGACCTTTCGGTCATTTTGCCAAAGATTCCTCGACAACATTTCAACCCTCTATATATGAATACACAAATTCACAAGAGAAGTAAACTTGGTTTGCTGGGCATGGACATCATAACACAATTTAATGAAATCAAATATAAAATTTTTTGGCATAAAGCTCAAAGGATACTCGGAAGCCAAGGATGGAGAAAAATGTTGTTTGAACCTATGTCATATACGTGAGCGGCCTTTTTAACATGCTTTATAAATATTTTTTTTTTTATAAGCTGTTTTGCCCAGGTGAAAGGTAAAACATCGGCAATATACTTCAGCTACTGGCTCCCATAAAAACCTCAGTGTGTGGTTCTTCTTTCCTTTTGCTTGCTGCTATTGCCTTGCTATTTTATATGTTATACACTCGGAAAAAAGGCATTTAATTTTAAGGCTCCATCATTCGTTCTTCGCCTCATTTTTTTTTTTTGACGAATTTAATATATAAATACATATAAGTGTATATTTATTTTTCAAGCCCACCTACTGCTACCAAGGATAAATTTATATAGATTAAAGGCTTTGTGCTCTTTATGGCCCCAAGTGTATATAGCAATATGATGTGAATAAAGGCTTCAATCGATCCTCTGCCGTTTCGCAATTTTCGTGCATTTTTCATAAAAAAAAAAAAATCATAAATTTTTTTTATTCCATTCATAAGGTTTTTAAAGCATAAACCGCAAAGGATTAAAATGAATTATTGACTGAAAATGTGCGCCGCTCCGATGATGAATAGCCATTAATAAAATATTCAATGAATAGGGAGCGATTCAATTGTGCACGAATTGCCAACATTCAAGGCTCCATCATTATTGCTGAAACACGCATTGAAAGCGAACGATGTTCAACTTCAAAAGGCAATGCTAAATTTAATATTCTACCACGCTAAAAACCAAAAATCAAGAAGCGAACAGTATTGAAGAGGAAGAATTTTTTCCCCGTGAATGCTGCAACGAAACACTTAAAGATTGTTGTTTTTGGCTGTTTTTGAGATCATTTTTCGGAAGCTTTCAAATCAAAACCGTTCAACGAAAATATTTTTGTTTACCAGAATTCTTCATAAAGCTCTTTGTCGTGCGTCGCTTTCATATGAAAAAAAAAAAAACTGCAAACATAGCCCGAAATCTGTTTGATTTTGATTTCTTTCAACGGAACAAACAATAATTTTTTTTTCTCTCTCTTTTAGTAAGAAAGTCAATCGCTTACGGTCCATTTTGCGTAAACATATATTGTAAATCATCCGCTTCTCTTCGTATGTCACATAAAATTTTCCACTTTGATGGAGATGTCAACAGTTTCGGGCGATGGGATGACGTGCATACATACACGCATAAACACACAAATTTACCAAACAGACGATTTCAATTGGCGAAGAAAAAAAAAATATTTCGACATGACAAAAAATCTCGTATATCAAATTTATTCAGATTCAATATAAATGCAAATTGATTAGAAATTTCGACACTCATGAAACCTACGCAAAAGCACAAGTAGCGCTCGACACATGATGATGTTCCATTCAATTCCACCCACAATATGTGTGACCTGATGTTTCACATACGAAAATTGTCATGCCATAATCCCAATGAATTCTTAAGTTTCATAATGGGGAAAGTTCAAAGAACAATTTGAGGCTTCATCAAATTATGATCAATTTACATCCGACGAACTGGAATTGCTTTCACATCCAACAACGTGTTTCCGTAAGTATCCAAACCATCGCTATATATGAGCATTATGAAGGATCCAAATTATCATATTTTAGATAGAAATAGATATATTTATCATTGTTGAATACAAATCAGATGTAATGATGTAACATATTGGAATTGATATCAAATTTCTAAAAGGCTTTTGAATGTTTAAACGAATTGATTGATGTTGAACATGTTCATAAACACATCCTCAATGTTATTATTGATACGCATAATATAAAGGGAATATAATTTCTGAATAAATAAACGGTAATACGATGCTTTCATGCTTATTGGTGAATAGCTGGCAATATTACTTTCGACATATTTATCGCAATGTAATGAAATATTTAGTAGAAAGATTCGAAAAAAAAATGCTACATTTGATAAAGATCTATTACATCGTTGGTTGAATCTTAATATGCGAATAACAAATTGTTGAACGAATCGATTTGCATAGCATTTAAATATCTAAAGTCTAGACTCTACTCTACGAGATAGTTGCGCTTTTTCGAATGCATTTTACCAATTTTTTTAATCTGTTATTCCGACCAATGTCAACTAATTATAGCTCACAATCAGTTATCATTCGCAATTGACATTATATTTCTTATCAGAGGTATCGAAAATAGTAAATTTTCCATTATTGTGAGTTGTAGACGCGTTTTTTTTTGGTAAGCTTTTTTTTACAGCTTGTAATTATTAAAAATTTGTTTTTATGCGTGAAATAATTCGCGCAAATTTCGAATTTGTGTAGATACGAGTACACAAGCATTAAAGTTAAATGAACCAAATTCTTAATGTGATCTATACACATGTCGCCAAGCAAGAAATATTATTGATATGATTATTATCAAACTTCCACCAAGCGACACAAGCGAATAACATTGTACACAAGGCAAAAGCGAATTTAATCGTTTCCAAAAGAATTGTACACGAAATTAAAAACAAAAAAAAAAAAAACTCACTCAACGTAATTCCAACATTTCGCGGCAGATCTGATAAGCAATATTCACAATTTGTGCCATAACTGTGCGCTGATTTTTCACTTGTTTGCATATGAATTGGTATCATTTACGATATTTTGGTTCTTTTTTGTTTCCCCATTGAAATTAAATTTACATTTTCCCTGCCAGCAGTTTTAACAAACTTTTTTTTTCGTGCTTTCTGCAATTGCGAGCGATCTTTTTTTTACACTCAAAAGCAATTAAATTGTGCTAACTGAAAACTAACAGCTTCAAAAATTGAATTAAACCGCACGTCCACGCCATTCAGTGCCAAAACGCAATTAAAAAAAAAAAATCTCGACAAATAAAATTATATTCTGCGCTTGCAGCTCTGAAACCGTTTAGTCGTATTTTTTTTTTGGGTGTGTATGTATGATGTGTTCGTCCTCAAAAATTGTTGATATAAAGTTTGTGATAATAAAAAATCTGTGGAAAAATGACAAAATCAGTTGGATCTTGGAATTTTGGCTTGATATGCAGCTGAGCCTCGAGTGAGGACTAAATTTCATTTGAATTCAATACGACCGCATGTGCCATTGAGAGCAGTTTTCAAGTGCCAGAGTAACCCGTCGCAGCAGCTCCTCGATGTCCCACGATAAAAATAACAATTTAAATGTTGTTATTATAGACTTTACATTTCGTTGATTTTCTTTGGGGATTGCTGTTGCCATTTGTTCTGTTCTCCATTTGGAAAAGGGTCACTCTCAACCCCGGCTCTAATTAGATGTCGTAATGCTCTTCTACTGTTCTGCTGAATGCGTATAGAAGGGAAATATTTTCAACTTTATAATGCTTATCTGATGATCCAAAAGCACACATTCAACCTTTTCATCCATGGTAAAGTTGGAAAGTTTATCAATTTACATGATCAAACACCCTTTCAATTAGATAAATTTGAATGAATGAGCTTGCTGGGACTGCGAAAAGATGGAGAGAGATGGCATTTTGGAAAGCTCATTTACTGAATACAAAGGCTCTTCGCTACAGTAGTTTGCAATTTGGGCAAAAAACAAAAGGAACAGAACAGAACGGATGTTTGTGGTGTCATTAGAGCCATAATTTTCATCGCAATTGATTCAAAATGGTGCCCAAATCATTAAGCTCCTCGCATTTAAACTACACGATATTCGAAAGCATATCCTTTAGTTTATTTATACTGCCTCTGATCCGTAATTTGTCTCTAACTCTTCAAACCCATCGCACCACATCGTTTCTGAATATGCCAAATGAATTTATCGCTTTCGTTTGATGCTAAAGCAACAACTTTATTTTTCACTTCCTCCGGAGTGCTGTTGCAAAGCATAGAAAAGAAGAAAAAAAAAGAATGAAAAAAAATTATATATATTTAAGATTTATATTCATGTTTTGGCTCGCTATAAAGCTTCGCTATATTCCTCAATAACATGTGGATGAATTTACTTTCATTCTCTTTTTTTTTTTTTTTGTTGAATACATATTTAAACTCGCAGCCATAACATGAAATCCTATTCAAAAACACATAAATCTTTCGAAATCTCCTTCCTGTGCTACATTTGTGTACAAAGGAATTTTCCTTCAACTCTCGCAAAACAGCTCAAAGATATTTAGAAATATTTTTTTTTTCCTTTTTTTATTCGACGTTTTCCGTGGGCGGGATGGGATGTTGGATTTCGTTTCGTGTTATTACCAAGAATTTGTTTCAAATTTCCATGGGCTTGGGCAAATAATTCATCTCTGACGAACGGCGGCCTCGTGCTAACATTATATGTATGTATATTTATATATTTTTTATACATTTTAGATTATTTATGGAATCGAAATAAAATTGACTGTTTTTTGTTTGTTCAGATCAATATGGATAATTTTGCCATTTTTCGGGGATTTAAAGGCTCGAGAGAAGCTTAAAAGTGGATTTGTCATTAGCTTCGCGTAACTCAACGAGGTCATTCACTCAGTTTATGTATATATTTCATGCATAAAAATTCGCAATTATTAAATCTATATGCGTACGATTTCAAAAGCAAAATATTTTATTTGCACTCATCTCAAAATCATAATGAAAAATGAAATATAAAAACAAAATATTTGCGAAATGGCTTTTTTTTTGTTTATTCACAAAAATGCTTTGCCATTTTTTTTTTTTTTGTTTTTGCCGCAACTCGCTCGCAGTTTATTCAGCAAAAAACTATTAAAAAATAGCGAAAAAAAAAAATGCTTTCACGGTGTTTGCACGCTAACAGAGAAAGACTAAAATAAGCGTTTCATCATGAAAAGCGTTTTATGATTTTTTTTTTTTTTATTATTATATTGCTGATACTCGTTGTTAAATCATCCCTCGTTTTGAGCATTTGCAATAAATCCTTTGGTGTTTGTTTGTTGTTATGAACGGAACAGAAAAAAAAGAAGGAATAATAAGTGTGACAAAACATGAATTTTAACAGAAAAATCGATTCTCTAGAGTCTAGAGCTTGATGCAATAAAACAACATTGCACATTATTTAAAATATCCACAAACTACGATGTGCATCAATCGCAGTAGAAGCTATTTTTGTGCATTTTTTTCCACGAGAAAAACAATTCAGAGCAAGAAGGTTTTTCTCAACTTCGAATTTATTTTGTTTTCAATTTCCTGACAGAATTAAACTTAAATGAGATTTTGGGGAAAGAATTGAGGGCGACTTAAAAAATGAAATCGAATAAATTTTACACAATGGTGCAATCAATTTTTATGGCTCGTGTACATTGAGAAATGTATATCTAGTTTTTTTTTTTATTTCTTTAAATGAAGCGATTTCTCAAAAAGCCAGCAAGTCTCGGACGAGATACGAAAACGTCTGATAAGTGATGAAAAAACTTTAAAGTGCTAGTTTTGTCGTTTCACTGGCTGCTGTAATATTTTTTAACAATTTCCACAAAGTTTCCGCAATATCTCGAAATAAGATTAGTTTCAAAAACTGTTTTGATAATAATATTGGGGAGTAACAACAAAATGTCGAACTCAATTTAAAAATGGAAATTATGAAAATTGGTAAAGTTTTTTTTTTTTTTTTTTTTTTCGGAAAAAGGGGAGATATTGAATGGATCAAAATGGCATTATTATCTCCAACATTACTGATTCAGAATTATCTTCGACTAGAAACTTGTTAAAGCAGTTCATAGGACTTAATTCATATGCAAATTTATCATCAAACAAAAAACTTTTTGCCGAAAAACAATCAAATCTTATTGATTGTCAATGAACGAGCGGCAATAGAAAATAAGAATGAGGCTTTTCCTCCATTGAAAGAACAACTTTTTTTTTCATCCAACAAACAAAACATCAAAACGAATAAATTTCTTCCTCTTATGAGTGTGGGAATTTCCTTTGTCGAAAGAAAACTGACTTTTTTTATTCAATAATAATACATTATTCGACAATAATGAAAAGAAAATTTATATTATATAGCAAGTAGAGGGAGTAAAGGATGGAGAAACGAGAGAAAGAGAGAGGGAATCACATGACGATGATAACAATATAAAACAGCAATAGAAGTCAACTTCAATAATAACGAATATATAATTCTCTTCGACTACGCTCACTGATGATGACGATTATCAATATACATAAATTGTTCTCCCTTTTTTCGAATATACTTTTCATCATTGAGCAATAAGAAAGAAATATAAATTATTTTATTTGCTCGCTCTACATGCTCTATATTGGGCATGTTTCTTAAATTCCGTCTCGTAATAAATAATATTCATGTTTTATGAATAAGAAATTCAGTTGGAAAATTGCCTTCCTAATGATCCAATCAAACTTATATGTTGCAATACGACAATCTTTCAAATGACCCCTGCCAGGCTCCCACAATATTATTCAACAAAAAACGGAAGAATCCGCAAAATCTCTTCTCAATAAGTCTTCTTTCCACATTGCATTGCTCAGTTCAATTCCCGGTGCGTGTGCGATATATTTTTGTGATTGCTATTTGAATGGAAATTGATTGAAATTGTCAAGGCAAGAAAAAAGGAGACCGTTATGGGGAATATTTATGAGCATATATATGTGATATATGTATATCTATATTCACATTTCGATTGAGTGACTTTTCCATGCAATTCATCGTAGAATTATGATCTGAATTTTATTTGTGATGCTAAATTGTTTAGCAATTTCTCGGGGAATATTGCCATAGTAATTTCGAAAATAGATGTTGCCAAGTATTGAGCTTTGTTTGGGTGTTTACTTCACATTTAAGAAAATGGCTAGATATTAAGTTTCTAGACTTGTGGCTGGTATCTATTTAAAGGTTTCTCTTATATGAAGCAGCGCATCCAGTGTAATCATTTTCATGTGCTGATAGACAATTCAGTATCTACCTTAAATGTGTGGCGCTCAGTATGTTTCTGCTTCAATGGAACATCTTGAGAATAATTTTTGTGGGAAAACTGGCAAATTGTCTAGCAGCGTTTATAGCAAACAACAAGAGATCATCTGCACTTCTCTCGCTGCAATTCAGCATAAGGTGCACAGCTATTTATATGTCTGTAAATTTGGGCAATGAACACTCTATCTCGTTACTTAGAATCACCGAACTCGATGAAAAATTTGAGAAGCTCAAGAGTGTAAACTCTGTGAATTCAGATTGCAATACAGCAATGCTACAGGGCAAAAAACTACAATGGTTGATGATGATGATAATATCGGTTAAAATGAGAACGGAAATTATCTAAAGATTCACCGCAGAAAATTTTACAGCGTATCCTTAATATTATTTTCCTAATTTTTTAAAACCTTTCCATAATCTTCACGTGGGATCACTCTGAAAATTATTGTGCAACGATAACAATTGAATGAAATAAATTGGATTTACCACGTCTTTGTTAAATTAAATGTTAATTAATGGAATTAATTTTCTGGGGTTTACTCACAATTGAATTTCGTTTTGCTTTTTATATTCTATCAAGTATAATTTATTCTTGGGCCACCAAATTTTGTAGCGCACGGAGAAATTGGTTCCATTTAATAGAATTTCTACATGAACCAAAACCTACAAATGAATCCCACGAACAAAATAAAATTTTAATTTGATTTTTCAAGTTGAAAGTAAATATCTAAAATAGAAAAAATAAATTTCATAGGTCAAGTGAACGAGCAGACGAGTGCGGTTAGCAATTGGATATTTTCAGTTGAAATTTGACATTCAAAAAAGTCTAAAGGCAAACATGTTGGGCTCATTTAGAGGTTTGTATTATCAGATACTAAATTACATGCATGCTGCAAGGCAATCTCCTCCCACATTTTAACTTTGCCGTTTCATGTGTAATTTCCTAATTATATAAGTAATTCAAGTATCAATATTGATAATGTTTTAATTGATTCCGTTTACACAGTTGGTGCTAAAACAAATCAAACAGCCCTTGCGGTGATTCTGCAAAAGCGCCCTTTGGCAAATACATCATATCATGGCCCGAGCTACGATAGGATTTTGGCAATGCGCAAGCAATTTGTTACGCCATCAGCGGTGCCGTTCTATCGAAAGCCTCTGTTGATTCACAAGGGAGAAATGCAATATCTTTACGACCATAAAGGGAACAAGTATCTTGACATGTTTGGTGGTATTGTGACAGTTTCGGTGGGACATTGTCATCCGTAAGATTATAGTTGGGTAGTGGACACTGTAAAAAATAATGTATTTCCTTCCAATATTTTGAGAATTTTTTTTTACAGTGAATACAATTTATATTAAATCGTATTAATGTAATGATAATTTTCTCAATTTAGTAAGGTAAATGCGGCCCTTGAGAATCAACTTAAGACACTATGGCACACAACAAGTATCTACATGCATCCGAACATCTACGAATATTCTGAGAAGTTATCTTCGAAACTACCAGGCGACTTGAACGTGGTTTATTTAGTTAATTCTGGCTCAGAAGCAAATGACTTAGCAATATTATTAGCACGATTATATACGAAAAACTACGAGATCATAACACTTAAAAATGTAATCGAGATTCGATTTTTTACACAATTTAGATTGTGCTTTTACAATTTTTTTTTCTTCTTTAAGGCTTATCATGGCGCATCTACAGGCACAATGGGACTAACAGGTTGTTGCCTTTTCTACTTTCTCTTTGAACGTGTCAGTATTTAAATACTTATTCTCGTCTACAGCACAATCAGCGTGGCGATTTTCGTTACCTGGCATCAGCAATGGCATTCATCATATAATGAATGCAGATCCCTATTTAGGATTGTGGGGTGGTAAGAATTGTCGTGATTCACCGGTACAAACAACCCGTAATTGTGATTGCACTCCGGGGAAATGTCATGCAGAAGATAATTACATTAATCAACTTGAATCAGAATTTAAATATTCATTGCCTCGAGGTGGAAGTTGTGCTGCGATGTTTGCAGAATCCATTCAGGGCGTAGGAGGTGCCGTGCAATATCCACGGAACTACATGAAGCGCGCCATAGATCTTGTGCATAAAAACGGCGGCTTATTTATTAGTGATGAAGTTCAAACCGGTTTTGGTAGGACCGGAGAACATTATTGGGGCTTTGAAGCACACGGAATTGTACCCGATATTGTCACAATGGCAAAAGGAATTGGCAACGGATTCCCTCTTGGTGCAGTTGTTACCACACCAAAAATTGCACAAGTTCTGACGCAAGCTCTACATTTTAACACATTTGGTGGAAATCCTTTGGCATGTGCTGTCGGGATGGCAGTTATGGATGTGAGTAGAAATTTATTATGACAGGAATAAGTTTCGTGATGAGCTGAAAATAAGTTTATGTTACATCACTAATGAATGTTGCTGCATTCAATCTCACTTAACTTCATTATTGTGCAGAGAAAATCACTCATTTATTATTGAAACTTTAATCAGGTGATTGACGAAGAGAAATTACAACAAAACTCATTGAACATCGGAACGTATTTGCTTAAGGGATTTGAAAGTTTACGAGATAAATATGATGTCATTGGCGATGTTCGTGGAAAGGTGAGTAAATTTAATTAACTTTTAATTCCAAATCATCCAAAAGCGCTCATCTTCATGTCATGATTGCCATCATCATTCTTGCCACTTTCGTTGTTATGTTCTGGAGTATTTTGATCGAACATAGGATTATTGAAGGCTGAATTTACATTTTCAATACTTTGATCGGTACCGAAATGTAAATCCACTTCAGCGAGACTTCCTTCGCATTCTTCACGACCACTTGCACGAGTATTATCGAAGCGTGCAAAAATTACATCTGATTGTCGCAAAAAGCGATGATTTCTTATCAACGCCATTATCCGAGGAATGTGTCTTTCATCATAATAGACAATATAAATCAGTGTCATGAACATCGTCACAATAAAAAACGTTCCGAAAATAAATGCAAAAACGTGACCACTCTCGTTGGGTGTTAATGGCATGCCAGAAATGAAATAAAACTTTGATTCTTCTGTATATGAGAAATTAGAGAATGAAAAGTTGAAAAAAAATTTTAAAGAGTATTTAATGAAATGATTTTTGTGCAACTTACTTTTATAAATTTGATTAAGGAAATTCGTTTTCAAAAAGTCCATAAGTTTGGTGCTAAATTGATTGTATTGATATCGATCGACAATAACGAGCTGTAAATATCGTTGAGTGTCACTCGCTACAGTAACACTGATATGATAAACTATTTTATTCGGATCAACAGCACTTGTTGCATTAATGGCTGCAGATACAGAAACAAATATTTTTTCGTTGTTTTCATTGCCGTTTATGTAAATCGATTGAGAAGAGTATGAGTGAAATGGGTCATTGACGGAAATCAATGAATGTTTTATGATAATTCGTTATGTAAATAATTTGTGAATGAAATGAAATTTGTTATTTTTACCTTTTGCTAGATTCGTTTTAAAAATTGGTAGATTGAAATTGACATCAGAATCAAGTTTCATATGAAACAGAGCACCACATTCAGGACAGCAATGTCCAATGGGTTTTATGGGATCACTGCAATGCGGTGGTGTCATTTGACAGTTTGATATTTCGTTTTCACACAATTGTTCCATTAATGCATCATTCTTTTGATGGCAGACACAATTTTCACTTGCATCATTACACGAACTTTCTATGAAAAGTGTATTATCAGTATTTTTAAATGCTGATTGACCGAATGTCGAGAACAAAAAGTCCTTAAATTCATTCATTGACAATATTCGTCCATCGATGGCAATGCTTTTAAAGCTCAAAATTGGAACTGATTGGAGGTCAACAACAAATGAATTATTTTGTGGAAAAATGATTTCATCATTGTCACATGGAACACGCTCTTCATGTGGTGTTGCTGCGTTGTTTTCATCATCATTTATAACTCCATTTTGATTCACATCACGAGCACTCAACCAATTGTTGGTAGAAAGCCATGGCGTTTGAATGACACTTTTGAAGGATTTAATTTCGTTGGCTTTACATTTTGTATCCGTTTCGTGAAAGTTGAGGGATGTTTGAGTATCCAAAATGAAAGCTCCAGTCTTTGGTAAAATTATTTCTTTCATACTAAAATTCGACAATTTAATGAGGTCGTAATTTTGCTGCGGAAACAGAAGAGTGTCTGATGAGCAGGGCACTTTATCGCCTACCCAATTTCGGGCATCACCAATGTTGGTGCGTTGTTTCCAAATAATTCGGCGACATTCACTAAAACCAACAAAAATTGCAACTGAAATTAATAAAATTAATTTTGCTAATTGATTCATTGCAAATGCAAAACTCGCAATTCGGAAACCAAACTGATCAACAAAACCACATAAACTGAACTGAATTTAATTACGTGAATTGATGGGCGGATTTCGTAATAAATGAATTCATTCGATACACAACATTTCACTGATAAAGCTAAAAAATGGCAGCACATAACAATCAGAATGTGCACTTTTTAAGTAAACTCACAAGTCACAATATCAATATATTTTTATTTCTTTTATTAAGGGTCTTATGATCGGCATTGAAATGGTTGACGATAACGAAAAACGTGCTCCAATGAATCCCAACACTTTCGGCGACATTTGGGAAAGCAGCAAGGACATGGGTGTGTTGCTAGGAAAGGGCGGAATTAATGGAAACGTAAGTTAAAAATCTAAATGTTTAATTTCCTTTCCTTTTGTGCCGCAAATTTCAATTGCTTTCGGCAAACTAATTAACTCTAATTTCAATTTTCCGACGACCTCCAACAACAAAACAGGTTTTTCGCATAAAACCGCCAATGTGTATAACAAAAGCCGATGCCGATTTTACGCTGAATGTCTTTGAGGGAGCTGTTAAGAATCAGTTGAATAATTAATCTGAATAGATTAATTTTAATATTTGAACAATTAAAGAGAAAAAGGACTTCCTTTTTCATCCCTTTTTGGCTTCCGACTAACCGTACCTACACATCTATAGCGACGAATGGTTATTTTCTTTAGTTTCAGGCCATCAACAACCAGCGCCTGTTACGTCTGTGCGTTTTATGCTTTCTCATTGTTTTAGGTTAATTTTCATCATCATCATCATTGTTGCTGTTCCTATCTTGAGCCCTTCGCCAAGAAGACCATCAAATTCAAAAGAAATCGCACAACAACAACAGCAGCCAGAAAAACCAAATTAAGAATTTCTTTCGTAAATTTTCTTAATACAAAACGATCATAATTTTAATTATTTATTCGCTCTCTTCTTCTGCCACAACGATTTGCAGTTTTTTTTTTCCTAGCAAAAGGGAAATGAAATAATGGGTGAAGGGGGAGACAGGGGAGCAAAAATAATTTTCCATCGCAAGAATAAAAAGATATGAAAATCATTTGGAATGAACACAGGAAATTAAGCGTTTTCCATCTTTCGTTGTTTAGCTCCAAAGCGTTTTTCGTGCAACGCGAAGCTTTCTTATTTCTGTATTTTCGTTTCGCAGCCACTTTCTTAAAGCAAAACTTAACAAAATTTATGATAATTTAAATTTATGTCCTCGATGCCGCGCATTTTATATCGTCGAAAGCATTTTCCTAAAGTTTTGTTTTTTCCTTTTTGTCGCTGTTTATTTGTTTGAAATGACAACAAGGAATGAAATTAAAAATGAATCCGACAAATATTTATGTCGAGCTTAGAAAGTTGTGCCATCGAGTAAAGTCTCATAATTACGGGGTGGAATTAGAAAATTTAATCAAAACTTAATCCGTTTGTCTTGAAGATTGTCTGTCTATTTGCTTGTTGTTGTAGTTTGTCAAGTATTAAACAAGAACTGCGGGATAGAAAACTTTTATCTATGAAGCAAAAGCGCAAGCAATGTTTTCGAGCTTACAAATTAAACTGCTCAACAATTTTTCTTCTCGCAATTTCATGAACACAATATTGTCTCGCGGGCTACAAAACTAAAAATTAAGCACATTTCGTTGCTGCTACCAACTCCACATAAACTCATTTGATTTTGGGGAGCGCTTGCGGACGGGCGACACATAAAATATAAATAAATTAAAAAGTATTGTGGAGTACACAGAAAAAGGTTGCATCGAGTCGCCATTTTACCTCGAAATTTATTTAATCATACGCTATTTTTATGGTGTATCGCAATCCAATTATTGGCAAAGCAAAAACTACCGCATATATATGTTGGTCATGTCATTACCAATTCATGCTTTGTGATTTATATGAGAACTTGCCTGAATCTGTTTTTGATATTTTCCCCCATTTCGTTATTTTTCTATTTCTCGATGTGAAAATAAAACGATAAATTCATGGCTCAATAGAAACTTTTGCAACAATGCCAGCAGGTGTGGAATTATATGGGAGGAAGTAGACCATTTGTTGAAAGCAATGACTGACCATTGAGCAAAACAGGAAGAAAAAAAAGTTAACTCTTTTCCACTTTTTCTTTTATCGCAGCATCCCTTTTCATGTCATAGACTAAATATCTAGACAACTGATAAATATTTATTGTTTACTGAGAACTTGCATTTGCTTTTCCAATGATAACAGCGAGAATCTACAGTCAACCATTACCACGATTCGCATATAAAAAAGCAATTGATTTTGCAACGGAGGAAATCAACTGTAAATGGTGATGGGAATTCATGCTAGTTCGACATAAACAACTCAAACAATAAATACTCCACAAACACGGGACTCATTTTCGAGTTTCATTTTGATGTGCGCTATTATGTTGTATATGTCAATCGGGATCCAAATATCAATCGGTTTCGTAGCTGCAATAAATTCGCCTGAAACATAATGTCCGCTGCTTCACGATGTCGATTGCATATTATAGCTTCGTGTTTATATCAACAACAAAAAAAAAATATTGTTTAACCAGCCAAAAAAAACATACACACATAAATTCGCGGGTTCGTTTATAAATCATGTCTGTAGATTTATTTTATTTTTTTTTTTCACGAGAATGAGAGGTTTCAGTTTGTATGGTGAGAGATTATCGAGGGAACATAAATTACAATCAAAAAGGAACCAACAGCAGCAGCAAAAACCGCTCAGCACAATCATTGAACGAGTCCCAAGCAGCAGCAAGTTTCATTAATGTTTTTTCTGCTGATTGATTCTCGGAGATTTTTTGAGTGAAAATTAAATATTTATCAAATCAATTTTCCCTCCACCGCACCATGAAGTGGAAAATGTGTTTGGATAAATATTTTTTGTTATTTTTATTTATTTTCTCTTTTTTGGTGAAGCATTAAAAATCGTAAATAAATAAAGGAGGAAATTTTTTAGCGAGCTTTCGCCACTTGAAAGCTTTGCAAATTGTCTAGAAATAAATTATTTAGAGCTTTTAAAAATAAAGCTTTGCGAAAAATTAAAGGAAATGACAAAGAAACATTTCAGCGCCATAATGATTCAGAGAAAAAAAAACTAATATCGTCAAAATATGCATTTCTTAGCTAAACATAAATTTGAGTGGAAAGATTCAAAAAATATTTACGTTATCACAATTGACATTCAATCGAAATGTTCGACTTAAAAATTACAATAATTAATTGATAATTTATTCATAAAGGAAATTTTTTTGTGGCTTATGCTTCCCGGTTTAAGCTTTAAATAGAAATGTATTCGAGATATGACGTTATCAACGGCCAAAATGTTTATCTTAAAATAGGAGATTTCACAACAAGGGAAGTCACATCCATTAATTATTCAGAGCGCATCATAGAGAAGAAGAGATTTAGTTATCCATCTTAAAAGGTACTTCATCTTAATTACAACATAATTCGATATAGAGTCGAAAATCTTGTCGAGAGTGCGGATGACTGTCAAGTGAGAATAGACGTCTCAAACATCAACTTCAATCAATAATTTTTCATCCACATCGATGCTGTCGAGTAGCGCCGCTGCCAATTCTGATTTTGCCTTGCTTATGACCCACATCATCAAACTGACACCGACAATTGCCTGGAAATATAAATTAATGCGCCGCGGCAGTATAAAAAAAAGGGAGAGATGGAAAGAACATTAAATTGACTGTATAAAGCAACGGACAACAAAAAATGAGTTTAATCCGTGGTTAAAAAAATTAACCCTGGAAAAAAAATTGTATGTGAAATTCACCTCAAAAATAAACATGCCATAACCAGCTAAAGCCGTGTGATTATCGTTAATCACGTCGTGAATTGACCGCAATTTTGAGCCCAGGTACACGTTTATAATTTGAGCCGGTAGCAAGCCTATCGGCGTCGCGGTAAAATAGTCGAATGAATTTACTGAACTGATCTGTTGAAAAGAAAAAAAAAAATTAAGTTTTATGTTCTTTAGAAATTAATTCGAGATTCAAGAACTTTTTTTTTACATGAAATTAATGAAAAGCATTCGATTTTTTGTGGTGGTTTGAGGGAAAGAGACGTTCTTAGATCAATTAAATTTTCAAAATCCATCAAAAATTTCCATCCCCACTGAATGCTTGAAAATGCGGAAAATTTCCAATTAATGAAATTTTTCGAAGTAAATTGAAAAATTTTCTCATGTTTAGCTTTTATCGATCCCAAATTAATTAGTAGAAAATGGAAGCGGATAGAAAAGCGTTCTCGTCCCTACAGATATCTATCTGAAATAAATTCACATACACCATCAATCAATTTCACTTACCCCAAAAATTGTATTTTGTACTCCAAACGGTATTGGCGTCAGTCGCGCAAACAGAACCACTTTGAAGGCACGCGGTCCCGATATCACTCGCAATATCGCTCGCCCAGTCTCCGTTTTTATTAATCTGCCGAACAAAAAAAAAAAAACCACACAAAAAGCTTCATGAATTATTTATTATTATTCGTCGATTATGTGCGACGACGGCACCGAAAATAAAAGCAAGCAGCAAAAAGAGTTGATAAAAAAAACTGTACAATAATAGAAAGATTAAGAGACAAAACAGCTGATAAAGGGATCAACTTGAAGGCAACACTAGCAACATCAAAAATGAAAAGCCGCCTCAAGTGTGTATCTATCTAGATATTTTATTTTCCACATTATTGGACACAAAAAATGAATTTTTATATTTGCGTCACGATTTTGTCTATTTTTTTAAACTGATTAACCAGGGGAGTACTTGTGTAGTAGAATTCAATTCAATGGAAAATTATAACGCGAAATAAATGGAACATATTTATGAACACACAGTCGGGTTGACAAGCTCCTTTGTCATTTTTCTGTTTCTCTAGTCGCAGCCATCAACTGTACGCAAACTCCCTAAAAAAAAGTAGATAAATTTTATTTTGTCATCCCCAGAGGTCTAAATGTGTCGCTCCCATCTCGCATGATACACGTCTGCTATCAGTTTGCCGCAAGAACCCATTCATTCAGGGAAAAACCTTACTCCCACACAGCATGCTAAAGAAAAGCGCGCTTTATGCATACAAGTAATAAGTATCCCGAAAAGCTCACTACCTAGTTCTTTGCTGAAAAGCATGCATAGCATTACATAAATGGCGAATGTTTTCATGTTTATTAGCTTCAAATTCATTTTTTTTTCTGCGAGCTTGAGGGAAATCAGAGCGGGTCTCGAATGGAAATCCATATACAATACAACAAATACATCATTCCCACGTAGACATGAATTTATTAAATTTCGTAATATTTAAATTGATTATATAAAATAAATTGAATTTTTTTTTCAGCTCTGCTATTGTACAGAGCTCTACTCAACATTCCCATGAGCATGCATACATCAGTTCACATATTTTCTAACGTGATCATTCCTGCGCATTTTTTGTGTCTCGCAGTGAAAAAGGAAAATGTTTTTGACGAATAATCAACATGTTTATGATTTTAGAAATTCCATGTGAGTTCGCTTTTGAATCTCTTTAGTTGCCTTTGTTGGCATACAATAATGTGATCTGATATTGAAATTTTGCATGCACAACATTGCGAAGCATATCAGCCATTTCACGTGATGCGACACCTCAAATAAATTTATATTTATAATTTCTTATAACTGAAGCGCCCTACGTGAAGCTATTTAGTGAGCGAAGTAGAATTCTCATTTTGTTACGCAAAATTTATGAGCCTTTCGTAGCGTGAAATTAGCTCCTGAGAGTCAATTTGTTGTTGAGGACTTATTGCTGTTGCTATTTATTAATAAAGCTTTTTTTTATTCTCTAAAATACAATTTGTTATTTTCTCAGTGAACGAGAATTTCATTCAAATTCACGATAAAGTTGGGGAAATTTTTCACGCAAAACAATTCAAAGGAATTTACGCAGTCAAAATGTGTGATAAGAAAAAAATGTTTCTTTGATCGAATTTCGACCGAGTTCTTTGAACTTTGTTCATGCGAGGAAATCCGAAAATAAAACGCCATCAAATTCGATGTATCTTAAATTGATAGAAATTGTTTTTTACGTACATGTATTTTTACACATCAGAACGAGCTTAAAGCTGAATTAATTCAATAGGGGAGTGAGATGCGACTTTAACATGATTTATTACTTTTTTGTTTAAAGGGAATTTAAAGCAAAACCCAGAATATCTAACATATACGAATTTTGTAGTGCTGATGTACTTATTAATGCTCCAAAAAATTATGCACACACGCGTACGGACGGAAATACCACGACAGTGAATATATAGAAATAATTGAATAAACAGATTCCAGCAGCATAGCTTTTTGACTGTTTTTGTCACTTTTGTTTTGACATGATTTTTATTTTGTTTATTTATATTTTGTTTATTTTTAATTGTTTTTAAGTTTACACAAGCGTGAGTTTCGCTTTGGCTGCTGCTGTGTCATTATTATGTCAAAATTGGAAAAATTATTTTGGGAAATCAAAAAAGCAAATAACAATCAGATGATTTGCTTTAGATAAAGTGTTGTTTTTAAAAAGTGATAGCGAATATTGCAACTTTGAACAACTACCAAACATTTGCCATATTTACTCACCTATGAATTGGTAGTTTTTTATGCATTCTTCTGATTGTTGAATGAGCTACGAGAACGCCAAAATTTGCTCCAAACATTGCAACAAAAAATCCTTTAAACATACCGAATAGATAACCGCTACTTATAATCAACACTAAATAACCAATAGTCAGTGGAAAGCTGACGAAAGTAAATAGAATCGTAAATATCAAAAATGTTGTCCACAGATTTTGAGTTTCAATCCATAACAGCACTAATTTGGTTGTATGCTTAAACGTTATCAGAAGCATAATTAACAGAATAAGAAACACAACAGGCAGAAGAAGTTTTAGAATGAAGCTTCTGCGAAGTAACTTAAACAGCTTAAAACATAAATTAATTTTATCTTTTGGTGAGCAATTCGGACTGGTTGTAGGAGATTTAACTGGTGATGAGATGGCAGCTGCTACAGAGGGAATGCAGAGCTCCTTAGCATTATCAATATTCAATAGATTCATGGCAATTTAGTTGAAATTTGACACAAAAATCAAAATAATGAAATGATGATGTGTTAAATATTTTTATGAAATTTTAATTCAATGTTATTTATTTTCTTTCGTTTCCTTTTCATTTGAGACTATTTGAGTTGCTTAAACTGATTTTTCGACACTTGAAATTACTACATTTTCTTAAATATCAATAGATTTCACTTTCTTAACCTATTTTCCTTAATAATTAACACAAATTTTCTAGTGAATGTGAAAGTAGAGCTTTTGCATTCCAAAACAAAATATAAAATGCACAATCCAGCGTCGGTTATGTACCATTGCAAATTCAAATAAAGTGTAATTTGAACATCAAAATACACTCGTTCATAATATTTGCAGAAACAGAACTACGCTCCGGGAGCAGCAGTGAGGTTTTTCATTCATCGGTTAAAAAATCGCCGTGAGACATGATCAAAAATTTAATTAAACTTATATTTCTTTTTCGACGCGGAATGGAATTTCCGAAAACCTCACATGGATGGAATGCTTTCAATTATTATTTTTAAATATTTTCCGTTATTTTGTTCACTAAAGTAGCGATGAAAAACTTTTATGATTATTAATAACTAGATATAAAGCGTCAAAAATGATAAAGAGTTGTTTACGATTCAACGATAAAACCGCTCGGCTATCGTCCGACCGTTAGAATTAGTTTGGCAAAATGTTAATTGATTGATTGAGGGCCTAATTTCTTTATAATTCAACACTAAAGTTTGGTGATGCATCAACTCTATTTATATTGTGAATGATATGAAGTATAAAGAATAAGCTTACGAACTCATTTTCCTAGCTTTTTATATAGATATATATGAGGTTGTGAATTTCATTAAAAAAATACTTGTTGATGAGTTTTTTTTTTATTATTTCATCCGAAGCATTTAAATTAAAAATATTTGTCTCGAACGAAAGCTATAAAATATATAATATAAAGCAATGACAAAGCATTTTTGCTTAAATTATGACTGCACAGTGTACACACACAGAGAGTCACTGCATAAGCATGGAAATTTAAACGGAATAAATTTTGATATAGTCGATTTCCAATGTTGGTCGCTTCCATGTTGGATACCATGTTTCACGCGCCATGTAGAAGCTTCGTTCAGCACGCGGATCTATCGATGGGGATTAATGTGAAATCAAACTAAAAAAAAACTGTTACCAGTCAAAACGGTCACTAACCTGTATCGTTCCAAGGCTTTGGCACTTGATTAACCCCATTCAATAGAGTGGAATTTAATGAAAAGAAATTTTTCACGCTACCTGCTGACACCATTAGGGATAAAAATTGCTGCATGTGGAACAGTATTTGAAAAAGGGAGAGCAAGAAAAATAAATAACGTTAATTTAATGACATTTGATTTTTCTTCGCAAAATGTCTCGCTTGAATGGCATTAACCTCTTTGTCAAACGGACCATTATTTCCCCAATTTACGGCTGATTTGATTTTTGCAGCCATCGCAGATTCACGTAAATTTGAGTTTAATGAACCGTAACTTATGCCATCGATAAAAAGTGAAATTTCCGTTGGTGTCCAGAGCAACTCATATTTATGAAAATCATTTCCAAGATGTTGTGCTGGGAAAATTTTACTCTGAAAAAATGGGTAGAAAAATAAAATAAATTTCTTATTGATTTCTCGGCCCTTTACCCTTTTGGGTGTTTAATTAGTAATTCAATGACTCATCAACGAGTATAAATACGATCGAGACACACGGTAGTCAGTTATCATTACCTTCAGCCATTTCCCATTGTTCTTCGGATTCTTGGACAGTATTGCACCACCGTAGACTCGTTCACCTCCAATTTCATCATCACCGTCCTTAAGTTTCTCATTACCTCGAACAAACAAAACCTTCAAATGCTCCGAGCTATTTGATACTGTTCTCAAAACAGGCTCGAGTATAATTTCTATGGAAAATAAGTGCGTCGTAAGAGATTCTCTGAATTAAGTTCAATTTCTGAATGTCTGTTTAAGAATGATGTCACAAGCAATTGTTACAGAAAACCCTTGCCGTACTTACGCCCATAAACATAGTCTCCTACTGGTACACGACAACGCACTTCGACCTTTCCGTACATAAAAGTAAATTTGCTTCTCGTCGTGATGTACGCTGAAGTAACTGGCGGCAATATGTAACCAAAATTTCCTTGTCGCTCGCATTCCCTATCATCAGTTGAGATTGGTGTGCATCTGCAAAAAGGTTTATGGGGTCGAAATTAAGCCCCTTTTGTCTTTTACATACATTCGCATGCCTCATACGCCTTAGTCTCATTTAACATCATCAAAGAGAAAATTTACCGTTCATTTAAATTGTAATTTCCGATTCTGATACGAGTATCATCAAAGCCTGCCACCGTTGTCAGTAATTCACTTTTGATAACCAATTTGCTGTCACGAATAAATGATGTCTCGGGGCGCTTCTCATAGACACAAAATTCAGCGTCTGCCGTGTCTAATGGGAATCTAGTATCGGCACTCCAATAATTTAAATTATCCGAATTAAAGTCGTCATAAAAGATAATGGAATCTTTGCATTCGACCGGTTTCCCATTAACAGTCGTTACAGACGCTTCACAACGTGTCGGTTTTTGTGTCGTCGTTGTAGTTGTCGTCGGTGTTGGAGACAGCGAACTACGTTCAATATCTTAAATTTTCATTCATTAGCACAATTCTGACAATTTTAATGAATTTATGCATAATCATTACCTTGAACTTTAACAACACCGTTCATGTAATAACCAACATCAGACTGTTCAACCAGCAGCCAATATTCAACATTAAAATTCACTTCAGTGTCGGCATCATCATAAATCCAAAATCCATTATCGTTTCTCGTCAATTGGCTTTCGACAAATTTCGAATTATTTATGACGCTATTATGGAAAATTATGAATATTCGAATGTCACTGATGATGTCGGCATCCTCTTAAGTTGATTCGCAAACCCAAAACGAGACGATGAAGGAAAGTTTATTTCCAGTTGAGTTGAAGAAATTATTGCGAGAAAAGCGAATGAACAGGCGAACGGGCGTGTAGGAAGAGAAGGCAAACGAATTAAATTAGATTACGCGATGATGCTTTATGTAAGTCGACGATGGAAGACGACGACACAAAAAAAAGAGCATAAATAATGCGACATCTCGCTGTTGTGTCAAGAAACCTTGTAATGAAAATTGAATTCCTTTTGGTTTTCCAACTTTTACGGTGAGCTTCGGAATGGAAAATCCATCAGCAAGTGAACCGAATATAATTACAAAAATTAAATGTAATATAGAGCACTTCATTTTAATTCACTTATAAAGACGGAAACGATTAGCTCCGTATCACTGATTCGTGTTTACTGAATAAATACCCAAAACAGAGAAAGAACTTTGTCTCCCCATGAAACGAACCCAAAAAAAAAAGTTGCTCTTTTTCGAATATTCAATTTTGATAACGAGACAGAGGGAATTCATTTTTTTAATAAACATAATATCCCGTAAAATCTTCTTTTTTTAAATAAAAGTTCATCGAAATTTCTCAATCGCATTCACAATAACACAAGAAAAAAAATCTCATCATTTTTCAAAATAAACTTTTATTGCTCACTCGCTTGAGTGATTCGTTTCAATGCAATTTTCATTGCTTTTCTATAAACATTGAATAATGTTCAACGAGTATATACTTTTCTTGCGATTCAATGTTTAGTTTGAATATATATGAAAGTTTGAAGCTTATTTTAATGATAAACAAAAATTGTCTGCAATCAGAGCTTTATTTTTATCCCATACCTAGAAATCTATGAATCAATCGATGGTGAAGGCTTCGGAATAAAAGCGAACAGAATATTTTATTGACTTATCCCAACAACTATGAATGTGCCAAATATTTATTCATTTGAATATTTTTACGACCATTTTCTGATATATCGAAGAAAAAAAGCAAAGAAAAAAAAGTATCAAAAGAATTACGAGAATATGAGAGCAAAAGAGGCCTCAAGAGAGTGGAATGTGGTGATATAAAACCCATAATACTCTACTGAAAGAATTTATTCAGGGTTTATGATTTGATTATTGAAATTTGCTCGATTTTGTTGCGCCTGTAATCGACACTCTGTTGGGTCTCAAAATGGACTTGCAAGGGAAAGCTGAATAATACCAACGATGAGCTGAGGCATTAAAATATTTAATTTTATTTAACAGAAGATCATAAAACATAAAAATTTATTCTCGGCCACAAACTCGAAAGGGTTCTTTGCTGTATCAAGGAGCCTCAGAATGTGTACAAGCAAAGATATGCCATCAAGGATGGAAAAGCAAAAAAGGCAAAAAAATAAGGATGAAAAAAAAAATGTCTTTTGGAGTCTAATCCACAGAAATGATATTAACCCTGAGCTAATGGATGTGGATCTTTGGCTTAAGCCAAGATATATGAGCTTTCTTGTGAGCTTCTAAAATTCTTCAACTAACCAAAAGAAACTTTCATTTTCCTATCCTTTGAGGTTGCTCTTATAAAACTTTTAATAATTAATATTATAAACATTTTCAGTCATTGACTTAAAATCTAACATTTTTCATGGAACCATTAAAAGACCTTCTTCTGAGACAACAATTTTCAGTTTTCTTCCACAGCCACTAGTGAAGAATTCAAAATAAAACCGAAACATTTAAACAATAACTTTGAGTGTTAAAAGAATTGTTTTAACAAGAGCAAGATATTCAATCTTTATTTCATTTTAATTTCATCAAGTGCTTCTCCAGCATGTTGAGCCTTCCTTGCAAGCTTCCTCGGTTCTCTCTTTTTCTCGTTTAATTATTTTTATTTATTCTATTTTATCATCGTCATCAACGATTATTACACAAGGAAAACTCTTCAACACTCGCTCAATGAGAAAGGATCTTCCCATCATCTGAGCCATGGTTAACAAATTATTGTTAATTCTGAAAAAAGAACAATGAATGTCTGTTGTGCGTTTATATGAGTGTTTATAAAATGTTTAAACAACATTCGAGACAACAAAATTTTTTAAGGAGGCAGTTGAACAGAAAACCCTTGCAAATTGTATATAAATGTATGCTGAAAACAAATGCTCGCTATTAAAGATCCTAATTGAGTGCGCGTGAGATTCAACATTGGTAAGGGTAAAGCAAACTGAGATGGGAGAACAGCGAAATGGGTAAAACCCTTTTAATCTTTACTTAATCCTTTTGCATTAAAATATAACAACATCACAACTTTCATACTCGGCACAATTTTTGCTGTTCATAAATTTAATTTTCTTATTTTTATTTCTCCTTCTCTTTCTGTTTAATCAAGCCATGTGCCTTTCTCATATCTTTATCTCAAGGACTTGTTAGAGACAGCGATGACAAATTTTGTGCATCTTTTTTTTCGGGGGTGGGGGGTCTCTAATTGCTCAAAGAAATATCTGCAACTTAATTTAATAATCTTATGATATTTCAACAAAAATAAATAAATATAAAACTAAATTCATTAATATTTTGAAAGGATTTATGAATATCGAATCAATGCAATGAATAAAAGAGAATCCTACTGAAGGATATTCTTAAGAAACACTGGAAGGATTTAACTGTAATTAACTAATTAATTCTAATTCAATTAAAATTGGAGAAAAGACGAACTTTGCCAAAGAAGCCGAAAATTTGTGTGATTTAATTAAAGGCGGGTATCTGTTTTGCTGTTTCATGTTGCGCTATAGCGCCCGAAAAAAAAAATACAATCAAATTTTGTTGTGCTGTTATGTTTGACTTTCAAAATTTCATGAATAAACATTGCTCGTTGAGCCCTTTTGAGCTGGTAAAATGAAAATAACTTGACATGAGCACGCAAAAAAAAAATGTTTTGAGCTTTTTATGATTGCTAAAAATTTACAATTTCTATGAAGAGCTTTTTGTTCTAATAACGTAAAGCAATGACTTACAGTTTTCTTCTTGTTTTTGCAAGAGCATTGAATGTGCTTTATAAAGAAAGACATTGCCGTCATTTGTCAAAATATATTTTGTGAAAGAAAATGTTACTAACGAATGTTATGAAGGCAGTCTCTGAGAAGCCAAGAGCTTTCCATATCACTCTCATAATGTGAAATATTTGCGAAGTCTGTTGAAAGATTATTGATTTAGTTCATAAAACAAAAGAGAAAAGAAATACAAGCGATGACTTCAAGGAATGAGCGAGATACATATTTATTCTTATGGAGTGAAATAAAATAAACAATTTTTATGTTTTCGAAGTAAACACTTCATTTCCGTTGTTCCGCCTCAAAATGATAATAAAACGAATAAAAGAAATGAAATGGCAGCGGGAGTATTAAGAAATATTAATAAAAATGCTTCAGCAGCTCTGAGCGGTGCCATTAAACTTTCGAGTCGTTATAATAAGACACAACAGTACAAAACTCCTTTTGACGATTTTCGGGAACAAAATGGGAGTTGAGAAGTGTTTCGCGGTTGTAAAAGGGAAGAGAACTCTCGAGAGCTAATTATAATACTCGAGTAGTCATCATGATTTTATTTTTTTTTGTCCAACATCATTCTCGTAATATTTTATGCCCCTGCGCGCACCATATACAGCACCATAATTCAGATGGATGTGCTCAAAGAGTGAAACAGGAAGCATATAGAAGCTGATGGTGTAGTGGAAAATGCTTTCAAACAATGATCATAATGATGGTAGAAATATAATGAATGATGAAGCAACATGCAAGTATAATTTAAAGTGCCTGCAATGTTCTTGCCGCTTTAGCTATGAAACTAATTGTTTTTCCTCTTCCAACATATCGCATTAGTAAGACAACACTTATAAACAGCATAGAATACAACTGCGCTACATTCAACATACGAAACTGTCATAGCGAATCATCCAAATGAATAATGAAGCTCATTACGAGCAAAAGACAATTAAAAAAAAAATAAATAAATATTTCAACATTTTGTCGTGATGCAATTTTTCTTTCTTAAATGCATAAATTAAACATGTTCTGCTTGTGGGATAATATGTCTTTATTTCCAGCTATGCTTTGACGCGTATTGTGACATAAATAGGATTTCATTGTTTTATTTGCTCAGCGTCTGGCTTCGTGCATTTATTATTTAGGATGAAGTCGATTGAATAGCAATTGTTCTCAACTTGTTTACCTTCCATGCATGCAAAATGCAACTTATGGCCACCGTTACACAAAAGTCTTCACTAAAGACTGGAAAATTGTTTGTGCGCACTGTTTTATATCCATTTATTCAAAGCTTACATTCTTAAATTCTTTTCATGATCTTCTAGCAATTTAAGATGAAAGAAGCACTGTCAGAAGTGTATCGCTCTCATATTTAAATATTCTCCCAGCTTTTTTTAAAATTCATACTAAGATATATCTTAATTAAAATGCAAGCACAAAGAAATTATCATTGGTAACCATCAACGCAAAGCATTAATGCACTATAGCCGTGCACAAACTCAACATGGACGTTTCTAAAATTAGATATACAGACATTGCCAAGGAAGATAAATCCGTTTTTTGCTATTTCCATGGGAACTAGCATTGCATTGAATGAATTCAGAATGTGAAGTTTAAATATTTTTTATTTTTCAAATTTCATTTGCACACGTCGGCGGCGGACCACAATATGGCTTTTAATTGTGCATAGACAGTCAGACAAACCATCAATCATCACAACCACACAACAGTAAACAAATGCTTAATGCTAACTTCGATGCTTACCACAGCTTCAAGGGGTTTTTTTTTATCTTCATCGTCGTTAATCTTCAAGCTTATTTTTCTTTAAAGCGCAAAAAAACCATTGCAAAAAAATGAAGTTGAAGAATGGAAACGAATTCAATACATTCACAGCATTAAAAGCTTCTTTAAATCCCTACATTTCTATTTTTTTTGTGTGATATAAAACATCATCATATCATATCATCATGATCATTGGGTCGGTATGTTTGCAGCACATACATGCTGTTTGCAGAGTTGTCTGACCGTACTGAAATAAGGATTATTGATTTTCTTATTTTTTTTTTTTTCTTTAACCATTTTCGACTGGTTTGCTAGCATTTTCGCATTGCTATATCACTTTACGAGACCTCGATAATAATAATCATATTTTTTTTCCTTTCCCCAAGCTCGATCTTTTGAGTGTTACTTTACTGCGATGGTGCTGGCGATGGCGTTTGTATCCATCTCTCATTTCTCTCAATATATATTATTCTTCTTATTCTTCTTCTGCGCCATCCAACAATGGACGGTTTATTTTTATGACACAATAAACACATTATACATATTTTTTTTATATCGCATCAGATATCGTTTCATTTCAGCGAGATATTGCTCCATTTTTTTATGATGGCTTTTCTTCTTCCGTGGGTATATTGCTCAAATAAATATTTTTGCCTGTTGTGACGAACGGAAGGCGCCCCGCATCGGGACTGTCAGTGTATTTATATGAATAAACTTAGCGGATGTTCACTTTGATTAATAAACAACGCACTTGAAATGTTTGACGGGAATGGCGAAGTGACATCTCAATAATAACAGATTGGGAATGGTGGCAATGAGGAAAGGCAAAAAAAGAAACAGCCAAAAGGAAGTGAGGCCTCAAAAGACATAAATGTGTTACTTATTATTTTTATGTGACACATAAAAAATGGCATTTACTTTTTGCCCTCTCGTGAGCCGTACACAAAGTCAAGAGAAAATGTCAAAAGACACCGAGTGAATATAAATCAGTTTGAAGTTGCGAAACGAGCATTGGTACATTCTTCATCCCGGACGCGAGAATGTATCGTCGATGGGGGAAAACTTAACATGAAATCGAGGAAAAAATATATTTTTTTTTATATTTCTATTGAGATAGCTTTACAAAATTCAGCGTCAGAGATGATGCCGAGTAAAAGTTTCGATAAATTCCCTAAAAAACATAATGCGGCACAGCAAAAAAGAATCCATAGAACTTTTCTTTTTTTTTCTGCTCAATCATGTACATTGATTCGGGAAGTGTATTATTAAATAATAATAATAAAAAAAAAAATATTCAAATTATGATAAATTACACAGTTGATGCTTTCTTCGGCTCGTGGAATGGCACGAAAAAAAAAAAATTGTGCAGAGAAAGTTTTACGCTCGTATTCAGCCATTAATTTTCATTTAGTGTTAAGTGTCTATACTATTTTACTGGCAAAGTGAATTAGAGTGGGCGAGTTCATATATCACACTTCTCGGAAATAAATTTGAACTTTGATAAATGAAGTGGAAGAAGAATAATATTTCAATGGAATTTACTGTAGGAAAATGATGAAAATATTTGTAATTTCCATTGATGTTTTTGATAGTGCGCATCATCGAGTTTCTCAACTAGTTCCATTACAACTCGAATAATGATGAATTACATCAAACAATGCATGCGGAAAATTTGACAACGACCACCAGCAGCGACGTCACCATTGTAGCGACATCACAGCACTGCGACACCACAATACTGCGACAATCTTATTCAAATTGCTACACAATTTTTCACTTTGCAATAAATAAATATCAAAATGATTACGAAAAAAAGAAAAATAGCTGACGAAAAAGAAAAACTGAACAATAGAATTTCCTGTTTCACATATTTATTTTTTCTTCTCATGCAGCATTTTATCACATACAATACATACGCACACAAACATTTATAAGCATACGCTAATTTTATTGTGACTTTCGTGCCTCGCCATAAAAAAAATTTTATTCCTTAAAACCAAAAGACCGAATAAAAGAAGAGAAATATAAAATTTTACGATGATTCTTTCATGCGCTTTTCTTTCTCATCTCGTCATCACTTTCACGCGCTCTCGGGTGTGAGTACTTTTTTTAGGGATAGGTGCGTCTCATGCATTTAAATGGATCCTGATGGTGTTTTAATTTCTTTATCGCCGACAAGGTTATCTTATTTAATATCGCACTGCGATGTTATAAAAGAAAGGAACGACAGCGACTGTTAGACGAATGGCAGTTAAATTTAAATTATAATCAAAATTACAACAATGCCGTTATTTCCACAAAATTTATTTTATTGGATTTGTGAAAATCTCGTGAACATAAAAATGTGTAATACACTTAAAAGAATATGCAGCGAAGAATGAGAGAGAGACAATGACGATCTAGACGTTGGGCAATTTTTCTTTTCCTAGCATTCCATCACCTTTTCACTGGCAAAGTGAACCTTCTGTGCGCGACCAGATGGATCTGTGGGACATCCCCAGTCGGTACGTGGAATCCATTGTTTAACTGTCTTCACGCACGATGCATTTGGGAAAATTTCTTCAAACACTCGACGGAAGTAGAAGCCCTCTTTGCTTAATGGCGTGTTAAATGGATAGAGCTCTTTAGCACGTTCGAATTGTTCGTCAGTTACGTGACCGGTAGCATATGAACGGATAGTGTCTATCCAGTTGTAGCCGACACCGTCACTAAATTGTTCCTTTTGACGCCATAGCACTTCATCGGGCAGATAATTGTCGTCAAATGCCGCTCTCAAAATGTATTTTTCAATGTTTTTCGTGTCGTCGTTTATCATGCGATCTTCAGGATGAATGCTCATTGCATAATTGACATAGTTTGTATCCAGAAATGGAACTCTCAATTCAACGCCCCACGCCAATGTTGATTTGTTAGCTCGAAGGCAATCGGACGACCACAGATTTAAGACACGCGATACCGTTTCGAAATGGAATTGTTGTGCATTGGGAGCACTGTGAAAGTAGAGATAACCACCGAGAATCTCATCAGCGCCCTCGCCCGACAAAACCATTTTTAATCCACAGCTTTTAATGTAACGTGTCAGTAGAAACATTGGAATTGACGCTCTGATTGTTGTGACATCGTATGTTTCCAAATGTCGACTGAAATAACAGAAAAATAATGAAAATGATTATCAGGATTTTTTTTTTCTTGAAAGGAAACTCATCAATGGCGATGCAAGAAGAAAATTTCTACTTTACGAGTACTCTTTTGTTTACTTACATTACATCCCGGATGCAATCGAGACCCTCCTCCACAGTAAAGTAAACCTCATGATGCTCACTTCCGATAAAATTGGCGACCATTCGACTGTATTTAAAGTCTGGTGCCCCTTCCAATCCCACACTGAACGTGTGCAATTTAAAATTCGGATCTTTCTCTCGCATTAACTTTGTTGCAATTGATGCTATAAGCGACGAGTCTATTCCGCCAGACAAAAGGGCGCCAAATTTAACTTCACATTGCAAATGAGAATGTACAGCTGACTCGAGTGCTTCACGGAAAAGTGTCAGATCAACACTTTGCTGCGGAACCTTGGTAATCCAATCTGCTTTATAATATTTCACGAATTTCCACTTGTTGGATGTCCCAAGTTGATGGGAAAATAAGCTTCCTGTAGGGAAACGGAAAGAGAGAAATACAGAGTGGAGTGATGCAGAAATGAAAGTTGTTTTATAAATTGATATAAAGGATGTGCTTTTATAAGGATAAATTGTTTCTAGTTCTTCTATAATAAAAGCACGAAAATTGCGAGTGCAATAATATGAAAGAAAAAATCAGAAGCAAAGTGTAAAAAGCTACAGCATAAATTTTAAATTTTACACCTTTCTATGTTGCAGCAATACGCTTGAGGGAAAACATTGCATCGCCATACGTTTACCTTCAGTGTACCTTGCTATGAAAAATGTTGCTCTTACCGATTGGAAAGTTTTGAATATACGAACAATTATCAGTCAAGCACTTCATCTCGCTGGCAACCCATATATTACCATAATCATCCTCACCGATGTACATTGAGAGGATGCCAAATGGATCTCGAGCGGCAAGTACTTTCTTCGATTTATGATCGTACAATGCAAATGCGAACATTCCCGTCATATGGTGCACAAGGTCGTCACCATATTTGTCATATAATCCGATAATGACATCGCAATCACTACGGGCAACGTACTTTTCATGATAAAACACCGAAAGCTCTTCAGAGATTTGTAAAAAGTTGTAAATTTCACCGTTAGCAACTAATGTAATGTTGCCATCATATGATTGTAATGGCTGGTCGCCATGTGCAACACCGACAATTCTTAATCTCTCATGGACCATTATCACGTTTTCATCCTTAAAGTGAACGATGCCGGTTTTGTCTGGACCGCGATGACGCTGTTTGCCTGAGCATCTATAAGCGAGCTCTCTTAAGTTCTCCTTCGGGATCGATTTTGAATTGAAATCGGGTTCAACGCCACTAAAATCGCTGATTTGAGCGTTTTCATTCATAACGCGGTTGCCATTACAGTTTGGATCGTAACATTTATTGCCGAATATTGCAAATATTCCGCACATACTTCCACTTTAATTACAATCTATAGAGGAAAGAATGAAAGAAAATTGATTTTGAATTGCACGCAATCGATTCGGGTTTGAATTTTTTTCATAATTGCTATGTCAATGCCCATCGTTATCAATTTTTATTTGTCTAAAGCATTCTTAGGAGTACGTCGAATGTACTTTGACCCAAGCATAAAACGTGCAGGTTAACACTTATTATAGAATAGATCGGAATGTGTCTCACAGAAAATATATGTAAAATAATGTTGTGCGTGGTCAGCATAAAATTGAGAGACAAGTTTTTTTTTTTCTATTCACGTTCATGACATTCTCTAAAAAGGTTCAGTTTTTGTCTTAATCAGCAAATATTTGTACCGATCATTCATTGAACTCGTGTGATTCCCGTCAAGGTGCGCAATTCCTGATTAAATTTCATCTCATGTGGAATAAATTCCTTTATCAATTCTGTTATCAAGTTCAAGTAAACTTTATTAGCTATAGATTGAGTATCATCCGACTTTTTGTGTGAAACAGATATAGAAACCCGATCAAAGCGGTTAGATGTAGATCAGATGTTTAAATACCTATTTGAACTCTCAGCAAAATTTTAGGATTTTATTTTCTGTCGAAATTGTTTTTTTCTTCTATTCTTTAATTAAACTTTTCCTATCAATGCACCGAATAATATTCAATGCTTTTTTTTTATTTTTTTTTTTTCGAGACTTATTGGACGAGTTTTTAATTATTTTTAATTGATATTTTATTTTTGTATTTCCATCTCTTGGAAACACCACTCAATTGCCATTTGCGAAAACCACTGAATGCAAATTACTTGCCTGAAGCTAGATGAACAATTAAATGCAATATAATTGAACTCGTTGCGAAATGGAAAACTTTTTTTTTTACACTTCACACCCCCTCAACAAAAAAAAAGTAAGCACAAAAAGCTCTCGTCTCGTCTGCCGACTCGTATTGCAAACCACCGAAATGAAAACTTTATTGTATATTTTATTCAAACACTAAATTCAATGTTCACGCTCGAGTTCTCGATGGAAAATGAAATTCAAATTGAGTTTCTGATCACTTTATATATATGCTGTTATATGTGCGATATGCCTTTGGATGTCTATGGTGCAGGCTGCCAAAAAAAAGCTAGTTCGGGATATGTTTTCGATTTAAATTCTGTTCTGCTACTGTTTATCAAGCGATGAAGAGTGGAAAAAATGTTTTTTGGAAAACGAAATTCATATCAATTGTTGCATCATCAGAATGCCGCAAAAAAAAAACATTCGAAATAACGAAGAATAATTTAAAATTTATTTCGAAATGCGTGCGGTTTGACGACAATTTAGGGGGACGAAAAGTTTATCATGTGTCATCGCTTTTAAATCGCCTACAATTGAAATTGCATCAGATCATTCAACCCTAAATTGTAATAAAAATGCGTCCATAAAATCCAAACTGCCCATAATCGAAAGGTAAACTCACGTAACGAATATTTCATTATCAATTTACTATTATCGGAAATTTCGGCACAAATTCCCTCGACAATGAAATCAGCAACATCATCGCAGCGACCCACACGACGATGTTTATTCAATAAGTAATGGAACATAAAACAGTCGTCAAAGTGCCGTTATCATTGTTGGAACTGTCACGCTGCTCATCAATTTATGATGATACCATTCGGTTGTGTACATGCAGAATCCAATCAGCACAGCCGTACCCTCTTTCTAGAATCCAATCATGTATTCATACACTTTATATATATATACACAGATATACATGCAGAAAAATATCCGTGCGGCGGGAAAATTTGACAGTCAAATAAACATTGATCTGTATTGAAAGGTATACAACGTTCGTTAATAGGATCCAACATTATCATAACATAATTTCAAAACGTGACTACAATAAGAAATGTCACTTTTCCCGACTGCTCGATTGTCGTGCTCGTTTATTATGAGTTCAGTGATAAAAAAAACTGCCGTAGCAAGTATACGGCAAATGACAAACTTTTACTACAATAATCGACTGTCGCGAAATAAGTTTTCGAGGCTGGAAAGCTTTCAGTAATTTTATTTGTTGTTGTCATCCAATATATTTCGCAATTTCTATTTTTGTATAAATTTTCCGTGGAAGCAGCAAAAGTACATTGAGAGCAACATAATTTAATTTCAAACTTTATGCTTGATCATCATGATGCGTAAAGAAAATAAAAAAAAATCGCACTGGAACTTCATTTTGTGTCTGCTTTTAGGCCACTTTTAAATTTTCCTGCTGCTTTCATAGTCTACGAAAAAAAAATCCACTGATGGCTCACAGTTGAGTTGTTATCGGTGATTATTGAGATATTTCCATTGATATTAGACATCGTGTGCTATACAGTCAACGCAATGTGCGACATGCGAAAATATTTTTTTTTTTCGTGTTCTCTCTTGTTATCATGAGGAATTTTTTCATCATCGCAAAAGTGTAATCAACGATGATGACAAACGAGAAAATGGAAAATGAGGTTCATCGTACGGGGCAATAACGACGAGAGGCTTCTAGGCCTAAGTCGATTTGTTATCAACGTTCGACTGTCAGCTTCAGAGCTTTTTGAAATGAGAAATTATTTTTGAAATTCTGAAAAACCTTCAAAATGAGCTTTTTCCTGTAGATGACATTTGATTTTGTGCAACTCAAGTTCATGCTTTATACAGTTCCTGTGAGTTCATATCAATAAATTTTCTAGCTCATAAAAGGTCTTCTCTCTTGTTTTGAGTGTCCAAAATAAACAACAATGAAAATGAACTTTTTATGGGTCATTGAGCGCTGTAGAATTTTTGTGCAATATTTTTTTTTCGTTCAAACCGAATTTTTTTTTCCTGATTTTCAAAGACTTTTATCCTTTTTTGCACCACTGTTTGTTGTAGCAATTTGCGGTATGCATGACGATGATGTGTCAAATCAAAGCAATAGAAAAAATTGCTTTTTAGGCACAATCGATGTGCATGAAAATTCGAAAATATGGTGCACTCATAAAAGTTAATTAAGCACCCGTTGTGAGTCTGCAATGAATTTTTATGAGGAGCTTTGACATTGAACGCTGTTTATTGTTAACTACAGAGGGTAAAAAGAATGCAAATTTTTGTGAGACATATTGCACATTTTTTTAACCCCATCTCACCCCTCGAGTCAACAAACAAATTTATGTTCGTGCTTTCAATTGCTAAAATTTTAAACATTTTTATAATTTTCATTCCTTTAGTTTGTGACACGAAAAAAAAAAATGAATGAATAATTTTCGTCTGAAAACGACTTCAAAAGTTTGTGCCATAAAATGTTTTGATGAAATGCTTTCGCAATCGGTTTGTGACAGCAGCAGCAGCAGCAAAAAAAAACTTTTGTGGTTAAAATGAGCAAAGTTTCTCAGAAGTTGGTACAAATTCAATTGCTCGTGGGTATAATTCCCATGAATCCTTTTTGAATTGCAGCATGAATTTGAAAGAGATGGAAGCACATTAATGATTGATTTCTTTTGATGGGAAAAATCTCTCTGCAAAATTTTATTCTATTTTTATAAGTATTACCATAATACCTTTCTCCACAGATTCCTTTTTCAGACATTCAATAAAATTTAACCCGCTTCATGCCACAAAAGCACTCACAGAAATTTCATTTAGAAGGATAAGAAGTAGGAAATGAATGATAACCTGTTAGGTTTCATCGGTAAATTAAATTAAAGTAAATGTTTGATTTCCCATTCGCAGCCGTGATGAGGCAAAATTTTAATGCTTTCGAAACTTTGAATTCAAAGAGAACTTTTCTCACTAACTGAAATTTCTACATGATTCATAGCTTTTAAGTTGTATTACCTGCAGTAATGACTTCAAATTACATTCACTTGAACGACTTCAATTTGCAAAATAGAAAAAAAAATCTCTTGAAGCACTTTTACCGATTGCAAAAAGGAAATTGCAAATATTTGTATTTTTTTTTTTTTTTTTTTTTCATTCAAAGAGATTTCGATCAATTTTTCCATCGCAAGACGCAATTTCGAATGATTGTAAATAAAAATCTAGTCGAGATGGAAATCAACAAGAAATCAATGATGTTAGAAACCAAAGTTTCACGAACAAATTAGATCATATTGCGTCGTATTTTGAATGTTTAAAGCTCTTAAATAAAATCGAGTGTTGAAAACATCATTAAAGGTATCCCACACAAAATCATTCAGGTACGTCAACAGGTGCGCTATTAGCATGCTACACCGGTGCCCTCCGTGACTTCAAAGAACAGCGATGACAGCGGAAAAAAAGTTGTCAAGCTCATTATGCCATACATCCGCTACTAATTGAGTTATAAACTTTATGGTTTTATGCTTTCTGAGAGTATGTGCAAATTTTACTTCCTAACTGCGATGAAAAAACATTAAACAGACTCTTTGCTTGGGTGGAACTTAATCACCAAAGTTTTCCTTGCCGCGCATCTTTAAAGCACTTATTTAATGGCAGCAGATATGTTAGCACAATGTATTTCTCTTCTTTGTGTTGCTAGAATCTTCAACCCATAAGAATGCTTTTACAGGACGGCAGAAAGAGAATAAATTTTACCGTGAAGAATTTTATCTTTTAAAGTTGATTCGACAAAGCTCTCGAATGAGAATATTTTCCATTTATTTCTTTATGTAAATGAACTTTTAAAGCATGTTGAAGTAAAAAGTATTTCACTCGATGTGAGTTGCGGAGATTCAGAGAGAAACATTTTGCGGAGTGAACAAATTTAAGTGAAATAAGCTTTATGTGCTTGCGGAATTAAATATCTCTCACTCGCGCTACACTCAAGCAGAAGCAACATTTTATTGGAATTCTTATCTCGCTTCCTAAAGCTTTATGGTACAATACTTTCGTGCAACAGCAAGAAAAGTAAAATCTGAAATCTTGAGATTCCTATAGTACAACGCTTTATCAGACATTCAAACTTTATGGACTTGTAGAAATCGCTTCCTTGCTCGGCTCGTAAAATATTTAAAAACAATTTAAATAAAATGTGCCGAAAGATAATGCGTTTTATTGTTCACAACCGATGCCATTGTTTACATTTTAATGGAACCGTAAAGGTTTTGAAAGTGAGATGATTAAGTAAATAATTTATCAACTATTTTGACGTCTGAATTTATCTTCTTATCATTCTACAGAAATAACTTATTTAATTTATGTTTCTTCACTGGATAAGTTCATGAGTGTAGACAACTTGAGACATTCACTTGCCAAACACATGATACCAATCAATAAGCAATGTTGAAACTTTGCCAGATGATGTTCTGCTGACTTTCAATGAATATTTTGTAATTAACAAAGTTTATGGTGTTGCCAAACGAACGAGAGAATGCGGCAATTTTCTGCCAGAAGAATATCCAATAAAATTAACATAAATTTAATTTCGCAACTTATAATATACACGATGTGCAGTAGCGCGCGGTTTAAAAACAAAACCAATCACTATCAAAATTATTGAACCGATTTTTGTTGCGTTGATACAACATCAATATAAAAAAAAATAAACTTCATTTCTAGTCGGAATCCATAAACTAGGTTAATGGGAGAAAATAAATAAAACTGTAATATAAATTTGATGTCATTTATTAAACAGTTAAATAAAAAAAAATTTGTGCGCGCCGAGTTATGTGAGAGTTACATACATATATTTTTTTTTCCATCATATATGGGGGAAGTCTAAATGTTACAGAGCTTTTGTTATGACTAATGAACATCGGCATCCTTCAAAGTGACACTGCTATCAAAAAAGTCCCATCGAGTTCACTGTTGATGTGTTTACAGTCTGCTGCAATTTGTCTTATTCCACGGCGTGTGTTGTTATAAAAATTAATTTTTATTTTTTCATTATTTTTATTGCACAAATATGAAAAATGATTTCGTTGGCAGAAAAATCTGGCGTTTATAGTGAGGCAATGTGAGTCCATGTGTTTAACAATATCATAAATCACATGTAATTGCTTTAATGATTTTAATTTGTTTTATCGAGATCCTGTTTCATGGTTCATTCTCAATCGATTCGAAGCAATAAATTTTATATTTTTTTATGTTTTATTTTTTTTTATATGCGATAAGATTTTTCTATCTCGATTTGCGCTAAAGCACATCGTTGACATGTTATGTGATTGCATGAATGCATGGAGCTATTTGACGTCAATATATATGTTGGCAAATAATAGAGCTCTCGATGCACTTGAATGTTGAATTGAAATCAGCTTATATTGAAAAGCCAACTTTATATTTGAAGGAAATCTTTTTATATGATTTTCTTATGCAATTTGACATTGAACGTGATGTAAAGCAGTCGTTAACGTGTAATCAAATATAGGTTATTAGAAAGCATAGCTGCTTACATAAAATATCTATACATATATATTTACTAATGATAACAGAAATGCCAGAACCAAGTGGAAAAAATGTGGAGTCAAATTAATTTCGATTTATCATTCAATTTGTATCAATTAGCTCACTCGAAGCGTAAGGAAAGTTCATCTTAATTGCTCATCTTTATAATAACATGTTTTTCGTTCGGATTTTTTTTTCTTCACCCTCCCGGCAACAAATTATTCAATGATATTCCCTGCGTATCAACGCTGAAGTTCATTTCACGTTGTGTCACTATAGCAGCAAACTGTGTGAAGCATCAAATTAATATCTTTCTTTTTTTTCACAATGAACACATTAATAAAGTAGCCATAGACCGGAGTAAGATTGACATGGAGCGCGTTGAAAACAATTTTTGACGTTTAGGGTCACGTAAAATGGATCTCAAAAGATGGGCAATTTATTCGTCTAAAAGTTTATGCTTTTTTTTCATAAATTTTCATTATCTTTGTTCCTTTTCCGTGGATAACTTAATTATCATATTTTTTTATGGTTATTTGCTTCTATGTTGGGTACGGGTTGTGGTGTAATGAACTTCTCGGGACAATACTTTAAGACAAACATCTAAGACTTTGAGTCAGTTTCGTCCTTAAACAGTCGCCATTTTCAGATTGTTTTTCCCTCCATGCCTAAATACAAGTAAATTACTTTGCATTGCTCTTTTCTCATTCAGCTCACAGCTTAACCAAACCGAGAAAAGTCCATTTTTCTTAATTTAAATTGTCGAAAACATGACACAACGAAATGCGACGCACATAAAATTCCATCTCTATGGCCGGACTCGGCATAATATTGATTGATTTTGGTGTTAATTAAGTTATACGTAAAGAAGACTTGAGAGATGCCAAAGTGACAATGCCTACGAATGGCAATGTTAAGCCTGAGTGGTATTAAGACGATGGCAGCAAGAAAAGAAAAATAGATGAAAATGACATCGAAAATCTCCATCGGTGGTGTGGCGTCACTGGAATATTTTTATCGAGAAAAAAAAAGAAATAAAATAACAATTCATTGAACCAAAAATGTCGTCATTGTCAACGGACGGAATGCCGAAAGCTTCAATTCCCTCCATTCAATTTTCATTATACACTTTTTTCTGTTCGCCTCCAACGCCGTGCGACAATGAGACACATAATGAACAATATTTCTTCGTTGTTTGTGCGATTTGCGGGCGAAGGGTATATCTGTGGAAGTGACGGGTGAGGGGGAAGCAAAAAAAAAGAAGGAAAAAAAAGTCTAACGAAAATTAAATTGAAAAGGATCGCAGTCGTGAAATCGTTTATAAACATTTTTAGTGGTAAGAAAAACACAAAAAACATTTTTTTCCTCATCTCTCGCTTCAACCTCCGCCACCGCCATTCGATGGTATAGGGAAAAAAACAGGAGAAAAAAGTATAAATGGATCGAAAACCAAATAAAAACAAGACCGAAAAGCGTAAAAAAATGTGTATGTAGCAACAGAGGGAAAAATTGTTGTGTGTTGTAAGTATTAATGAGCCATACACTGGCTGCGTTTGTTGTTGTTGGCTTGTTCTGGATATTTGTTTTTGTTGGGTTATATTTCCTTGCGTTACGAACACGATAAAGTATAAAACGAGTGTGAGTGAGAGTAGGTGAGAGAGAAAAAAAAAATATATTTAATCAGATTTCATTATTTTTTCATACCATCGTGCTCCAACACGAGGCGATGCTGTTGTCGAATCTCATTGCTCTTGCATGAAGGATAAAAAAAAAGGTTAACATATGGGATCATCAAATTGCGATTATATGAGTTCTATCTCAATGTATCACTAAATGCTTGAGTTACTAAAGATTTCTTCTACACGTTAGAATTCCAATCCTCATCCTTCTACGACACACCCCTCGAACATCTTCGTTCCACCCCATCGGCCTCATTAATTTAGCAAACCAGAATATTTGCTTTGGGGCTTTTGAAGTTGATGAAAATTGTTGAACATTATGATACATATGGGAAAAGTTTGAACGCAATGAAATTTCGATTGATCTGTAAACATAAGAATAGCGTATAAAGAATGTCAGCGTAGCGTGTATTTTATACTTAGATAGTAGCGAAACAAGAATTTCGGTTTCGAGGAATGAAAACCCAAACTAAAAGACAGTAATGACGCATTTCGCTTGTTGCGCAATCATTATGGGACGTCTATTTTGTGCCGTCATGCATACGCTTAACATTCATTCCTTAAGCGACACACATTTTTCTCGTAAATATACAGTTGCGTAAGTAAATTTTTCATTTGAAAGTTTGCGTGTACTTTGTTTTTTTTTTTTCTTCTTTTGCGTTGAGAAATGGGAAATTTTTGTGATGATTTTTAGTTCTCGTCTCACGTTTCCATTACAGAAATTCAACAATGGAATGTTATTTCGTGCGAGAATCATTTTGTGTTGAATGCCTGAAACTTGTGTTGCCTGTGGAAGAAGATTTCAAATGCTATAAATAACTAAATTCAGCTAGATCATGTTTATTATGTAGATTAGTAACTTAAACTCCATTCCACGCACCACACCAAATTGTAAGAACTTTAATCAGCATCAACAGCACATTGCCAATTAAATTTTTATGAATAAGCAATTCACAATCTTCACACTTTCTTCTGCCTCACGTGCTTGTATATTGCCCTGGAGCCAACGTCATTTTCAAATCGTCCTACAACACTTCACGCCATCCAGGTGATATATATGTATTATATATATCGAGACTAAACACAATTTTATGTCTATTTGCTTTCTCGCACACCAAATCCGTGAATTTATATTTTCCGTTCGTACATTCATTTTTTCCTCACCATCTTTTCCTGTCGTCCAACGCCGAAAAAAAAAGTGAAAATCCTCCAAACCATCTGTGAATGTTGGAGAGAGGAAATATCATTATGCGATTGCGGGTGCTTCGGCGGTGGGAAGAGGCGCGACAGAGTACTAAATTGCTTTACATCCACCCAACAGGTAAGATACACTTCCAACGTGCTCTGCTTGAATTTCCTCCTTACAAATATATCGTTTCACGTTTCCACGCCAAACTTTCTTTTTTTTTTGCCTTTTATAAAAAAAATCTGCTTTTAAGAGTTCATGTTGACTTTCGCTTGAATAATGAAGAGCAAACCGTGTAATAAAAGGTGAAGTAAATATCTATTCTGTATGATAATGCGCTACTTTCACTATAAAATATTTAAACTTGAATCCCGCAAAAATTACAGCAACAATTTGAACAATATAATCAGTTTCTGGTTTTTTGGCTTTTTCTTCAGCGCACACTTTTCCTGCATTCGTAGCTCATCATGCCATTGATCATTCAAGTGGAATTTAAAGCGTTGCCTGAAAATGTTTATTCGATGTTGGTTTGGGTGGAAATAAGCAAACTAAAGTGAATCGCAGCATATTTTTTCTCGTAAATTCCACGCAGTGCTTCGAGGCAAATAAATATATTTTAATGATTCTGCGAAGCCACGCAAATTGGATATTCATTCAGATATTTATTGCGGAATAAAATTTGCATATAACAAAAAAAAAAATCGGCTTTTACTGAACGTACGTCAGAATCGCATGACCGAAAATTCGTCGCGCAAGCAGGGCCAAGAAATTAAAAATTTGAATTCGATAAATTCTCCAGGCATGCAAATTGAAAGTCAATTTGCTGTATTTATTGGGTGGAGGCTTCAATATGGTTCCATTGTCATTAGGGATCATTTACAAATGACTTCAAAATTTGTACGTGACATTAAATATTTTATCGCATATAAAGTTTGCTTTTGTGATATAATCAATCGATTAATCCTATGATTACACAAAAATTCTTAATTGAAGTGAACATCAAATTTATTTCAAATATTTGTGCCTTCATCTTCTCATTTAAATTACAACAGTTTTACGCTCGATTTATCAAGGGAGAAATATCTATAATTATTCGGCACAAAAACAGGCAACATCGAAATTGTTTTTCCATTAAATCTGCGAATGTTCAGTCAATTGCTTCGAATACAGTTAAATGTCTGCATTCCCTCATGATTATCAAGCTCATGTTGTTGTGCCTTGCAATTACTGGTTTCACTGTGAAGCAGCTAAAGTTCTATATAATATAAATTTCTTTTGTATTTTAATTAAATTCTTCGTTTCATTGATTTCAAATTTTGTGTTCTGGTTTCATTCGCCTCCCTATAATTTGTTCAGCAAAAGCTCAAAAAGCTTGCTCCGTATCGTTTATTTCGATAATCTCTTTTCTGGCAGCTCATAAAAACCGTAATGAATTTCTTCAAACTGTGCATCGTGCTCCCGAAAAAAAAAGAAGAAGAAAAACCAACCAGCACTCGGATTTAAATTACTTACGTTCCAACTTGCAAGAAATTGTTCACAAAATGGTCACGTACAAGAAATGAATTCAATGTTGCAGGACGTAAGGAAAAACAGCGATTTATAAATTTATAGCAAAGTTTTGTCGTCTTTTGCATTTTAAATTAAATAAGAAAGTTATTGAAGCAACATAAATTAAGACATTTCCCTGAAAAGACTTTCAAATTTGAAACTGTCTTAGAGACACACAAATTAATTTATGAGAAATTAAAATGTGATACTGTTTGCACATGAAAGTTTGCATGATAAACCGATAATCCGATTGTAGGATTTTCATCAATGTTCCGAATAAATGTTTCTCGATTCCCAGACAATGAAAAGTGACAAAAGATGATCCTGATGAAACATTATAATCCGGTGTCGAAAATCCTTCGATAAAAAAAAAAAATTAAATATCCTGCCATGAGCAAATGAAAATATGTCACAAGAGTGTTGAAAACTTTAATTAAGATCAAAATTGATGTGGAAATTTCCACAATTGGTTCGTCTGAAAAATCAATTTCCGATTAAAATTTCTATCTAAAATAAAGTACCATCAATGCCACGTACGTAGTATATCTACAATATTCAATCAATATAGAAAACTTTGTACCTGTCCTTAACATTTCGAAGAAAGAAAAAAAAATTGAGTTTCCGTCTACGTCCTCTCTGAATCCTATAAAAAACATTTAATTTTCGTTTCGAAGCCATCAAATAAAAAAAAGTATACAGCAACAGAACGAATAAAGAGAAATTTTCCTCCTCATTTTATATCGTGCTTTACTTCTCAATATACCTTTTGGCTATTATGAAATGAGATCATTGGAATATGTATTGGCCTGTTATCAGCATCTGTTTCGGGCGCCACAGCCGATCAAAATTTGAATCACGTCTTGAGTGCCACTAATTCTCTCACCTTTTTTTTTGCAATCCTCGCCTATCACTTTGTTTCCTTCCTTCAAAATGGCCAGCATTATTATATATCTAGGTAATTCTGATATTAAACCTGAACTAAAATTCCAAGTCCATTAAAATGTAATTGATCGCAAATCGATGACTCTCATCGAATGATAATAATCACTAAATGATCTTAATAATTGGAATATTTGTCTCGTTAACAATTTCATTAAGTAACATTACATTCGATATTGTGAAACGTGCTGAAACGTAATTACATTTCCTGCTGTTTGTGCATAATTAATAAATTTTCCTGATATAATCAAAATATTTCCCTATGAAAAACTCTTAAAAGACTTCATTCAAGATACATTTTATTAATGACTATTTTCAAATGGGTCCTTAATTTTCATTTTACGCCTTCTTATAAATCATTGAATATGTTTTTATACAAAATTTATTATCTTACATTTATCATTTTCCCAATTATTCGACTATAAACTATACAGTTATAATGAAAAAAGGTGTTCTTGTGTAACTGCCAAAGACATTTGCTGGCAATTTTGAATGACGATGGGACGCCTTAAAAAGTTAGATCCCATTTTCACTAATCATTAAACCATTAAATTCCTCCTCAAATCGCTAGGACGCATTGTTACTGTAAATTTTTGTCTCAATATATTTTCCATCATATGACTTCTCTAAAATATCCATAATATTTAATGTTATTTCTCTATGAACAGCTCGAATGTCTGTCGTCGGGTTCAAATGGGCTCTCAGACAAAATGTATTTCTATATCTTGATTGTTGAATGTGTGTGTTGGGCTATATAAATATTTCGGTGACTATAAAGATATAGTGAAAAGAATGAGAGAGAATTGATGTTTCTGGTAATCGGAATGTATACAATTTACGAGTATCTTGATAAGCTTAATCACTTTATTGAAGCATTTTTACGACTACCTCTTATGACATATTCCTTGTGACCTCAGTTTATTATTATTTTTTTTTTTTTTCATTTGATTTTATGTATAAAAATATTTTATTTTTTGGGGGGAAAATGGCAATTTATTTTCTATTTCAGTGAAGGTTGGAAATCATTTCTTTTGGATGAGCTTCTGAAAGGTTTCTAAAAATGGAAGAGTTTTCAGATGAGTGAAAACTCTGATTGAAGAAAATGAAAGGTAATGAATAAATGGTAATTTACTAATAGAAGCTCAAAGTTACAAGAGCTTTTCACATCGAAAGCTCCACGAAAAATATGGATTTAAATTTCACTACATTTAACATTTACACAATTCTGCCATTTTGCTTCTTTTTTTTGATAATATTTACATGTTCTTCAAATCTACGAATTTATATACAGCCAACAATGGCATTTTGCAGTAAAACAAATCATATTTAAGACGCATAACTTCAAAGGTTTCAGTTTTTACGAGTTCTCGTACACATATTTTTATGATTTTACACATGTTTTCTTTGGGAAGAGAAAAACATTTTTAGGTTTCCTTTGCATTGTTGCATAAGATGTTGCTTTTGCTCCAAAAATACGAATTTTTTTTTTTTTTTCATTTTGTTGTTGTTTAGGCAAAAAGAGACGTTTTCCTCCATTTTCATCTCGCTCTGCAAATGCTCTAATCTTCGTTTCATTTTGAACCATTTCTGACAACTAAACGCGTTCGCCACGTTGATTAAAAGCAGCGTAACGATGTTTGTCAGCTTCACTTTTTGCCGGTCTTTGCCCTTTAACAGAAATTAAAACTGACGTAATGAATAACAAACAGCATCAAATTTAAATTAAGCATAAGCTTCCATGCTGCATAATGGGACGTTGGTGATGTACTGGTGTAATGCTTCACTTCCATATCTCGGGCTTCTGTGTCTTTAAATTAGAAAAAAAGTAAGTAGAATAAAGACACATAAAAAGTAAATTCAACAAGCGAGCATACAAATGAGAAATCAACTAGAAAAAAAAAGTTTTAATTAATTTATAAAAACGGCTGCAAAAGTGAATGAGGAGAGAGAGAGAAAGAAAGAATAAGAGAGATAGAAGCACTAATGAAAATCATCTAGCAATTTTCATTATAGCAAAGATTAAAAAATTTTTGTTTTTTTTTTTTTTTTTGCTGCTCTCTACTTTCATAATTTCATTCCATGCCCTAGTTAGCACCTGGGGATTAAATATGAAGCAGTCCAATGTAAAACTCGAGACAGAGCTCGTGTATGAAACAGAAAAAAAAAACAATATTCAATCTTTCGGTATAATCTGCTAGTAAAATCCTTGGTAATTGATTGAAAAAATTTGCTAATGCCATTGAAAGTTCGAAGGAATAAATTGAATTTAAGGCAACAGCTCTCTCACTCCTGTGAGTCACACACCAACCGAACCAATGTAGTTGAATGAAAACAATATTAGAAAATCATGTGGAGAATTAATTCAATGGATGCATAAAAAAACGGTGAATCGTAAATGTTTGCAGAAGGTATAAAAGATAAAGTTTAGCAGACATGATAATTGAATCAGAACCCCGTCACCCATAATCCACCCACAAGCGAATAACATAAACTCACCTATGAGCGATGTGGAGAAAACAAAACGCTCTGAAAAATCACTCCAACCGTATCGATTCCTGTTGAATGGTTACATAGCAGCCACCAGCAAATAGCGAAATGTCGAAATGCGAGGAAGGAAAAAAAAATTGGAAATCATTAATCAACTTATTATTAGTTGAACAAACAAAGCGATGAGCTTTTTATCGGTTCAATGTTACAGTGAATTGAACATGAATCGTAACGGCGTGCAGTGATGCTGTATTTGCTTTGTACTCGATATTGTGTGTTTAATTCAATTATTAGCTTATAAATTGGTTATCGATATCCGAAAGCGACAGTTGACGGATTAAGTTTAAACACTTTTAAAACAGAAAAATTAATTATACAACCGCAAGCTCCCAACGATACCAGAATTAAATAACACTCATTGACCTTACCTCGCAATAACTTTTGCCTCATACTGTTGATCGGGATCGAGATTTCTGATTATATAACTCATGCCCTGTGTAAAGTGAGTCGAATATGGATACGGTTGTAGAACGAGATCAATCCAATCCGTAGCGATGGGTCGATAGCCAAAGCCGCCGGGATATGATGAATAGCTTTCGAATGAATTCTGGACATTTGAAGACTCCTTCTGTTTTGTATATGTGTGTGTTTGTGCGTGTGTGTATATAAGCAGAACAAAGAAAAAGCAAATTAGTAAAATCCACAAGTCATTGTTGATTTATTTATTCAGTTTAACGAACATAATTGGCATGACTTGGATACGAAGCAACATCTTTGTGGACGTCCAAATGATTCTGGAATCCGATGTTATTGTGGCTCAGCAATTTATAATACAATTTATATTCCTCAATGGGCGCATACGAATCGACCGTCCATGAAATATTGTATTTATCTCGCCACTGACTTTGCGCATTCGAACGGAATTGTGCAGCTCGTGGCCTACCCGAAAGCGTTATCATCTTTTTATTCTTTCCTAATTGATTATCCGCAACGCACGTATAATTTGCGAAATCCTGCGCTTTCACTCGTCGTATGATGAGCGTATGACGCGTACCACGACTCTCCATCGTGAATTGTTCATTATGCTGATCGATGGGCATTGTGTCCCGAAGCCATGAAACCTAAAATTTTCCATTGATGTGGTGTGAGAGAAGGAAAAAAGAGAGAAATTGAAAATGTCCATTAACAATTTTAAATTGTCCCCACATCAGCCATCATTAATCACATTATTACTTCTGGTTGTGTTTCGCCATGCACAATACAATTCAGCATCGCTTCCTGTCCTTCACCTGAATAAACAATCGGGTTTTCGACCACAATTTCGGGCGGATCTGTGAAATGGGTCCGTCAGTGTTGTTGGTATTTTTTTTGCGTCCGTCATAGGTTGTGAAAGATGGTGTGAGACGTTTTTGTCAATGTTCATAATAAAAAGGACGATTGAAAGAGAGGATAGAAATTAAGGTAAAGTTTTCACTACCTGCGATATATTGCAAAAAGTCGAGTTCGGTTTAAAAACCCACAAAAGTATTTAATTAATTGAAAATCTCATCCTGAGCTCCATTTAGTTGCTGTGGCTTTAAAATTGTTTCGACCACAAATACAGAAAATTCAATTTTGGCAAAATTGTTGCGGCCACTAAGGTAAATCATCGCATCAGATTCACACTTTTACCTCATTCTCAATGGAAATTTTACCTTTAACATTTCTACCATAATGGCAACGTTGAATGCTTCAATTTAGTGTCTCGCGAGAGGATTAATAATTAAATTTAGGGTGTGTGAGACCATAATTATGTTAATTTTCTAAGAATCTGTCATGTTTATGTCATCATTTAGTAGAGTATAATTAATTATAATTTTGCCTGTTTCAAAAGAGCCGACCCATTAGTAACGAAACGATGGGAGTAGTCTGAAGTGGTGATGAGAAAAAAGAAAGAAATCATGAATGGCATCATAAAGTGTGAATGAATTAACCGACATTTGAGTCATGTTGACAGTGGAAGCTCCACCAGACAAAAGTGCGGAGCTTTATTTCTTTCAAGTACTGAAAGCAATTTGTTTGACACACTGAAAACTTTTTTTGCTTTTCTTCCCTTTATGTTCCTTCATTTCTTTCAGCTTTCACCACTTTTATGAATGTCACTGACAGAAACACATTTTCCATTTCGTTCAGAGACACAGAGCGGAAAAGAGAGAGAAAAAAGGGAAATAAACTTGGAATAATGTCACCAATGTCTTATGAAACAACACAATAAGAGTGCTGCGAGACAAAAGGAATTCTAGTTATGAATACACAATTCTCTTACGGAACATTTTCCTCGTACGATGTTTGCACTGGTATATTTACATCAAATCACCTTCAAAAATAATATCATAAATTTTGATGTCAGCGAACTGCGAAGAGAAAACTTTTACAGTGAATTTGATTTGAAAATTTTCTTCAGCAGTCGCGTTGTCGCGAAAGATGGAAAACTTGTTGTGAAAATTTCAGACTATTAATAAAATTATATGCAATATTTGTTGCTATAAATTATAGCAAGTTTAAGTAAAATCTGTACGGTTGATAATTTTCGTAAACTAAGTGGAGCTTTTGCATCAGAGTTTCAGTGTCATGAGATTTATAATATTTGAGGTAATTTAAAACTTAAAGAAACGTGAAAATATTTACTTACATAAGACATGCAATGCAATTTGACTGGAAGCTGTTTGCCCGACACCATTGTTTGCTGTGCAAATATACGTGCCACCTTTATGACGATCCATATTTTCAATTACGTAATTTGATGAAACGAATTTTTCTTCGCCTATTTGAGAAAAAATGTTCAGAAAATCAAATGAGAAACCATGATGAGGCCGATGAAAAGTAAACAGAAGGAGTGTTTTAAGGTATATAACAGGTTGTGGATAAATATTGTGCTAAATTTTCTTATAAATAAATGAGTTTATTATAAATCTTATATTTTCCACAACATGCATATCGAAGCCTATGTGTAAAGGCTTATCATAGACTACAAATATGTACGATGGATAAAAGAGAGGTAGCAAACAAAAAATATTGCCAAACCGTGTAACCGCTTTTATGTAACTGCACACATAATACTTAATTGAAAAATATTCCATAACCTTTCTTTTTGCTCGCTCGACAAGGAAACCTTTCGCTGAAAAAGTTTGCGCTACTGCTGCTGCGGTGCGCATACAAAATATGAATTTTATGTTTAACATGCTCATTTGTGGCAGAAACTCATTAAAATCACGTCAAACTCATGCCTCGTAAAGCTCAACCCAAATACATGGTATGTTTAATTAAATTTTAATGATGTTCAGCAACCTAATGAATGCGCTTTCCAATATTGCGGAAATATATTTTTGCATCAAGCACAGCTTTTCGATTGAGTGAGAATGAAACAAAAGCTTGATTGGCTTTGGCAAATGTTTATATATGCACTTTGTTTAGTCGAATGAGATTTAATTAAAGCGCACTTTATTTGCTATTCAATTTGTTTCAGTCTTCTCGTCGTTTCGTAGAAGTTTTTCACGAGGGAATTTTGCCGTTACGACAAATATTCTGATTCTAAATTAGTTTACATTTTTTCTTATGCTGATACAGTAAACCAGCATAAATTCCAAAACTTTATTAGATTCCTCAAGTTCCGGGGGTGAAGAGCGCACAACAAACACCGTAACAACGGAATTGCAAAAACGAGAAAACTTGAGATTGTTTTCGGATTTTCACTGTAGGAAGCTCAATAGCAAAAGTGAGAGGGAGAGACGTGAAGTAAACAAATATAATAAATATATGCTTGACCTAATTCTTATGTTATTTAATCTCACATTACACCGAAGACATCATGTGCAAAAATCAGAGAACTGAATAAATGAAAGGAAAACTAATATAGTTTTGTGCTTAAGGTGTAAGAGTGGAAAAGTTTGAAATGAATTTAAGGCATTTTTGTGTAAAGTATGTATTCTCATCCTCATCAAATAACTTCAGTAAAACATTCTCAAGATTGAACGCGTCCGTTAAGTAAAAAAAAAAAAATTTTCACACCCTTGAAAATGGTCTAAAGTTAAAAGCCTTTCTTTTCATCACAAACGCACATAACGTAAGAATAAGAAGAACGGACAGCGTGTGTGACTTCAAGTATGTATCTCTGTTTTGAAGCATAGTTATATTGTGCCACGACTTAATTTACCATCTCAGGCACGAGAATTGTAAGCGTTGTTTTCTGTTCATGACACAAAGAGGCCCAGAGACCATTAGAGTCTTCACATACACACGCTTTCAATTCAAACAATGATCGCATTATGTGCTGCATGGTGACTGAGCAAATAGAAGAAGAAACATTCCCTTTTCCCCCGTAAAGCATGAGCAAATATTTATCTACGAGACACATTTTAGAGGGGGAACGGCACAGAGTAAAGAGAAAAAAAAAAGCTTCGCACCGTAAAAGTTATGGAATAGAATAAAATCTTGGTGAAATGTAAATAACCAACAAAAACTCAACCTACCGTTTGGTAACAAATTATTTTTCCTGGTCCATGTGATATTAGGCATTGGATTGCCGGTAGCACTACACTCCAACCTCACGGGTGATCCCTTTTTCACTTGCAAATGGCCGCCAGATGTGACGTGATTTATTTTCGGTGGAACTGTGTGTAAAAGCATTAAAATGGAAAGTTAGGACAGAGTGAAGTGAAACATTAAATTAAAATGTTGACGAAACTTAAAATTCCTACTTAGGCCAATCTTTCCCCTACATTCTTTTCTGCAACCGTAAGACGACGTAAATTAAGATAGCGGGAGAAAAAGTTTGTTTATGACAATTTTAAGGAGCTTTTTTTGTCTAAAGCGCACGACGTGGATTGTAGAAGACACACAAAAAATACTGGACAACTTTTCTTCATTTTTATGGAAATATTTGAACGTAAACACAATGAGGAAATTTTAGGGGAGTATTTGTGGATTGTGTAACTCCTTGAAAATAATTAACGCTGCGTAGGAAAATAAATGAATTTTTCCCAAAACAATTTTTGACAGATGAATCTTGATCATAGAATTTTATTTTTTTTTCTCTTGCTTTATAACTTTCTTCAGGGTGCGTCTTCATTCTTCCACAGGAAATGTTTGCAATGTACGAAAACAAACTGAAGGAATTGAGAGCATAGATGGTGGGAGGTAGAGTACGGTGATATTTTTACCCCAAGAAAAAAATATCTTAAAGTTTAGTGATGCATGGATATAGAGGGTACAAAAGCAACAATCAAGAACATTTTTGAGATGTTTGTTTTTCTTGCTCGTCTCTTCTATATATTCTGTTGTCGCATTTGCCTCCGAAACGATGAACACAAACATTTCACAAATATTTAAACTAATTCAAATTTATGTCGGAAGAAATTATTTTAAAAAGATAAATCTTCCAGTCTTTCTTTATTCTGCCTTAGAACACACAGAAGACGATATTTTTGTTTATCGACCAAAAGAAAGTTTTTCAATTTTTATTTTTAATTCAAAGAATTTTTCGAAAACATTTCACCAAGCACGAATTTAATGTAAATTATTAATTAGTTCAATGCTCCGATGATTAATATTGCTGTTAATTTTCTGTCTGCAAATTGTGAACAATTTAATTGATATTTATGGCTGTAATAAATTATGAAGCTTTCTCAGATTTTCCGTTCATTCATCTTAAGAAATGTTTTCATTCCATATCTGTAAGCTAAACATCAATTCAGTTGCGAAATCCTCCATCACGGATGATATAGTACGGGGTGGCTTAAAAAATCACAAAGATTCGTCGAATAGTTTTTTGTTGGAATTTTTTTTTTTTCACAGCGCTCACGACTAAGTAATAATTTTGTTTTGTGTCCACAAGAAAACTTACTAAGGATTTCAACATGATGGGTGATTTCTCTGGGTTCAAATGTGGCAATTTGACAAATATAATCTCCTGCATCTGATGGAACGGCATCTCGTATTTGCAACGTATATCCATTAACTAATCTTACTCTAGGATCGGGTGTAACTTTAACATTACCAGCAGTGAGTATGGCAATGCCACGCTTCCATGCCAGCACAAATGAACCTAAAAAATTATTGAAAAGAAAACAAGAGAACAAATACATAAATTACAAATCGGAGCAGAGGAAAAAGGATACCAATTCCGATAAAAGTGTTACCTGACTGTGTCACTTCGCATGGAAGAGTTATCACATCACCGACAGCAAATTTAAAAGCTTCTGACCTCGATATAAACATGGGTTCATTTTTATTTACTACCTGACTACCGGCTAAAGCTGTAACGAATGAGAAAATCGAAGGAAAGGAGTGAAAATGAGAACAAATATTTTGGCATTTCAAGAGATAAGGCAGTCGGCAATGTAGCAGTGGCGAGAGCACAGTAGTAATGATGGAGAAATTGATAGTGGGGAGAAAAAGTTTTTTGGATATGTTTAGCAATTCCGCTTTAATTACAAAACTTTTTCTTCCCTTGTGCTCTTTATCCAATCGCCATCGATCAATAATACAATATATTGGATCTTGTGAGTCGCTCATCGCAAACTTGTCGATTAACATAAAAGTCATTGTGAAAGTTTCACGTCTGACTGTCGATTTTAGTTTGAAATAAACTTTTATCCTTTTTTCCTATTAAAGTCGCAGCGCGATAAGTCTTAAGTAGTTTGAAAAAAAAAAATCGATACAATGACAACAATGCTATGCGCCATAAGCATGGATAGAGTTTAACTATTTGGTAAAAAGGAAAAGTTTATTTTGGAAATAAAAAAGAAGGAAAAAAAGACAAAAGGAAAATGCTCTCGAAATGTTCATCTATGAGCAAAATCGGATCATCATTATTGAGTCAATTCATTCTGTGCGATGAAGTGCAGCAATTTCGGGCAATTATGCGAAAATTAAACTTGAATGATACCCGACTTCCGATAATTATAGTCATTAAATACATTATACGATTTTGTGCATGCATGCATTTGATTAGCATTCAACTTTTATTGAGAGATCTCTGCAATCGATGCAGCATACATTATTGCATAAAAAATGATGTGTTCATTTATATTCACATATTTCATTGCACACAATATTCAAACAATTGCACGAGACTGCATCGAATGGGAGGAAATGTGCATTGAAATGGAAATTTATTTTGAAATTTTAACGAATTTTTTTATTCTCACTCGCAAATGAACTTGCAATTTTCAGTGTATGCTCCATATACATATCATAAATCCTCTCATACTGCTTTTGTAATTTGCACAATATGAATTGAAATGAATTCATAAACAACTCACCTATTCGAAATTTATCTGTAAATATGCATGTTATTGTCAACAGGTGTAAAAGCCAACTTTTGATAAATTTCCTATTTTCACTATACATGTGCATATTAAACTTTTTGTTTTTGTTTTGCACTACCATTCAACTCAACATCGGCTTCATTGGTTACTTATGCCACTCTCACTCTTTATTCCTCTGACTTTCTTGTTCAATGAAGTTTTAACATTAACTTTTATTATTCTTTCAATTGATTGGGAACTTTTTCAATCATGACTTTAAGTGGATTTTGTTGAGCTTTTTTCATCGATTTTTATATTTATTTCACATCTGACAATTTTTTTTTGACATTTGATTTCAGCTCAGCACACAAATTTCCTTAATTCGACCGCGTGCTCGTCAATCGATGTTAATCGAATTCATTGCATTTTATTCATGAGATTTAATCTTCTTAAAGAATCTTGCAAACAAATTTCTCTCACAACTGGAAAGTTTTCATTTTTATTCTTTTGCAGCGCTCGGGGAAATTTTGATTCCTCTGCAACGCTCGGCAAAATGTTCCAATGCAATGCAAATCAAGAGATTTTCAATGAAATTAAATTCAAAAGGCAAACATTTAATTAAACAATTTCTGAGCCAGCATAAAACATTTGAAAAACAATTTTTCAGAGGGGAGGATTAATAATTTTTGAATAAATATTTTAGCAACAAATTTGCAAGAAAACACAAACGAAAGAAAATTGTGTTCAAACAACACACAGAAACTTCACAAGTTGCTTTAATGTAAACAGATAAAGTTCTTGCGAAAGTTTTGGGCGCGGGATTTTAATCGACAAGATACATTAAGAAGAGGCGTTTGAAACCCCCCTGGCATTGAGAGATATTAATTTAGAAACTTAATTGTAATTGTCGATATCGTTTTTTGGTTCGTTTTAATAAATCCCTCTAATGATGAAAATTCCGATATGAAGAAATTTATGCGGAAGATCTTTACCAAATAAAAAAAAGAAAAGAAAACATCCGTATCATTAATTATTTATGAAGGAAAATAAGTAATTCTGCATTGATGGTATTTATTATCTCTATATCCATCAGATTGTTATTAATATTATTCGCCCACGCTGAACACTGATCAAAAAATCAAAGTTTTTGAAAAATTAATAAATGTCAGCGAGTCATTTCGCCCCATAAACTTTCCAACTAATCAGAAAACCATTCTGAAGCTACTGTGAGCCGCTCAACGATTTTCACATTTGCATTTCCGCCCATCAAACATTCACTACATTAACTTCATCATCACAGACCAAGAAGCACATTTTTCATCGTTTTGTGGGTTTTCTCGCTTAATCTACAAAAACCTTTTTCTAACATTTTTTTTTTCTCACATCTTTCACCAAACACATTCAACAAAGCATTACGAAAGTTTTTTAATTGCAATAAATTATCACATTAGTAAAATGTTAAAAGCTTCACTTAAATTATTTTGTCAGTGGAAAAAGAAAATTTCCATGATAAAGGACCAAAGTTTTTTTTTTCACACAATATTCATTGGACACAGCGAATGGGTTTGAGAGAGAGTGAGCGAGCGAGTAAAAAAAAAAGTTTCAAATTAATATAATTAATGTTTGGCCTTTTTTGGTCATTTTATCAGAATTATGAGGATGAAAATCCAAACCAAAAACTCTCAAATATCTCTCAAACACAAACACATTCATACGAAGTTGAGCTGTCCACAAAAGCACAATAAATTAGAGACAAAAATATCTCAACTCGGTAACAGATAATTAACGAATAAATTAACATGGCAAATATAGCTTTCGGTTATTTTTCCAACACATAGAATACTGGTCAACCCCTTGATAAAATTCATAGAATACTGGATGTTTGATCATTGAAATTGCAGCTTTCGGTGCCACATACCACACGATGTGGAACTTTTTGTCTTATTTATGGCATGTCACACAAACTTTTGTCAGGAAACTAGAACAAAAAATGCGAAATTCATTTCAGCCAGAAGCCAACCGAGAAAATTGTTTAGAATAAAAATAAATTTAAAAAAAAAAAAAAGCTCCACGAAAAACAAGCACAGAAAAGTTTTGTTTTCCTCAGAAAAAGGAAAGAAACATAAAATGCCATAAATGCGATGGCATGTTAAACATAACCAAACAGAATATTAAGAAGATTTCGGATCATGATCCAGCAGGAGAAGAGAAAGTGGGAGAAGCTTAAAAGCGTATGGTAAAGTAGAACAAATTGCTTGAGAATGTGAGGTATCATATTTCAAAACAAATTAAATAAAAACAACTTTTCTCATATTATTCCTCATTGTTGAGTCTTTAAAAAAAAAAAAAGAGAATAAAAGTTTTGCTTTTTCTTTGGTAGCGAGGCTTATCTCAGACACAGCGAGACATTTCTGTCAGATTTGCTGCCTCCACGTGCAACATTATATTCCGATTGTTTCGCCATGACTCGGTGCTTCGTTATAGGAAAACCCTGAAAAATTTTCCCAAAAAAAAAGCACAAAATTATTTAATATATTCAAGAAGAATTGTATCATTTTCTTATTTGCTTCTCGAGCAGGGCAAATTTAAATATAGCAGGAATATTTGATAGCGTTTTAAATCAGCGTTACGCAACAAATATTTAGCTAGCACTTTTTGATATGTTGTGCTGTGTCTGTGAGCTGAATAACATTTAAAGCCAAAAAGAAAATTTCTCTGACAATGTGTTCTGTTCATGGAATCGAAATAATGCCATGAGCATGAGACTTTAGCTTTGAAACGGCAAACACAATTTCCACTCGACTATGAGCACAAGAAATATTGCGAGCACACGCGAATATTACTTTTACGCTAATACAATGAAATTTGTGTGCGAGATGTTTCAATGAATTTTGATTGTGCAAGTAAACCAAAAAAAAGTGCTCAGCACTGGATGTATAATTACAATCGATTGTTATGATCCACGAAAATTATTATTAATTGGAATTAACGTCGCTTCAACATTGAATTGATGACAATATTTTCCACAAGAATTTCACATTTCCTATAAATCCGCAACTTTAATCCTCGCAAAAAAATATTTCTGCCTTCAAATCACGAAACGCGTCGATAGCTTGTAATCCTCAAATAATGCACAAAAATCCGTTTTCAAGTTTTTGACACGGGCAGTCTATTATTATTGATTAATCACTTGATTCGAATGCTTCACAATCTCAGATAACCGACATCAATCTTTCGGCTCGGATGAAGAGTGCCTTTAATGTCTTGTGTTCTTTGACTATGGACTTTGTTTAATATGTTTTCTCTCTTCTTATTTGATTCGAAGCTTTGAGCAGCTTGACAAAAACTCCGACCGACTAAAGCGATGATCTCGGAAAAACTGAAATTGATTGCGATAAAAAAAATGTTCCATTCATCCACATTCGGATGTTGAATATCGTCTGATGTCGCTCAGAGACGTTATAACAGTTTTCGGGGTGCTCTCTCTCTCAATTTTTCCTTCTCCAAAGACATGCGCACTGAAAGCGATAAAAACGTGCTTTTATCATTCTTCGTTGATAACATGAAAAATTCATATTTCTCTGTTGTTCAACACATGTGGTGATGATGCACATTGTGCAAACAATGTCACTGAATTAAAAGTTTTTCCTCCGCAGCACATGGTTGTTGATAGTGTGAGAAAAATTGTTCATATTTGATCTTGAAAAATAAAATTTTGAGGAAATTCCGTCGAAAGCTTTTGTGTGAAATAGAGTAGGGAAAATGCAGAAGATATTTTTTTTATCAGATAATTAAATTTTAACTGTAAATTTTTCCTCTTTTTTTTGCCGCCAACAATTTTATACAACAACATTCGGCGAGTGACACAATGAAGTTTCAAACAAAACCAATTTAACTTTACGCTCGATGAACGACTTTGGCGGAAAAGAAATTTTAAATTTGCATAAAAATTCAATTTATTCGAAGGGAAACAATTTGCTGTTTAACAAACAACGACAAGTAAGTCGCTAATATTTGCCAGGTAATATCCGCTTCGGCGGCATTAAACTTTGTAATTATTTTCTTTTTATCAAGTCTGAACGGCGACAAAATTACGAGCTTTCAAGTAGCTTGAGGATTTCTGCTTATCACCCACCGAGAGCTATTTAAATTGAGATTCCGTCATCTGAGAAACTGCTAATTAAGATAATTAAATTTATAGATATTCAAGTGAAAATGTAAATACTACATTATTGTAGGATCTTCAGTCAGCTGAGTTCGTGATTCAAGAAGCTTTAAAACCATGAAGTTTGCCTCATTTTCACTTAAAAATATTTTATTACTTCTAGTCACTCCACTAGAGGAACATTTATTTCAACTTCTTATAACGTCATTTATGCATGATTCCATTTAGTGTGCACCGTAAATTTTGCACGAGGGCACACTATAAATTGCCTCTTCACATCCTCCAAATATCCGAAACACGAATCAGCGGAGATGAGCTTAACAGTGTACTAAATTTAAGTGCTTTTTAAATAAGAAACGTAGATAATTAAGAACAAACAATCATTTATTTATTGCCCGAATTGTAGGTTTTCAGGGCAATAAAAGTGGAGCAAAACAAAAATTTGTTCGAGCAATTTTATTTTAGGTATTCAATTTCAGGCAGAATTGTTTTTTTTTTCTTCCATGCCATGTTGCGAGTGGTTTGGGTGCAGCACGAAATGAGATGTTTGTTAGAAGCTAAAGTTTATTATCTTGTAGAGATGTTATCCAATATAAGCAAGCAACATACACGGACAGACATGCCAATGAATGGGGAGAGAAGAAAGAAGAAACGTTTAATGGAAAGGCAATAAATAACGGCCATAAATGTCAAAATATTCGATACCCTTCACTTTAATGATATTTATTCATTCGTTTCATTGCCATCTCTTGCGCCCAAAAGATTTAACGGCGAGCCACAAAAATTGAGTTTAAAAAAAAAAAAAAATTTGCAACACAAATGCCGGAAGAATCTCGAGAAAATCCGATACTACTCGAACGCCCATGGAATCAAATTCAACGCCGGAGGAATTTTTTGCCACATATCATCGACAACATGGAAGGAGATTAAATTTTAGTCGTTTGCCGGAGGATGAATTTGTGCCGCATGACGAATAACATTCATTAACTGAAACAGAATTAGATCAAAATTTTATTGTCTCTTTCCACAAAGTTTTCCTTTTTCCGAATTAGGAATAATAAAAAAGAAGAAATTTGAAAATCCATTGGGAAATTAGAGATATCATTGTTTTGGAAAAATAAAAATGTGAAAATCTCTATTCACAGATCCTCTTTTCGGTTTTCGGATGCTTTTTTTCGTTCCGGAGATTTGAGCACTGTTGTGAGTAACGCAGCTAGAAATGTTTTATTGATGCTCACGGAACCAAGTATTGTTTCTAGAATTTTTCAACAGTGTAGCTATCAGGGAAAAATAAAATCTCCGCCAGCACTTTTTACCACACGCCCTAAAATTGTCTGAATTCTTGTTTTGAATACAAAATCATGATAAAACGAAAGCTTTAGGTTGAATTTTAGATTAAAATATTCCCATAGGAAATGCAAAATTATTTGATGCGTTTTAATTTCCATGCTGTGGGATTTGTTGGTAAAGCATGTTGTACTGATCAAGCGACATTGGATTTTGCATTTTTATGGTTTAGAAAAAAAATCTGTAGCGCTCAATGACCCATAAAAAGTTCATTTTCATTGTTGTTTATTTTGGACACTCAAAACAAGAGAGAAGACCTTTATGAGCTAGAAAATTTATTGATATGAACTCACAGGAACTGTATAAAGCATGAACTTGAGTTGCACAAAATCAAATGTCATCTACAGGAAAAAGCTCATTTTGAAGGTTTTTCAGAATTTCAAAAATAATTTCTCATTTCAAAAAGCTCTGAAGCTGACAGTCGAACGTTGATAACAAATCGACTTAGGCCTAGAAGCCTCTCGTCGTTATTGCCCCGTACGATGAACCTCATTTTCCATTTTCTCGTTTGTCATCATCGTTGATTACACTTTTGCGATGATGAAAAAATTCCTCATGATAACAAGAGAGAACACGAAAAAAAAAAATATTTTCGCATGTCGCACATTGCGTTGACTGTATAGCACACGATGTCTAATATCAATGGAAATATCTCAATAATCACCGATAACAACTCAACTGTGAGCCATCAGTGGATTTTTTTTCGTAGACTATGAAAGCAGCAGAAAATTTAAAAGTGGCCTAAAAGCAGACACAAAATGAAGTTCCAGTGCGATTTTTTTTATTTTCTTTACGCATCATGATGATCAAGCATAAAGTTGGAAATTAAATTATGTTGCTCTCAATGTACTTTTGCTGCTTCCACGGAAAATTTATACAAAAATAGAAATTGCGAAATATATTGGATGACAACAACAAATAAAATTACTGAAAGCTTTCCAGCCTCGAAAACTTATTTCGCGACAGTCGATTATTGTAGTAAAAGTTTGTCATTTGCCGTATACTTGCTACGGCAGTTTTTTTTATCACTGAACTCATAATAAACGAGCACGACAATCGAGCAGTCGGGAAAAGTGACATTTCTTATTGTAGTCACGTTTTGAAATTATGTTATGATAATGTTGGATCCTATTAACGAACGTTATATACCTTTCAATACAGATCAATGTTTATTTGACTGCCAAATGTTCATGCCGCATGGATATTTTTCTGTATGTATATATGTGCATATATTATGTGCGTTTGAATTAACATGATTAAATTGGCGATTATTGGGCTCCAGAGGGCGTTCTATATTGTCATTGTTTATAAGCGCTAACCGTTTTCCATGCATCAGAAAAACTTACAATTTATATAGTGTCACTCGATAACCTTCAATATCCAGATGACTGGAAACACCCGACTTACGCATACAGCTACATACTTATTTATTATTATTGATTTATTTAAATTTTTTATGAAATCCGCCCATCAATTCACGTAATTAAATTCAGTTCAGTTTATGTGGTTTTGTTGATCAGTTTGGTTTCCGAATTGCGAGTTTTGCATTTGCAATGAATCAATTAGCAAAATTAATTTTATTAATTTCAGTTGCAATTTTTGTTGGTTTTAGTGAATGTCGCCGAATTATTTGGAAACAACGCACCAACATTGGTGATGCCCGAAATTGGGTAGGCGATAAAGTGCCCTGCTCATCAGACACTCTTCTGTTTCCGCAGCAAAATTACGACCTCATTAAATTGTCGAATTTTAGTATGAAAGAAATAATTTACCAAAGACTGGAGCTTTCATTTTGGATACTCAAACATCCCTCAACTTTCACGAAACGGATACAAAATGTAAAGCCAACGAAATTAAATCCTTCAAAAGTGTCATTCAAACGCCATGGCTTTCTACCAACAATTGGTTGAGTGCTCGTGATGTGAATCAAAATGGAGTTATAAATGATGATGAAAACAACGCAGCAACACCACATGAAGAGCGTGTTCCATGTGACAATGATGAAATCATTTTTCCACAAAATAATTCATTTGTTGTTGACCTCCAATCAGTTCCAATTTTGAGCTTTAAAAGCATTGCCATCGATGGACGAATATTGTCAATGAATGAATTTAAGGACTTTTTGTTCTCGACATTCGGTCAATCAGCATTTAAAAATACTGATAATACACTTTTCATAGAAAGTTCGTGTAATGATGCAAGTGAAAATTGTGTCTGCCATCAAAAGAATGATGCATTAATGGAACAATTGTGTGAAAACGAAATATCAAACTGTCAAATGACACCACCGCATTGCAGTGATCCCATAAAACCCATTGGACATTGCTGTCCTGAATGTGGTGCTCTGTTTCATATGAAACTTGATTCTGATGTCAATTTCAATCTACCAATTTTTAAAACGAATCTAGCAAAAGGTAAAAATAACAAATTTCATTTCATTCACAAATTATTTACATAACGAATTATCATAAAACATTCATTGATTTCCGTCAATGACCCATTTCACTCATACTCTTCTCAATCGATTTACATAAACGGCAATGAAAACAACGAAAAAATATTTGTTTCTGTATCTGCAGCCATTAATGCAACAAGTGCTGTTGATCCGAATAAAATAGTTTATCATATCAGTGTTACTGTAGCGAGTGACACTCAACGATATTTACAGCTCGTTATTGTCGATCGATATCAATACAATCAATTTAGCACCAAACTTATGGACTTTTTGAAAACGAATTTCCTTAATCAAATTTATAAAAGTAAGTTGCACAAAAATCATTTCATTAAATACTCTTTAAAATGTTTTCAACTTTTCATTCTCTAATTTCTCATATACAGAAGAATCAAAGTTTTATTTCATTTCTGGCATGCCATTAACACCCAACGAGAGTGGTCACGTTTTTGCATTTATTTTCGGAACGTTTTTTATTGTGACGATGTTCATGACACTGATTTATATTGTCTATTATGATGAAAGACACATTCCTCGGATAATGGCGTTGATAAGAAATCATCGCTTTTTGCGACAATCAGATGTAATTTTTGCACGCTTCGATAATACTCGTGCAAGTGGTCGTGAAGAATGCGAAGGAAGTCTCGCTGAAGTGGATTTACATTTCGGTACCGATCAAAGTATTGAAAATGTAAACTCAGCCTTCAATAATCCAATGTTCGATCAAAATACTCCAGAACATAACAAAGAAAGTGACAAGAATGATGATGGCAATAATGCCATGAAGATGAGCACCATTGGATGATATGGAATTAAAAGTTAATTAAATTTACTCATCTTTCCCTAAACATCGCCATTGGCAAAATATTTATCAAATAAACTTTCAAATCCCTAAAGATTAATAAGCAAATACGTTTCGATATCAAGTGTGTTTTATTGTAATTTCTCATCGTCAATCACCCGATTAAAGATTTCGATAATTGCAAAAAATATGCGCATAAAATGAGACAAGGCAAGCTTGAGTCCCTTTCGGAAATAATTGGCATGTGCAAGTCATCGATCATCAATTTGCTGAGGTATTGAGGTGTGAGCTGATTCTTGATATAAATTTGAGCTGAAATTGTACCAGATTTTGTTTAGTGGGGTCCTGGTTTGGGGACTTAGTCAATAATAACTTGCATAACTCCAAATAAGACACGTCTTAAGATATTTTCACATGGGAGCAAATTGAAATAATTGACAAATCGACAGTAATTTAATTCAAAGACAGTCACAATTTGTTATCATCAAACGACTGAGCACTAGAATGACCTGGAACCAAAATTAATCATAACATACATATATAAGCAGATTCCATCATCTACCTACACCAGAAAAAAATTCAATTTCATGAGTGTCGAAAATGAGAAGAATGAATCAAGTTTAAGAATGAAATTTATCAAAATGTAATTTAGGAGAAAATAAAAAAAAATCACAACAAATGTATTTTCGTCTAAAAATGTCTTTTCATAAGATTTCCATTTATTTGAATATCAATTCTGAGAGCGATGGCATACAACTCAACTCGTTATCATAAATTCCTACACTTAAGGCAGGGAAAATTGATAGAAATGCTAAAGCTTTACAATAACAATATCAATCCCAGGTAACAACGTTATGAGCTTGGGAAATGAATTTAAATTCCTACACAATTTTTCCTCTCGCTCTCGACTGATAGCAATAGAAAAAAGAAAAAATTATGTAAAGCTTCAGGAAGGAATGTTGAAATCTATAAAATACGGATCATCTGGGATATATTATATGAAGAAAAATTATGTAACTCTATTGCTGATTTTCCTTTTCCTGTTAAGAAAAATGTATGCAAATTCAATTTGAGTTCCTCGTGCAAAAATAAAATGTTCAGGATTTTTGTTGCCTTTTATTTATCTTACCGAGTCTTTGTACGGAACATTCAAAAGATTTGTTTTTAAAACTAATTTGTCTGATGCTTTTACTACTTTGGAATAGTGTGATGACATATAAATAACACGAAATCCTATTTCGAATTCGAATCTAAAATATTTGCAAATAAAATATTTTATTGTTCTCAGCAAAAATGCTGCTTGAGGAATCGTCATGTAATGATAAAACATCTGGTGAACTGGGAGCATGTCGATATGTTGACTAAGTGACAAAAGGTCAAACGTATTTGGAAAAGGGCTCAAAAAATATTAAACACGTGTAACTTTGTCACAAGCAATATTCGTGGTTCAGTTGATGAGAAAACAACTCGCCTAAATGGGTGCAAAATTAGACAAAACATTGAAAAGTTGTAAAAGAATAAGTTCAAAAAGTAATTTCAATGATAACATTCAAAAAGAGGATCCCAATGTACCCATGAACTTTGGCAGAGTTTTGTGAGTACGGTAAATGTCGATATGATATGAAGAAATAATGAAATAACAGACATGAATTCATTTCCCAAAGAACCATAAGAAAAAAAAACTCCATGCTGCAATCACGATTGGATATGTTTCATAAAAGCAATTTTCGCACATGGCGTTGATCGGTTACAAAAATGTCGAAAAAGATGTTTAAGTATCAATATTTACTTGCACGGGATTGATTATATCGGATTCTATCAGCAAGTTCAGTTGAGTGGGAAATTCAAGTAATTAAGCATAAAATAGTTTAAGGCATCATGTTGCGAAAAAGCCACCAAATTATTCGTAAGCTAATGTTTGCTGCTGTTTCGGTAATGTAATAAGAAACAATTTCAAATTAAGAATCCAGACAGTAAAAGCAGACACACTGAGAATGACACGACATTATTCAATGTGAACGTAGAAATTCAATTCGATGAATATGTCAATCGCATGTGCTTGCCACATGCAGCTAAATTTACCAAAAGTCTTTGGTAGCAACTGGTTATGAAATGCCCGCAACGGGATTAAATATCTGAAATAATCTTGTGCTAACCAGAACTAAAACGATATTTGTGGTTATCATTTATGCGGCGAGAAAAGATCATTGAATTGGTCAACAATAAACTACACGGCCTCAAAAATGAATTCCAGTGACGTTCAAATGCGATTGCTAAATATTGAATTGCCAATTTTATTCCGAACAAATATTTTCTGGGAAATTCGTGGCACGTATATATTTATACGTAAAATATTTAACTTTTTTTATTTATTTGATTTATGTTTGAAACTTGAAACCACCCACAGGTGGTCCACAACAAATCTACAAATGTGACGCTTATTATACGTCCACAATTGTTGGAATAACCTTTTTTGATATAATCTTTTGTTGTCTACCAAATGTACTACACAATAATCTTTACGTTTCTAGAACGGACTGAGAAAATTGTTTTGCCAACGAATGGACAATAACAATAATGCACTTGTAACGACTTCTGCCTCGTTGAACAACTCGATATTTCTCGAAGATACTTTTTTACAAAATTGACTGATGATGACACATTTCCTAAAGCACAAAACTGAAATCAATAACGTTTATAAATTATAAATTAGAACTTGAAGGATTCGAAAATGGAAACAAAGAAGAAAAAAGCAATGAAACATTAAGAAAAGCGACAATTTTTTTTCCTTATATCCAATTTTAGTAGAAGAAATGTTTGTCGTGAGCGAGTAGAGGAAAATCGATAATAGCACGAGATGCCGTTAAGTAATAAATTAAATATGTTGTCATGAAACGTCTTTAAGATTCATGGACGCTAATATTTCTCTTAATAACTGCCACAGCTGGATCCTCAGGGATGCTTATTTGAAATTGTAACAAAACGACCAAATATGTTACCATCGTTGCTAGTAACTATAATCAAGATAATAACAAGCAGAATAATGATGGAATGTGAACATATCATTTAAGCTCCTTACCGACTTAAATAAAGTTCTATTGACATCAAAAAATCCTCCCAAATTGATGCTCGCCGTGTTCATTTCGGTCGATCGTAGAAACATGTTAATTTCAGTTTGAGCATCAGAATTCATCCATCCCAGCTCGACCATAAGGATTTTCTTTTGAAACATTGTCCGAACATTGTGACTGGCATTGTGACTTGTATCACAAATGAAAAATAACAAACATACACTGCACGCTGCCGTTATTGCAAGACCGATATCCTTCACTCCAAATCCTTCAGATATTTGCGACATAAGTCCATAAATCGAGAGAGTAATGATAAAGAATAAGTAAAGACTGATGAAAGTGAATGTGTAACATGTCGCTGTACCGAAATCACGACACATCTTGCTTAATCGCAACCACAGGGCACGGTAATTTGAAACATATCGTGCCGGTCCAATATGACGTAGCGCCTAAAGTGATCGGCAATGAAAACAAAAGCAATAAAAAAAAAAACATAACAAGGAAATATATAATAAATTTTGCTGACTCACAAACCTTCTGAAAGTCCTCCGACAATACCATCGCCATGGAGCTGAGAGCTTCACATGCCAAGTACCAGTAAGCGCCCATCATGTAAGTCAATGTGTCTAAATAACAATAAGGCAAAACTTGAAGCAAAAAAGTTTTTTCTATCTTCGTTTCTTCGCTCTTAATAACTGTTACGTAGTGCGTCAAAACCACAGAACCGGCAGACAATAGAGGCAACAAAAGACTGATGACAGTGGCCTTTGTTTGCAAGTCAACATGCAATGACTTTCCAGCTGTTTTGTTGTAAATTGTCTAGAATGAAATGCAAGATAAGCTTTGCATATAGTATTTCTGTAACACAATTTCCGTCAGGCATATGCCAACCACCCACGCTCTAACCACCAACAGACGGAATTAAACGTACCTCAAAGTCCATCATGCTATTCAATATGCCAGCAACCTTTCTTGACTCATACCACATAAGTGGAACGATTATGATAGGAAGGAGATTAACAATGAACAGATATGCAATAACAGCCTCTTCAAAGCGTCCTCCGAGCTCCTGAACTATTGTGATTCGTTGCACGAGGCTATAGCCCGAGTAGATCTAATAATTATTTCGATCAATCATTGATTACAGAACAAGTAAAGAGAAAATTCATGTCAGCATGAAAATAAGTGTAGAGCCTTACCAAGAATATAACAAATATCGCCAACGAGTATATCATGACAGGTGATTGAATGCGAAATTGAAATTCACTTGACTCATTCGATCTCGACAGTGGAAACACACCGAAAGCACGTAGAAAATTATAGATCGGTTTTAGACAATCAAAAATGATGTTCTATATGTATAAGAGAGAAAGAGAAGAAGAAAAAGAATCATTTGCATAATATGATTTTTGCTGGTTGCTAACATAAAAATAGAAGAAAAAAAAATGCTATAGTTCTGCTCTCTTCTCTTCACCAAATGTCGAATACCGAAAAATATAAATTTAATCTCACTTTTTTCAATGGTGTTTTAGCAACCGACTCACGTCCCGATGCAGGTGAAATGCCAAGATTATTGCGCGAGAACTGTATAAAACTTGGTGGTTGATGTTCCAATTGTTGTAAGCTCCCATTATCGTTCGCCACAGGTTTTACATTGATAAAAATACCACGTTTACCCATCTGTTCTGCATTAAGTCGATCGAGATGCACTCCGTCGTCGTTGTTAAAAAATAAGCTCATGATGTATAATATTTGCGGGAGAAGAGCGAAAAAAGAAAGAACAAAAAAGAAAAGTTATCGCGCCAAAGTGGATTTAAGTTGTTGTGTAAACTGCTACAACTTTTGGTGGCGGATCGATGTTGAATAAAGTCGTTTTTCCACTTCATCATCATCATCATTCCAAAGTCGTCGTCGTCGTTAGTATCGATTCTTAATTAATGTTTCAAAATAAATAAACAAGAAACGAAAATTATTTGCAGTTCGAATATTATACAAACTAAGCATGACTCAGGGATAATCTGAAGTAAGTGTACAACGAGAATTACACAACATCAAGGACCCTCGATTCACAATGTTTTAGTGCCACGAAGGATAAAGACGAATGATGGGTAAAAAGGGAATCCACTTTTATGCCTCATTTGATTAAAGCTCTCTTTACACTCTTTGCGTAAGAGTGTGCTTTTTTCTGTTGGTGAGAAAAAAGCTGAAAGCTTTTGCATACACCATGAACTGACATTTTCGGAGGCTTTGTGTTGTATTATATATATCTCGTTACGCAAAAAAGCAAAAGAAAAAAAAAGAAACATCAAAATTGAGATTTACTCGGTGAATGGTAAAATGACAACAACAAATCCCTCTTGCGTAATGGTCAATAGAAGTTATAGAACTCCGGGTTCATGTTGCCGTAAAGAGTGTTCAATAAGGACACGAATGTAATATAATACGTAAATAGCTGTTCACTGCAACCGGATGTGCCTGTTCATATGTGAAATTACATGGAAAAGTAAAATCTTTGCATTTGTTTGCTCTCGACGCAAATCCTAAAATAACAAGCATGACTGTATATCATTTTTCGCATGGCACCCAAGGATAATAAAAGGACCAGAAATTAATACGATTATGTCTCAATTGACTCAACAATCTTCAACAATTCCCACAAATATTTTGGACGAGAATTACATAAGAAAATTGTATTTTCATCACAATCATTCGACAATCCACCTCTGGGACATGAGAGGTGTACACGTAAATTAACATGAGGCTCATGTCATGAGCCATTTCAATGCCGGCACTAGTCGAGCGAAGCATGTCATCAACAATGGCAATAGAAATAAGTATTTCAGATACTATTTTGTAAATGATAAATTTTCTTCATGTCATTGTGCTCGGCAACCAATATTTTTCCAATTTAATATCATGTGCTTTCTATCCAATGGTTTGATAGACCGACACTAACGACATATTTCTCATTCATGCGAGATAGATAGCTACAAGATTTATAAAGATTTCCATGGGAACAATCTATTTCTTTTTGTCTTCTTCTTGGAGGTTTTTTTGTTGCTGTCGAGACAATGTATAGTTATCGATAAAAATGAAATTCTATGTTCGATACATCAATGTTGTGAACGTGAAAGTTCACTGAGCATATCTTTTTTTATTTTGTGCAATAGGGAAAGACTTTAATAATACAAGATTTCAAGTTTCATCATTTAGGTTGATGCACACTTAGATAATTAACCTTGGAAATATGTTTTTTTCGTTCCTTAATCATTTATCTTCCTCGAGGAAATTGCCATGCTTACATCGTAGATATAAGAAATGTTAGAAACTTATGTTGATTATATCACTTTGATTTCCGACATTTTTATTTTCAACATTCGAAAATTCAATTTCCTTTGCGCAAAAAAATTGGGAAAATCTTTAAGAAAAAAAAATATATTTCGAAATTTTCCCTCGTGCTACACAAATCGCTCGATTTTTAATTGAGAAAAGAGAAAGTTTCATCCACGAAACATGTTGAATGTCATTAAAATTATACGCAAATGTGTATAATGAACTCGTAAGCACTTCTTTTCGTACCGACAACAGACGATTGAGTGAAGGGAACAGAGAAAGATTTTTGACAATTTCTACGAATTATTTTTTAATTATAATTACTGCTCGGCTTCTGCTCCGTCTCCGCGCACGAACAATACAAAACAATTTAATTATTAATTCAATTTATTTAAACGAGAATTTAAATGAATAAAGAGCGAATGTACGAAGAGCTGAGAAGTTTTAAATTAAATCATAAAAGTTAATTATACTTTTGGTGATTTCATTTAAAGCTTCTGTACTTGTAATATTAATTTTTTTTTCGGTCCTGGCATTAGATCCTTTCTATATTTAAGCGAAAATGTTAAAACGCGTTTTTTGTCGTCATCAAGGTGAAGACAAAAATGTGATTAAAAAAGTTTATCGTTTCAAGTGCTTGTTTGTTTCTTTTTTTTTTCGGAAAAGGCTATGAGATCAGGTGTCATTTGCTTAAAGACATTATTAATGAATGGACTATAGCAAATTAACTCAACGTTATTCGCACCAAAGTTAAGGCCTGGTAGATAGTTCTGTTTAGTTGTATAACAAACTGTACTTCCTCGAGCCAACTTAATAGAAATGCTAATTTATCATCCATCCTCAATAGGCTTCGCAAGTTGGAGGAAGAAAAAGTTGAGAAAACTTTGAAGATTATGGATACAATAATCAGGCATTTATAGTTCCAGCAAAGGAACATCAAAACTTTTGCAATTCAATTTTAGTATATGTATATCTCGGACATTGGAGCACAAGAAAGTCTAATAAGTTTTTCATAAGTCCAAAGAAAAGTTTGGCAAAATCAATTTATCGTTATTATTTCAGCATTTTCCCGAACAAGAGGTAAGAAACTTTATTTTTTTTTCTCCCTTTTGAAAAGCATCAGCCGTGAGCGAATGCTGTGCTACTATAGCCGGCACACAACAGACTCAATTCGAAGTCAAAATAAATAAAAATTTATAGTTTTTTCAACTTCATTAAACTTTCGATAGTTTGTGAGACTTATTTTTATTTAAAGAGCATGAAGAAATTCTGACGACAAAAGTGAAAGAAGTTTCTTTTTCTTTTCGGTGTGATTTTTGCAAAAGGGTCAACAACTGAGAAACTCATGAAGGATTTTTTCAGCAAGTATTTGTTTGAGAAGGCCGAAATTGATGTCCCTTGCCAATTTGTCTCCAAATTATTTCTTTGCGCAAAGAAAACTTCGGCAATTTTTATCTACTTTTCTTCTTTTTTCATGCCATCTCTAGTCGCTACCGATAAATATTGAACGGCAAGTTTTTTGGGGGTAATTACAATAAAAAAGCAGTTTAACCATAGCTTTACTTTTGATATCGGCTGAATTTTATCTGTTGTGAATTGCGAAGAGTTTTTCATCTCCCAAATCGATCTATACCCCAATTGTATTTCATTCGAATGTATATTTTTCAAATCCAGACGCATCTGAAACTTTTCGCCCTCGATTTTGCGGTAATTCTTTTTAATGTTACTATTCATATTTTTTTTTTTTTTTCATGAATTTTAAAGAGAGAACGAAACATTTTTGCAAGCAACCTCATTATTATACGAAATCGCGCACAAAAAAAAAAAAAAAAAAAACATTTACAACGAAAAGAAATATTAGAATTAATGCTCCAAATGCGAAAGCATTACAATGTTGTTTGCAAAAATCAGCATTAAGCTTTCGTCCTTAATATCTCTCATCATCCGAAATTATATTCCGAAAAGCGAGAGTATGGTTTGTTATTCGTTCAGTGCCATTACTACGTTACTGTTCGTTAATTGAAAATATGATAATAATGATATTCTTGTAAATTGAAGTAAACCGCTTTTGGGAATTATTTATAGATTATGGTACTATCTAACTGAAAGCTAAAAGCTTCCAATGTTTTTTTATGAATATCTATCACTGTGGAATTAACTCGCACCTTTTAACGAGAATGAAACGCACCAACATAAAACACATTTTAAGAAATATAAACTTTCACTCCATTTAATGTTTTACAGAGCGTGTTACTGTGGGAGCAACAATGAACATATTTTGCTATTTTTAAAGCACACAATGTAAATAGTTTGTCCTTTATATCTTGCAAAATGTAACAATGTTGATTACATTTTTTTCGCAAAGCGGTCCTTGAAATGCAGCTTTGTAATGGCAGACAATGAAGTTTTATGATCTATATCACAGATAGAAATGGTAACTTGCAGTTCATTTTCTGATAAATCTTCCGTAAAACTACACAAAAGCTCTTTTCAATTTATCAAATGTCTTATAATATAAACTCCTTATAGTGTGCGGCGACTCACTTTTCAAGTTTGTTAAACCCGAAATAATGTAATTGATAGCAAGCTTGCGAATGTAAGTTTTTCATCTCACTTTACACAACTTATATTAATCAAATATCCAGTTCGAGGGCATCTTCAAGGGTCTCATTTTCCAGTGATTGATTAATGGTTTTTCAGTCTTGTCATATTTTATTTGCCATACTCGTCCTTTTCTCCGACCCAAAACCATCGTAGATAGATTGAGTTGAAGATTTTTCGTGAATGTGTCACAATTTCATGTGCCGTCCCGTCACATCTTAAGCCGTAAAAAAAAAATTCATGGAAATTATATATAAATATATTTCTTGGTTGGTTGGCAGTTTGTTGTTGATGCCAATAAATCCCAAAACACTTCACAGCGGGGGAGTTGTTATATTAGTTATGCTTTTACGAAGAAAATTTAATTTATCTTCCAAACGCCCAATACTAGATCGCAGAAAAGCAAACGAATTATTTATTGCTCCGCACATTGAATGCCGATAAATAATGTTCTTGGTTAAGGGATGCTTTTATCAATATCCAAATGACACTAATGCTTCCGTTTGCTGTGCAGCGGCATCCCTCTTACCATTGAAATATCGATTAAATGTTTACAAAATGTATTTATCTGCGAAGATCACTCATTCCATCCAGTGAAAACAAGCTTCGTGTGCGAGTTCGAGCAGCTGCCAAACTATACACAAAAGTATAATCCTCAGCAACGAGAAGTAAAAAAAAATACACGAAAATACTTTTCGAAATGATAAATAATTTATTATCAATTTCTCGATGTTTATTTATACACAATTTATCATGTTACACAATAAATTTTCGCATTAAATCCTTAAAATTTGAAAACTTTTATTGACCTATTAATTCATTTTCCATGTTTGCTAAGGTATCGTAGTATCTAAGTAATACTTACGAAGTTCCTCCAAGCAAAGTATAATTGGCATCAAGCGGAGCATATGAGAAATCTTTTATCAAAGTAAATTTACAACCTGCACAACCCTTATCATCTTGTTCGTGAACTTTACGTTAAAATCGCAAAAATGTTTCCATTGGTTGACTTAAAAGCATTGTCTCGAAATAAGACCGTAGAATAGTGTCGCTTAGAGAAAATGTAACTAAAAAGTCAAAAGTGAGACTAGTAAATTATATATTGTGACATTTTTTGCCAGCTGTAAAAAAAAAAAAGAAAAGAAAAATGATATATTTGAGCTCACAAACAGCAGAAAGCTTTCCGCCTTGCCGCACAACGCCCCTTCAGCGTTATGGTTGAGTTGAGTAGGGATGGCAGAGAAAATCATGCTTAAAGTGAATAAATCAAAATATGAAAAATTGTTATTAATCGAAAAATTTCTTCCGCTTTTATTCGTGTATGATGTCACATGGCTGTTGGCGAAATATTGATACCGAATTTCATCATTTATTAATCGTCCCTTCGTTGTTATAATGTGTATGGATTAATGAATTTCGCAACACGTTTTGTGCGATAAGAATATATTATTCTTTCTTAAGGCTTTTATGTGTGAAATTCTCATTTCGGCAATGCTTTTATTAGATAATAAGGCAACAACAAGACAATAATTGTTCCCAATGGTAACTGGAAGTAGGTAAAGGCATAAACATAATTTCTTCTTGTGACATCAAAACTTTTTATTTAAGGTTAAGCTTTCTTTTTTATAAAATATCTGCAATTTTTTTTTACCTTATTGCAGCACGCTTCGAAGCCTAAATAGTCAAACCGATCAACAGAAGCAATTTTTTATATAGAAAATAAATAAAATCAACATTAAACCGCAGCTGTTTTTAATTATAAGGTTGTTTGCGCAATTATGCCCGGGTGCCCATTCCACAATGCCCATTTTCCTACTCATTTTCATTGAGTGTATATTATTATATATTATTTCTGTGTGTGTGCTCGCTTTGAAATTGTAAACCATAAAACATTTAATTAAATTAATTAAGAAAATTATGAAATAATAATTAAACATCGCATAATATTAGCAACGCAAATACAGAAACAATTCTAAATTGCATTATAAACTCAATTTTGCAAGCATCGGATGAAATTCCAAACCGAAAGCCAAAGCATTTGATTAAGCGGGTTTATTTATTTTTTTCTGTCGAGAGAAAATATATTCAAATGTATACCAAGCGAAAGAATACTGATATGTACCTCTGGGGTGGAGATAGATAGAGCTCTGGGCTATCTCAGGTAAAAAAAAAATGTTTCTTCAAAACTTGATTGTAAGAGCAACAGCAGACAGCACATAATTCTGGTAATCTTATATTTTTGTTTCGAGATTGGAAACTGATTTTCATCCTTTTTTTTGCCCCAATTCAACATACCGCTCTACAGTATGGCAGGCAACATGAGTCCACAGCAAAAGGAACAAATCCGATCCAATATTATTGTAATCTATTTTATGCTTCCATTTCAACAGCTTGTTTATCATCCACACTTCATTGTGTATTTATAAGAAGTGCCCGAAGGGCAGCTCACCATATTATTCTGTTGTTGTGGCGAGTGGGGATGAAAACCAGATTAAAATAGCAATCCAATGATTTACCAATGTCTCATAGAAAAACAATCTCCAAACACAAATCGGATCATATCTTATAAACACATAACATTCTATTGTCATGACAAAATAAAATTGTGCTGCGTTAATGGCCATCGGAAAGCCTCTCTTGCTTTTGACTGTATAATTTCTTTTATTTTATATTTTTGAACGAGCAACAATTGGAATCAGAAAAGGATTTAAAAATCATTATTTTATTAGCCAAATTATGTTGCGACGGAGTTTACGAATTTGTTTTATCTCCCATCTTTAGGATGACCCTGAATCATGATGTAAACATGTAAACACGGAGTCTCGTGCACAAGTATTTCTATTTAGCAAAATTAATACTGTTGCCAGTATTAATTTGAGCAACAAAAAAAATATATCGTCAGCAAATGCGGAAATTTCTCTTTCTGGAAGGCAATAAATCATAGTCAGTTCTTTATTTTTTTTTTGTTTTATTATCAAGGCACGCGTGAAATTTTTCGTGGAGAAAGATTTTAGATGATATTTTTGCAGGGTGTATGTTTGCTGTAGTTGTTGTGAATTTATGGGCATCACACAGATCTATTGGGGAATATTCATTAATAACGTCGCGTCGTATAATTACTTCTTTATAAATACGAGGGTCCTGTGAGCGTTAAAATCTTAATAACCGAAATCTTTACAATGCGTAATGTTTTGAGAAATAAAAACCTCATCAACTGACGCATCCTACCTAGATGAGAATCCCACACAATTTTGACTAGGTAGATGCTCCAAATAAATTTTGCTTTTACTTACTTCTTTCTGAATTCATTTTACAAATGCGAATGATAAATCTCCCGTGAAACTCGTTCAACGCAACAAACGAGCGTTGAAAACGAAGATTTTTCAAAAAGTTTCTAAATCGGGATCATTTTGTCAGTGATGTAAAATGTAAGTGGTTCATACTTTCATCTTGTCATCTACCATCATATATTGATGGTCTCTTTTGAGTGAAAAGTTTTTTGATGTATTTTCCCATTCACTTTATGATGTGTTTTTCAGGCACGAATGATGGCAAAGTTGAAAGGATCTGAAAAAGTATAAAAATGCACCTAAGCTGAATATGAAACGCGTTTTTCGCAGGCTATGTGGCATATATTACATTTTTAAAGAATAAAAAAATAGACGACAGATATTATCGCGATCACAAAGTCGCGTTTTCGTTCACAGTAAAATCCGCTCAAAAACATGAAAACGAGAATAAAAAGGATATGATTTTTATAGCACAAATTATTAGCTTCTTATTAAAACGGCAAAAGAACTTTTCCTTCAATTGCGTTTCACTATAAGGCCAAATGGTAGAATAACGATGTGCGGCACAGGCTTTGAGAATCACATGTATAGTTTCAATGAGTAAATATCATAAAATACATAATGTTAAAATGTGATTTCAACCTCTAAATATCACAAATTTATGTTTTTGGAACTTGAACAACCCTATAAGATATTTAATGCACTTTTGTAAATGTATGTTTCCATACCTTGACGTACAAAGGTAATGAAAGATATAAAAAATTTAAAAAAAAAATCTAAAGTGAAATTTTATACTCCGACATGCAGCAATAATATCCCATTAATGTAGAAAGTTCTCTTTATACCGCAGCCCGTGAATGCGATGCTTTTTGCTGAAAGCTTACATGTACGATGAATTTCAATTTCACGCTACATTTCGTAGAGAGTTACTTTCAATTTATCCGCAAATAACTTTTTTTGAAGTCATCTTGCATTTCACTCTTAAACTCCCGGCTCGATGAACATGCTACTTCACTGTGTGATATGTGTGTATATGTATTTAGATGTGGTTGCTGAATCATTTTTCATGTTAAATTCTCCTCAAATTCTCTTCCAACTGTTTACATTTGTACAATGAATGTAAAAAAAAGAGAAGCATGTAAACGTTACTTTGGCGAACAAGTTAATATTAAGAATTCGAAGCTAAGAAGCTTGAAAAATTGAAATTCTGATTTCTTTTTTGGGAAGCCACCCACATATTGCCTTCTAGCTGACGCTGTGCGAGTGACTGACTGTAAGGCAACAGTAAAAGCTCTCTGTCTGTTTTGAGAAATTGAATTTCATTTTTAAATCCCCTCGATTTAATTTCACAGCATATACAATTTCTGTTGATATTTATTATATACCAATTGTGGAATTATGTTATCACGTTATTTGAGATGGAATTGCTGAAGTGACATGATGAAGTATGGAAGCGAATTGAGAGGAAGACTGAAGCTAAAAGTGAAAGCCTTTTGATGATCCTGTTTTTACACCTTTACCTGAATGTAGGAGCGCATATAATCATATAATCCTTACCGACAAACTGGGTCAAATCCATAAAAGAATGTGTAAACAGCTCAACAGCGAAGAATATATATAGAAGAATAAATATTTTTATGAGACGACGAGAAAAAAAAAAAAAGAAAGTTTAATTTTGAATCCGAAGCAACTGAAGTGCTCAAAAGTGTAAGGAAAATAGCAAATAGGTGTGAAGTATTTTAAAAAAGGATTGCACTTGATTTCTTTTTTTTAAGAGTCATCGTAAGAGCTTACGATTTCACTATTTGGGAGCTAAAATATAATTTTAAGAACTGTAACTCACAAAATCTGAGTTGAAAATTTAAAATTTTCATCCTGATATGTTTCACACTCGCCATGCTTTATTGCCTCGCATTTTATGCTTCCGCAAACAAAATAAACTCGAAATTATTTGAGCATCCAATTCAGTCTTCCCTACAGCAAATATATGCAATTCAATCGTAGCGTCACAGAACGGCGCAATGCAATATTGGCGAGGGAAGCAATCGAATCACTCACACTTAGATGTAGGAAGAAAATATTTCGTGTGACGATTTTGCTTTTGCTCATGCAATTTCATGTTTCGCAATAAAAACTTTACAGCGTTTTCAGTGTCAGTTTATTGTCAGCAAGAAAAACCGCCACGGAATATCAAAAATTTAATTTTCCTTTGTGCTTGCTTCACAATATTTGTCGAAAGCAAATTTATGCACTTGTCGGGAATCATTGGCCAGCATAATATTTAATTATTGCCTTCTGATGTAATCTAAAAAGATCGTAATCTAAATGCCACATCAAAAATATCACTATAACAAAGAGAGAAAAGAGTTGGAGCACACAAAAAAAAAACAAAAGCAAAATTAATCAAAGTGGAAAGCAGCAGCAGCAGACACAAATTCATCATAATCATTACCATTTATGTCTGAAACATCATAATGTTTTAAAACGTTTCACAAGAACAAGGGTTGCATAAATTTCCATTTGGGAAAATCATGTTGTGGCAGTTTCAGAGCAAAAAAAAGTCAAGCAATTTATATCGCGCGCAACGGGCACCAAGCAACAATACAACAACAACAAAGCAAACCATCAACCAGAAGTAAGAGCCAGAACTAAATATGAGTAATAAAACTTGAAATTTATGAGACGAAAAAACATGTTGTCAGAAAGGATGCACACGAAAAAGGGAAAACAATTTAAAAATACCAAATAAAAAAGGCAAACGACGCTGGGTGTAAGGAGGGGAAGAAAATAGTACAAGTAAGGAACTGTAAACGTCAAATTCTTCGCTTATTCATGTATTCAGATACTTCGTGTGTAGGGAAAAAAATGTATTTATGATAACCTACGGTACCAAATATCTTCTTCATTATTTTGTTTGACTGAACATTTTTTAAAACATAAATAACCGAAATATCTCATCGTAATTGTAACATGCGCAATGAGAGCTTTCGGCTGTGCAATGAGAACAATTTTATAACAGTTTCGAAACGGAAAATCAACGTTTGATGCAAAATCATTTTCAGTAGACGTAAAAGCATTCAACAGAGCAAATCTGCAGAGACTTGTTCTGGGGAGAATAATAATGCGATAAAACTTTTCCTCGAAAACACTTCCCGAGGCATTTTAAAGTTTCACACACAAGATGCAAGCAAATTGAAGTTAAAAAAAAAGTTTTGGCGAGTATCGTAAGCTTCAATATACTTATATAGGTCCTATGCATGGAACACTTCCCTCGTACGCTTAAAGCTCAGACAAACATTATTATTGATAGTTGAACATAAAGAAGATATTGAAGCTGAAAAGTGATTTATGACTTTGACTCGCAAATTTATTTTGTTTTTCTGGCTCTCTCCCGACCGTTAGAATCTTGGGGTGGCTTTGGCCATGTATTCACTTTGACTGTTCGACTGCACGAAGGCACCATCATCTGTTAGTACGCGAGAGAGGGGCGACCAGAATTTATTATTCCAAGGACATTTTTATGAGATATTGAGAAGGCAAAAAAAAGCTGGCAGATTATACAAATTTATTAAGTTGACAAACTTACAGAAAAAGAAATTGGGGAAGCTTTTCTAGAGTGAAATGGAATGGAGAAGAGCACAAAATAATGGCAAAGATGAAGAATTATAAATGATTTGGAAGCTTTAAACTCAAACTTTTTATTTCAACTTTTTTTTTTTTTATTTATCTTTGCGATAGAAAATGCAAAAAAGCTCACGAGAGTTTTACATCTAATAACTTTCAAACCTGAAACTTCCTCCCTCGAGTTTCTAAATTACTCTGAACTGTAACAATGATGTGAATCGTGATGCGAATGTCTGAATGTTGAATGAACACACGTTCCGATGGAAACATAAAGATAACGATTTTATTACAAGAAAATATGGCTTGTCATCTAGACTATTTACATTAATAATGCTAGGCATAATATTAAAAATGTCACACATAGGGATGATAGTTGTCATGTCCTTTTGTTGTGGCAAAATATGATGCTGAATGGCAATTAAATTTCATTCCAAACACTTTTTTCCCACAATGGCGTCCTTCTATAGAATACATTTAGATTAATTTCATTTATGCCAATCGTCCCTGGTAAAAATCTCATATCATAATACGTATATCAAAAGCTTTATCTAATTCCATTAAAGCATCAAAAACATTTAAATTTGAAAAGATAGCTACCTAGATAGTGAATGGAGGAGATATATAGAGAGAGAGAGCGAGCTTTTAAATATTCATGAGACTGAAAACTTTGATTATGTATAATATTTAAATACCATTCCTAGGCGAATAAAATTCCGCTCTGCCCACCATAATCTCTACTCTATCTAGTGCTCTCTCCATCTCCCTTCCCTGCACCCAATGCTGAATATTGTATAATTGCCTAATTAAATGGAAACCTTGTAGCTATGCCAAAAAATTATCAAAATTAGCCTTAATTGCTGGATCAGGCAGGATGAAACAAAAAATAAATAAATAAGTATAAATTGTTCATTTTAAGAAATTAATGTTTCATATAAATTCATTAATCAAAATAAATTCTGATCATTTACGCCAGTAGAAGAATCGTAAAGATCTTAGAGCCATTAAAGATAATTAAAGATAATATTTGCCTAATTGCTGAAAATCATAGAAAAAATGCTTGTGACAAGCATCTATCAATGTCCTTGACATTTTATATCATTAAAAAAATGTCTGTATAGTCGAGTAAATATTTCTTGGAAGAAAGGAAAAATCCCGCGTCTAAACTCGCATAACTTGAGTTGACATTTTCACTGGAAATTTATTTTCCAACCAAAAAGGAAACGTTGTTGAAGTGATCCTTGATTATCTTTCTCTTGCAAGTCACTTGAAAGAGTTCCCCTGAGCATCCCCTCGGCAGTAAAACTCGTTGAGTAAAGACGACAACAAAAATAAAGGGCGACATATGGAATTATCTTGGTAACATGGGACAACTTTCGACAAATATAAAGAAAGAAAGAAAATTCACTCGTGAGACAAATTAACTTTAAACTTTTTATTTTCTTCGATTTTGATAAAACGAATTCTCGAAAATATTATTATTATTTTCAATCATAAAGTGTTTGCCTACCAAAATACTTAACAGAGTCTGGCGATTTCAAATGTATTATATGAAGCCTAATGCTCTGTAATATTGCTGTTGAAATTAATTTTATGCTTAATATGTTTATTCCATTTGTGCAAGCGAACATTTACACAACCACTTACACCCTCAACATTCTACCAAGCTACACAAAATGCAGCCGCGTTCGTAGACTTTTTTTATGGTCGCTGTAATGGCACATTTTCCCATTTTATATAAACGCGATATAATATGAATGTGATATTTATGATGACAGCAGCAAACAAATAGCAGCAGCAGTTTAACTGCTGCGGCTCATTTCACCTGTTGATAACTGGCGTACAATATGTGTATACATGTTCAAATATGCTCAAATTCAATAACATTCAACCGACAATTGTGAAGCGCATATTAAATTTTTTTTTTTTTTTTTTTCGATGCTTTTGCTGCTGTTGTTGAACAGAAGTGGCTCCGTTGTTTATATTTCCTCAACCACTGAATATTTAATATTTTTAAACCACTCATTTTTCCCCGCACTTGAACCAACGACTCTACAAAAGCATTCAAACATTTGTTAATCTCGCAAGCTTTTATTGACATTGATTTTCATATATGCAATGAGTATGTTCCAAATTATTATTTTTTTGTTTCCCAAACAACAAAAATAATTTTTGGCTTTATAAATTCTCATTGTTTATTCACAGCGGTGGATGGTGAAAATGTATGCGCGTAACATCAAACAATAATCTGCAAATAATTTTACCAACCGCATAGTTGTATGGCAAAAACAGCTAATTAATTGTCGAACTCTGTAAAAAGCATGTGTTTTATACTATAATTTTATTCTATAGTTTTTAACGTGAATGATTCCTCACAGTGAAAACTTTAACAACATAATTAAAATGTTCCAATTAACAGGAAATAATTGGCATTACATAATTTACGGAATGAACATTAATTTCAGTTTAGTGAACCCGCATTGCACTGAGCCCGCAGGAGCCGTCCTAGATAAATGTACACCGATAGAAAGAAATTGAATTACGAAATCACTTCTTGGAATAAATTGAAAATAAGTTTCTTCCGCCTTCAATTTTCGCTTTGATTCAAGGAACTTTTATTTACACAACTCGCTCTCAATTTATCTTGCAATTATTGTGTTCATTCATTAGAACGACAAAGTCAGAGATGTAAGCCAATCAAAGCAGCTAGATTCGATAATATCTCGCTCGTATACCTAGTAGATAGTCGCTAAACTGAACCAACTTGGTTGAACATCTTACAGCTCTGGCTGAAAAAGTTCTTTGGCAACGTTGATTGTGATTTGAATTGTTGTTATTGTTGCTGACCGGGTACAATCAGCTAGTTGACCTGAAAACTTTTAGAAACTTCTTTTTTTTCTTACATTCAGCTCTCAAGTCGATAATTAAAGGCGAAAAAAAAAAGTTGTAAATGAAAAGTTTCATTTCTTCTCAATGATTTTGATTCAATAAGTTCCGCTCGAATGTCTTGAATTTGGGACGTGTAGTGAAATACTGTTGCCGTGCTTCGTTCTTCCTTTTCTTTCTTTCTCACATGGCTCACTCAGCATCAGGTAACATGAAAATAAATGAAGCGCGTCCCAACGTTCTGCGCTCAACAAATAATTTAATGCTGGTTGTTTGAAGAACGCGCCAGATGGAGAAAGATGAAGCAAAAGGAAAGACAGAATTGAAAGGTATAACAGGAGAATTATGTGTGTTTGATATCATAATTAAGGAAACTGTAAACTTTTTTAATTGTGGAAAAGCACCAAAATAATGTTTGTTCAGCTTCGGCCCACCGTAATGACCAACAAAAAAAAAAAAACAACAATCGGCCTTTTCGATTAAACCTGCCATTCCACCGCGATGCTCGACACAATTAATTGGAGGACATAAAGTGGAAAAATAAATATTAGTCGAGTGGATTTCGATGGGTATGGGGCAGTTTGAATTTCATGTTTGGCGATAAATATGGCCTCGTTAAGCTCATTATTATCAATTACTTCCGATTGCCCAAAAAAAAGCATATAATTCAAAGACATATTAATTAACAAGGCAATTTGCGAAACATAAATAAAACGTCCAAGCCTAAGTAGTTCATCGCCTCAATGGCATTAGAAGAAGCCAAAATCAATAAATTGATATGATTATTGATGCTTTTAGCATGTTAATGATGATTAGGGTAGTTACAACAGCAAAAACAAGATAATTTTCGGATGATAATTATGATTTGTTTTCACTCTGTTGCTACCACTCAGAAATTTATGTTTTATAATATATTTACATATTTAAGCCTGTCGTGTAACCACTCGAGCTTTAACAAATCTCCATTTGAAGATCTGATAATTGGAATTATCGTCAAGCAACATAGAATCTGAAGCATGTATTTTGAGAAAATCGACCATGAATTTAACAATAGCTTTATAATTTTTTTTTAAATACGGAAAGCTGATAAAAATGTTTTGTTATCCATTGAAATATGTTTAAGTAATTAGTGCTTCATAGAATTCTAAGTCAGAGATTGAAGTTGAAAAGTTTATAATTTTCGTCCAAAGATTGTTTTCCGTCATTTCTGAATATATTATATGTAGGTGAATTCGCTTGCAACAATAGATCTTCGGGTAGAGGTGCCATCGGCTGTTTAAACAGCCGCTCTAACTATCTAACTATAATAGTTATTTGCTGATAACAAAGCACTCAAGCTTGCGACATGAAAACACTACCTAGGGAACATCAATATTATTAAAAATAGCTCATAAAATCGACTACTTAATCAAAAGAGAAAAATCTTTCAGCTCATTTGACTAATGTAATTTAATTTAATTTTCAGTGCTTGTTCGCTGTGTTCAACGGAAATGTCAACATCATAAAGTTCGTCATACTTGCAAAGATATGACGAATAATAAGCTGTATGATGTCATTAAACATTCAAGCGACTGAGTCTTGGAATCGTATCAAAAAATCATGGATGCGAAAAATATTTCCACATTGACAGGCAGCAACTAAAAGCGAGCCGACGAGCAAAAAAGCGGTGAAAGAGAAGGAAGAATAAAAATTCTTTTTAATTTAAAATTTATGGCTTAAGAAATTCTGTATAGTGAATGCCACTATGAAACGGCGCTTTATTCATCCCTTTTGGCAGCAAAATTGCGAGTGAGCGCTTCAAAGAACGAAAGACATTCTTCAACCATTTCCATTTCTCCCTAAAGACGGCGACAATGGCAACGACAGCGTAATGGCACTGAGTCATTGAAGCCATGTGGAATGAGACGACAAAAGATGGAGGTTCTTGATATTGCTTAATATAAAAGAGCGATTAATATAAATTTAAACATCCGCTCTCATTCTTCTTGTTTTTCGGTTTCTGCATTTATTGTGTGTGTGGATTTCTCGTCGTCGTTTACATCATGCAATGACATCAGACGTAGGGCTGGAGAAAGTGATGTTGCCACGTTGGTTTTTGATTTGCATCCATTACGAAATTCATTGTCCCTTTTTGATGCCGTTCGAGGACTTAGCATACACTAGATGGGAGAAAGAAATAATCTCGATTACTGCTGACTTCTTCAATATTATGAATGACTACGTCGTAAGTTTTACACACCACTAACTTTACACAGGAGCCTTTCTAAGTGTCACCACATTTATGAATCATTCCCATTTATGAGTATTAAGGCCGAGCCTTCAACATATTAAATTATTCATGGCATGTTGCGAAATATATTCGTTCTTGTCTTAAGCTGTTGCTCCGAAATGATGAAGATTAAGAAAATACCGATAAGGGGATGAGGAGAAATGTAGGAGTTATTAAGAAACAGGGAGTGAATAAATGCGTAATTAACGTATAATCCCCACGCAAGACACCGAAAAACTAAGCCAAATTAATTATACCGACTGGAGTAGATCATTCAAGATTTTTCTTTATTAAAATGCCACAGAGCTATTCATTAATTTCATTCACATCTCGCGCAATATCCCACATCAAGAAACGGAATAACGGATTAGAAATGAAATTTTGAATTAGCAAAAAAAAATTAAAAATAAATAAAGCAATAAAAAGTTTGATCTTATGGCCCTTCTGCAGATGTTGCACGATATCGAACAATTTGCATAAGAAAAAGTAAATTTGATATTCTTTTCAATTAAATTTTGCTTTAAACTTCTTCTTACTGTCCCTCCGACCCAAGCAAGAGGAAAAAGGGATACCCATGAACCTGCCATAAACACCTGCTCCCTTTCAATGCTTTAAAATTTGTGTTTGCTCATTTTTAAGGATGAAAAATTTCTTCTTCAGCACTCCTCTTATGTGGCTAAATTTCCCTTAAAATATGGTTAATCTTGTGAATTATTACCAAGTTCGGGTCAAGTGCAAATCTATTTCATAAATTTTACTACGACTTTAAACTTATTTACTTAGCACCTATATATACACACACATTTCATTGCTTCCAACATGGGGCATCTGGTAGTTTTCGTGTCCCTCGCCTCCGTAATCAACTCAATCCTTTTTCTCACCCATTCTAGAAAATAAATGAATGAGGGTATCAAAAGCTCAAAACTAAAACGGGAATCTAATAAAGTTGTAAAACTCATATACAAACATTGTAGCAGAAAGCAAACTAATTTTAACACGATCGACATTGCTTCTCACCCTGCCAGCCTCTTCATCGTCATCATCGGCAGCGACGTTGTTTGTATAGTTCTTACAATTGTTTTCAAAGCGGAAAATTCAATTTTTTCTAATATAAAAGCTCAATGTAGTCATAATAGAATGTTTGATGCCGTTCCACCACAAATTCTGATGTGTGAATTTACGTGCGTCTACAAAGGCTGCGAATTTAAATTGCGCATAATAACAAAATGTTAGCAGGCAAAAGGAAAAGCGAGCGAATAATTTACGTAATAGTACTGCGACTATGAACCAAAATTAAGTACAATGAAAACCAAATACTTTTTGAATAGACATTACATAATGAACTGTTTTTAGTAACTCTACCGTGCACGAAACTCTTTAGAATATCTTCAATTATTTATATTATTCCAAAAGTTCGTTCATAAATATTTTCAAAGCATTGTTTTCTTTGTATCATAAATGAGCTTATGAAAATAAAAACTCAACGATGGAAATTGAATTTCAGTTCTTTCACTTTATTGCAAAACCTCAAGAAATCATCCAAAGTCCATTTTCCAATAATTGCATAAGGAAACTTTTCTTTGCGGTTTTCTTATTCTTTTGTTCTTCAAAAGTCAAAAGGGTTTTTTTTTTTTTTGAAATTACATAAAGTATACGTAATGTTCTCGCAATCCATCGAAGTTTTATCTCCCCAAAGTCATTGTTTTGCCATCACGTTGCCATGCCATGCCACAAAGTTTTATTTATTCATCAGATTTTAACGTGAAATCTGATTTTGTTCTCATTTTCCTGCAAAGATTATTGAAAAAGTCATAACAATCGAAGAATAATGAAATGTTCATTTAATGATGTAAAAATATTTTAATTAAATATTTTTTTCACTTGATGATGAGAACGAAAAAAAAATTGCTTTGTAATAGAAAGAAAAAAAAATGTAAGCTTTTTTCCCGTTGAAAAAGTAATTACAGAAAAAGTTCTTGTTGCAGCTTTAATGTTGTTGAAAAAGGTTTTACATTCGATTACATTCAATAATCCGATTAACTTTAGAATTTCATGAAAGGTTGATCCACATATTTCGTGGGATTTGAACTAAGAAATATCTTCTAGAAAAACAAATCCGCAAGAAAAAAGTGCGCTTTAATATGTAAAATGTTGCAATATTAGATAGATATTATTAAATTTGAATCAACGTCATTAATATTGAGAACATTTTCCTTAGCTTTCAGTTTTTTTTACCATTCTCCGAATTCAATTTGCATAAAGGAGGATTGTAGAAATAACATTTTGACAGCATAATAATATTTATTATTGCAGACAAAAAAAAAATTTAACTTTCATTTTTGTTAGAGACAAAGAAAAACGAAAGATAGAAAAATTAAATTCATCTGTCAAGAAATTTGTTCGCTTTGGTCCAAAATCCAGTGCAAGGAACCCATTGCGGACACACGTTTTCAGGAACAAGAAAAATTATTTCTTCACCCTCAAACAACCTGCCGACAGTTTGCTGCTTGCTTTTTAATCATAAAAATTTGTTCACACTCTCTGCCGTTGAATTCATTTTTATTTTTCACTAAATTTCCCCCTGACAAATCTCCTCGGGGGACATGATGAACATACAGACAGACACAATAGCTGAAACCTTTTAACATTGACTCCATGAATGAGAAAATTGTTATTAATTACTCATTTATGACGAGGACTTTTGTTGACAACAACATGACAGCGCCTTTGTCGCAAGGCGATATTATAATTATTGGCTCCGCTTGCTCGCTCGTTTGACACTTAGGGTGGGGCTGCGATATTAACTAAGGAATGAGAAAAAGGACATGCGGGGGAAAGTCACGTTTCGGCAAATGACTTAATTAAAAGCTCATAATTTTGCTCATAGTTGTGAATTCGTTAATTATAGCGAAGAAGGTTGAATCTCATATTCCGATAAGCGAGAAGGGTCTCCCACGTCCTTGCCTCCTTTTCAGCCGATACAACGATGGACACAATAGAAATTAATAATGCTTCAGGAAATTTTTAATTAATATTGTGTGCGATTTTTTCTTTCTTACTTTTTCTTCTCGAAACTGGTCATTTTTTGTATTATTTGCCTCTACGCTGTTGTTGTAGCTTGTTCATTTTTATCCCATCCCACGTCAGTTTATGTCAAGTGAAAATTTTCCGAAAGCTCAAAGTTGTTGTTTGTTTATATTTGAGCGACAAACGAATTTTTTTTTACTTTGAAAAGAAAAAAAAAATTGCCAAAACTCAAATTAATCATTTTTGCGCCCGATAAGAGACCCTTAAATCCCATGCCTTCAAAAAACGTCTTAATTTAATTCCCTCTCATCAAGAATAATTTTCGCATGAAAACACACTGAATGTTTACCGTCGATGAGAAAAGCAGTGCGGGGAGAAAAAGGATGCTTAAGGCCTGCGGAGAAAAGTGAAATTTGAATTATTTTTTTTCTTAATCATTTTTGTGACGGGATACTTTGTCAATGACGGCAAAACGTATTTAAATGAATTCCCTCCCTTCCATGTTATCATAAAATCGATTGATCGAAGGGACCAATTAAAGCGCATAGCGCCCCCAAATTATTTAGGAAAAATTCAATTAAAAGAGGCACGCAACGAGAAAACTCTGATGAGGTCTAATTGAATTAATTAATTATATCTCTTCAGCGAATCGATTCAGACGGGAGCTGTTTTGGAAACAATTTTGCTGGCTTCGTTTATACTCTTTTCACACATTTACGCAAATAAAATTTTGCACTCGAATGAAGGTTGTAAAATGTTGTCGATATGTGATTAAGAGATTGGCAATTTATAACTTTGAATCTCATAATCGCCCTAGAGAAGAGAGAAGTTATGAAAAGGGAATAATTTTCCATTACATGCATCATTTTTGCTTCTTTTTTTTCAATCGAATGATTTTACTTAATCCCCCAGGGCGGCTAAAATCACAAGATATTTCCATCAAACCAATGTGAGTGGAGTTTAATTAACATTTGAAGCTCATTAGTGTTCGCAGTTTATTTCCAACTTTTTCATTAAGCAGCTTGAAAGCAACAAGTGGCGTTCATTGAAACCATTTTCATTGCTGTTCGTATAAAAATGTCAGAAATAAAAATTGAAAACTTTTTTTTTTGCTCTCTTCCCTCCCAGCTTATTTTTGTTGCGACGGAATAACATTCTATCGTCGTCCTCGATCCTTTTTTTATTTCACAAAAATGTTATTCTACTATATGTATATTTAGCGGGATAATAGTTGTCAATCACAAAAAAGCTTTTCATTTTTGGGGCTTTCCTCTGAATTCATGCCAAAGTCCGACCACATGCTCCCTCAGTGGCCAGATGTGTCGTTGTCCGAAATAACTCCAGTATAGTCCCATCATTGCGCCGCCAAGATGTGCAGCATGATCAAAGAATCGCCAACGAAAAATGACGCCCATTAGATCCAGTCCTATGATGAATTGAATTGCCGAACCGGCGGAGAATTGTAACTGCGGCAGGAACAGAATGCTTAGTTTTATGTCAGGATAGGTGACGCAAACGTATGCAAGGATTGCCATAATTGCGCCGGACTGTTAAGAGAAGGTAAATTCATTAACGTTATCAATCCACATGGAATATATATATTTATTAACATACAGCGCCTAGTGAGAAACCAGGTTGAAGAGTTGCAATTTTATAGGCATAGCTAGTGAATGATGAGATAACACCAGCTGCCAGATAAAGTCCCACAAACTGCTCTCGGCCTAAACTGTTAACAGCTCCTGAGAAGCTATGTAGAACGTACATATTAGCAAACAGATGGAACAGTGAATAGTGACTGAAGGTCGAAAGGAACATTGGCCAGCACACTGCTCGTCCTGCTGGATTTGCGCAAAAGTATTTCAGCATTGCTGGTTTTAGTCGAGGTACTCGCCACAGTGTAAAAACTGCAAGATTGATGCAAAAAATTGGTGCAAACACTCTCTCACCGGGTGTTAGTCGATTCCACCAGCCTACGATGTCTCGTTTAATTTTGCTAAACTCCATCTGAAGTTCACTTTCAGATGTTGGGGACTGTTTCATTTGTTTTTTGAACCAGTTAAAAGGATCTGAATTTCGCATTGCATTAATCGCTCGACTTCTTATTCGTTCATACTCCCAAATGGTGACACTAACGAAAGTTCCGGTACTAAAGGCAGCCGTGAAAGCCAATGCTTTGTAGATGGTATCACGTCGAATGTTTTGTGGAATTTCAAATCCCTCGAATGGCTCTGGTGGCGCCTCAAATTTTCGTATATTTTGTTTGCCATCTTGTTGCTGATTCCTGAAGTTTCTTACAAAATTCTTGTCAACTCGTTGACGCGTAATAAAATTTATTTGTGACGATCGGCTGAAAGATGATGAAATGTAACAGACTGTTGGGACAATTTAATGAGTATTGGCATCTTACCCGAAATTATTAAAGCCTCGAATAGATAACAGTTGTCTTAAAGCCATTGAACTATCTGCAATGCATCTCGTTTGTAAATCCGGTAAATTTAAATATCCATTATTTCGAAAAAATCAGATTGAAATCAAAATAGAAGCGAAAGCAGAGATGCGAATTACTAGAAATAATCATGTTTAATAATCCAGGCTTTATTTTACGTAGTGCACATTATCAAAGGAAATTATAGCGAAGTTAAAAACAGGAGAAAATATTAAAAGCTCTCTTAATCATGGCTGAAGAAAATGCATCAGATACAGCGACCGGAATAGAGCAACTGTCATTAAAACCCGATACACCAAAACCATCAGATGTGACAAAAAGTAATTAATGAACTAAATATTGCCAACTGAAAATCAATAATTTCCTTTTCTTAGTTGATATTTTATTACAAGCAACAGGAAATGCACCTATCATGAAACAACGAAAATGGACAGTAGACTTCAGAAAAGACATCAACTGGGTCTGCAAATTCATTCATAAATACCTCAAGCTGGATCCCGAGGAGAAATTAGTAAGAGTTGGGTCTACTATCTACAATGGAAAACTAAATTTTTATCTCATTGCAGTTTCTATATGTCAATCAAACATTTGCACCAAGTCCCGACCAAATATTGCAGAATCTTTATGAGTGTTATGGATCACAAAATAAACTCACATTATACTACGCCATTAGTCAATCGTGGGGTTAAATTGTTTTCCCGGACAAAAGTTCTGAGTCATCGTATTTAATTTAAACCTTACTCGCTTTACTTCTTCAGTACATTTAAGAATATCAATAAAACTTTATTTAATAAAAATGATCCACATTCCATTTTCCTTCATCAGCATGAAAACATGTATAATAATTTAATTAATGCTACGTTATGTAGCATTTAATTGGTTTGTTGTTCTTATCTAATGTTGTTAATGTTTTGACACCTAATTATAATCTTTTAGTGGGGTAGATGTGATCGTTATTTAGATGGAACATATATTATTTTATACACATAACATGTAGTTTAAAACACAATTCGCGAAGTAGAAATGATAAGAACTAAAAAAAATACGTTGAGGAATCATATGAGATGTTTATGTTTCTTTAATTTAACTGAAGTTACAGCACGAGTTTGTCTTTTTGGCTGTTTTATAGAAGGCCTTCGATTGGGCTGAAAGCTCTTCTGATTGACTCACAAGATCATCAAGTTTCTCTCCACGCACCAAAACCTGCTCAATGGTATTTTTCAAAATAATCTTTGTCTCGTCTAAGTCTTCTTGCATTTTTGTAAGTGGATCAGCTTCTCTTGGATCTTGATATCTTGTAATGTACGCCGGAAGTTGCGTGAAACTAATAGTCTGCTCTGATCCATTAGGCCATTGATCGGGAGAAACTTTCATTGAAAAATCATCAAGGATTTTTGTAATGAGTGTGTGTGCAACTCGTCCTAAAAGAAAAAAAAAACATGAGATGACGACATACCAGATGGAGACAAAGAAGATTCAATATTACCTGGATATTCATGGTCAGCTATTAGAACTGCAGATAAGTTATCAGCCCGTACGTAAACATGGCACATATATACGTCCTGCTTGACCGATTGTCTGCTTGCTGGAGTTGTCCTTTCGACGATTGTCTTAGATGCGAATGAGCAAAATTCTTGAACCGAGCCTCGTTGGAAGAAACTAAAGCTTTGCAAATCATAATGAGATTTGAGCAGTTTAGCATCATTAGCAGATTTGTAGAAAACACTTATCGCGTAGAGCTTGACCATTGTGATAGCTGAGAAATTTTAATTTAAAGAAAAGTTTCACTTGCAAGTCTTCGCTTCAATTATTTTTCGCATCTCTTTTGCTACTATGTTTAAATGTGTTAGTAGATTTCATTTTTATTGAATTCTGCCATCAGGTCAGTCGTACTCCAAATTTAAGTCATTAGTTTACGTAAGATCAATTAATTTAACCCGCATAAAAGTGTGATAATAATACACACAAAGCATGGAGCAAGTGAAACCAGAAGTGAATGGATCACCAGCACCGAAAATCAATGCAGAAACGCCAAATCCTAATCAAAGCGGCGGCGGTGGTGGAGGTCTAAAAGGAAAATTCCACCAAGGAAACAATCCTGGACCAAATCAGCAAAACAGAAAGAAGTTCCAAGGAAGGGGCAAAATGGGTGGTCCTATGCAAGGAAATCGCGGTCCCATGAAGAATGAGGTACATACATTTCTATAAATCTTGGTTTTAGTAGCGTGCTCGGGCCGCCATTTTTTCTTCGCTTGGGGTATTTATCAATGATGTAACATTATTAAAATGCCTGGTGGGGCCAGTATACTGTTTGCAAGACTATTTGTTCGTTCAGTTCTATGAGAATGAAATTTGAAACACATTTCTAAAGAGCGAAAAAATTTTGTGGAGAATGAAACATCATTGATGACGTTTCCCCAATACAACCAACCTACAATTCAATTGCAGTGCTGTTTATGGCATAATCGCATTATGAAAGATCCTCTTTTAAAAGATTTTTGTGTCTCTTTTTTATAATATAAAACGAATTTTCTCCAATCCGGATTGACACAAAATTTTTTCTGCCCCCACACCCCTAACAAATGATCACAAACAGATGAATGACTATCGTGGATCGATGAATTCTAAAAAGTCTGAGGTGATTACCATGCTTTTTCTTATTCAGTCATCTAATGTAGTTTTGCATGCAAACGATTATGTTTTTACCTACTTAGCCTTAAAAAACGGCCGCATGTGACTGATAATTATTTTTTTTTATTTTCAGGATTTCATGGTTAATCAAAAGCTGAAGAATTTCTCAGGGCCAACGCACGATTTGCCAGATCTACAGTGCGAAGAAGTGAAATTTTCAGGAAGAAATCGTTTATACATCGGAAATCTCACGAGTGATGTCACTGAAGAAGAACTGAAAGAACTTTTTCGTCCATATGGCGAAATCTCGGAAGCATTTATTAACACAGAAAAGAATTTCGCTTTTCTCAAGATTGATTATCATGCAAATGCTGAACGCGCAAAGAAGGAGCTTGATGGAACACTCCGCAAAAATAAGCCAATTCGTATTAGATTTGCTCCTAATGCAACCACGTTGCGGATCAAGAACCTCACACCATTTGTATCTAACGAGCTTCTTTACAAATCATTTGAAATCTTTGGTCAAGTGGAACGGGCAGTAATCATTGTTGATGATCGCGGAAAACCGACAGGTGAAGGAATTGTTGAGTTTGCACGCAAATCGGGTGCACTGGTAGCCCAAAAGTATTGTACAGATAAATGTTTCTTCTTGACATCATCACTACGTCCTTGTGTTGTTGAAGCCTTTGAACATATTGATGACACCGATGGATATCCTGAAAAGTCACTTATGAAAAAGAACAATGAATTCTATAAAGCACGCCAACAAGGACCGCGTTTTGCAGAAATGGGATCATTCGAACATGAATTTGGCACCAAATGGAAGCAAATGCACGAAATGTATAGACAGAAACACGAGGCTCTCAAACGCGAAATGCAAATTGAGGAAGAGAAGCTTGAAGCTCAGATGGAATACGCACGCTTTGAACATGAAACGGAGTCCCTCCGAGAACGTGAGTTTTTGCAAGGACTGATGTTTTTTTTTTGTGCTTATTACTATTTCATTTTCCAGAGCTTCGAATGCGTGAACAGGATCGCGAACGTCAAAAGAGAGAGTGGGAAAGTAAGGAAAAGCAAGCTGAAGAATTTCGTCAGCGTGATGAGCAACAGGTTCGCCGTCAGCAAGAAGAAATGCAAGTGAGAATGCAACGTCAAGATGAAGAAATGCGTCGACGCCAACAGGAGAATTCATTATTCATGCAAGCTCAGCAGCTTAACAATATGCTAGATCAACAAGAAATGAATCATGGTGGAAGCCAAGGAGGCGGCAGTAGCGGCAATGGACGAAAGAATTTTAATGATAACATGAATGAAAACAGAAATCAACGTTATAACGACAATATGAACCAGGGCGGTGGTGGTGAGTTAATTTTTCGTCATGTTTTTATTCTATATTTTCATTTCGTGCTGGTTTCATTTAATAAGGTGGCAATCAGTATCAGCAACAACAAAATCAACAACAACAACATCACCAAGGAAATCAGGTAGGACAATTTATGTTTCCAATACCCTTCTGAATGCCAATCAAATAAGCAAGATCGATTGGTTATAATAAAAAGAAGAAATTTTGATGAAAATTGACAATTTGATATAGAAAAGTCTCTGGGCGATATAAGGATGGTTCATTTATCGGTTGCTTGGTTTGCAGTCTCTCGTTCTGTTGGATAAGGAAAAAAATCTCAAATTTTATTCTCTGAATCTCACAAATTCCACTTTGGTGGAAAATTCTAAAACTATAAAATTTCTGTGGCGTTGTCAAGTTCAGACTGCGATTATGGGAAAAACTTTGTGCAAATGGGCCATATGGTGGCAAAAATGTTATTAAACTATGTGAAAAGGCAATCTATTTTTGATGGACTGCTGTCATTTCTCATTTCAATCGTGCTGTGAAGCGTAAAAGAAATTTCTCTCGCTATTGAGAGTGAATTTGCGTAAAAAAAAACAACTCTAATCCAATCGAATGGATAAACATCATACTCAATAATGTACACAACTGTTATAACTGTCACTGAACGAAGATTGCAAATGTTTTGCTTCAAAATATTAAGAATGAACCAGAAGTCCTTACGCGAAATTAGAAAAAAAAATTCAAACAATTTTTATCATTTTTATTTTACTAATCTTTTGTCCAAAAGTAGCCAACAATTTTTTTCTGCCTTGCTGATAACTTTTCACGTCTCTTGTTGAATCTTTCGCCTTGATTGTGGATCGAACGGAGGATTTCATGCGATCATTTTCAAGATTACCAAAGAAAAAAAATTACTTTCTGAAACAATTGGACGCAATTGTCCAACGCACAAAATTTATATCAAATATTCTCAACGCAATTAATACTTATCAACTGGAAAACTATCCGTACGTGGGGTATTATCAACAAATATTGAAATTGTATTGTACGTATTTGAAACGTAAAATCATTCTCGATGAATATTTATAACAAAATAAATATCTATGTCTGACGGGGGTTGAAATGCTGTGAATTCTGGCTTCTGATGGACTATGAATTTCTGATGATAATTACGACGCTGATATGTAATGTCTATCATTCTTGCTCGTAAGGCTATTTGTTTTATGATGTCATTTCTGATATCATTGTAATCGTATTCTAGTGTTCTTATATTTTTTTTTTGCGCTATTGTTGGTAATGGGAACATCATGCTGTACGAACATATTGATTGCCGATCAATTTTCTTGGTAATGCAATGGATTGGGGGAAAAATAGAAAATTGCGAATAATGGTTAAGCTGAACGACAAATCAATGAAATGTGTACGAATCGTCGTAACATTTGACGATTATGTATATTCGATTGCGTTTTATCGAAGGCACTTTATTTTATCATGTACGTTTTATGCACTGGAACGTTCAACGTTTGGATATTACAAAATTGTTGTGGGATGAGAAGGGATGGCGGCAACATTGATAATAATTGGTAATCTTGAAAGTGTAATTGCCTGTACTCAATTGCCTTATGTTCGGTCCCATTAAGCGCGTCTTGTTGATTGTCTGAAAAATTGTCAGTTGGAACTTGTAGAACATCATTTTGTGCAATTTTCAATGAAACATTTATAATAGCTGGAAAATATTTTCTGATTCAAACCATTTTTTTTATATTTTTATTTCCAAAATCGACGCCAAAAAAAATTAAACAATTTGTTATCGGAAAAATTCCTAATTGCGCAAAAATCTCGAAAAAAAAAATAAATAATTTAGGATCAAGGAAATCGCTTCAACGACGGCGGCCAAGGTCATAGTGGACCGCAAAGAGGCGGTAATGTTCGCCCATGGGGTGATCGACGTGACGATTTCCAAAATAAACGACGACGCTATTAAATATGTGTCCATCATATTTATGATTGATGGTCAAAATCGCATTGGGCGATTGCTGACACTTGGCACCAAGTGGAATAATAATTTGCAATTCATCAATTAAAATAATCATTATAGTTGATAAGGAACTCATCGTCTAATATCATTAATAGCTGATAAACTTTAATAATAATTTAACAGTAAATGCGTGCGGAAAATGTTCTTCGAAGGACATTTTGTATTTTTATGATGCAACTCTTTTAGTGCTAATTCACTGTATAATTTTTTTTTTGAGGTTGAACTTTCATTTTGTTTTCGTAAAATGACAACCTCTTAATAGGGTCAATCAATAATTTATTTGGACTATTAGCAATGTCCATTCGTAATGTTCAAACAATTCTCTTGAAACTTATCAACTTATCACAAAAGAACTTTTATTGTAATTATTTTTTTTATCAATCACATTCTTAAATGTATAAGAAGAAGAAATTTCACAATTAAAAACTTGAAGCTTTTCTTTCATAGAAAATTCTTGTGACTTACTCATTATGTGTGGACAGTGGGTTTATGTGTGTGATTGTGTAATTTGACTGATAGTTTCGAGATTTTCGAGAAAGTTCAAACATGTTGTAAGTCGTATTGAAATACATTTGAATGTCTTGAGTGAGCATAATGAATGAAAAAACTGAGGGAGGGGCAAATTTTATATTTTTCTGCTGAACTTAACTCTAGAGAAACTCAACCAGAGTCTGTTATCAAACGTATCAAAAACTGACTGCAGTTCTTGAAATGGAACATCTCAAACAACTTCTGATGAAATCAATCGATTTGTTAAAATTTCACAAATCACTCTCGAATGACTTGATCGATAAATTCTTAAGAATCGGTAAGAGGTAAGACAAACATCTTATGAAAAGTAAAAACATATTCTTGTTGCGAAATTCTGTATTTTTTATGTCTCGAATGGTTATTCCATAGGATGGCATTTGAAGTTTTTTTTTTTTGACTCAACTTTTATGTACTTGAAATAAAACTCTGATACACTTCTCAGATCTATTCTGGATACTTATAAGACGTTGATTTACAAGCTTGGTTTTTATTGTTAAGATAAACACTTCTGATTCTAAAAAAAAAATTACGTAACTGAAACTCGCCAATTCTGAAATTTGCATCAAAAATGTATCACGTTACTGGCTGAAAAAAGTTACAATTTCTATGGATACAAAACTTCTCTGAAAGTGCTTTGCTTTACAGTGGCACATGTCTTATGATTAAGGAAGTACATAAAAAACATCTTACAATATTTTTTTGATTCTCAAAATGAGGGACGAAATAAAAAACGTGCTTTATAAGAATTACCGCACATCACTTGAGCACAGTCTCCGAATTTCCCAAATTTTCTTTAAAGAAAACAGTTTTTGAGCATTATTTTGGTAAAGCAATTTGAGGCCTTCAATAATCAATTATTTTTTGTCGAATTTTAGTATCATTATGGTTATCGCCCACGCAAGACACGTCATCGAAATGGTTAAGTGTCCACCAGCAGCAGCAAATGCAATATGGAAGATATTTGAGACGTTTCTTTAAGACCAAATCGCGAAATTACTTGAAATGGTAAGTCTGTCAGGCTTTGGCAAGTGACTCTATAGTTGAATGGTTCTGGTGGGTGAACTCTGATGGTTCTGTCATAGGTTCGATACTCACCCGGCCTTTTCAATTTGTCATTTTTCTCTAAAGCGCCCCTGGGATCACATTAAGATTGAATGTTATAAAAATATTCCTGTTCAATCTGGTGCCACGCCACAAACGGAATGGGGCAAATGATGTGCGATTAAAAGCATTTAGTCATAGTATATAGGAAATTTCTTACTCGATAAAATAAATCCACGAGATGAGAAATGCCGAAAAACTATGATACATTTTTTTTTGTTTCCTTTTGGATTGAAAAATCTTCGAAGCTTGATTAATAACATTTTTTTTTCTATCTTGTAGATTTCGTGAATAAATCTGAATGATGTTGAACTACATAGACGGGGATGTCGCCAGGAACACAAAGTGCCAAACGTAAGTTGGAGCTTTTTTGCTGCTAAGGGTTAAGTCTAAAAATGATTGTAATAGCCACATGGTTAATGCATTGGATCGTGATGCCTACTTAGTGGCGTTGGTTCGAATCCTAAGTTAGACTTGTACTTCCAATCCTACTTTCATTTTATCACCTTAAGTCCCCGCGGCCACGCTCCTCGGTGCCATATACAATTTGCATAACTTGGAGTGCCAGTTACTTAAATTATTTACCAGGGGAACATCAAAATTCTGGGTTATATAGGAAATTTCTATGCCATTATCAATTGGCTCAAGGAATGCCGAAAAGCTTTAGAAACATTTTTTTTAACTGATTATTTTTATGACCAAGTTGAACTAATTTAATTATTCGTTTCCCTCCTCCTTGTAGGCATTAAAACGCAAAATTGGAAAAAATGATGAAGGTACGTTGTCGCCAATTAATAATTTTTTTCTCTCCATTAATCTACAATGATGACAACATTGGTCCGTGTTGATGAATATACTTGATTATGCAACTCCAAACACAATTTCACTGAGTCAATTAACACAATCACGAGTGCCAGTTAATGAAGATTCAATTACTGATTTCCAATTTTCTCTTAATTATTTTGACAGCTCAATAAAATATGAGAAAAATATAACATTGGGAAATGCTTAGAAGATGGAAAGTCTTCCGCTTCACAAACACATTGCAAGATTATCTTTGTGGAGTCCATTGGAGATACACGCCTCCCCTTGGCCTGAAAATTTATTAAATTTACTACCGAAACATTCAGAAAACAGAACAACACCTCATCAGGAAAAGAGAGAGAGAAGCTGATTTAATGGAACAATAAATTTCAGAACTGAAGAAAGAATTGCGGAAACCTCGAAAATTTCAGTTCGATTCATATTAAAGCTTCAGTAATAGAATTCAAGCGTCCAAAGTATAACAAGCTGAGAAAAACTTTCCCGTTTTGCTCAAGAGCATGAATCCTTTATATAAAACAAAATGCATATGTCTAGCAATTACGGCTGGCAATAATTAAAGGCAAATAAATTTCTTGATCAATCGCCTGAGACCTATATAAATGGAAAATGTTTCGCAGAAAACATTTAAACAGTGTGATGATAAGAAACGACAGTACCGACAATACCGTAATAGAGTGATGTTGCAAGAAACTAGAATCCATCGCTTAGCTTCAGTTAAATATACAAACTTCCACACACTGCAGGATGAAGATGCGAACTGTTCAATTGCGCCTCTGAGGGAAAGTTATGAAAAAGGTGATTATTAATGTAAACATGCCATAAATCCTCGTTTACAATGATGACAACATTGGTCCGTGTTGATGAACACACTTGATTATGAATTCCAATGTCCCTAGGGACGTCCTGAAAATGTATTCTCAAAATTAGCACCATGTTCTGATGAATCCATCGTTCTAATAATAATTTTTTATAACCCTTTTAGTGAAACAAAAATCGGATGGCTGCTTGACGGGATTGTCGTAGAAAAAAGGTGTGTGCTTGAGCAAAGATTAATTCAATGATGTTATTCTTTATAATGATGATAATAATTACCGTTTGATGTCATTTCACATGATGATACAATTTAGGCTGCTTTTTAATTAAAAAGTACTGAAGATAACCCACCAACACATCATCAAACTTGAAGATAACAACACCATGTTAATAACAAAATGTTTTCTATTTTCAGGCAAAATGACTGACTGCAAAAACATTGAAAGGATATTTGTTTTAATTTGTAAGTTTTCACCGATTTCATTTTTCATTTCGTTCCATTTTTTATGATGATACAAATTACCGGTTGACCTTTAACGTGATAATACCCATACGGCTGCTTATTATTAATAAGTTCTGATAAATAGTTACTGTCACAATAAATTCTAAACATATTTAATGGATTTTAATAAACTACATTTTCTTACTTTCTAGATTTTGACGAAAATTCGAATCGGAAATGTGATATATACTCATGAGTTCTTATACCTCCTGCAGGTGAGAATTTGTCCATGGATTATTTTTCGTCTCTATTATTCAAACGTGATGATATTAATTCTATTATGTCTTCTTTTCCCGTCAAATTGACAGTGAATGACACTTTTGATAACTGACAAAAAAAAAATACATGACCTAAGCAATAGTAAAATTTTCCTGAAACTTAATACAATTTTCTCTTATATTCAACAGGTTAAAATGCCATCGAGTGATAGAAACCCAAATCTTATACAGGATGTTGATCTATGGTGCAACAATAAACAACACCAAGAAAATTATTCTAAAGAAAGTAACAAGAAATGCAAATAATATTTATTTTGATAAATAAAGAATTTTTTTCCACATTTTAAAAGTGATTGTTTCTCCTTCGGTCGAAAGATCAGGCACAGCAGGCTAGAGCCAGGGTATTTTTTAAGATTTCTCTAGATATCGATGCGAGGTCGTCGAAAACAAATGACGTGTGGTTCAGGACTGTGCAACAGATAATGAACCCATCCTAAGCAGAAAATTGTTGGAGGAAAGGACTGATTCGGTCTTAACCTTAAATTCATTTTTATTAAACGTACCTGGGCTCTGTTGAATTCCTAGATTTCGCCATTCAGTTTCTGTCATGAGATGGGTCTTAGGAACAAGCTTTGCAATGCTGGCCGGCAAAATTACATGTCTGCGGATACAAAAAAAAAAAAATATAAAATTCGTATACAGCATTTATCAAAATCTACTCTACCTGTATTCATAAATGGAATCTGTATACTTTTCACTGTACTGGATATCGTCTGTCATTGCAATTAGGCTGGTTTGTTTATAAATGCGTGTATAATCTAATAAATTTCCAGCTTCCGATTATTTGTTTTGATTTTGCTTTGATTCTAATTTTAGGGCATGCTACACTAATATGGGAAATCAATATCTCCAGCTTACGTATTATTAAATGTAGAATTTAATTATGATGGAATCGGGTATGATCGGTAAAATTAATAAATCCTATCTATTTCCATGATAATTAACGGAATAATTCATGAGTTTACATCACGTTATAATTCATCCATCGACCCTATTCTGATCAGTTGTATACCCTGAATTTTTCCAAGAATAGGACTTTCATTTGGACGTTCTTCATTGCCACTTAGATGCTGTAAATAAAAAGACAAAAGCTGTAGACATCGCTTATGTTCTCAGTTCAGTTGCGTTTAAATGATTGTGTAGGCGTTTTAGGTTTTGATTTCACTTAAAACAGGTAAAAATATAAGTGCATATTTAATTTATTTAAATTGCTGGATATTTAAGCTATCATTGGAATAGTTCATGCAATCAGTCAAGCACATACAGTTGATACCATGGCATGCAAAAAAGTGTTCTTTACATGAAAATCCTGGACGTTGTCTGTGTATGAAAAAATGTCTATTATTAGAACAATCCCTTTATTCAACCCCAGAGAGAAAGAAAGTGAGTTTGTTGGTAGCCCTAACTCCTTCATGCGTTGTTTACATCCATTATATTCATAGGAACACTTACGCAAAAAAAAACCATGACAACAGACGCTACTAACAATAAAAATACAATTTTGTCTCTTCTCGTTTTAGGTCCAATTTATACTTGTATATTGCATAAAATGATAGTATAAGACAACCGTCATCAGGAATAAAAGAAAATTATTACACAACTTAGGGATCCCAAAAGCTTTTAATGTGCTGCTCAATTAGATACCCATTAAAGCAGCGAGGAAACAGTTGAAGGAATTGAACATTTACTTAATCAAAAAGCAAGCAGCAAAAAATATATAAATAAGCCAGTGAACGCCCGTTAGCTCTTAAGAGACAAAAACCAAAATACAATGGACTACGCTTTAACATACGAAATCTTAATGTATCTGAATTCGTTCTACTTTGGTATGTTTGCGACTTGCGAAATTGGCATGGGAACATTGAAAGCCGTCAATTTGGATTACAAAAAGTCATTGCTCATCCAAGAATCGGCCGTACTGCTGGGATTGTGTATTTTAGAATCAATACGAATACATCTCGGGAGAAAGGGAAGCCTATCGGATCATGGTGAGTTTCGATTAAGACACACTGGACGTTTAATTAATCGAATAACGTCGACTATTCGCATTGCAGGATGGCAAGTCATTTGTTCTGTAGTTCTTACAATTCCGTGCGCGATGGGAGTCGTTTTTCTCCTGTTCCAACAGTCCTGGATCCTTAAACTCGAATACATCTTGTGTGCCTTAATGTTGCTCCTCCAAATAACAGAACTCGTCTTTGCGGTCCTTTTCGTTTTCAGTCTTTGTAAGCAGCCAACGTACGATTAATTACGATTGTCTTATCATGCGGCCACTTGCGAGCAAATGGCCGCCTTTCTTTCCCATTAAAAGAATCCCGCGTGTGCCCAATATACTTATTAATATATTTAAAATATATAATATATATGCCTGCCAAGTCATATGCAAATTTCTAGTCGTCCCAAAAAAGAAATGAACAAAAACCAAAGATTTTTTTTTATATAATTAAGCCACAGACACAGCTCTTTTAATATTTTTCTTTTCTTGTTTTGGTATTAATTTATAACACATTAAGATTATTCCTTTTCCGCATGGTAAAACCCACATCTGATACCATATTCTTGGTGCTCCAGAATTTATAAGCAATGCTATTTAAAATACTCTTAATTGTTTTGTCATCCAGTGCTCCTTTTTTTGTGTAGAAAAGGATATAAATTTGCACAGTAATTGTTTTGATTTCTTGTTTTCCTTATACATTTTGTGTGATTTCAATTTGCCTAAGCTCCCTCATGAAAATAATTATTATAATAAATTTTTAATTATTTCCCAATATATTGTTCTTTTAATAAAAATTGTGTAATGTCCTAATTCGAGAATTTTTCTTTTAACTAAGTAATTAAAAAGGAACTGCTTATTTATATTTGGGTAAATGGTACATAAGTATGCGGTTAAAATAATGATAAAGCATCACAAAAATAAATAAACTACGGCTTTACACCTGAAGTCGCTGCTTAAGTAGTTCGTGTTTACGTCGCATATTTCGAATTCGATGCGAGCAATAGACTCGCAAGAAGATCGCAAAGAATACTATAATAATGCCAAAAATTCCAACTGGTGAGATCTGATGATGATAGATGAGGCACGATAACATTATAGCTAGCGCTTGTCGTAATGTCATGATAATAGTAAATACAACAGCACCGAAATTTGAGATTGTGAAAAAGATAAAGAGTTGACCAATGGCTGAGCTAATAGACAATATGATACAATCCACTAGGAATTTCGGATGGTCGGAAGCAAATGCTATTCCATCACTGAATCCACCTTGAACTAAGAGTGATGCTGCTGTAAACATGCTGCTGAATAGATTTACGCCACACATCATTTGTATGGACGTAATGCCGTATGTTCTAAATATTTCACTCTGCCAATTAGATGTGAAGCTATCAAACACCATGTAAAGTGCTAACAGAAAAAGACCTGTGATGGTAGTTATTGGTGACTGCTTGCTTTGGTCGTAGGATCCACTCATGAAAAAAATCATGCCAACGGAAATCGACCCAGCGACGATGTATTCGTAGAAATCATATTTGTTGCGTGATACAATGCGACCCATTATCATGACTGGAATGATTTTACACGACTTTGCAAGCACTTGCGTTGGGAAGCTGATGAATTTAAGAGCCTCATATTGGAACCATGCACTCATGATATTGGAGAATGAAGCATAAGAATATTTAAATAGTGGCGTTCTATGCCGTGATTGTTTCCTCATAAAGAGGTAGCCGATGGCAATTAGAAATGCCAAGAAGCGATTTGCAAATACCAAAAACTGAGAATCTTTGAAGAAAACTTTTGTCTTTCCATCAGGATTTGTGTATTCGGTTGTCATGATTTTCTCTTGTAAAATACCCCACGTAAGGTACGAAGCCATTAAGCCAAGAAAGCAATATGTCAGCAAAATACATTCTCGAAGAACCGTTCGGCTTACAGATGATGCTTTTAACGATGCCTGACCTGTTGAATCCAGCCGGTCGTCTGAGTAACAGCTTTTTATAATCGTATAAAGGTAGTTATGCTCTAAAATCGAAAACCATAATAAACCATTAGAACACTTGTGAGTGTCACCATATTAGCTCACCATTCCTTTCGAGGTAGTGGACTTTCTTAATATACTTGTAGATCAAAATTCCCGGAAGGAGTACCGTTGTGTATCCGATGGAATTGATGCATAGTCTTAGGAACCATGAATACTCTTTGGAGACACCTTCAGCTAACTGTGACAATGTAAGATTCTTGTGTTGCTCGTCTGATAGAAAATCGTAAAAGATGTTGCTGATAGTGTAAACTAATAAAAAAGTTCCTAAAATTATTGAACTGAAATAAGAAGATACTAATTAGTAGACAATAACTAAAAACTGACGAGCATTATCTCACTGACACTATAATTAAATCAACTAGTTGCCTCCTCATTTTGCTGCACTTTTTCAAGAAATGACAATAGCACAGCTGGCAACAAAACAAATTATAGATGGCGCTTACCGGATTTGAAATTCGACTCAAACCGGTCGACATTTTTATTCGGTCACTGAGATAGTTTGGAGTAGAAGTTGAATCCGCGTTAAGTCGATTTTTCAGTCATTAGTACTCATCGGAACCCAATAAAATTGAGAAGAAACGTAGAAGGATTATCAAGACTATAAGAAATCTTAAAAGTGAGTAGAAAAAACAAACAAATTTAAGCAAAATGATGAAAAATGAAAAATTGGCAATCCTCGAGTTATTTTTAGCATTTTTCTAGATCTTTCGCCCACACAAATTCCATTCTTTACTTTCTCCGATGCTGACGCATTCAGTATTTGACACATTTACTGTTCGAAAAGCCATAAAAATTTCCTCATAATCTGAAATCTGAAGGACAAATTTTATCAGTGTGTTTGTGTCTTTTTTTTTTTTTCAGAGATCCAGCGATAAGATCCAGTAAAAACAGAAACATTTGAATAAACACAAAACATATCGCAACGATGAATAAGACAACAACAATTACATTAAACGATCGTTTTTCGATGATCAAACAGACGAGCAACCAGCCAAGAGGTCGATCTCGTTCCCGATCGCGCAGTATGAACCGTAGACAGCCATCAGATACACAACTACGTGGTTCCCGTAAAAACCAAAAGCTTTTGGACCAGTTGGAAAAACAACACAAAATGCGATTGGCCATGAAATTAAAAAATGTAAGTTGATGTCATCATTATAATAATGGCCTGCGACCTAATCCTCTTCTGCTTATAATCTCCAACAGAAGAGCATATTGAGGAGCCGTGGCGGACGTGTGCAAAGCCGTGTTCAGGGACGCGTTCAGGGCCAAATCGTTCGAAATGGTCTGAAACGTGCAGCAACCGTCAAAAAAAATAATCAGCGGAATTTTAAACGCTCGAACAGCATGACAACTTTCGTACCGTGAGTATCCTCATTTCTAGTATGCATATGTCTTGTTTTATATCAGTTGGTACTTGTATTCTTATAGCTTAAAAGACACGCCAGGTACATTGAGAAACAATCGTGCTAGGTCCAGATCTCGTTCACGTAACCGCTCACAAACCAGAAACATAACAGAACGATTGGGAATCCGTCAGCCACGGCGCCGAATGCGTCGTGGAGCAGCTCAATCTAATGGTGGTCAACAGCAGCAGCAAACACAACAGCAAGGTGGTAGATCTCGCAGCCGATCTCGAGTTCGCTTGAATCGCAATAATTTCAACAATCGCAATAACAACAATCAAGCTCAATCAAAACGTTCGAATTCAGTCAACAATCGATTGGGTAACAGCGGACCTACACGCGCTCAAAGCCAACGTGGTCGTCGCGTCTTTAATAATCAACGCATCGGAACAGCACAAATGAATCGGGGACCAATTGCTGGTCGTATTGTCAAGCGCCAAAAAAACCTCAATGCCGGTGGACGCATTCAGAAATTGCGCAAAAATGGAGCAAACACATTGGGAGCACAAGCGACACGCGGACGTGTCATTAAAAGGTGGAACCTCATTTAGATAGCACTAAATAATATTTCGAATTCTGAAATAGGCAATGCACACAAGTGATTAAAATGTCACGATGAAATTGTGTGAAATTGAGAAGATGAACTAAGAAAAGTAGAAGAATTGACAATATCATCAGAATCTCAGTCTATGAAACTTTTCCCCTACAAAAAACCATCCGAAATTAATTTATTTTACTAATTCTCACAAAATTTCTTCCTTCGATTATAAAAAAACAAAACAAATGATGTGAATCAAATAGAGGCGGGCGAGCTGGTCTGAACAGTAACCGTGGACGTTCCCAGCAGCGTGGAAATCGTACCCAGCAGCAGCAAAATAAGAATGGGCCAGCACGTCGAGGAAGGTCACGCACTCGCCGCGGTGGCAGTGCTCAAAATCAAAATACACGAGGTAACGCCTAGCAACGAGCGGACTATTGATTCTTTATTAAAAATCAACCAGCTCTGGTGTGAGAAGGAATGATCTAAGCTCATCAGAAAATGAACGAAAATGTTCTGGAACCATCAAATGGCAAGGAAGAAAAAAAAAGACATCCAAAAGTCTAATTGTGCTAAATGGTTTCCAACTTCATGAGCTCATCAAGAAATGTGGAAAACTGTGCAAATATCCCAATCGTGAAAAATAAGAAATATACGGAAAAATTCTAAAAGGCTTTGGTTGAAATCAAATAATGATTTCCCATCCCTTTGTTTTCTTAAGAAAACGCTCCCTACGGCCACCAAATGGCGGCCTTTAACATTTTTCTTCAGTACCATCAGTATTTGTGGAATAGAGAGGCGGGAAAATAATCATCTTTTCATAAAGCATTTAACTCACGGGCTTAGGTATTATAATCTTGAAATTTTTGAGTTTCCACATCGGGATGGCGTCGACTGTTACCGAGCAATATGCTACAGGAGATGAAGAAATGCTGGAATGCGCAAAGAGATTTTTTTTTAATCAATCCTTGTTTTTAAGTATTACATAACGAACCGATTACTAAAGTTCTATTATTATTTTAGGTGGAAAATCCCAAATATCGAAGGAGCAGCTCGACAAGCAATTGGATGATTACATGTCTAAAGGTTCAGCATAAAATTTAAAACACCGCCATTTGTCAGCTCGTGAACCAGTTAAAATTTTGGTGTGAAAATGAAAAATATATTTCAATGGAATCAAGGAAATATTTAACTAAAAATTATACTTAGATTTAAAGTTAAACAATTCTTGTGAAGATTAATAAAGAAGAAGAAAATTTATTAAATAAACATAAATATTTGACATGAGTCAAGTCATTAATTTGTAAACAACAAAAAAGGCGTTTTCTCCTTCAAATATTTGACCATAAAATTTAGTTTGAAAAAATGTGTAAATTCAATTGATAATATTAGTAGCAAGCGCGCTATCGCGAACCTTGGTTCTAGATAGTTTAAAGTTCGTGCTACCTATGTAGGTGCGGAAATTTTGTGAACTGATAAATTTATGGTAAGTACAAGAATGAGTCAATATATTTTTTGCTTTTGCTATGAAGACCGCTAATTACATAACTAATCAGAAGAAATTCCCAAAGCTGTGGCCGAAACGTTGTACGGACAATTTATAACATTTCACCAGTTGAATTAAATCTAAAATTAATTATAATTTATTGCTCGATTTGCATTCATGCGCACTGAATTTGCTCCGAAGTAATAAATTTAAACGCAAAATAATTCGTTAAAAATCTCACGAGTTATGTTTGCAATTGCAAGTGCACCGGGGTCCGGATATTTGCTATGAAAAACATAATCCGATTCCTTATCAGTAACCGAATAAGCAGCTCGTCCACTCTTTGGTCTCATGTTTTTAGTTTGTTCAGCACCATCATTGCAGCCATCAGCAAATGACTTCAATGCTAATGACATCTTAGGTTCTTTGTTATCGCTAACGCTCCTCTCTAAGCAATCGCATCCAGTATTCAATGAATCCAGCAGTGTTCGGTCACCAATGTCTGCTTGCCCGTACTGCTTGATTCCTTCGATGCCTAATGTTATAGCCTGAAGCCAATTCTCAATCGAGTGTTCATTTTTTCCGATGAATGCTTTTGAAGAGCATTGAAAGAAAATGGAAATTATTGCACCTAAAGTGCCTCCCATTGATGTCATAAGAATTTTTCCAATTTGTTGCAACACTAAAAGTGGATCTGCAATGTTTAAATAGTTTTCCCGCAATTGCGCTAGTAATATTTCGGCACCTCGTGATAAAGTTGTTCCAGTGTCGCCATCGCCTAGCTCTGAATCGATATCATTTAAAAGTTTTCGCATTTCTATCGCCGTCTTACAAGCTTTCTCAATGATCCTTTTTGTTATTAAGATTTGATCATTTGGAATATTTGATGTACTTGACACTTTAAATTCCTTTTCTGGTATTTCGTAATCCATCACACTTGGCTCGCAAATCAAAAATGGTTCATTGAAAAGATGTCGTGCTGAACCTTCAACCGGATGCTCTAAGTATTCCATAATTTTCCGATCATTCACTTGCATAACAGTAATTGATAATCCTTCTCTACCGAGCGATGTCAAGAATTTTCCGGCATAAACTTTAACAACTTTTAGGCCAGCAATTGACTTAATGAATTGTCGTACAAAAGCCCCAAAAATATATTCAGAAGCACCGCCGAAATTATTAAACAGCAACACGACATCCGATGTAAAACGTGTTAATTGTAATTTGGTCGCTATTATGTCAATAATCCGCTTAAAGTTCATTTCCCTTTCGATGCACATTGAACCTGGTTCACCATGAATTCCATATCCAATTTCAATGTTCGTCAACTGATTACTGGACATGTCATGATGGAAGACAAATCCAATGGTGCGAATTAATTGCTTCGATAAAATATCATTAAGCAAGTCGTGAATTTCATCTAATCGCATTCCCATTGAACTCATTGCGCCAGCAATTTTATTTATTAATGAACATCCCGCTAAACCTCTTCGGCCTGTCGAATGTCGCGGATTATCAATTGAACAATCGTCATTATTGATAATCATTTTGATATTTTTATATCCATGTGTCATTCGGGCAGTTTCAATAGCAAGACCAAAGTTCAAGCGATCTCCTGTATAATTGTTAATGATGACCAGGATTTCACGTTCCGGGTCATTTGCCAGTAAAATCGCTGCCAGGCAACTGCAACATAAGATATTTAGAAAACTTTCCATTTTTGCCTATCAAACAATAAATTCAATGGAGCAATTAAATTTTAATTAACTCCCGCACGAAAAAAAAAACCCACCCACCTAGTGACAGATGGTGATGTAAATATATTTCCGCAAACAGCAGCCGACAACATTCCATTGCCAATGAACCCAAAGCAAAATGGTTCATGTCCAGCGCCACCACCAGAGATCAGCATGACTTGATCCTTCGTGAAATTCTTATCGTTTCTTAAAATAATGTTGTAATTTCTCACGAACGTCACATCCTTATTTAACGACACAAATCCCAATAGCGACGACGACAATTCAAGATTTATCACATCGGTGGCGTTCATTACTTTTCCTTACTTTTAAAACAACGAACGTGATTAAACTGAAACTTTTTGACAATGAAAATTTTACTTCTTAAAGCTGAATATTTCGAATATTTTAAGCCAAATGAGAAGTTTTTTTTTTTTCTCAAAAATTGCATCTGATTATTATCGCAGAGAGACAATTTATTATTGTGACCTTCAAACTTGAAGGCAACTCCACAGAATCACAAGCTGATAAACAAAAAATGATAACACCGAAATCGAGAACGTTGAGAATTTGTCTGTAATTTTTATTCTCATTCTCAAAAGATTCTCAAATTTTTCAAATATTTTCACAACTGCAATTACAGCATGTGACTGTTGCAAAATATTATGTGTCAATGGTGTATGACAGGAAGTTAAAAAAGGAAGTAAATCATTGAAATGGCAACATAAAGTTTCAATGCCTTAGTTCACATATATATAGCATGCAAAAATGTTGTGCAATTATTTGCTGAGGTTGCTACGGCTACGCAGCATCGTGTGCAATGGGAATAACTCTAATTACCATCCGGTGAATGTAAGCTCTCATTAAAAGTTCTTATTGCCATCTGCACATATGACATATTCGAGATATAACTTTACCATGTGCACGGGAGTGTGGGAGAGAGGGAGAGAGAGAGAGATTAATTAAGTGTGAAAAGTGATTCGGGTGAGAAAGTTTGTTAAATGATAAGCTTTCCAGCTTTCAATACCGCAAATAACTTTCACACGACAACCGGTCTCGTCCTCAGATTTACAACATTTCATTCGCTTTTTTTTATTTGGGTCTCGCTGCTGGCAGCAAATAAAATATAAAAAAAAATCAAAAAATCCGCGAAAATTTTAATTTTTCCACGCTCTAACTTTTTCTTTTTATATTACGGAAAAAGGAAAAGTTTTTGCATTCCACAGAGCGAAATGAGGGCCGAGGGGAGTTTTGAAGGAGAGTAAAGGCAAAGAAAGAAGGAGCAAAAAAGTTTAATTGCTTTCATAAATCGCTTTAAATTTCCTGCAGTTAATTTCTCTCGAGAATTTGAGGATTGCTTTCAAAAGTTGAAAGTTTATTAGGCTGCATTTCAATTATTTACCACCCTTAGCGAACGTAATTATCGTACGAACCCTTCGAATATGCGATGCATTTTTTTTTCTAAATTTGCAGGAAACTTTTTAAAGTTCTATCGGCACAAAAAAGCGTTCTCTCGACATGCCATCATTTTACACAATCGACAGCATGTTACACACATGACGTTGGTGGGTAAGCTTTGGGGGAATGAGAAATTTTGTAACATATTGTACCAATCACCTTTCGAAAAAGAAAGGCAAGTGCGGGAAATTTATTTTTACACCATCAGAGCTTTCGATATATTGCACAAAATTTATCTAACACACGCATTCGTGCACATACCGCACGCCCACATGCGTAACGGGCGCATATCAATAAAATGCAAATCAGGCAATCAATCGAGCTTTTATTGGTTTCAAATGAACGGCATATTACAAATGGAAATTTCAGTTTCGCTTTTGCTATTGTTGAGGTCCTTAAGGAGCAATCTCGTTACATCGTTACATCTTGAGATTTGTTGCATGAAAATATATTTTTGACCAGAATAGGAAGTGGAAATCTAACGTTTTACATTTAGTTAGAGTAAGCTCACAATTATAGCAAACGATTGTAACGACCATTAAAGATAAAGATCAGTGCAAAGTAATGAGAATGCAAAAGATTTTTAAGGAACTAATAAACATTTTTATGCTAATGACCACTGATATTGTTATACACTCTTATCCAATTCGTCGTCTTTCTTTGTCTTTTCTACATTTCCATAGTAAAGCAATGAACAAATTTCTATTTAAAAGAAAGCAAAAAAGAAAATTCTAATTTTCTTAAAAGTCCTTCGCTCGCTCGTGCCTCGGTCCTTTTAGCAATGAAACGAATTATTACCATTTATTATGGTAGTAGCCATCGACTGCTGTTGTCCTCCAGTGAAATGCTGAATTTTCTGTGTGCGTGTGTGTTTGTGTGAATGAAACTTTACAACTTTATTTTCGTGGGGTCTTGATATGCAAAGAAATAAAGAATTTTTTTCTGTTAAATTTCATCTCGTAGAATTGTGATGAGGGTTATTTTCTAATGAAACGACAGGATTGTACCCCTCACAATGAGATCCTATCGTTCGTCCTCTTCATCATCCATTGCCCCCTTTGCCGTCATTCCTCGCGTTGCCCCCGCTATTTTGCCCTATGAATTTCATTTTGCAGACAATAAATTTTCCTCTCAAGTAATGACGTTAAATATCTTTGAGAGATTTGTATGATGTCTTCATATTAGAATCTTAATAATCTCGATATGCCGTCCCTTTGACCCTCCGCCCATCGATTTAACCGTCATTATTCGGGGGGGTAATAAAAGAGTCCCACTCAATTAGTGCACAAATTACTGTTCCCTTACCAGAATATTAAACGAAATCCCCATTAAATGAGATCAATCAAATTTTGCATGCAAACTAAAATGATTCTATCATTTAAATCGAGCCCCTAACCCCCATTTCTCAATAATGACAACAACAAAAATCCCAAAAATAAAAGAAGAACAGCTAAATTCTAATGTTTGCTTGTCATGCTGGACAAATAAAAATTTATCAATTCTCCTCGCTCTCTTTATTACTTTAAGCGATGTAAATATTGCGATATTGAATGTCAACCGATTGGACTTGTTGGGCAATGAGAAGCAACGAAAATGTTTATCAATTGTTCAACTCAAAATGACACAAAATTTATGCACAAATATTGTTATTGAGTTACAATATTTGCTCACAATCAACGTTTATTTTGTCAACAATTATTGTCAGTGTATGATATAAAAAAAAAAATGGAAGCAATTCGAGTAACAAATTGAAACGTAAAAAAAAAAATAGCTTGATGATGTTAAAGCAACAAACTGATTCCATCGAATGTTGAATTTTAAATTAATTTCCGCTTAACATTTTGCTATGCAGCACAGGCAGGATGAGAGAATTTGATTTTTATGTGATGGAGCAAACGAGGGCAACAACAATAGCAACAAAAAAAATAAAATTCATCAGATTGATGAGGAAATTGAAGCGCTATCGAAAGCAAATTTACTTATCAATATTTTTTTTTTCGATGCTTGAAGCCTTTTTTTTTAAACACGAAACTGCAGCAGCATGAAAAGCGATAACAATTTGCTGATTAAATCACTTTTTGTGCCAAACATAAAAAAAAAAAACATTTAAACATAGTTAATGAAAACCCTCAAAGGATATTTTAGTGATGCTTCATGGAATTTTATAAAATTAATAAGCTCATTTGTTTGATGCCATGCCATTTCAAAATGGTTATTACATGCCATTAACAATGTAACATGTTAAAGCTTTTCATGAATTAATGTAAATATCATTGACATCAGATTCCGCTTCATATTTGCAAGTTGTAATACAAAAAAGCTCTAATAAATGTAATACAAATAATAAAAAAGAAGTAAAGTCCCTTTTACTTGTACGCATATTTTAGGCATCAAGTGAAAAAAACTTCCACATCGAATGCTCAAATAAACATTCCAAAAATAACATTTGTTGTTTTTCTAAATTTTTTGCTTGATTCGTTTCCCTCCATCTCTCTCCCTGTTTTTCTCTCTCTCTCTCTCTCACTCTCTTTTAAACTTTTCCACTGAACGCGCTTGATTTTCCTTGCCATCGCGCGTAAATAAACTTGAGCTGTCAGGTTTTGCTCGCAGCAGGAAAAAAAGTGTCGCGATTTTTCTGCTGACATCAATAAAACAGAATAAGAATCCTCCAGTAACAAGACGTAAAGGATAATCGAAAACTGACTTTGGTGGTTTATTGGCAATTTTTTTTTTTTTGTTATTCTAAGAGTGAGAACATAATACACAAAAAAAAAAAAACAACATAAACTTGATTCATAGTAAATAATATTGAAGCGATTGTATATGTAATCAGACGCGGAGAGCGGAAATTTGGTGAGGAAAAGAACGAAAAAGCAAAAAAAAATGTACATATATATATATATATATATTGCGCCCTTCCGTGAATGATGGGCAATGGGAAGACGCCGAGGGAAAGGCACACTGAAGAAAGCAATACATTTCACGAGCAAAAGAAAAAAAAGAATATTCCAAAACATAAAACAAGAATTGTTGTACATTTCTGCCAGCTTCGCTCTCTCACTTGGCTTGATAGAGATTTATACAAAGATTGAACATAAATCAGTGGCAGAAAAATGTAGAATTGGTTTTTTTTTCTACTTCTTTACGCCGCTCATGGCTTCTTTATATTTTTTGTGATGGCGTTCGGAATAAATTTCAATGCTCAAAAAAAAGGGCACTCGGCGAGGGAAAAAAAATATTTTGAGGTTAATTTACGAGTTAAAATAAAGCAAAACAATAATTCACGAATTATGTCGTTAAATGGAATTCGAAACTGCCACATATGCGATAACGCTATTGTAATACATATGTACACCTGTAAAAATTCCTGAGTTGAAACAAAAGGTCACACAACTCACAATGATTGTTTAATTTCAATATAAAAATGCATGCCAAGCCATGAATAAGCAAAAACCTGTCGCGTTTACGCTTTCCAAAAATGTTTTTTTGAAATAAGCAAATTTGCATATGAAACTGAATATCGTTCCATAGTTATGGCACTCGGTTTATCTCCAACTTTCTTTTACGCATTTTATAAAACAATGTCAAATGAAAACATCAGTCTGATGTGTTCTTGTTATTTCCTCATTTCTATTCATGTTGTTTTATGTAAACGAGCAAATACATTTTTTCATCATTCTTTTTTTTTCCTTTTTGTGGTTGTTGTTGCTAGCTCTCAGCATCAAACACAGTGCAAAAGTTTACTGGATGGGTGATATAATAACAACAATATCGTCGTGTGTTTGAGTGTCATGTAGGCAGTAAACATTGCTCTTTATCTGTCATTTGCAATGTTGTTGCAGAATATTTTGGATCATTATGAGATCCATGTTTTTTTTTACATTTCTCCTGATGTTTATTGTTTGTTCGTTCATTTTCGTCGAGAGGTGAAAAACTGATGCGTTTGTTTTTATTATGCAGCGAACGGGGACAGAAGAGATAGAGACAAACTTAAAGCGTTTCTGTTGAAAAGCAAATGTTTCATCTGAATTCCCAACATACACAAGACTAAGCCGGAACAGCTTAACGAAGGCACCGAATAGTGAAACATATCAAAATGTCACACCTATCAGCGACACTAGCATATCATGATAGCAATGATTTACCTCCATCGACTTCATTCCTTAATTTTTTTTTCACATGTCGACAACAGTCAGAGCTAATGGAATTTGTCTGTGGCATTTAGATGATAAAAATCTCAAGTATATCTTGATTGTGCATCTGCATGTACACACACACGCGCACGCTTCTTTTCTTCAATGAGAAACTAAGCAGCGCAAGAGAGGCGAGGACATGTTAAAACTTCTGCAATGCGAAATCTTTTTTTTTTCTTGTATGAAGAGCTTTTTGCAAACGGTGGAGTGATGTGAAATCACCGAAAAAGCATAATGTAACTTATGAACAGTTGTATACCAGATAAATACACTGCGTCATGGGGATATAAGAAGTGCATCGTTTCACGTCCTTATCAGCATCATGACGTTGATTATGTTGATATTCAGTCGCATTTTACGATCCACTTCGTGCTATACACTAAAAATAGTTGATAAAACCGCAAATGTTTCGCTCGCATGGTGCTATCGCATTTTGAATTCTTTAGATTTGCTGTTTATTATGCAGAATTTTTCTCTAGTCACTCGTATGAAGTGTATTTTAGGTGATCGGTTCATGAATGAGAGTTCAATTCAGCCATAATTTCATTTATCACAAAAGTCTATAAACGCTCTCAATGGGGATCATGAAAAATGTTCGCGGTTTATTTTTATCAATTTCCACTCAAAGCGTGACATCATATTATGTCAATGTGCAAGCATCAATAGCTGTAAAGCAGATATCAAATTTATTTCGATATTTTATAGAGCTTTTAGTCGCTAACTCAGTAATGCAAAATTTTATTTTATTACAACTAAAATTGCAAATTTCCATCCATATGGAATTCACTCGTATCTAAAGTTTCGTTTGAAAAAAGTGAGATCAGCTTTCAAGCTCATAAATTTCAGTGCAGCTAAATCCGCCCTTTTGTAGAGCAATAAAAAGTGAACTATAAATAGATACGTAATGTCAGTAAATAATTCGGGAGGTGGTGAAAAGGTTATACGAGTATTTCATCGTATGATGACGATCATTAAATTCAACCTTGGTGGTATTTGCGCAAATAATGCTCGATGATTTGCTCTACTACACATTGGAGCTCACGTTATCGCTCCGCGCTCGATTTTGCTTCAATAGTTCGATTTGCGCGCCATTCTCAATTGACAGAGAAAATCTTTCATGCATATCATGCGCTGGCAATGAATAAAATCGCGAAATTAAATTTTTTTTTATTGTGTTCAAATTCAAAATTTTAGATACATAAAAATTGTTCTTGAATGGATGAATTTAAGCAGAGAATGTAGTTAGAGGAGGGAGGAGGACAAGAATATTATGTCAGGGTGAATTATAGTATACACTGTCGATAAATGCTTTGTTTGTGTATTTATCTATAAACTTATCACGCTTGAAACACACAATTCAGAGACACATGCAAACTATGACTAAAATAAAATTGAAACTATTCGCCGAAAATATTTTCGATATGAAATCGTGTGCGCTTATCGATACTAGTGAAATATTTCAATGGTTGCACCCATCATGATGTAGCATAAAAGTATAAAATAATAAGCTGCTCACCGTTGTGTGCGGCGGTTGTTATAGCAAATGTTATTTCAATAAAATTTATTTTGGTATTTTTTTTATATTTTTTCTTGTATTTGGTCTTCATATTTTTTCATTCCCAATACATACAATTCATTCTTGTTTTCTCGCTTTTCAGCCGATCCAGGCAGTTGATTTTACCCTCGTAACCGCTCAGCTCGACTCGACTCATTCGTCGTGTATTTGATCGGAGCGTTGCTGTTTTTTGCGCTGTTGCTGTTGAGTCAGTTTTTTTTTTTTTTGGTTTTCATATTTAAAGAAAAATAATTTCTGTAATCGTCAAGTAGGGGGTGAAAGTTGAGTTATTATGGAATCAGAACCGCTTGAGAACCCATCTCTCCTCGCAATGGATTCTTGTTTCACGGCATTCGACAAAGACTGGTAAGCAGATAAAAAATAATTATTAAAAAAAAATTAATTAGATCTTAAGATTATGTGAAATTTCCTTAAACTATTTGTGGAATTAAATTAAATACGTTATTGTTATATTAAATAAATATTTTTTTCTTAAATTAATTAGATAACAATTTATTTAACGTAAAAATAAGTGCACATTGTTCGTGATAACAATTTTTGGTGATAACATTATTTGTGATAAAAAAGAAGGCAAAATCGCATTTTATTGACGACAGTAAATCACGTTTATCACAAGTGCAATTAGTGTCAGTGTAGTAGCAGCTCTCTATTGTTCACAGCTCGATAAGTGGCCGTACATAGGCACTGGAATAATAAACAAGCCCATTAATTGTGCTGTTGATAAAAGTGTTGCGGACGACCGTTCAGCACTCTTAATGCTGAAATTATGCAAACAATTCAACCGTGAACAAATAACTATCTCCAGGTCCCCCCTTTCGTTGCCATTGACGCTTTTATTGCTGTAAGCTTTCACCACATCGAAATGAAAGAAAAACATATTTATTCGCTTTCCACTCGCACAACTTTTTGCGTAATTTCCTTAATCCAACTCCATTTCATGGGGAGACGGAAAGGGACCATAACATTTTGCGGGCTGTATATACTTTTTCGTGAAAATAATCAGTTCTTAATTGACTGAAAATAAGACATTACGAACGCATGAATTGCTATGAATACATTTGTATCTTCCTTCTATGACCTTTTAATCAAGGTTCTTGTGCCATTCTGAATGACATCAACGATAAATTGCGTCATCAGACATGGAATATCATGCAAAATCATCGAAACAGTTCAATGCAAAAGGTAAAGGTTATTTGCATGTTATGTCATTTTATAGCATTTAGCTTTACGGCGCGGCGCTTAAATAAGTATATAACAAAAAATATAAATAAATAATGAAAATTCATGACGCAATTTGGTGGCTCATTCCCTTTTTTCCGCTCAACATTTTCAATGTTGTTTATTTATCGATTAAATAGATTTTTATTTTGAACATTATTTTTCCTTCTGCTTCGTCAAGAGGCAGCTTTCGCACCTTTGATATGATTTAACATCCGTGAAAATTTCATGTTTTTTTCCCTTCCAATGCGTGAATCGCAACAACAAAATCGTAAAATTGTTTTCCTCTTATTACGCTATAGAGAACGCCAAAAAAGGAGCATATTCCTTTCACACTTGAATAGAAATCGCAGTCCGGATCCAACGAGAGAGGAGGTGGCGGAGGAAGTTTTTGATGCGTTGAAAATTGCTTTAGATTGTAAATTAAATTTCGTTTGAAAATTGATTAAAAAAAAATTGTTTTGCGCTCGGATTTGTGTAAACAATCAAGACATTCCTATCGTCCTGAACTGCGTTAATAATTTATCAAAAAGCGCAAGCAAAAAAGCAAACAAAGCAAAGTAAAAAAGAGAGAATTTTTTTTTTAAAAGTTTCCTCCAAGGAAAATGCCAGTTTGGCTTTTCAATAAGCGCCCGAAAACAATTTTTGTGCGTTTTGCTTTAAAAGCGAGTCAAATTTGGCTATTGTTAATCCTGATTTATTGCATTTTTAATCCGATCCGCTCCCTCCCTGCGGGCCAGAGAACGCCAAGCACTGAAATGTTGCGAAGCAATTTTCATCATCATTTTTATTCGCGTGACCTTTTTCTTGAAATTACTTTATTCTGACCATGAAATTCCCATTCAATTTCATTTTTATTTTCTTAAACTTTGTCCTCGTTCACAATAAACTATGAGATATGTCATTTCATAAATGGGATTTCTGCGTCAGTAAAGCTGTAGCTTATTCCATGTAGTCAATAATAATGAACAACGTCATCGACAAATAGTCCCTTAATGGCTGAACATGGAATAAAGTTTTGTCAAAAAGTTTCATTTTGTTGAAAACGCAATCATAAATTTTATGATGATCCAGTGATCACAATGAATTAAGGAAGTCTAATAAAGATGTCCGCTTCTTTTCAATGCCTCCGAAATATCTTGTGCGGCTTCTAATCAATGCCAAACCGACGAACATATCTCTTTTTCTCTCCTTTGCTTTGTTCCCTTATCAGTGGAATCCTTGCGGACAGAGAAAGTTTTTCTTTTTCTTTTTCTTTTTTACATTCTTCTTCGTCGCTCATTCTCAGCATCTCATATTGTGGCCCAAGTTGTGGCCAATTGGATTGGCTTCTTCTTCTTTTTCTTCTATCATAACTATACGTTGGCTCGTTTATAGGCGACACATATTTCATGTGCCACATTCAGAAGCCAATTTTGGCCATCATCAGTCCATTCCATTCCATTTCTTTTCGATGGACAATATCAAACAGATCTTTTGTAGAGTGACCATTCTTGAGGGCGGCGGGGGGCTCACGATGATGATGATATGTTTTGTATTAAATTTAAGGCTGATATGGGCATGTTGCTGTGCGACACGATAATAAATCCAAACTGAACATTGGAAATTGGTTAATCAACTTTAAATACGGTTTTTATGATGTGAAAAGGGTCCGTCCATTTATGGCTTTTTATTGATGAATGTTCCATGAGGATTCACTTTATGATCCCTTCTTTTAGACAATATAATGATGACATGGACGCACACAAGCAATATGTGAGTTAAAAACATCAATTTTATCGCATCAATGATAAATAACATGCAAAAGCCATTCAATTTTCCATCATTATCTCAACACTTTATTCTTGCCCAGAAATTTAAATTGATTCTGCACAAAATGACAAATCTGGAACTAGCAACACGACATTAACCGTTCAATTTAAACACAAAAAGCATTCACGCAAATTGATAAAGTGCTCGCGAAAATTGAAGCGGAAATAAAATTGACATCACGAGGAGACTGAACATTAAAACGATATATGAAGCTCAGCTGCCATCAGAACGTTCGTGAAGCCATTTTGCAAAAGAGAAATAAAAACCGTAAAAAAAACTGCCAAAAAAGCATTGAAGGCAATCAATTTTGCATTGGAAGCCACCATACCATGAAAAGCGGAACAGTAGATAGCAGCGCGAAACCAAATGCCCAAAAATTGATCATTGAATTTATTTGCCATCAATGCTGTGAGCATTTTATTTATTTTGTTTTTTTTTTTTTTTTTTTCTTATATTTCGTTATAAACAAAAATTGATTTCAATTTCAAATTCAATGACGAGCGTGAAACATTTCAAATGCCAAACATGAAAGAAAAATATTCAAATGTTTATCACAACTTAAGGATTTTTCATTAATGACGTCACGTAAATGGAAGGAGGGAACAATTTATAGGGTAATTTTCTGGCATTGTGGAGGGGTAGATCAAACGGTTTAAAAGTCATCTGACGGCATTCATACAAGACCCCATTAAGCTCGTTCGTGAATGTATTGACCCCCACATTATAGGGAAAGGAGCTATTTATTTTGCGCAACGAATGCTTCTAAGAGATTACAGCGATATTTATTTTCTTCTGCTATTTATCAATAGCAAAATGATCAAAGGGCGGTAAAATGAGATTTTGGTTGAGCATCAAAAGGAAACTTTTTTTTTTGTTTCGTGAAAATAAATCTTTAATTGAAACAAAGTGAAATGTTGTAAAGATAGAACAAGTTTCTATCAAATATTCGACTCATAAAATTGCTATCGTTTTTCCAGCTTAACATCATAAACCAAATTTCAATTGTCTGCATAATAGCAAAGCAATTTGAAACGCAATTTCTTGTTGTTCGCTCTTGTTCATTTTTGTGTTAAACACGAAATGGCAGAAATCATGTTGTAATATTGACAAGGTGTGTGGGTGGAAGAGGGTTACGTTATCAAATGGCATTGAAGCTGCTGGAAAATTTGAAATTGCACGTGCCACTTTTATTGTTTTCATAAACGAACGCAAAATTGGCACAGAAAAGCAATATCGTAAAAATTGTCTTATTCAAAGGATATTTTTCTCGATTATTAAATCATCTATTTCATAATTCCCACGTGACACATTCATGACGCATTCAAATGTTTCAATTCGTGGTATTCGCTAGAGCGTTTTCCCTAGCGTTTTTTGTTATTGATTATCAGAAGCACCACGTCGTGCGATAATTAAAATGAATTTGCTAAGCTACGCGAACATAAATTGATAAATCGAAGTGTACGCTCTTGAAAGCGTCGAGTGAAAATGGTAGAATGGTGTCCATACTGAAGTGCTGCCTAAAGCGAACAATTTGTAAAATATTATAATGAGGCTCAAAGCTTGAATACTTCTTTTCCTTCAAATTTTACGGCACTTTCATCGCCACGAGACTATAAGTATGAAAAGTAACGATTTTAGGGCAAAACTTTGACTTGCTAACGTTTATTAGAATTTCTCCCTGAAGTATGGCCATAAATGCTTTCATTTATGTTTTCCTTCTTTACCCTCCACTCGAGCCCAGTGCTTATTAATAATATCTTAGACAACCTTTACAACCAAGACACTGATACACTTTGCCCCAGAAATTGTGTGTTGAAACAATAAACCCCACGATTATCTAACAATTATAACTTTGAACCTTGTGCTCAATATTCAGCCGCCGACAGTATCGATTAAATGAGAAAAGTTTTAGCTCGTTAAAGCTATTGCCTAAATCACATTGTCGTATATAGGGTTTTTTTTTTGAAGTATAGTTGTTCAAATATTAGTTTTCTACCTTTCTAAGCAACAGCATTTCGCTGAGCTTGTTGTTACGAAAGCTCGCTTATCGCATAAAAGCTGCTCTCATGCATTAAACAAAATAGAAAAGCTACCAAAAATGTAATTTAAACAAGAAGAACTGAAAAAAAAGTTTTTCTATTTTCATTTCATTGCGAAAGAGAGTAGCAAGTCGATTTGAAGTTTGGGGAATTGCGAAATGCGATGAGACTCATAAATAATGTCCGACACTTCATACATTTTTCAATAACTTCCACTTTGTTTTCGTTCATGGTCTCTGTAAATATCTCAGATCTCGCAAAGAAGTTATGTATGTATATGCCATAAAATTATTAATAACAATATTTTGATTCCAAAATAAATTACGACACACTTGATCGTAACATGATAATAAAATTACCAAGTCTGCGTAAAGTGGTACTCCCAGTGGGATCAGGAAGCAAGAAAAAATATCCCATAAAAATCAAGTTGTTGAGTATGGAAGGAAGGCATAATCGTCGAGCGATTTGATCCAATTTATTGATATTTCGGATTATTGTGTAACGATTTTGTTTGAATGTATCTGAATGTTGCATTACAAAGTATCCTTGCAGATTTCATAAAATTTAATGACTTAGCAGTCCGAAATTCGGTAGCCGTGCTGAACAACAAAAAAAAAAGTTTATCGGACATAAAACTTTCAATTGTTTCCTAGAATTTTAAAATGGGAAAAGAGAAAGCTTTTATTGCATTTTTATAAAAAGCCATAAAACTGTAAACAGGCATTGTGCTCGGTCGTTCCATAAATGATTTTCCAGCTAGTGATAACGAAGAGAAAAAACTCTTTCCTAGCTCGTAAAGTTGCCGATTTTTATACACAAGTCACACGAAAAACTTTACATAATTCATTGCGATCGTAAAGTGAAGCATTAAATGTCTTCTTTGGAGCCGAAACTTTGTTATATATTTAGTTTCTTTGCACAAAGAAAAGAAATCCCAAGAAACTTTTTTTTCTGCTGCTTTCGCTTCTTCTTCACGTAACTTTCTCTGGTGCTGTTCTTTTTTTTGTGATTTAATTAAATAAATGTATAAGGACAGCATTGTGTGGCAAATAAAAAATATATAAAATATACTTTTCGATTCGACTTTGTGAAGTCCTTCACTGGAATGTCACTTTCTTGTTTAAGTTTATGGCAGATTTAATATGCTTCGAGTTTCACTTGAATTTATGTGCGGCCTGAAACAAAAACAAAAAAAAAAAACTATATAAAGGCACTGAAAAGCAGTGAATATGTTTTGGGGAAATTGTGTGTCAATAGTTCGGTGACTGCATGCATTTGATTTTGGTATAATGAATGAGAATTTCAAGACTTCCAAAGCATGACATTTGAAATATTTATCGTTTCTGATTTCGATTTTGGGGATTTTAGACGCTGTAAAGGGCCTCCGCTTCCTTAATTACTTTTTCTTTTCTTATATCACACATCAAATTATTTCTAATTTTTTTTTGCTTACGATATGACGAGTAAATCTGATGCGTCTGTTGAGAGGAACATCAACAATATCAGCCCTGATGAAAATCCCTTCTCGTAATACCACGAGCAACGGCTTCTGTGCAATGTAAACAGAAATCTATAGACGACATTCATCACACACATACTCTCTTCTCTTCGCATTCCTTCCTTACATAGCATCTGAGTATTAATCGCAATAAATTATTCACTTCAAGCTTAATGTCTGCAACACAGTAAACACGACTAGATACAGAACAGATTGTAATTTATGGCTTTTTAACTGTAAACGTTGGCAAACTTACTCACAAACATACACAACGTAACTTATTTTTTTCCCCCATTCTCCTGATATAAAAGCTCCCTCCATACTAATCGTGCGCACATCAAGCATCTGTCTGTCTCAAAGTAATAGCAATTTATTTAAATCGGTTACGTTATAATTAATAAAACTCATTTTGGGAGTAAAATATTTATGAGGTGTGATAAAGCGCCGTTCCACACAATATCCACATGCTGAATGTATGATAGAAAGAGATTAGGAAGCGGGAAAGAAATTCTTCATGAAATGTTCGATGTAAGGATAAAGTTATAAATATTTCAAATTGACGGTGGAATGATAAGCTGAGATTTTCCTTCATACCGAGATTCATTAAAAACGAATGAGCTTTGAATTTGCATGTGAGCTGTAGCGGTTAAGTTATAGTGCATTATCATGCCATCAATAGAAGTCATGTACCTGATGCACGAACTGACATTATTTTATCATTTAGAAGATACTCTTTATCTCTCTCCTCTTTCCTGTATGAACTATGAAGCTGTGAGATATCAGTCATGTGAACTGACACTCTACGGAAGGATTGTGCATTGTTGAGTAATGAGAGAACTTAATACGATTTTAAAAGGTGTCTCATTAAACAAGGATTTGAGCTTTCCACTTCTTCTATTGCGGTGGTTTCATTGTTATATTTCGCCTTGTCTGTAAAAAGCTATAACAATCAGCTATTCTCAATTTAAGATTTTCATTTAAAATTAACTTTGAAAGTTTGTTGTTGACATTTTGTCACACTCACTAAATATTCCAAGAAACTCTATCCGAAGGCTAAAAAACACTTGGCTCTGATGCCATTCATTTTATCGTAATTAACATTTCATTGTTTTCGTTTCTTCTTCAACGGTGATGCAAAACGTCATCTTGTCATGCAGATGTCCTTCGGAAATGGAAAACTTTCCTTTCTTTAATTTCCTAAACTTTTTTCCGTTGTTTTTTTTTTTTTTTGGTGAGAGCTCAAATACAATTTAATCTCAGCCAGAGATTTTTTGATTAGCATTGCACAAGGATCTTTTTTTTAAATTTTCTTGTTTCGTCATTTGTTGTACTGATGACGTAAATTGATAACTCGCTCGGAACGACTCTCGATTGCATAAATACGCCATTTTTCATCATAAGTCTTATTGGATTGACTTAATTAATCGTTATTTATCACGACATGGCCACTCGATGAAAGCTTACCGAATGTTCATTGCGGCAGCTAACAAACGAAAAAAACTCTTGGGCTTCCGTTTCACAAAGAAGTAGTTGGAGGCGCAGCGTAAGCTTTAATAAATATCGTAGCTAATAAAAATAACGATAAAACGCTTTATTTAATTAGACGTAATATTAATAACTCAAAACGACAACTGGCAATGTTATAATGGTTAGTAGAAGCGAAAGAGAAATATGACGATCAGCAGAAGGCAATGACAGGGCAATGAAATGAATGAATTGCTGTCTATAAGCACTCCCGCACAATCTTCATTTATGTAGCGGTCTAACGCAGAGATATAGAAACAAAATGCTAATTAAATAATAACATAGACAGACAGAGCATGAACATTATTTTAATAAAGTAGTTGATGTCAACGTCAATGGGTTACAAATCCTTAACCATGTTAACGAAATGTTTTTCTATGTATCTATGAAATACTTTGTTTTTCTTATGACAAATGTAAAGCTCCCTTTTCAAGGCTCGAATGAGAAAAAGTCAAACAACAAAATAGCAAATAACATACGAAATCTTTGTAACCATATTTAACCCTCTCTCAAAAGAATTTTCCCTAAAAAAAAAAAAAAAAAATAATTACTTTACATGTTGATTTCCAATTTGTTTGTGTTCGTGAGTGTGTCTTGATGAAGGTGAGGAAACTTGTTACGACAGGAAATGAGATTTTCCTCGTGTGCTCTAGTCACAAATAATTTCATACATGAATGATGAGCACGCTTTCACCAAAGCCCCTTTTCTCAATCGAGCGTCAGCGACATCAAAAGGATTTTTTTTTTCTTGCAATGAACATAAATCATTTTCCGAAGTCTTACTCATATAACAACAATCCCCTCCTCCTTCACCACAGTTGGTGTTTGTCTAACCTTTCACTTTTAATTTAGTGAAACCTTTTGGTGGAATGCTTATTTTTGCAACCCACTCCACTCGCATCGCACTGTCACTGTTTCCAATCTCATCATCATTTCCATTTCGTCAACATCGGCTCAACGATGCGTCTTCTGAGAATAACAGATACACATGACATGCGTTTCACAAATGTAAAAATTCTAAACTTTTTTTTTTCGTTCATCATTTCTGGTTAAACACAAACAGACACTGCACGTCTGTATCAAACTTTATGAGTGACGACACATAAAATATTCATCAGAAAAAAAGAATGTTGAGGAATCATCTTCCGCTCTAACGCCTCGCAACATCCGAGTAGTCCCGAAAGGATAATTTCAGAAATTCTTAACGCATGGAGGAAAAAGGACCTGAGGAAATATTTCACACTCTACAAAAATGTGTCATTGCGTCGTGTTTCCTTCATCGCTTCTTAAATATTTACACAATTTTTTTTTTTTACGAATAATTCACAAATTTTCATTTGCGCCTTAATTTTACTTTCTTTTTTTTTGTTGTTTCCTTTTGAAATCATTTAAAATTTTCAGCAACGCCTTTTGTTTTGTAGATATTTTTGAGGGATGTGGGGGGGTGCGCGGGTTTATGAGGGAGAGAAAAATTCATACGAAGTTTAAGAAACGATGGCATATCTGGCAATTGCGGATGTTGTCTGTGAGCAAAAGTAAATTACCTCCTTGAACAACATTAAAAGTCATTAAATTAATTTGTGGAAATTCTACGATGCTAAAAAGCTACGCTGAAAGTCTTTTACTTTTGCCTGTTATCAGTAAAGCGTAAAAATATTTTCCAAAACTTTTTTTCGTGGATATTGAACAGCTTCCCCACCAAAAAAAAAAAAAAGAAAGAAAAGAAAAGAAACGAAAATTTTCGTCGTCGTCATGAAAAGCCCGCCGGGTCTATAAGCCATAATAAAAAAAAGTAGTGTGAAAATCTCTTGCCGCCTTAAAAGCGGATTATGACGTTAGTAGAATAAACAAAAATAGCAGGAATTTATACTTTTTAGCGCCTTGCTGTTGCTTTTGCTATGGCTCAGATGTGCAATGGTGGCAAATAGAATTAAGAAGTGATGGAGGCGGCGGTGAGTTGGCAACGAAAAGCTTCATCGAAGGAAAAAATCTCGCTAGAGATACTTTTTATGATTTAAATGAAGTGATTAAAGTGTATTAAAAATGCTTTACATGCCAGTCGTTTGGAGGGAATTTTTTAATGCTGTTTTGTGCTTAATTTATGTCTGCATGAAGAGCACACTTAATTCTAGACAAGCAATCCCCGAATGAGTAAATTATAAATTTCTATTTGAGGAGCTTTTATTTAAAGAGAAACTTTTTCCAAACTTTTCTTTCTTCGTGAGCTTTAAACACAATTTCTTTGCTCGTGAAATTTTTTTTATTTACATAAACAAACATCTGTGAAAAGATATTTCTCATGTTTGTTGCCGCTAAATAAAGCTGCTCACGTTGCTGTGTGTGTATGTGCAGCAATAGAGTGAAAGCAGATGGGTTTAAAAAGTTTTTTGCTTTTTATTTTTATACATTTTCATTTTTTACAAAAAAAAATAAATAATAATAATAAAAAGTTTTCTCTGTGAAAAGTTGTTTGCATTTTAAAGCATGTATCCCTATGATTTTCCTTCAACCTGCAACTGACAGATTTTTTAATATGACATCATTGCAAAATTATGTCAGCTTGTGAAGTATTCCACAAAACTTTTGAATGACGCCTTTGAAATTCCTAATTTGGAAGTTTAGAATTTATGCTTATACTAATGTATCAAGGCGTCATGAACATATCAAGGAAGCAAAAAAAAAGTGCTGAGTAGTGACATTTTTTACGATGCAAGAAAAAACATATAAAAGCTCATTTTTGTGTTTTTGCATATTTTGTGAAAGAAAAGAAAATTCAGCAAAATTTTCAAACATGCATCAGAGTTTTATGAATCTTCTAATGTTAACCAAATCTTATTTTAAAGATAACTCAACTACGCAATGAGTGATGGTCGTGCCACTGTTAAATCTTATTCCATTTTCAATGCAGCACTTTCATGACCGAAGGTTGACGCCAGATAGAAACGAAGTCAATTTTCATTTCGAGCACAAAAATCGGATAAATGCCAGAAAAAAAAGTTATTATCGGAATTCTGTCAGATCTCAATCAGTTTATTGCCGAAGCAACTCAGTTTGTCGTTACCAGCATTACTAGGCGCAATGTCTGATGATGCATGAAGCAACCAAAAAAAAACTAAAAAAAATAGTAATCAATAAATTTCTGCCGCTATTTTCAACCTTTGCCAATGTGCATACACGTTTCATGACGATGACAGAGCATTGTTTGCACTCATTTGATATGCAGATGAAGCAACAAATATTTTCCACAATAACCAGGTATAGGCAGACCCAATATGCAATATCATTCCGCGCACATTGTGTACATTCATTCGACAATGTTTGCATTTAAATATATGAAAAATAAAAACCATTCAGTATCGTTGCAGTATCTTCAAGTGCTCTACATTCATTGGAGGAAGTTTCTATTTTTAAACTTATGCAACTTGCAATAGAGCTTTTCTATTACAAAATAACAATTCAAACTCTATTTATTCCAAGAGCCTTGTTACAGCACAACTAAAATTTTAATTGGACAAATTCTGCATCGTCTAAGGATCCCTTGAGATGTCGTACAAAGAACATAATAATACACTGAAGGTTTGTTTGTGAAAGCATAGCAATTGCAAGCACAAAACTAAAACCAAAATTTTCTTACTCAGCAAAAACTTTCGTGAACCAAACTATTTTGCAGTTTCCAAGAATTTCTGTCAACTAATGCAATGTCATTTCAGAGAAATTATTCAATGAAATTAATTTCTATTCATCTATTAATGAATCAACGATTGACTAGAAAATAGCGTAAAGTTTGAATTTCGTGCTATAATGTGGTGAAATTTTTAATCATTCATCAAAAATTCACCGCGCGTGAAACCTCCGCTTGATGATAGGTAAAGATTTTAAGAAATCATCGATTACAATTCCCCAGTTGCGTGGAAACTTTAAGCGATTTTGTATGTTTTCTTAGGAGGAGTAAAATCTACCCCAACATTTTATCTTCACGATTTTCTTCCCTAAATGAGCATACATTAGACAAGTATGTGTGTGCAAGTGCGTGTATGTATATTCATTAGCCTAAAATATTGCGTAAAACTTTTTTGAAGGGGCTGCCGAATTTAAGATTATCTGTTTTCATTGCTTTCGATGGTAAACATTATGCTATTAATAGAATGACTGATGTGAAGGTTAATAGTCACTATCTAGATACCTTCATCACACCCGCAGGCTCTTTTCTAATTCCCTTAAAATTCGTTGTATTTGTGCTTCAGTCTCCCATTATTAATTTTTTTTTTTTTGAAAGAAAATCGATTTTTTTCTGTCTTCTACATTGAGTTTCTGACCGACATAGCAAAACCACATCAACTTTAATGCTTTCTTGGACGAACAAAATTGCAGGATTCATCATGATTCGCAATTAAAATTGAACACACCCGTAAATCTTAAATCGATATCTCGATGACGCATAACAACAAATGTGTCATTAAGCTTACATTCCTTTCTAATAGCAGATGTACGAACATGAATGTCAAAAGTTCAGTTAAAGGTAAAATTGAAATTAAACATTTCCAATGGTCTTTGACAGAGTTTTTAGACTTGTTGATTTTCCATGCCGAAAAAGCAAATCATTCGAAATAATTGAAATTGATTGAAGTATTGAAGTACAGGAAATTTGTCTTTACAAAGATATCTCAAGAGGGGTATTCCTGAATAAAGATCGAAGACTTAATTAGCTTTGAACAAATTTAACATTTCCTTTCTTGAAACATCAAAGCCCAAAAATTTATGACAACATTAGAGATTCAATCGAACGAGCGATTAAACAAAAGTTAAAGAAAACTTTAAGAATTTTTTCCATTTTCTCACAATTTCAAGATTAGTTAAAAACCATTTCATTTGTTTTCTGTTTGTTTGTGTTCTCAGATTTGTTTTTCTAAACCTCAAAAGTTACAAAACTTTATGTTCACAAATTTTCACTTCATACCGACCTTTTTCCAGCAAGCCGCACCTGAAAAGTCGTATAACGAAATGAGTTTCAATTGGTGCGAATGTGTGTTTTATGGTGAAATGAATCCAGCATATATCAGCACTCTCAAATCCACACAAAATCCCCATCGGCATTGCCAACAGACTCTAAAGTGCGCACTTTAAGGGCCAAACAAAATTCACGCAATTTTATTCGAGTTCCTTATTTCATTTTTTTTTTTTTTGTTTGAAGGGATACTGGCGAAATATTTCCATTTTAATCAGAGGGAATTTTTTTTAATTTCAGCCGTTTGAAAAGAGGCAGAATTGCCTCCGTTTTCCGCTCCAATTAAAACCTGGAGCACGAATGAATAGAAATTAATTCCTTTATTCCTATTTTTTTTTTTTTTTTCATTCACTATTGCCGCAAAAAAAAAAGTTTGTCTCCATTGAAATTCAAAATATGCCCAATAACGAATAACAATTTTATGCCTTTCATATTTTAAAATAATGTTAATCAAATGATTGAAGATGAAAATTGTACATGAAGGAAAGGTGCGCAAATATTTATAAAAATACATCAAACATTTCACTCGACTAGAAAAGTGTAGAAAAACGCTATGTTTCAATACTTCCACATGAAATTGAAGAGCTTTTGACTTTGCTGCTTTTACGATTGCTGCATATATGAAAACGCAATTATTTTCCTGTTAAAAGCTTTTGCCGTTGGCATAACAATAATATAATTGCAATGCGAGCAAAATTCATATGGAATTCACAAGAATTTTTTTATAAGCTGCACATCCTTGACATAGCATAAAAGTGTCTCAATGTAATGAAAGTTTAATGTCACGAGGGGATGGTCGCTGATACATTTAGTCTCGCATTGTAATCATTTCCTCGTAAAGCTAACAAAATATAAATTTATTTATTTAACAGCTCAAGGTTTCAAACCTCCCTATCTCGCTCTTTCTGTCTCTCTTATTCTTCTCTCTCTGTCTACATGTGAGCGGATGAATACAGTTAGAGGCACGATGATGCTGTTGTGTAATTATACTGAAGGATGTTCCTTTGTTGTGTTATTTAAGCTCTTTAACTAAATTTATTATTTTATTCTTTTCCATCGACCATGATTAGTCCTACGGGGGCATTATCTCCCATTCATAACCAGACAAAGCGTCTGTTCGTACATAAAATTCCACATCTAGATGCGAGTCGAGTCTCATACATAAATTGTTTATCTTGTGCTCTGTTTATTTATAGCGATGATCGTCTGTCGCTTGCTGAATTCACGCTCATTTGTCGGGCGCTATTTCGCAATGATAAAGGCCATATTTATATCGTGCCATCGGATCATTTGGAGCAAATGTTTGCTGTCTTTGACAAAAATCAAGATGGTAAGTGTTTCCACGTTTAATGTTACATTTTTTTTTTAATCTACATAAATGGCTCGTACCTGGATACGATGCCATCTTTGCATCACAATTGCGAGAGTGTTTTATATTAAGCGTGACCATTTAAAAGTGACTAATTGCTCAGTGTGATTTTGGAAGCTTTTATTGTCGCAACAAAATCCTTGAACAAATTTTTTTTTCACAGGCTTTTGGAAGGACAAATTTCGATTGTCGCCTTTCGTATTTAATCAACAGATTATGTCCGACGATGTCGATCGATAATATTGAATGTTAAGACTGATAATCCCAGATATGTAGCAATGAAAGTTTTATTGAATAAATAAATTCGGCTAGCTCCGAAAAAGAGATAGAGCCGATGAAAATGCCATCGACATCGCACCATATCGCAAACAGATAAAACTTTCAAGGCACAAAAACTTTTAATCTTCCTGGAATAAATTTACCATTTGGAGCATGAATAAATTGCTTTCTTCCTTTTATACATTGCATTCGGAATCGATAATATCCCGTGGCTTATCATTATCGATGGATATTCACAATTTTATATCTTCTATTGTCACGCTGAAACTTTGTGTCGATGAATGTTTACAGAAAATATAAATTTATGAATTTTTCACTCGCCATCATCATCACATTTGCCAATTGGCGTTCACTGGATGGACTTGTGTTATGAATCTCTTTTTCTGCACTCCATTCATAACTAACATAACTTATCACTTAGAGTACTTTGCGATGAAGCAAGAAAAAAAAAGAACTCTCTACACATAAATTAATTGAAAATTTCCTGAACGTTCAATGCTGATGTTGTTTTTGGAGTGTTCCATCCATTATTGCCTTCAGCAGCAACAGTAAAAAAAGACCAAATTGATGATACAAGTGAAAGATGGTTGGCAATAAAAAATCAACTTTATTTCAATTTTTCTCTTCTAGGTTCTCATTCTCACTTTAAAACTTCTTTGTTTTTATTTCTTGCTTCTCCTTTTAGGTTATATAGACCGCGATGAGTTTACGTTCTGCTGGAATTCGTGGATAAAAACGGTAAGACAACAACATTAGGATTCGAACCGAATGCTGGGCACTTCATTAACGATAAAGAATTGATAATTAATGGATCCATTGAATTCAGTTTTTCCTCCTCTCACTCCTCCAATGGAATGTCACTGGTTCTCAATTCATCAGGTTTCCATTTCAATGTCCTTTTGATGATTTATTCTTTCATGTGACGACGTCTCATCTCATCTATCCACGAGGGTCATTGATTCCACTACAACAATTGATGAAACGTGGAGACCATCAAATATAATCATAATGATGGAGCATCATCTTAAAAGAACAGCGAACTTGTGGAGAGTCCACTCAATGTTATCAATTGCTACCAATCTTATCAGCAATTTTTCATGTGGCTCTTTGCACTTTATTAATTTCTTTACATCCATTCGTGGTTGGATCTTAGTTGAGTGGTTCAACACTCAGGCGTTACTGCTCTTTTGTTTGGTCATGAATGCAGTTGTATAGCGATAAATTTTAATCACATTTTTGCTGGGCCATCCATCTTCATGGTATCTTCCCGTTCTCTCTCTCACTCATTCATAGTCATTGCGTTCACCACTTTTAGTGGGCTGTTTCGCAATTGTGTCGGACTCATTCCTTTGTCTCTCCTGGACGGGTCATCTGTCCGCCTACCGCACATTTCCTTTTACAATATTTCAAACGAAACCACACAATGAAAGCTTTTTTTTTTTTTCTTAACATGCCATTATAAATCTGGCTATGACTATAAATTGCGCAAAGATGTAAGCATTACATTCATCGTTCACCATCGTTACTCAACTTCATTTTAAATCTATTTTCAAATATTTCATGTCGAATAGGAAAAAATCAAGATAATTTAACTTTTCAACACCAAAATATTTCAATCTCGTAAAGTTGTTTGCCTTCGCTCATGTAAAATGTGCGCAAAGCTAGAAGAAGTGGCCACAATAGAGGATTCTCTGCTACCTGTAGGATGAGAACAAAGAAGGAAAAAAGTTCAATAACTTTAAAAGCTCTTAAACGTTCTATCCGGATGAATCTGAAATCTTTAGTTGATTACAATTTTCGTTTGTCCATCTCTAACGTTGATGAGAATAAAAAGGGAAGAAGAAGAGTTCATTGTACAATATATCTAGTGACTGAGGAGGAGAAACCAAAACCATTTTAAATCAGTTCGTGTCTCGTTTTTTTTTCCATTCACAGATTGTCCGTCCGATGAACGCTTTTCTCGTTGTCGATGTACAAAATGACTTTATAAGTGGGTCTTTGAACATAACTAATTGTTCGGCACAGCAGAATGGCATCGAGGTAAGTTTACACAATCAAACGAATACGTTATTGTTGTTGTGCTTGTCTATCGATGGTGGCAATAGCACAACAGATTGGATGTTTATTTTTCTTCTTGTTACCCCTCCTCCCCCTCACATCCCATTCTATTTTTCCATTGTCAAGCGATCGGCATTTTTTTTATTCACGTTTCACTGTTTGTTCTTTCAATCTTTTTTCCGTTTTAATTTCCGGTCGATTCTCGGTATGTATTGCATATAGACCGAGATGATGATGACACTGCCGCCTGATGTCGTCAAACTCAATTCATCCTCATTGACCTTTCTGGCAGAAAACTTTTTTTGAAAGCAATTTACAGTTAATTGAAAATTTTAAACTTTTTCTATCGAATTTTTCTCGATAAAAAAAAAAAGATTGGATGTGATGACACCAAAAATCATCTTCAGTTATCATACGATCGTCTGACCCGTAAAAATCTATGAAAAACTCCGGGAAAATAATTATAAGAAAACTTTATTTTTCGCGCAATTTTCTTTAACGATTCTTTCCGTCACCGTTTCAGCGTTTCAGCTCATGCTAGTGGAATGAGCTTTTTATGCTATTTAATGTCACAATCACTATCAATTATTCTTACTCCTGTGAATTCTCCTTTCGCAAGTAGATATCAAATTAAAAAGCGCAGAAAACTAATTTTAATCGACAGAAGAAAATTTTCTTTATTCTTAAACAGAAAACTTTTCAATTCATAATCTTTAAAGCAAACGAAGCAAGAAGAAATTTTCTTCTTTTTTTTTAGAGTTTCATCAATCGATGGGTGGTAAAAAGAAAATTCTACTCGCCTCCTCTTAATAGCCCTTCGATTAAGTTTATTGTACAACAATCGACTTCATCAGGCGAGATGTAGATAGAATAAAAAAAGCAATAAAGGAATATTATTTTTCATTTTATTAAATAACTTTTGATGGCGTGTGAAAAATATTGAAATTTATTATCCATTAAAGTGGCTTTTCCGCCCGGACTCTGGCAATCGATTCCGGAGAGTGTTTTTTCTACATCATAATTCTGGATTGTGTTTCACTTCATCGAATGCGGCGAGTGCACAATTCGCACAGAAAAGTTTTGTGACCGAAATGTGCTCACACAACTGGAGTTTGTTGAAAAGCAATAAAGTTTAAAGTTACACTTTTGCAATAGAGCTAAAAATAAACGTAAATCAAACTATAAATTTATAACGGGGAAAGAAGAAGAAGTGAAATCTAGGTTATGTGGGATCTTTTCTAAAAATTGCTTGAAGGGATTTTACAGCAATGTGAACATTTTGACGTATTCTCGACTTGAACATTGAGCTTGAGATTCATAACTTAGTTCCTGATGGAAATTTATTGTCCGAGTGGAATCTTAGAGAGCTTTTTAAACAAGAAAGCTTGACGGATGCTTCAAATTCAAATGAAATAAATATTTTCCCATAAAATTTTGATTTCCACCACAAAAGCGAACTCATGAAATCTCAATCAATCATTACAGAAATGCAAAGCATTCACAATTCTCATTTATTAAAACCAAAATATGATTCATGGGAATTGGGCAATGAACTTTACGAATGGATAAAAGAATGTTCTTACATCTTCTTACTTAATGATTTGAGCTCCAGAGCATACAACGCACCATGATCCATCACATGAGACGCATTAAATTTGAGGTTCAACCATGAATGTAAATAGCTCATCATATATAAATCCCCACAAAATGTCTTCCTTTTTTTTGTGCTGTGGTAGGAGAATGTAAACTAAAAACAAACAAACAGCTCACCTAAGGAACAAAAACCCCGATTAAAATTTCATAGAAAATATTCAACATTCGGTTTGTACACAAATTTAATTTTTTTTTTGCCTTTTCCACTATCTCTCGATGGCTGTTTGTTTATTTCAAAATTCATTTGAGATACATTTTGTTTTGCAATAGCACATGTGTGCACCGAATAATCGACAGTATCTTACAAGGCACAAGCAAAACGATAGATAATTGGCATTGCACTTGTTCAAAATTTAGAGCTTTCTCTAATAGAACCATAAGGCAGCACACAGCAAGAAAAACGTAGCGCCATTCAAAATGAACCATTGGAGAATACACTGAAAATGAATAATAGAAGAACCTTTTATTCGCTCTGGTTGTGGCGCACAACGCTCCACCTCATCTTTTAGGTTTTCGAGCGATTTCTTTTTTTTTCTACCCATTCTCGTTTTGTTTCTGTCTCTAGATATGCTTTTTTGGTACCATCATGATGGCATAATTTGTAACTAGTTTGTAGTTTAATTAATGATGTCTCACATGGAGCTATGTCTATCTGTTCGACTATTAAATGGAGCTTTTGAGGATGTTCATGTATGCTTGTTGTCATTGCTCATGGCATTTACAAGTAGACAATTTTCTAGTAGCAACACCTGACACCATACAAACCAAAGCCATCATAGAAATAAGAAATGATGGAAATGTGATGTTTCGAATATTTCATTTAATGATCTACCGACAAAATTCCAATTTACTTGCTCCCTCTCTTTCTCTCTGACATGCATTGTATACTGCATTGATAAAATGTGTTTTCAGTATCTATGACAATGGCGTTCGCTCGCATAATATTTTAAAAAAATCGATGCTTACAATTTTATTGTACATTGTGAATCGTTGTAGCAACTAAACTCAGCGCGGGTGTTGTGAAAACCGCATCGATGTAAATAAAGCATTCCTGACACAATAAGCAACCAACTAAACAAAACGAGCGCATTACCTGGGAAAAAGGTGCAATTAATTAAAATGAATGATGAAGAACTTCACCCGTGTTCTTTAATCATAATGGGCAAAAAAAGGGAGTCACAAAAAAGAGCTTTGCTCATATCTACCCATTAATTTGCTATCCTTCATATTTATCGAGTTTTTTTTTTGTCCTTAATTCATCTTTTTTTACCTCTCCCGTAAGCAGTGAAATAATTATATGCGCACAGGTGGAGAAATTAGATTTATGAATTTTAAATCGACTCGGTAATTTTTTTTAATTTATGCATCTGTGGAAATCTTATAACTGGCAACATTTGTAAAATTCTCTTGAAACTTTCTTCAAAGTCGCGTTTGTTGAAATTAAATTAAAATTATTCCGTGCAAATGTTTCGAAATGAAATCAGTGAAATTTAATAGCTCTCTCTCACTCTAATATTTCCCTTTTCGTTTCTTGCAGGTGATCGATCCAATTAATAAACTAATCGACACCGTGGAATTCGATGCGACCTTTTACTCGCTCGACTGGCATCCAGCGGATCATGTTTCATTTATCGACAACATCAAACAGCGCCCCATACATCCGACCAGTCCCGTAAGCATATTTACAGGCCATCATAATGAGTATTTGCGCAATAAATCTACTGTTTGGTTACATGATAATTATTGAACACTGAAATTTATGTGCCGATGAATGATGTTCACTTCGTAGTATACACACAGTGCTTTGTTCCTCTGTCACAATTGCAATAACATTATTATTATACGATTATTGAGGACTCGCATGAAATGACTAACTCGCAAATACTCTGCAAAGTCAAACACCATTTCCAGTGCAGTGAACATTATTTTGTACGGCATTCAATAGCATTCAATAGAATTCTGGCCGATATTTCGGAGAATGAGTGAGTTGGGAGTGGGAACAGTAAGTCATGTGGGAAAATCAAGCTTATCAACGAAATGGAAGGTCAAACTATGTGCAAATAGAACATTCGCCTGCTCCCCTCCCATCATGTTTAGAAGCCTTTCCTTTTCCGACAACGTCCTGTTGTGTCAACATCATCGAAAATTGCAATATTGAGTCGTTTGAGTTGAACCTTTCGTACAAGTTGGAGGCAAAATTAATGGAGAAGGAAAGAGAAATACGGCAAAATTTTCCATCCTCATAAAATTGATGTTCATTATTTATTTGTAAGGGAATGAACATAACTCTTTGCTCAACTTCCTTTTGATTTAGAACACTCCTCGGCTTTTATCATACATATATTTAAGGCAAAACAATAAAGTGCCCGATCCTTATAATTAAGTTGAATCTTTCGAATTGTGCCCCATCATCTTTTCATATTCTGGATGATTGTTTTCATACGCAATCAATTCCTCAAAGATCCATTTGTGAGTTATTCAATGCCAAAGGGGCTCATGCAAGGTCACATAAAGCAGAAGAAATAATTTCAGCATTTTATTTCGAAAACGAAATGCAAAAATTACTTTTTATTGTTATTTGCCTGACGCGGGCGTTGAATTCAGCCTCTGGAGTGCTTTTGAACGATATTTTCGCCTTGACTTTTGCTATGGTTATGCGGAAAAAGGCATTTAAAGTTATTTTATTTAATGGCGCCCTCATGATGTTAATCAGATTACAATTACCAAGGGCATCTTTGCCACTGTATGCTTTTAAGTGTAAATCCGATTGCCCGAGGACGTCTGACACTCTCCAATGCCAATGATTACACAAAATGGAACCCAAATGAAATTTTAATGGTCATAATTTTCCTTCGCATCATTGAATGATACTTTTCTGTGGTCAATTCGAGAAGATTAACGATGTTACTTCTTAATTATTCATGTTAAGTGTGTGCACATGTGGTGAAGGATATTATTGCTTTACCTTTTCTCCAAAATTAAATTCCCTTTCGTCAAACGACTCGAATACATTCGGCACAGAAGTTTTGCATAATTCATCGCTAAATTTTGCCAACTACTAAATTGTTATTTTATGCAATGAAATTGTACAATTTTGAGTCATCGCATGATGAGAGCGCTATTAGATCATTTATTTGCACCATAAATCGTCAATTGGTCACATGATGCATGTTCCATTGACAATTAAATTGCAGCAAATCGCGGCGTGCATTTTACGCGCTTGACAACTATTTGCAGTATTCTGTCGGCATTTAGGAACTCGATTTGAATTCGCAATTGTCGCTTGCAAAATTATTGTTATTGTTTTGCGCGGTAACACTCATACTCTAAAAATAATCAACATGATGTATACACAAAAGTTGATGATAGCAATTTTCATGGCGGCATCTTTCTCTCTCTCACATACAATTTGCAGTTGAATGCTGACAACGCAGCGGTCTATGATACGGTGATATTTTCTGGTCCACCACCCATGAAACAGCGATTATGGCCGCGCCATTGTGTGCAGGACACGTGGGGCAGTGAATTGCATAAGGATTTAAAGGTAAATTAATGAAAATCCTTCGAGCATTTTTTTGTGCATCAAAACATTTTTTTTTTATAATTCTTCAGATGGTTGATGGTGCCATTAAGGTGTACAAGGGAACAAATCCTGAAGTCGATTCATACTCAGTGTTTTGGGACAATAAAAAGCTCTCGGACACATCACTTAATTCGCAATTGAAGCAAAAAGGCATTACCGATGTTTATGTATGCGGCTTGGCATATGATGTCTGTGTTGGTAAGTTTTTCTATCAAGAAAAATTAATGGCAATCGCCAACGCCCGCAAAATCTAATTGACTTTTTATTGAAAATTATTTTTGCAGGTGCAACGGCATTAGATTCTCTATCAGCCGGATATCGTACTGTATTGATAGATGATTGTTGCCGTGGCGTCGATTTACAGGACATTGAAGTCACAAAAGAGGGAATTTTGTCCAATCACGGCATCATTGTGCAATCGAAAGAGGTAAGGGAGCTTTCAGCGCTGTGCTTGCCACAAAATAATGGTCGTGGCTGTAAACAGTTGTTGCATGTGTCGAACCTCAGACGCCACACGACCGTCATCATTTTTAATGATTTTAACTTTTTTTTTGTTTTCAACTTGATTCATTCTTAATTGTTTTCACTTTATCCTTTTTTTTGTGTCCTTTTTTGTTGCAGGTTAAAGCGATGGTTGAGGGACGTGATCGAAGACCAGAATTGGGATTTAAGCTTGCACTTGAGCTTAAAAATGCCGAAGCTGAAAATAAGCGTGTGCGGAAAATTATTTAATTGAAACGTTGTCAACGTCACATGGAAACTCATCATGAAATGGCAAAATTTGTGCATATCAGTTAACAACACTTTAATTTACTTATGAAAATCATTCAACTTTTGTTACTTAATAGCAAATTAAAATTAAACCATTCCAAATGAAATTTTTACTTACTTTCGCGAAAGAGATGTTTACATATTCAGGCTTGAAGGACATTTCGAAGCGTGGTTGTGTTTAGGTCTAACGACATTGACCAACGGCGAATCTTTTTCATTTATTTCTATGTAAATTTAATTTCGTAATTCGGAGAATTATTTTTTCGGGCTGCTGAATGAACTCAACAACACAACACAATTCTAAGTAATGTAAATCTTAAGTTGTCGATGCAAATTTATCTTTGCAAAAGTTTAAAATTTATAATTTCCTTCATGAATTCTTTATGCGAGGGGAGCGCAAGTAAAGTTTCATTTCTTAGGTTGAGAAGCATCTCTCTATCTCTCAATTATTCTTATCAAATATAAATATAAACTTAACCAAACTAAAACTTTAACATGCAAACTTTAAACTCTCAACATCCCCTCGATACAATTTACTGTCGATATTTAACAAAAAAAAAAAAGAATATGAGAATAAAAAAATAAAATGTATAAAAAATTTAAATCTTAATAAAAATAAAGCTTTAAAACTAACAATAATTTGAATTAAATGTTTGAAGACGGTGAAGGGGAAGTTTTTTTATGCTTTTGAATAATTCATAGCCGAAATTCGGAGAATCATTCTTTACCAGAGAGAAAGAAAAAAACATTAAATTCGCAAATTATTCTTGACGCCAAAATTTCAGAATGCGATTGTTAAGAAAATTTAAAGAATTTTCTGTAGCCTGAAACTGAAACGGCGTGAACAAAATTCCAGCAAAAAAAAAAAAAGTTTTGTCCTGCAGCCGTTTCAAAGCTCATCATAGTCATTTTTCACCTGCATTGAACAAGAGACAAAAAAAGCGGAAACTGTTGTGCAGCAACAATAAACTGCATTTTTTTTTTTTCGTTATGTCCACAAACTGTGACTGGCAATTAATTTCATCTGGCTAATGATATTTAGTGTATGTGTTGCATACATTTTAAAAGGCTTACCGTGATAGTTTTGCAAGACTTTCAGCACAACATGCATCGCATGGTCCTCGTGCTTTTTGCAAATTTCGTCACGTAATTGTCGCACAACAAAAAGCACATCTTACCAGAGATAATAACAACAATAATACAATGGAAATACTTTGGGAGGGGAATGAATATAAATTACTACTTTAAATGAACAGTGAAGGAACCAGTTCCCACGGCTTAGAACGCAGATACCCATCGCCTAGGCATCCAGTGTGCCAGGAAGTAGTTGCAAAAAAAGGTGTGTTTGAAACACAAAGCAAAACAGTCGTCGTCGTCGTCGCTGTTGTTGTTATTGGCGGGGAGTATTTGAAGTCATTGTTCGTATAGCTGATGCAGAGTTTTGTTTGTCGCCGGTTCATCCTTCATTTATAGCTTATTACAGTCGACCATCTACCCCTCCTCTTCCTTGTATCGCATAAAAAGATTTCAATGGTGAAACGCGCAATGAAAGAGCATAAATAATAAAAGAATAATAGATTATTGGCATCATAAAATGAATGAGGAACCGACGACGATCGTGCAGCAGCATCACACCGCACACAGTCAACCTCATTGCTTCATTCAAAACGCCATTTATCCAATATTGTAATCGCTTCATATTGCACAATTGACTGAAAAGAGTAGAAAGAGATGAATAAAAATCCTTTTCACATTGAACCTTCAATGGCTCGTTTGTTGAATAAAATTTTCCTTTTGTTGTTGCTGTTTTTCCATTCCTCACATTTAACGATGAGCCGCAGCGGTGAGTTCATATTTTTTGTCATTTATTCGTTTCGCAAAGACATGAAAAATGACATTCCATCCACTTTGCCAATATCACTGCAATTCAGGATATTGTAACATCATGCCACACAAATCTGTTTGAATCTATATGGAAAATTTCAAGGAAGAGGAAACAAATTGTGAAAATAGAAAACAAATAGAAATCCATTGCCGTTGGACAATCACAAATACATTCAATGTTTTGCTCTCTAAATGTTCCACATGTCGCCCGCAGGATATTTTTTCAGGACAAATATCGAGTTTCAATACTGAACACAAAAAAAAAATTATTGCTATCAATCTGTCAAGGGAAGCAAAAGTAAAAAAAGGAAAATTCAATTTTTCCATCATTTGGCGAGTTCACAACGTGAAGCGAACCATTTTTCTCAATTTGAAATTCTCGCAGTGCCATCGATGAACTTCAGTTTCCTTTCTTGATTTCCCTTCGAGAAAAACGGACGATGGCGTCCCATCTGTGCATGTACAGATTTTGTAGAATTTGAAGCATGAAAATTCAATGAATCAAAATGTTCATCGAATTTTGGGTCTGAAAAATGATTTCTATTATTACCCATGAGAATGTGTATAAAAAAAAGCGTCCGTTTCTTGAATCCCCTGATGGTGAGTTTACTTTTTCGAAGGTCATCACGTTGCCCATCAGACTCGTGCATGAACCAAACGTCACAAAGGTTTCACTACCCATCGACATAATTTTCCATTCTTCTTCTTTTTTTTCCCTTTCAGATGGATGTTTTCATCGAGCAACGCTCGTTTTGCTTCATTTGGAGCTTTATGATGGAGCCAAGTGAATGGAAAAATTATGAATCAGCTTGGCATAATGTTTGAATAAATTTGTGAAAAGAATTTTCTCCGAATTCAGTTGCGTTCTTATTTTCTTATTTGGGTTCCCTGATAAAAATCTGAAGCATGCGAACCGTCATTGAATCAGCAATACAAATTTTACTGATTGATGATATATTTCTATTTATAGTGCATCTATCTCTACACACAAAATGGGCACAAAGGACTAAAATTATTGACACAACAAAAAAAAAAAACAAATGGAAATAACATCGATGGACATGAATAAATTTTCAAACTCATCGCCTCCGCACGGCGTGTTTTATGGTCGGAACATGTATATTGCGACATCAGGCGAACAAGAAAAAGCTGCTGATGATAATGTTTGTGTTGATGGAATGAGATGGTCCACATCTTGGTCCACATGATGTTTATTATTTTTCTGTTTTCTTTTTTTAACTTTTCCCTGCGCTTTGTTATTGTTTTGTTGTTTTTCATCATTCAAAGCTTTTTTTTATTATTATTATTGGACAAGAGAGAAACAGAAAAGGGGAAAATGGGCATTCGATAAATATTTTTAAGTATCCAGTTTTTGTTTTTGTATGCTTTCGTGATAATGTTTCAACGAATGCTCGTTGGAAAGAAAGGGGGAGAGAGAGCAGGAGAGACAAAATGTTTATTTTGTTTTCATTTTTATTGAATTTCACAAAACCCCTTTTTGTATCCATAAACAAGTAAATTGATATGTACAGAAAATTTTATGATGTGTTTGATGACGAGAGTGGACACATGGCAGTGTAAAGCCACCCTCACAAAAAAGTGGTAAGCTGGAAAATGTTTCTCACATTTCCGTTGTAAAAAAGCAAGTAAAAAGCTTTCACTTGACAGAAAAGGAAAGAAAGCATCATGGATGATGACGGTGGATGGTAAACAATGAAAGGAAACGGTAAAATTTGTCCATCAACTTGTTTGTTGTTTGTTCGCACTCGATTGTCATGACGGCACGAGAGCACATCCACAAGATTTCCCTTTCGTCCTTTCCTCTTGCCTTGTCGCAGCATTATTTATTGGCTTCTATCACAGTTTCTGGCGGTTCTTATCAGACATTTTTATTTTTTTATTTTATTTTTTCTCATTGCAAAACATGGAGTCAGAAGCGGAAGAGCATCTGACAAATTTTAACATACAAAAGCGCTGAGATTGGTGGAATGAGAAAGACTCCAATTATGGTTACACGACCGAAAAAAATAGAGCATAAGGAAAACACATTCATCAGTTTTTATCATCACTGTAGCAGTGTTCTATGGAATGCCTCTTCAGCGTTGCTCAATCAGCGAGGGTGGTTGACGATGTCTTATGTCATCAATATGATATTGGTAGGATGGTAAGAAGAGTTCTTAAATTAACATCATTGCGCAAATATTTGCGTAACATTACATCGGATGAATGTTGCCGTTCATCAACATCTGATGGCGTTCTATATATATATTTGACACATTCAACACTTTCGTTACTTGGCTTTAATTAAATGATAACAGCACACACACACACACAGCACCGCAATACGGTTTCAATTAGCTAATTTTTGCAATTCGATGCGGATCATCGCTGCTGGGCTAAAGAATGGATTTACCGCTATACACACTTCAAAATGATGACATTAAGATTAATTAATGCATGAAGCTTTCTCGACAGCAGAATGGGACGAGGAATGAGGAGAAGCTATTGGGGAAAGCCGTTACTTTAATTATGATGATACATCTTGAGACATGCGATGAGTGTTTGTCGTGTTAGAAGCGATGTTCGTCTTAGATAGTTTTTCATGTCTAATGAGAATTGTCTTCATCTCCTTCTTCCCGTCCATCGATTAAATTACACTCAGCGACATTGAGACGACAGAGATTTATGCTGACTTAATGATTAGATAAAACTTTTAATTTAATAATTAATTTAAAATAAGCATTATTTTTCGTTAATTGGCGTTTTTAAGATTTGAGACTCATGAGAAAAAGTTTTACAGATTCATTGTTTAAAATCGAAATATTTTAGCATCAATCACAAATGTGCCCTCGAAGCATTTTTTTTCTAGGGAAATTATTATTACTGTTGTGGCAAATTTTCACCTGCCTCTGACAAAATGTCAATTAATCACCAGCGTGATACCTTTAAATTGTTATCCACAGGCATCTTCTGTTACAACAAACAGAAACAGACGTAATAAATGTTTGTTTATGGTACGTTCATTTGCGCAAATAGAGAATTCTTGTTCTTCGCGAATATAAAAAAAAGTTTTTGGTTTCAAACTGCACAGAAAGAAAAGTTTAATTGAAATTTAATTTAATTTTTTTTTTAATGTCATTTCGCTGTGGGAAAAGGATCAATTTAGATTTTACAGAAGAGACAATAAACTGAGGAGAGTTTTGAGAGATCGTAAATTGTTTATGTTCAACCTACACTTTATCGATTAGGCAATTTTTATAGGAATTTCTGGAGAAGAGAACTTTTTTTTATATAAAGGATCTTTCTTTCTTATAATTTTCTTAAATTTTTCTTTAACTGATTTAAAATATCTAAAATAAAAACTTTGTTCAGATGGAAATGTCATTTGCAAGACTTTCAGCGCTTTGGTAAATTTCTTCTTCTTTTTTTCTTTCGTCATTGAATTTTTCCAATTTTCTTTTCGCTGTCGCGGATAAACTTTTTCAATTAAATTTTCGTGCAATTATTTCTTTTTTTTTTCGTTTCCCAAAGCATTTTTAAGAAATCTTTTATAAAAGGTGATTTTTTACACCGTTGCGCGATGCGGTATTGCTAACGAAGTTCAAACATGCGACGTGGGCAGTAGCGAACGGTGTGAGCGGAATCGCCAGTCTCATGACAAATCTAAAGCGTTGTTGGATGTGAATGACCAAACAAATAACAGCTGAAGTTTAGGCACTAGATTTAATACTCACAGGACAAATGTACTGACGCAGAACTGGACAAATGACACGACCATTGCGATCCTTAACCGTGTGAGTTCGGCAACTATTGATATCAACGCCATTATTGTAACAAAACACGCAATGATCTTCCCGAGATTGTTTGCAATGCTTACGGCGCCGTTCCATTTCTGGTTCGTGTTTTTCTTCAACAACTTGTTGGTTCATGAACGTCGGCATTGGGCCACACGAAATTTGATTATTTCTCCACAACATTCGTTCATAACCGACAGGTGCAATTTTGGGAATGCCATGATAAGGACTGAGTTCTTTCGGTTCTCCTCCATTGTTCATGAAAACGTCACAGCCGGTTGGCTGATGATTAAGATAATACTGATTAACAGGATACATCAATGATGTACGACAGCCCGAGTCATTCAAAGGAACCAGACTGATAACGGACAGAGCTGATGATTCTGATGGTGACAAAATTCTATCTGTAGCACATGAGGACTCCTCACAGTGTTCATTCCAGGCGGGTATTCGCTGATGATCATACAAATCATCAAGAAACATCTCATTTTCTTGCGACGGATAAATATAGTAATCGTTTCCGTTACTCATTTCCTGGAATATGATTACCAGTAAAATATTAGATCTTCATTTTCACCGAATTTTTTATTTAGGCTCACCTCAAATTCGCGCGAGATATTTTGAGTAAAACTTTTACACAATTTTATTGCACAACAAATCTCCGAGATTAGCTATTTCCAAGGATATTTAATCTAAAACATTATTTGGCATTTGACCATGCAGCTTAAAAACTGCTTTAAAATTATAGGGTCAACGTTACAATTCTTTTAAAACCTTAACTTTGACCGCACCCTAGAGTTCACCCTAAAGTGAAGTACATATTAATATACCCATTCGGGTATCCTTGTCTAAAGCCCTGCTCGGCCCTGTTTAAAGCATCATTTTTTTACCTTTCTAATTTTTTTATGTATTTTTAGATCGCTTTTAAATAATATTGTTATGTTATATTATTCATTAATTTGTTATAAAAATGGATACAGATCAGAAATTTAAGTGCCAACGTTTACCACTTGCGGAGTATGCACATCAGCCGATGAAGGATTTTCAAAGATCAGTCAGCGATTTCACTATACTGCGCGTGCTAGGTGAAGGAGGATTTGGAAAAGTTCATTTGGCAGCGCAAAAATCGACTCATACTTTAGTGGCATTAAAAAAGATTTTCATCAAACGTAACTTGGAGACGCTTCTGCGTGAAATGAGAATTCAGGCACAACTCAGACATCCTAACGTAATTAAGTTCTACGATGTCTTTTCTGATGGTTCTTATTTGTATCTGACGTTGGAATATGCTCCTGGTGGTTCACTGCGCAACATGCTCGATAAACGGTATCGCCTTTCCGAAAATGAAGCTGCAGCTCTGGTCAAAAATATTGTATCAGGATTGAAGTATATTCACCAGAGGCAGATCATTCACAGAGACTTGAAGCCAGAAAACTTATTGATTGATAAATACGGACAAATTAAGGCGAGCATGGGTAACGTACCTATGAAATAAATATTTTAATTTGCGTATCCAATTTTATGTCGTTAGATTGCTGACTTTGGATTATCAGTGAAGATAGAAAGAGATGAGAAAAGAGCTACATATTGCGGAACGCAGAGCTTTTTAGCACCCGAGATCATTTTGTGTAAACCCTATACTTTTTCAGTTGACCTTTGGTCACTTGGAGTGATTATCTTTAAATGTGAGACTTTCTTGATTTGCATTAATTCATTATATCTATTTTGCTCCTTTCATTTTAGTAATCGTTGGAAAATTGCCATTTCATAACAATTACGCCATAGTTAAATTGGCCTATTCTGTACCAGACTCAGTGAGTGATTCAGCTAAGGAACTTATCGGCAATTTGCTGAAACTGAAACCAACTGAAAGGTTATCCATCGCTAACATTGAAATTCATTCTTGGATTCCCAAATACGAGACCATTATCATTGATTAGAGATTTGACGTCTAAATTTCTTCTGCTAAAGACTTGATGTCTAAATTTTTACCAAAACCTCAAAACTGTTAAACCTTACCTTAGAATAAATTATGTAAGAAACAAAAGAAAATAAATTATAATTGTTTTTGTATCGTTTACTACCTAGGAAAAAGGGTATTTTGCGTCATGGCCACCTGTCTTTATACAATAAAATGTTCCCAAGAAGGAAACAAAAAAGCTTCCATCACTAAGCTTTTCTTTTTTTGGGACATGACGTTTCACAAAACAATTAAGGAAATTGAAATGTTTTAATTACTGTGAAGTCAGCACGAGAGACGACCCCTTTAAGAGGCTTTATGCCACGTATATAAACATTACAATTTCGTCGTTTTCACAGTGGCCATCATCGAAACATTTCTTTTTGACAGACCTTCCACGAAAAAAGCTTTTTGCAAATTCCATCCATACAAATGAAGCAAACTGGGCGTAGCGAAAATCTTATCATTTCAGGGTATGTGAATGAGTTACGCAGACACACCGTTTCGAGGCTACATTACCACGCTTACAAAATTAGGAGAGAGAGATGGAGAATGAAAGCTATATTGTGGGAAGAAATGTCATGGCAAATAATCATCCCGAAAAATGGAAGAACTGGCGATGATAAATTGAATAAGAAAACGTCTGACAGTCGAACAAAAACGATGAGACGAAAGGAAAAAGAAGGAATCAGCAGCAGGCATAAAAACGTAAATTGTATATATTTTCTGATGTATTTATTGTTTTCTGTTTTTCTCTTTTAACGAAATCCAATTTAGAACTGAGGAACTCGAAATTACTGTTGATGCTTGTTAGTGGTAACAAATGATGAAAACAAAGGGAAACATGAAATCATTTTGCTAAAGGAAATAGAAAATGATGAAAAAAGCCCCGACAAATAGAAAAACACGCAATTCCAATTGTTCCCACTGCTCGTAGACGAAACAGAAATTTAATGTGTATTTAATAATTCTCTGCGCTTTATAACAAATAAAAGAAATGCTCTAAGCTCATTGTTTTGTAGTTAGAGCAAAATTCCTTTAGAAAATTTCATTTCTAACATGTTGGCGAATAATGTGCTTTTTAGGCTATATTCATAAGTTGCATAAGATGTTTTTATCTACAACACTCTCCCAAAAGAAATATTACTGTTACCTCACTCACAATATTATCCATAATGTAGTCACAACACTCCATAGAAAGCTTTTGAGAAATAAACTGTTGAGGCAAAAATATTTCAGAAACAACCCGAAACTGGCAAAACTACACATTTGACGTCACGCGGCATTATCGTCAACTTCAACTATATAGATTCCATGCAGAGTTTTCGATGAGTTTACTCTTCAGAGTCTATTAAACTTCACCCCATACATTCACAAAAACAATGTGATGGCATGCCGAGCTGAGTATAAAATTAGATGGAACATTTTGTTTGTTTTCCCCGAGCTTTATATAAATATATATGTTTTGAAGAGAGCGGGGAAGTGAATGAAAATGGATGATGAAAATCCCAGCAAAAACAACAAGCACCAATTCCATTGAGCTTTTCTTTCTTTTTTTGTTGCCATCATAATAAAAAGCATGATGATGAATAATTGTTCTCTACGACGATCTATCTGACCTATTTTATCTACTACACTGTTCATCTCAATATAGCTCCATCCATCTATGATGGTATCCTTTTTTTGCGGGAAGGCTAAAGAAAAATATTTTGTTTTTCCTGTGAGAATCTTAAAAAAAAAGAAGAAAACTGATTAAAAGCTATAAGTAAACTTTTTTGTTATTTATAACAACTTATAACTTCCATTCTCACTATTTTTTCTGTGCTTCATCCAGTACCGGAAAAGTTGGAAAAAAGTTTAAAAACTCTTTTTTTTCTCGCTGAGGTTATTCGTCGCTATATATTTCGAGGTTTGCATCACAAAAGACGTGCGTCAGCCCTGTTAGCTCTGTATTACTTTTTCATCCACGCTTGAGACTTTTAATTATATTTAGTTGCCGTCTGAAAAAAAAAATGAGCTTGAATTTTAGTCTTCTTTGTTGTTATTGGTTTAAAATACTCGAAAATTCTCCCAGTTTACTCCTACTCCCATCTGAACAGCATTTAATGTTTAATTAAATGAAAATTGAATTTTTTTTCCTGCTACAGCTCTGCTTTCCGTGCTTTTCCCGTTAAGTGCATTTTAAATTGAATTTAATGATTTAACTATTAATTATTTTTACAGCCCTGCCGCCATTTATTTGGACACAAAAAAAAATTTATCGCCGCAATATTTCTTGGGCGAATAAATCTGTCGCTCGGCTTGTCTGTGTTTTGGTGTTCGTGTCATTACATTATTTTCAAAGAAAGAAAGAATTCATTTTAAATGTCATAAAATAAAAATTTCGCGCACTTGGAAGACTAAGGAACGTCATTAAGATTTGGGTCGTTAGATTGTAAAACAAAACAACCCTTCATGAAATCTCAGAGGGTTGACATTATTACAAAACACACACATCTAGAACAAAGAAAGCAACATAAAAATGACAATTGTGGAAAACTGAAGTATGCGAAAGATATTTTTTATGATTAAAGTTTGTTTTTCTGAAGTTCGTTTGAATTCTTTCTCTTTGGATCATTTCGAAAGGGGTGGCAACACATCTAAAGATTTACAACCCTTCAATTTCAGCAATTTCCATGAAAAGCTTTTAAAGCTCTCTGTCGAAAAATCTTTGATCCAATTTTAATTAAATCACTTAATTTAATTTCACGCCCATCTCATTTTAACTTAGCACTTTATGGCATATTACAAAACTGAAAAGCAGTAATTGAACGCGATAATCGTAAAGAGGCACAATTTTCGGGCGTTTAATATGATACCAATTTGTTGGCTTTGATAAACATCATTCTCACCCGAGCCACCGGATGATTATGTGTCAAAAGCATTCTGTCAAGTGGACATGTATTGGAAACTTCAAGTAATTGAATCGGGTGTCGAGCTCTCGCAAAATAGCTAAAAGCCAGGAGTACACAAGCATTTTGATGACGACGCAAGGTGACAATGTCCATTGATGCAATGGATCGTAAAATTCATTGAAATGGAAGTGGTGCTTGAGAGCCAGCAACTTTACCAAAATTGTTTGTACATTTTTTTGAGGTTATGGTACATTATAATCCATAACTAACTACAACAACTCACTTGCCTCACTCTCATTCGGTCGACACATTTTTGAGGTTAAGTTGAAATTTAATAGTTTTTTTCTGTTACGAGCCTCAAATGAACGATCCAGACTCTGGCAAGCATCGCCAGAAACCCATCATTGAACAAGCATCCCGCATTTGCTAGGTAAGTAGTGTTAAGAAAAAAAAAATCATATATATATATATAACAAAGGACAAATTGGAATGCTTCTCTCGTTTTTTTTTTCGAGTGTTTGTTAAATATTTACCTTAGCAAAAAGTGCTGTTTATGTGTGGAGAATGGGCGAGAAAGGTAAAGAGAACCAACGAATGGCTCGAAAAATCTCTTTATCGTGTTTATTCAAAAACACTTTTTTTTCTTCGTCGTCACACTAAAATAAATTAAAACCAGACAAAGAGGGAGAAGGGATGAAGAGCGTTTAAAAATAATTGTTTGGTTTGCTCTATCGAAAGTTTACTCGAAATGCAGCTTATGAAAGCTGAGATTTCAAAACTTAATTTTTATATCATTTTACAATGAAAAACGTTGTTAATGAAAGCTATAAGTATAAGTAAGAGATCATCATTGCAGGAGGGGATTATGAATTTGATAAGAATCTTTCCTAAAGTCGGCTAAATAGTAAATGGGGATTGTGGCATAATGACGTCAATATTTGCAGATTTCCTCATATAATTTTCCGTTTCAGCATTATTTTTGAATTGCGAAGGTGGCAATTTAAAAAGCTCATTGCAGGTAGATATATTTTAATAACTGCAAACTATCAAACGAGTCTTATTCAGTTAATGGAAAAGTTTATGGATCCTTTATCGTTCAAAGCAACACGAACTAACGGCAAGTAAGCGTTCACCGCTCAACACCCACGATGAAGCCAATAAAATGAAAATGCAATGTAATTAGAGCGGGATGACAGAATGAAGCAGCGACATGCACCAGAATAATCTGCATCATGGAGTTTTCCAATGGCACTAATTTGAAACGTTTGCTTAAATTGGAAGTGCTTCAAGCTCAAAAAAAAATGAATAAAAAAATTAATTTGTTTTAATGGATTGCCAGAGTTTCAATTTTCTTTATGACAATCTAACAGTGCGGGATTTTCAGAGACTAACAGAGTGAGATGACATTTGGACAGATCTTAAAAGTAATTTGTTCAGCTGAGATTTTAACAAGGGCAAGAAAAAATATGTGAATCAAATGACAAACTTCTGTATTCGATTCAGAATAAACCTGTTCATTCCGTATCAGTGGTTGCTATAAAAAGTTTATGCTTTGAATGTGCTTCATAAAAGCATCGGAAAGGTGCGTCAGGGGCAAATGCCCACAATATACCAAATGAATGAATGAGATACGTTTTTTGGTAGCACCTCAAATAAAATGATTTGCAGTTCCATTTTAAAGTTGATTTATCGTTTTGCATTAGTACCTTTCTTCTGATAATGACAAACGGTGAGCTTCTAATTCACTTGATTTTAAAAAGAGCTTTTAGCGAATCAGTTAAAAGGTATTTTGTTTCGCAATAAATTTTATCTTTTGACATTTCATCCCTTAAATAATAATTTAATCAGGCCTACAATCACGCAACTGAAATATACAAATATTTTGGATAAAATATCCAAGTCCACACCCCTGATCTTAATTAAGCAGCTAACAAACATTTTAGCAAGTATCTTGCTCGGTTAGCCATGAAACGTTACTTTTCCATGAGGCGAATAATTTTAGCTTCATTTCAAGTCCACTAAATGACTGAAAATTATTCAGAAGCGAATCGCACGATTACACACAAAATCATTAATTAGATAATTCTAAAACTCTTGATAGCCTCTAATTTCATTTTATTTATTTCAAATTAAATCTAATTTAACTTAAAATATTGACTATGTCTATGACTGCAAATGAATACTTTTGCAAATTTCTGACTATTTTTCATTTTCTACAGAAAAAATTATTATATCGATTCTCGTCAAGGTAACATTCACCGATCCTATTAAAAACTTCTCAGATTGATGCTCCATCAATTAAATGTTTCACGTGGATACTGTAAAAAAAAGCTTCAACTACATGCACGCACAACATATAATTCATTGCTCCCATAATAGACGGATGCTATGGAGACGGTGGCTCACCCATTCCAATCAACCACATCAGTCGACTGTTTGTTGAATCTCAACTAACAAGAACAAAATTGTTTCCTTTCGCTACTCTCATCATCCGCAATATTATGCTTCTCTGCTTTCGTCTTTCGACGAATCTATTTTTACAGTCTTCAGACATTCAGCGTGATTTTTTTTTTCTTCTCCTCGCTGCTGTATGTATATGAACATTATTTTGTGAATGTGGTTGTGTGTAGTCATAGCTACTAGAAAAATTCCGAAAGAAAAAAATAATTGAGCTTTTTGCCTCGATAAACAATTTAGGGTGAGCGTTGTTGCTCCACAAAGACATAATAAATTTTTATCAACGCCAATGAATTTTCTATTCGGAGAAATTTGCTCATCTGGTGAGGAAGTATTTTGCATCAAAACAAAATTTGTAAACAGTTTTCATACATACGCATGAAAAATTTTCTAGGCTGATTCCTTCATTTTCCCATTATTTGCTGTTCTCCTCGTTCGCGAAATAATATATACATATTTTTTTTTTCTTTTAGTGGAGCTTTTCAACCTCGGCGCGACAATAATGGCACAAACTTTTTTTTCGGATGTTTCAAAGAACAAAAACGCAAAAAGGAAAAGCGTTCGTGTATAGAGCATGCGCAGACGATGTCAATATTAGCGCATTCCAATGAGCCATGTGGAGATGAAAACACACATTTCAGGCGAGAAACTGTTAGCAGCAGTTCCAACTTTGATCATTGGAAAAATGGAAAAAAAAAATTTTTAGCTGTATTCGTGTGGAAATGTAAAATAAATGATTTTCCATGAATTCCCAAAAGCCCCCGATGTTCCCAAGCCGAGCATCGTCCGTTAGTTTTTCGGATGCTGTCGTCACAAACAGAAGTCGGTCTACGGAGCACCCAAATATAAAAGCTCAGCTCACTGTTAACTTTTTTTTTTGATAAGGAAAAGTCAGAAGAGAAAAAATAAATAAAATTTACAAAAGCTTTTGGTACATTTTCCTAGCTTAAAATTAAGACAGGAACTGATCAGTAGCTTTTGCCATAAATTGTGCAATTAAAAAATCGTGAAATTATTGTGCTACAAAATAAAATCTAATGTAAAAGTCACAATACGATTTTTTTTCACCATTCGAAAGTTCTCTATTTTTCTTACCCGCCAGCCTGTAACAAATTTTCATGAGAGTGAGCTCTACGAAGGATCGTGAGAAAACGGAAACGGCAACAACAAAAAAAAAAGAATCTCAAATTTCTCCATTCTACCATCAACATCAGATTTCCATGCTGTGAAAACTTCGCTCATTGTGTGTGAGTGTGTGCATGTAAGACGACAACTACGTGTGTGTTATATTTGAGCTTTGCCGTGGAACGATATTGAGTACGCGAGAGAGAGAGAGAGAAATAGAGCGCGCGAGATTGGAAGTAGAGTCAAGTGGCAGCATCCAGGCTGAAATCGATTTTCAGTCAGGTGTTGTCTGCGCTCGAATCAAGTTGTGTCATTAATCGGTTGGTGCTATTGATGGACTAACTATCATCACTCCTATTTTGTTCAAATGCATTTGTGTGAAAGATTCTGAAATTTCTTATTGTGTGAATTGAGCACACATTACAGTTTCACTGGCATGTCTACTAAAGTAATCACAGAGATGATACAGTAAAGGAAAATAAAAAAAAGGAAAATCTGATGCAAAAAAAGCTTCAGTCAAAGTGGAGTGAAAAAGGAGAAAAGTGACATAAGTGGGTGTGATGCCAAATTTGATATTTGATTGGCGGAAAAAAAGTGTGCGATGAAAAATTTGTGATGTGAAAATTAAAGGAGCAGAAAGAAAAAATGTTGACCGTCTAAAGGTGGTCGGTGTTGTATCATAAAAATTATCATAATAATATTGCTCGCGTCTTCAATTTGACAAGTGAAAAACGACAACGGTGGAAATTTCAATCAACTAAAAACCAATCCCAGCGACGTCCCAAGGATCTCGTTTTACTCGTACAGCACCGTTCCAATTTGCTGAGAATACACAATAATTCTATAGAGGCCGCAAAAAGAAGAAAAAAAAAGGTAAAGAACTTTTTTTCTCAATTCACGACAAATATAAGAGAAATGTGATTGAAAAAAAAAAGGAAGAAATGTTTGTGGTGAATGAAAATCTCTGGAAAAGGAATTGGATCACAGTGTGGGAAGAGCAGGAGGGAAAAAGTGAACCTTTCTATCTATAGTGAATGCGAAAAAATGTGAAAGAAAAAAAAAATACGAAAAATCCTGAAAAGGCCTCCCTCTGAATGTGTAATACGGCCCGGGATATGTGGAACAATGGGACTGGCTGTGCATGCTCTGTGTATGATAACAATTATGACGGAAGGATTGCGAAATTGTAAAGATTTTTTTCCTTCCCCATCCTCGAATTTGGGTCAATTTGTGAATGATGACACGTGACATAGAATGAAGCTACTCGATTATTTTCAAGAGCAAGGCACTTTAAATTGCTCAATTTCCGAAGAAGTCTCATAATGTTCAGAAAGGACCATTCCAAAAAAAAAACTTGTGAGCTTTACACTTAATTAAATTTCCTTGCTCCATCGAACTGAACTCAATAATTGAATTCTAATTAGATTTGATGGTAGAAAATGTACATTTTGTTGCGTGATTTCGAATAAATTGAGGTTTTTCGAGGGGAGGAGGGTGTCGCATGAAATTATAATGATTGTGTAAACCAATGAGGCACAAACGCACAAAAAAAATGTGCTTCATTCCAAAATAAACATAAACCCAGTCAGTAACAATTATTCAGATATTGAGATCTTGCAAAAAATAATGAGAATCATCTTAATTTCGTCAAAGAAAAAAAAAGAAGAGAAATTAGTCGTCGAGGGTATGGCAACTGACAGAAAGATATGATGAGATAACAATTTTCATTCGAAATTTGATTAAAAATAACTTTCTCAATGTCTTTCGACGAGACATTTCAAAATGTCTGCATCTGATAACAATGTTGCGAAAGATGATGAACTGAAATTATATTGGAACGTCGCAAAACATTTCTCAGAAATTCATCGCAATATTTTTTTCTCATTTAATAGATAAGGCCAAAAATATAAAATCTTGCTCGAATAGAAGAAGTCAATTGTCAAGGTTTCATGTTGTCATGCCTTTTTCGGCAGCACCATAAGAAGAAAAAAAATATTGAAGTATCCCACAAAAACCCAATATATGATCATAAGAAAATTTTCGTCGTTTCCCTGACTGCCAATGTCCTCTCTGTTCCTCGCTCTCACTAAGCAGGTTTCATATAGCCGAGGAATTTCGGTGTCATTTTTCATCATCTGCCAGTATGTCACTGTCGTCGCGAAAATGGGAAAATTATACTGAAACATCCCAACACATTTCGGAGTTGATGATAGACGAATAGCTCAGAGATGCCGATGAATAAAAGCTGTGACTGACTTTAATGCAATAAACAAATATCGTCTCATAAAACACACCAGGCGCGTCTCTGGCTTTTTGTTTTGTATTTTTTTTTTTTGCTTGAGCTCTTCTAAGAACGACATCATTTTTAAAGCCAACGACAAAATGATAACAAACATTTCCATTAACATCCAGCTTCGCTTTATTAAGTGACTATGACTGTAGCAAATGGAAGGCGACGTCTATGCACACATCGGTTCGAAATATTTTATTCCGATGATGATGATGATGACGCGATGCCCCAAAACTGAAACTCTTAAAACACTTTTCTAGACAGATTTAAGCCAAATAACATTTATGAGAGTTATTTTTATTGATAGTGAAGCGTGTGCCAACAAAACTGTGAAAATATGAACTCGTTCGATGGTTTTCACGTATGTAATTATTATTTTTTTTTTTTCTTTTTTTTTTTTTTTAGTTTTAATTACCATTACGACCAAATATTTGCCACATTGACAAGCCCCTCAAAACATTCCTCATGAGAAAGTAAAATAGAAAATAAAATCGGAAGATTTAACTCGTATAAAATTAGAAAGACGTTAATTTACGACTTTCTAAATGAGTTTCCCCTTTCCTTGAAACATTTTTTTTTTTCGCGTTAGATTTTCATTTCGCACATTTTTGATTTCAGAAGAGCAAACACATTTAATCAGTTTGATGTGAAAAAAGATTCATTCTGACAGTATACATATTGGCACAGTGCCTGGTTTCAATTGTTGTATTTTCCGGAGCGAGCACGAAGAGTCATGTAGGCATAATGATGCATAATTAAATCACTGCTGAAAGTTGTGAGGAAAAAAAAGAAGCAGAAAAAATTAGGCAAACAAAGTTTGAAATTTCTCATTTGCTTGCCAAAATCGCTTAGCCTCCATTTGCACTGGCTTACCTCTGGCTCTGATTGTTTTCTAGAAAAACCTTTTTTTATTTCACAGTTTTGTGCGCCATTAAAAAAAATTCTTGTATGATTTTTTATTTTTCTGTGGGCAATGTTCGTCTCGACAATCATGTTGCATATAAAGTAAATGTTCCCCATCAATTTTATTGCGCCATCACAACACTCAACGGCTCGAATATTTCTCGCAATGGTGCGTTTCGATCGTAAAAGTCACAATTTTTCTGATGTACATACGTATAAATTTTAGTGCAAATATATTTTCTCAGTGGCAAAATCATGTTGATGTGTATCCGCTAGCATGAGCTAGTATTGAATCTTATCAGTAAATATTACTGAATCTCCATCGTTCCGGGTAAATTCACGGAAAATGGATTTACGCATTACGTAATTATTGAGTTTATCAACAAATATAAATTTTCAACAGTAACCGACAGTAAAAAATCGCCATTGCTGAAAATTAATGAATACAAAATTAACGATAAAAAATCATTAGATGAGAACAATTGATGCGAATCCATTTTTCCAATCTATAAATATATTTTTATCGACCATTCATCTTTCCGTCTTTTTGAGTTTCGGCAGATTCGAAATCATTAAAAAAAATTAATTAAAAAAGTTTAATTTCAATTTTTTATGTGTCTGCCATTTATTGAATTGATGGATTCATATCGATAAGCATCATGTGGCAATCTAATGCTCCAACGACTGATATTAAAACAAAGTTAATCGCGTCAGTGACGTAGAACATTCAAGAGGTAGTTAAAGGAGCGCGAAAAATTATTGAATCGAATTTTCCGCCCTCACACTCTGACTCTATGCTGAACTCCTTTTTTTATCATTGAGAGTGATGTGAAAATTCATCAGATATCTCAATTGGATCGGTCGAAGCATGGGACGAAGAAGGAAAATGAGCAGAAAGATGAAGAGGAAAATAATTACGCTTGCTTATAATGAGAACTTTTTTCCTTCTTCCTCATTTTAAGCAGTCGAGAGTATATAAGTAAATATATAGATATATAGAAGAAATACAAAACGCAATTATCTGATGGTATGTGTGGGAAAAACCTTTAATAAATAAATATAAAATGGAAGTATTTGACAAAATTCAGCAATTTAGAATGATCATTTAATTAAAGGATCTGTTATATAAATAGTCTCTGTTAATCAGCAAATCTGTTTTTCCGGTTCCATTAGCTTCTTAAAAAAAAAAAAGAAAGTTTTTTCTCGCCTTTTATACTTATGTAATAGGTAGCAATATCGCGTTCATTGTAAACACTTTCCTTTTTACTGGACACGGACATTTTCTTTCTTGTGAAAAATGTGAATTTGATAAGAATTTTCTTATGAAGTATATATATAATTCTCAACTCAGCTCTGTTTCTTTTCGGATTATCTTCAACATCTTAAAGTTATTTTTCTTAATCACACCCCTGAAAGATAAACAAAAAAGAAAGATCGAAACATTTTTCACGCTGTAAAATTTTCCCTCGGCTTCTTTTTTGTGATTTTCTCATTTTCTGTCTCCACATTTCGCATTTAGATTGACAGGGCCTTTAAAGAGATGAAAGCCTGAGATACATCGATTTACTTTAATTATCATTGATGTTTTGCGTCTATATCCATTGCCATATCTCAATCAATCAATCGCTCACACATGACGGCAGCTCAGCGGAAAATTATTCTCTTCTGATTTATTTTTTAATTTATTTTCCTTTCTCCATTTCTTTTTTTTTCGCGCTCAATGAATATCTTAATGTTTTGTATTTCAGACTATAAATCATTTATATCGATGTATGGTTAGTGATTTGTTTGAAATGGTTTTCAAACGGTCAAATTTATCGTAAAATAATTGTTTGTAAAATATCTGAAACGGTCAATTAATCAGCACGAGCTCATTTTGTGAGATTATTGGCGAGGAGGAGGAAGAGGAGCAGCTGATGTTTGTTTTGAATTTGGGGCGGATTTTAAACGACTGAGCGCATGCTGACATCATTGTGGTGTTTTTCAGTATTTGTAAATTTTCGGTGCTAAAATCTTCTGATTTAATGATGTTAAATTTTGTAAACATTTTCCTTTCTAAAATCCATTTAGTCGAAAATCAAAATGTTTTGTTTAATTTGGTAAAGCAGATGACGCGGGAAAATGTATAAAACATACAAAAGACCACTGTTTTAGTGCCGAATGCGTGGGAATTGTGTTTTTCAAGTCCATTCTCTAATTAAACATTTATCGAAAATAAAATAAAAATTATTATTGTGCAAGTTTTCCGAACCCGCCACAGTCGACTAACGGCAGGGAAAGTCAATTTAGCGTTTGATTGACCAGCAAAACAAATTGGACCATAAAAAATCTCTTTAATGCTATAAAATCGTAAAATTTACGACATAAAAGAAATTCTAAAGTGCCACAAATTTCCTTCAAAGTGCTGTGCAGCATTTTATTGTTCTTAATTTCAAGTTTGTGATTGTTGTTGTTGAAAGCTGCCACACCCCAGCTGCAGCTCTATAGTGAGTATCGTTGGATTGGATGGAAAATAAAAAATAGAAATAAATAAAATAAAGAAAATGAATTGCTAAATTTTACTGCTGCATTCGGAGGATTACAGCAGGACTGGAAGAGAATGTAGAGGAAACGACAGGAGACGAGGAGATTGAGATGTAATTTAAAATCAATTTTGTACACATCTCAGCCCGAGTGGAAACAGATAAAGTTCTTCCATTTCTTCTAGAATCCCTTTGATGTACAACCGTCATGAAATTGCTCTACAAGGCAAAATCTCATTTTGTAAAGCAAAAAAAAAGATAGAAATCTGTCTTTAATGAAGTCTGTGTTGCAATTGAAGCATCAGAAGTGTGTGGAGAAAGAGAAAAGAAAATTTTGAAATCCACGATTGCAGTCGATGTTGTAATGTCGGTGAATTCTCTTTTCGCATTCAATCAGTTAAACTTTATTGAAGCGATTTCTTAAAAGCTTTCATTGGAAAATTTTCCTTTGAACTTTTCCACGAGATGAGATATCGATAGAAAACTCTAATTACATTTGCTTTTTACTCATCATAAGCAGAATTTTCCACCCCCTCTGGAGTTGATCTACAATATTGAAGAAATTTTTGTTGAAATTTATGGTTGCCAATCATTGAGCTGCCAATCAAACTAAAAAATCTCATGTTGAGAATGTTAAGTACTGCGCAGAGAGTCGAAATTTAACAACTTTAAACGGCAAGAATGGATAAAAGAAATCCTTGTGTAAAGTAAAGAAACAAATCTTTGAGTTTCTTTTAAAAATGTTCTCGATATGCTTTCACTGATATGAGTCAGTCCCCTCGACAGATACAAAGTGAATAATGGCAACACAATGTCGGTCTTGATTCGTATGAATCGTATCGTTCGTTCCTCAAACTACACTCCAACTTTCATTATCATTTACAAACTTGAAGGGCAAACGGAGCGAGATAAAATGCTCATTCGTATTTAGATTGTCAAGGGTCGTAAAGGCGTCAGCCACCCCATGAAGCAAAGAGTCACATTCTCAGATAATATTAGCATGTAAAATGTCCGCAATTGTTTTTTTTTTCGTCTCCATCTACGAATGACATTTGATAAAACTTGGGCTAGAGTGAAATCGTGTACACATCATTGACCATTTGTTCAGTGTATAGCAAACACGCACTCCAAAACATTGCCCATCTCAAGTGAATATATATTAATTAAATATTCCTCCTTTACTATGTTCGATGTCGGGTCGAACTCGATTGTGATGGATAAACAGAGCCACGCTACCGAGATCTAAGAAAAATATTATCAATTATCAATATAATCTCATTAATTATTTCTCATCTCCAATTCAATTTCACTTCTTTTCCTTCCAATTTATTTTTTTTTTTTTTCTTGTGGCTGAGTGAGCTGTGGGCGAAGCATAAAGTTTTACTCAACGAAATGGAAATCTATCAAACGTGAGATGAACAATGATGGTACTAGGGAAGCTTTCGTATTCTTGATCTTTTAATTATTTTTCTTTGTTCGAGCTCGAACGATGTGTGTGTACAATATATACCATGTGGATCAACTTTAACTGTTTGTTACATGGTGAACACAATAAAGAAAAAAAGAAATCTATTTAGCACTCAAAGCATGTATCATAAGATGCTCCCTCACCATTCTCATATGAAGCTACATTTTTATTAATATTTCTTTGTATGTGTATAAAAGCTTTTTGATTGAATGGTTTTTGAGCTTGTATGCGTTGACGGCTAGTAGCTAGCGGGGGCAATAGAGAAGGCATTGAAGATGAATAGAAATTAACAACAATATTATTATTATCAATTTGGTAGCCATGTTCTGATATGCAGTGAAAGTTTATTATAAAAATTATCATTTCTTTGTTTTTGCTTCTGCTTTTTTTCAGCAAATATTTCGTAGCAGGAGCATAATATCATGGCAATCCCGAATAAGTGGCAATTTCAATAAATTCTCATTACGTAGCCCAGGATAATGCGGCGCGTTATAGTTTCTATCCCTTCGGTTTTTTAAGCAACCACGCAATCGTTTTTTTTAAGGATCGTCACCCGACGCTTCGGTTGTATAATTTTCCCTTTAGCAATATTTTGCGCAACATTATTATCATCTACTCAATTGAATTTCGATGTTGCGGTGGCGGCAGGCAAAATATTATTAATTAGCAGCAAGAGCAGCATAAAGCTGTTTTGTGGTTATTGTAAGTCGCAAATAAACGTTTCCAATGCTTCACTTGAATATTTTTGAGTTTGACAGTTTGACTTTCATACTCGCAAATGCGACAATGTAGTTTGCGAGATTATGGCGACATAAAATGATGTCGTAAGTCAATTATGGCGCTTACCGAACAAAACCATCTAATTTCTGTTAGAAATGTGTGCGCCTCATTCTTTCTCCGCACTGCCATTCTAGCGTAGCACAATTTACATAATTTAAACATTTAAATTAACATTTATTTCATCGCAGAGGTAGTGCGGGTGAGAAACAAATTTTTCGATAAATACATTAAAAATTTTCCGTAGTTCGAGGGTGATTTATGATTTTTAATGGATCACAAATTATACATACAGCGAAATTATGTTATGCTGCGTGGGGGCCAAATTGACATTTTTATTAAGAAAATAATATTTATAAGCGCAATGTTGGGTATGTTCATAAATTCCGTAATGCAATGACAGGCGAATTTACAATACGGAGATATTGTTTATGTAATTTCTGTATGGATTCTCATGTGTACGGGAACATGAAGCTGTAAGATTTAGCATTTATTAATGGAAACCCAATAAAGCATTTTCTCCTGACGTCGCCTGGCTGCCTGCCTGCATAGGCTGAAAATTGAAAAATGATTTATATCGTTGTAGGATGCGAACGAGATTGCCATACAACGTTATTAATATAATGTAAAAATATATAATCGATTGCCGTGATTGAAATTCAACTGTGGAAAATATTTATATTTCTCCAGATGCTCTCTATTACTGAAAGTTTTCTCGCTACCATCTTCAGTGAAATACGTTTCTCGTATAGAAGTGGCAAAGTTAAATAAATTATTTTTCTCTTTCTCTATAAAAAAAAGAATGCTCAAAAAATAAATAATTCCTGCCCGGGATGTAAGTATATGATATACTAACAGTTACATAATATTGATGGCGGAGCCATCGATTTTATTTTATTTTCTCTCGATGTCAATATGAGCTTTAAATTTTATGGGAAAAACAATTGTTTATAATAATAAGTATAACTATTTATAGTAAAAGGCTAATAATTTAATTAATTTCTTCCATTATATTTTCACAAAACTATTCAGCTTCTCGTATTATACGAGGCGATAGTGGCAGAAAATAAGTCAATTAACCGTAGGTTAAACGAAGCACTTTATCATTTTCCCAAGCATTGGATAAAGTTGCAAAGCGAAACAATATTTTCCTCTGTCTCATATTGCCACGATGCTGTTTCGGAGAGCAAATAAAACCAACTCAAAGCAGTGGCCAGAGTTTAATTTTCTTCTAATGCTACGCAATTTAGTCTGTTGCTTTTGTGTGAAATTACATGTAAAGCAAGGATCTGAAGACTAGCAATCTGTGACTAAACTTTGACACACAGTGAGAAATTTCATACCGAGCCCTGAACTTTCTAAACAAATCAAAAAGAAAAAAAAATTGTTTAGAGTTTAAAATACAATTCCAATTTTCCTAAATGCCATCGTCAGCTGAACATTTTAACAAGCTTTGTGCTACTTCACTTGCACACATTTGTACCGGACATCAGAAATTATTCGGGGCCTGTAAAATCTGTAAACATTGTTGAATTTGCTAAAGTTGCCGTTTTTTTTTTTTGCTTAAATTTCCATTACGTGCAGGAAATTCCCAATTACCTGTTCGTTACTACCTTTGGTTGTATGGAACAATGGCTTTATAATTACACGAAATGTTGCACGTCCGGCGCAACATCGGGTTCCATGGTTTGATGAAAAGTCCCATAATGACGATGGACGTTTATATGTTCAAATATAGTTGGAAAAAAATTGTTTTATTTTTTTTTTTTTTTTTTCATTTATATCCATGCACGTCGAATGTGAGCAAAATTACATGAGCGATCATCAGTTTTTTCTCAACCCATTCAACCAACCAAATGAGACTCACAAACCTCACGGACTAGTCCGTTGAGAAAAATATAAATCGCCATCATTAAAAATGGATTTTAATTGCTTTTTCCACACTCGCCTTTATGTCTAATGCCAGAAACGTGAGTTTTCGCTCGTTACAAATAACAACATCAGCTGCAATGAATTTATATATGTTTTCCCCCATCTGGATTCCTAAAATCAGCAAACAAGTTGTTGCAATTATTTTTTTTTTTTTTTCATTTATATCCATGCACGTCGAATGTGAGCAAAATTACATGAGCGATCATCAGTTTTTTCTCAACCATTCAACCAACCAAATGAGACTCACAAACCTCACGGACTAGTCCGTTGAGAAAAATATAAATCGCCATCATTAAAAATGGATTTTAATTGCTTTTTCCACACTCGCCTTTATGTCTAATGCCAGAAACGTGAGTTTTCGCTCGTTACAAATAACAACATCAGCTGCAATGAATTTATATATGTTTTCCCCCATCTGGATTCCTAAAATCAGCAAACAAGTTGTTGCAATTATTTTTTTTATTTATTGAATCATGAATTATAGATACAATGGAACTTTATAAACCAACTGCACACATCGAAGCATCGAATGAATCTGATGACTGATAATATTGATTAACGTATGTCTATATTACATTCATAGTGTCCATGACTCGATGAAAATATTTTGTAGGCCAACATGGGTGTTGTTACTAATTATAGTTCGCATAATTCCATATTATGTTGTACTGAATTTTATCAACACTCCCCCAGAGTCGATATAATGTTATGTCAAAACGATGATAATAATAATTATCATGGACAGCGAACTGGAATCTATGTTTATATATGTAATATTGATACCGGTAGCACCTAAGTAGACGATTGTCGAAATGATTAATTAATATGTCAAGTAAATCAAAAGCATTGCACAAATAAACACGTTAATTAACAAGATAAGAAGTATCGCAGAATTATTAATAACGTAAATATTAGTCGAAAAGGAATGATCTTAATAATTAATGAGGTAGCGGACTCGGAAGCGTTGTAATGGCAATTCAAAATAATGGTCCTTAAGGTTAAATTTGTACGCCATCAAATTTCTTATGCGGATATAGCCGTAAAATTGAATGAAATAACACGTCGACCAATTACCGGAGATTAATAATTAATGAAAATGAACAGAAAAGCATAACTATAAAAGTTTTTTTTTGGTCTCACGAAAAATGTTACAACGAACATGCTTCTCTATAAACTAAAAGCTATTTGCTGCATGTAATGCGATGAAATTATAGATTGACCCGCAACAATTCATTTCCATTTATGCCCCTGTAGTATGGCTTACAATCATTGAAATTGGTTAATCTTTTGCTAAGTAGAGACTATCAAGGATAAATAATAACATGATACCAGTGTCGGCATCATTTTGTGATCATGATGGTAATGGATGTCAAGAGCTTTGCAGGCTCTCAGATATATTTATTTAAAAAAAAAAATAATTACAGTAATCGCAAACAATTGCACATAATACAGCACATTCTTTTTTTCTGTTGTTATTCGAGCTGACCTCCTCATATTTTCATCAAAATAACAATGATAAAAGAAACGTACCAGCAGTTTTATTTTGCTAGATGGATATTCTTCCTGCGTGCACGATTAACGGAGATTTTTTATTCTTAAAGGAAATCTCTGACATACGAAAAAAAAGCTCAAAATCCATTATAAATCATATTGCTGAATTTCCATGTTTGATATAGTTTTTACTAACTTGACTACATGAGCTACATGAGCTTCTCAATCCTCGGCACCAATCCCGGCAGAAATACCACAATGAATTTCATCCGTAATAAATTGTCGACACTTTTTTTTGCGTATTCTTGGCGGTTTTCGTTCTGTGGAAAATGGGCTTTATATAGCATTACGGTCAGTAAGAACCAGTATAATACAAGTAAAGTATGTTGGTACGGTATTTGCGCATCACTCTCCAACGTCTATTTCACAGCGGTGGCATATTAAATGTGAATTGTGTAATATTTTTTCTGCCCATCGCTCTTTTTTTTCTCCCACACCAGATCGTTTCTCCCTTCCTATCACCCCACCAATCGCTTGAGCCCTAAAGCATAAAAAAAAATATTTCCATCATAAACGCAATGGGCAAAATTTTGTATCCCACCGGTGGCCCAAAAAAAAAAAAGAAAAAAGGAACAAAACGGCGAGCGGAATTCAGACATAAAATTGTAACAGGAAACAAAAGTAAAAGCAGAAAAAAAATCATGAAATTAGATTTTTTCTTTAATAAATCACATTGATTGCCTAATAATATTTACTTATTCTTCTGGGTTCTTCTTTATCCGCAATACAACAATTTCTTTTTTATTCATCCCCTAGCAAAGTGGTAAATTTGTGAAGAAATTTGAACGATTTATGCGTTTACGTGTGCATGCGTGTACGTATGCATGTATTTATGTTAGCATTGCTCTTTCTCTTTTTTATGCGAAAATTGTGAAACCTCAGCATAAAATACGAGTGGATTAGAATAATTCTCATAAAATAAGTAAAAATCCATCCAAAGATATATCTCTGCCTGAATGGCAAATCATAAAAAGCCTCTCTATACGGTTATAAGTGGTATACGGGCGATGTTCTCTTTGTATGCGAGGCTGGTAAATTCATACAGCGGTAGCTTAAATTCATAAAGAGCTTTCTTTCAGTTTCCTTCCTTTGTACGGCTGATTGACTAATAGAGAAAGCCCCCAAAACATGTAAGGTAAATGAGCATTCAAAATTCCTTGTAAGTAGTTTGCAGGGATTATTCGGTTGTGGGCGGCTGTAGAATGAATTCAGTTTAGTGCTAATGGCTTCAGGTCGAAGGGGGAGGATGAAGAAGAGAATTAAAGGAATAATAAAAGACTTGCAATAACTTTTCCTTAATAATGAGCACCTTTTTGCTTTCATTTTTTTGTGTCAACATCGTTTTACTTCATCGCTCCCTCGACTGCCTTCATTGCCACACCAAATAAAAATAATTTGCCTTCATTCAGTCGGTGGGCCACTTCACAATGATATGAACGGTATCGCAAAGATGTCAAATGAAGGAAGAAAATAAAAGAGGAATTTCCACAAAAATTACCTTCAATGATCTCCTTCCATCGTCTAGTTAAGATACCAACTTTTGCCTTGCCACTTTTTTTTCTCTCTCCTTCCTTCGAATGCTACTAGAATATAAAACGGGCAGGATGAGGAAGGAGCAGGAAAATAATAATTCGACGAGCTCCGAAATTATTCTTGGTATATCGTTAAAAATTATCTTTTTGTTGTCGTTACGATAAGGAAAAAAAAAAGAAAACAAAAATAACAAACATGTTACTGAATAAATGTTTCCTAAATATTACAAAACATTTCAGCATCATTCAGAAGAGCTTTCTATGGAAAAGCCTTCATCGTATTTTCTCAACCCCTTGGTTCGATTCTGTAGAAATATTTATTTTTGCAAAATAACAACCACAAATTCATCATCAATTTGTAGCGGCATTCGAGTAAACAATTTTATTTTCGGCACCGTCGCTCTTATCGCTGCAAAATGTTATTACAATTTTGTCAAAATTTATCATGCTACACACTCACTTGAATTATACACGTATCATTCAACTGGCATCCATACTACTTCAAGGGTTGAAGACTTTCCTGAAGCACATTAAAAATGTATTCAAATCCATAATATTAACAATACACCACGATCTGACACCCTACACACGCCACGTGAAAAAAACAGCTCATTTGCGATTTTTTTTTTTCGAATGTGGCAACATAGAAAGGATCCACATAAATGTTTATCCAATGTGATAAGAGATACTTTTTATTCCTCGTTTCTCAGTATTGGACCGATAAAAAAAAAAAAAAAAAACAATTTAAGACTGATGTATCACCCCGAATAATGTGATACAAGTGTGAAATGGTACGTTTGAAGCGCCATGTTCACTAATACGCACTGAGTCGTGAAGGGAGGGGATAAAAAGAGGGAGCTTGAAGTAATTGATATGTTTTCGTGTTAATTGCGAATAAAGTACGTTTGATGGATGATGTCTTGTGTCAGTTTTATGTTTACGGCTTTCGCATCACAGGCATTAATGATGGAAAAAATTCCTCCGGAGCATTAGATTTAAATTGTAAGCAACTGACGACTTATGAGAACAAAGTAAAATATATATTTAAATTTATTTTCTTCTGGTTCCGAAAATACTTTTTAGTCTTAAGAAGAAATTCAAGCTCCTTAGGGAATTTGCGCAAATAAAACATTGCTTAAATTTGTGTTTTTCGAAATTATGCGGAAATTTGAGTGCATGGATGCGAAAATGAATGTTGCCCCGGAGTCAATCAAATTTTAAAGTCTAAGTAAAATTTCTAATATATTTCTTGTTTACTTACAGATTATTTTCCAATTCAACGACGGCTTTATTCAACAATTTTTTGCCATTCGCTTCAATTACCATCACACAGAAGCAAAAAAAAAAATCGCCTCAAAATGTCCTTAGGTCATTATATGTTGTGGGCTATAATTTGTTTTTCTTGTTTATCTAGTGCATCCCTGTAAGTATCATTGAAAGCTCTTATCGTGTTTCTTTTATTTCTCGCCAGAGTATGTTTTTTTCTTTCTTCGTCGCTTTGTCTGGGTGACCGAAGAACACATCCCGCTTAAGGGCTGTCTTTTATTTCCCTGTCCAATGGCTCGTTGAATAGGACATTAAAAGCCTTGTAAAAATGGGAAAATGAGCTAAACTTTTTCATTATCTCCTTCATTATGCCTCCAAACTATTCAACATCATCATAAATATGCCAACATCATGAACTCTATTCACATCGCCTACAAACATGCACATCGTCAACAGAGCCAACAATGCCCGAGTGAATTTTCGGGAGAAGGAGAAAAAAATCTTGGATCAAATTTTGGGTCAGGGCAAATATGACGCCCGAATTCGGCCATCGGGTATTAACGGAACTGGTGAGTGTCGTTGTTTTTATGCTTTAATTTAATTTGATCATTATCAACAATTAATTTCGATAAAAATTCATTCAAACTCGAATTCATTCAACTAACATAACGCGATGATATTCTTTAGCGGTCATTAAATCGTATCAACATTCAAGTCACACATGTGGCACACACGTATGTGAGCCGCATGCTGATAATGTTCACGTTTACTTTTACGATCCATCAATCCATCATTCAGCGAAATAAAAAAATGTTTATATTTTTTTCTTTCAATTAAATTGAATTTAGGAAGTTTAAAAGAAAAAAATTGGAATTAAACATATGTAAACAAACACACAAGAATTTGAGTCAATATCAAACCAAATAACACGCCAACATACTCCTCGAGACACAAACACGACTTTTGAACCTGGGAATGTCTTAAGAAGATTTCGGTTTGTGTGAGGAATTCTAATTAGCAATAAGCACACTTAGGGAAATAAATTTAAGACATTTTCGTTTTCACGGCTGAAAGTGATTAATTTTCATCATATTTTTCCATTCCAAAATGGAAAATCTCCATAGCAATACGTTGAAAAATATGCGCTGAAGCCAAAAAAAAAAAAAACACATCTCACATCCAACAGTGACACCATACACAAACAACATTTTAATTTAAAAACTTTTTTATATTATTTTTGAATTCTCATTTCCACAATTTTATTCGTTATGGACTTGTTTTTTTATACGTTTCTTATTTATGTTGTCGACATGAAATATTTGCTTTATTTTTAATTAATCCTCTATCTACCCAAGAATAATATTGTATTTTATATATAATAAGTTTTAAGTTTCATCTGATGATAAATATTCATTCAAATTATTTATTCAATGTTTGATTTTCAAAAAAAAAAAAAATCATTGAAAGACTATGAAAGAAATTAATAAAACGCATAAATTTTAAAAATGACCTTATGTCTCATAGTCACGAACCATCCACAAATTCACAATGTGTATCGTGCTGAAAAAAGCTTAATTACGAAATTTGCGTTGACTGAAATTTTACAAAGCCTTATAGAATTTTGTCAACGTTACTTTAATTAGCAAACGGCCCGTGTACTTATTATTTCTGTGGATATGCTTCGATTGACTCTTAAAATAAAGCATTTTTAAGCATCGACAAATTAAAACATTTAATGTCATGACGAAATTCCTAACCTCAGAGTTTTTAATTTGCCTTCATAAATTCGTGCTCATGCTACAAACTGAACTTTTCTACAAAGCATATCAACGAAAATTTTTTTAAATTGTTGTGAAAATCTGAATAATTGAATCAAACGTTTTTTTTTTCTACATCAAAATGGAAGCTTTTCATTAATTACATTTTTTTTATGTACGCGCGAGTGAACTAAAATATATTGCAAGCAAATTCAATATGGATAATCCGCAGATTCGTTCTTTTGCCAAATTGCGAGCCCCTCTTTAATTCACCCATGCGACATAATTTATCGTACTCGGGTTCAGAACCAATATACGCATCAAATTTCCATTAATGTTACATAATTGAAGCGCTTTATACCTTTTTTTCTGAACAATATGATGATGCCAAAAATAATTACAAAATAATTAAAATTTAATTAGATTCTTTCCTCATCATCAGTGTTTTTTTCTATCATTCATTGCCTTTAATGTTACGCTCTACTGTCTTCTTTTTTTTGTTGCACACAGACTGTTTTAACATAATTTTTCAATGATGCTTAATGTCACATGTGAGACACTTTCTAAACGAGTCGACGGCATCACGGGGTATGAGAACCAAATGTCATTAATATCCGGTTGTGTGTTGTCGCTGAAAAACCTTACAATTTTATGTGCCAATTTAATACGCATTTCGCGTGGCAAAACTCTATTTAATTGAATTTGCTTGCACGATTTAAAAACATAATTTTATTTTTCGGTCATAAAATAAAAAAAAAATTTGCCATCACGCAAACGATTAATTTTTCATCATTTTCACAACAATTCGTTCGCGTCAACATCTACCATTTTTCTACCCATTACTGTTCTCATTGAGTCCATTCCCAATATTGTGTATTATTCTACATCAACTACAGATGGCCCAGCCGTGGTCAGAATCAATCTTTTCGTACGAAGTATTGCGACTATAAGCGATATAAAAATGGTAAGTCCAACATAACAAAAAAAAAAAAAACAAACTTCAGTCAACATTTCCTTCCATTATCATCCAGTTATTAATGTTGGAGCAAGTGCTGCATCCTATATAGTTCTATATATTTCTTATTATCCGTTGGTATTTTTGAGCAATGAGATCTGCACAGTGGCGTAGTAGAGACTTTCAATTCGGCCAAATTGATTTCATTTCACTGATGTGTGCTACAAAATACACGTAAACACAACAACCGCGCCACTTGCAGCCATACGCAAAGTTGACGAATGTTTTTTAGTTGTTTTAGTTTGTAATTTTTTTTTTATTGAAATGAACAACATCAAATAATAAATAACTTTTATAGAGATCGCAAATGAAATATAATAAATAAACATCAGAGAATAGGGAAATAAAATAAAATTTCGATTCATAGAGCTGCAAAATGTTCAAATGTTCACAGATTCCAATCACATCTTGATCATATTTACACACCAGAAACTCGCATAAATGTCTGCGTCAACAAACATTACAACATATTCAAATGGAATAACTAAATTTTGGACGAGTGGAATGAGAGAAAGTCGTTCCCTGGGAAATCGTGCATCGTTTTATTTTCATGAATATTTGTCCTTCCGCACTAATTAGATTGCTCATTCCATCTATTCGACATGGCCCAGATTTTTGCTTGCTAGCAAATAGTTGGACGAAAAACAGAATTATGACTATTGACATGATGAAAATATTTTTATACAATTTTGTGAGGAAAATATCATTTTGTCGAAATAATTGAAATGTTTGAGAACGATGAGAATATGTGGCGAAGATTACATAACCTCAAACCCCACAGTCAGACTATTGAACATTATGCTTGGAATAACTTGATGCAAAAGAAGACGGAAAATTGTCCCTCAGCTTTGAAAAACAGCTTAAAGTTTAGTGTGATATAGATGAAAACAAATTTGGGATGTTTGACCCAAATGAGACCGTCGCCAATTTACTTCCTCCTGTCATAAAACAAAAATGTTTTCAAATACTTAATGTTGAAAAACTAATTTAATGCATCTTCAATGGGCTTTAAAACTCGAATACATTAAAGGAAAATCATTTTCAGTTCCCTTCTACACACATAATTCCTAAACTTTCTTCTAGCAACATTAAAAAAAGTAAACAAGAACGTTTTTTAGGCTGAAAAAAAAAAATGAAAGAAATGGATTGTAAAGAAAAGGGAAAATGAGCGTTATTTTTTGCTGACTCGTTATCATTAGTTAAAATGATGAAGCTGGATTTAATGTATAAGGAAAACATTTCATTACATTCATTGGGGTTTCATTCTCCATTGCGCTTCAATTTGGCCCCCGTTGCTCCAAAAAATGTTGCTGAATATTTGTTCTATTTCTGTGCTTTTTATGGTAAACAAACAAGAAAAAAAAAATAAAATAAATTTTTCCTGAATTCGTTCCCAATCGATAAAGAAACTTCAGCATATGCGATGGACGAAGTAAGTGAATTTATGTAGCACTTTTCAAGATTTGCTCTTTAAATTTAAATACATAGTTTCCATTTCATGAATCATCCTGACACGCTAATAAATAAAGTTGCCATTGCAAAACTCATTGAAGTTGTTTTTCGGTGCAAAGAAGAAAGGAAAGCTCGATAATAATAAAAAGCTTCACCGAATAACAAGTTTCATCAATAAAACTGTCCAATTTAGCAGTAATGTTTGTTATACCTAAGAAAAAAATAAACTTGAGCGAAACTAAAATCCACATAAGAAAATCCTAAAACTTTTTGCAATCGCAACCCAAATTGTTACAACACAGCATTTTACTAAGAAGCGTTTTTTGTCCAACTAGTGATACCAAAGTTCGATATTGAAAAAAAAAGAATAGCAATGACACGATGAAAACAAAAAACTATAAAAATCAATTGCCCTCTGAATTGAACTGAATGGCATCGGAATCGCCAAGTGTTGAGAGAGCGTAGAAGAAACACAATGCACGATACCGATTCATGGCCATCAATATTTAAAAGGAATTGAGGAATTTATGTTCTGTATGATTGCAACAGATTCACTTTGTATCATTTCAACGGATAAAGTGTATGTTTGGAAAAGGAATTGAAATGGTGAACTGAGAAAATTTATTGCCCAACTGACTTTCTTCGAGAAAGCTTCTTTATTGGCATGTATATAATCCGCAAATATCAACGCAATTCAATCAATAATTCAGCAAACACGCCCCAGTTAACATTTTGCAAGGATTTTTCCTGTCACTGACCGCCAAAATGCCTTACAAGCACATGACAACGACGACATGTCATGATACTTTTTCATGTTCCTCTGACAGAATCAAATTTCATTATGGAATTGTTTCGAATCGATTCCCAGCACAAAGTAATAAATCTTATTAACGATCAATAAAAGAAATGTCAGGTTTTAATGTCCAAGCTGAGACCACCGCAGAACACATAAAGATCATAATTTTTGGTTTTATTAGCAACGTGCGTTTTTCATGTTTCTGGCGATCAAAACTTCATCGTGTGACCATCAATCAAACCCTGAAATTGGGCAAATATAAGAGCTTTATAAAATATTTTGATGAGCTTTCGACAAGGAACTCGTGAACATTTGAACAATGATTGAATAGAATAAAATTTGAGTATAAAACAAATATAATCTCAAGAAAATTTCATTAAAACACTTACAATGAGCGCATTTATGTCGTGAATAAAACATATATTAAATTAATCCTCACGAGAGAGTAAAATAACAATTCAACAACAAAAAATAATCGAATGGAAAAATTACTAAATCCATTGTATGAATTTTCAATTTCATTTGAATTGAAGCGAATTCTTCATGTCATTCCAAATCTTGTCACTCGCGCAATTGCGAATTAGGATGTATGTAAAATTGTTATTTAAAAATATTTAAATTCATTCAATCATAATATCCTTGCATCATAGCAACGTCCCACATCGCCATGGCAATCATTCTGTGAGCTTCCATCTAAATAAGGAAAACGAAGCAACAACAACAATCTATTTAAAAAAATCTTCTCTTTGACTGATCAGAATTTGATATGCCCCACAAGATGATTAAATTACGTAAATTTGCTAAAGGAATCTTTCCCTCCTCCAAGCAAGAGCTGCTTATTCAAATGGAATCTTCTATTAAAATTTTTACGACATAAATACGTTCATTGCAATCAATTAATGCTCTTGAAATGTGCTTTAACACGATTTCGAACAGAAGCTTAAGTGCAAATATCTCTCAGATAAAATGTGATGATTATACAAATATAAATTTCAATTTTCGATTTTATAGTTTCTAATTTAAGCATTTTCCCCACCCACACCTAAAACTGTTATTATTAATTGTTGAAAATCGCATTTCAAGTATATAATTCAATTAAAACTTTGTTAATGGCTGATGCTAGAAATAAATTTTGTTAATTATTCGATCCTTGAACATCCCAAAAAAATAATAATAATAATAATAACCTAGAATAGATGCAGAAAATTCGTATAATTGGAAATTACGTTTGACGATTACTATCTATCTCTAAGAGATACAAAACTGAGCATGAATTTAGTATGAAAAATATTATTTCTATATCAAAATAAACATTTAATTTAATTAAAAATAATATATAATATAACAGATAACTTAACTGAAAATCACTTTTTCAAACTATCGATGCTTAATTTTAGAGAGCTTTTTTTATCTATGCTTGAAAAATCAAATGAAACATAAATTTTTCAATTTTTTTTCTCCCTATTCCGACAATTTTCCATTATCGGAGGGAGAGAAAAAAAATCAATTTCCCATTTTATACGGGGGGAGGACAAAATGGCAAATATTTCCAATGATGGATGACAAACATATTTCAGTAAATAACGAAATCGCCCTCAAGGTTACTTGTGTGTGTATCCGATAGACTTAATACCCCTCGATCCGCACATAGACGCCTGAAATTTACCGATTTCTCTATCACTAGACACACGTTAACGTTATAACATGTCACCATCAAATGTGAAACCTTTTCCCAACCGTTAGAGGAAAAAAATCCTACAAATCAATTTTATCCAGGGCGCGCCCGCTTACGCTTGAAAAAACTTTATCAAATTAAAGTGAAAAATCAATTTGCTTCGCATCAAAATTCTTGTTGACTGATTTATTTTTCTTCTTTTTTTATTAAATGTCAATATTTTCTACACTTTTCAATCATCTCTGACTAATGAAGCATTATTGCTTTCTGGTTGCTGTCTGTATTTTCTCTATCTCTCTCCATCTGTAAATATATTTTTTGCCATTTCGACATGCAATTATATAATAGTGTCATTCGTCATTTTATCGGTGCCCACCAATATAACCCCCCCCCCTTAATTATGGGTAAATAATGATGATGGCTGTCAACTTTTGTCAGCTTTATTTTCTGCACTTCCTTTAATTATTATCATGAAAAGGTTTCAATAGACATTTGAGTAATATTTAACTAAATAGATTAAACGCATAGTGGCTCATCATAGAGAACAAATGAATTGATGCAAAGAGTGATTACTCTGAATTACTGATGTACAATCATGATATCAACTTTAAATATTGAAACTCTTAATTGAATGTTTAACAAGCAATTCATTGCTGCCATGAGGACCACACAATATTGGTTCGCAAATTTCCGCCACTCAACACTGCTGACGTCAGTGATCACCTGATTGTTGTCAATTTTCATCATTACAAGTGTACCGGAAAGGGAATGAAAAATGTTTCATAATCATTATTATGAATGCACAGCACAAAACAATTGTCACAATAGTGAGTGGATTAATGTGAAATATTTTTGGAAATATTATACGACATTATGAATAGAAATAAATTTTCAAAAGAAATCGATTTACATTACAGAATATGAATTTTATAAAGGCTTCTTATGAGTTGGAATTTATAAAGAAACATTAAATTTTGAAAAAAAGAAAAAGAAAGAAAGAAAACTTGCTCCATTCACGTACGAATTCCCTGCTTTCTATCGTTTTTCTTTTCAGTAAAAAATAAAATCTTTCTCATCTGCTTTGCAATGTCACTTCTTTACAATTCTGAAAATCTTTTCAGCTTCACTCGCATACGAGTGAGGCTGAATACATGTGAAGGGAAACTCCGAGCAGACAAGTTATGTAATAATCATAATATATAACACACATGAACGATTTCATTCGAAATTCTCATGTTTATCAATGATCTGTATTATCGAATTTTGTATGTTCAGGACACAAAAGTAAAACGAAGGCAGCTTTCACATCGGATTTAATCAAAATGGTGGAAGATTGTTTTTTTTTTTTTGCTGTGCGCCGTCACGCCGAATAAAAAGCGCGCGACAAAATACATCCGAAGTTTTTTCCAATGCGATTTCTACTTATTATCTCAACACATTATGTATTCCCTCGTTGCAAAAGATATCTGAAAATATTATTCATAACACAGTTCCACAATTGAACAGAAATAATTGAATAAGGTTCAGTTCAAATTACCGACAAGAAGAAAAGTATTATAAATTGAAAACTAATTCAATACAATCTCATCTCATGTAACGCTTCTCTGCCGCATAAGTCGTAGAATCTGATTATTACATCTAATGGACTTTTCGGTTAATCCGTCAACAGTTGTAAACATTTCTGGGTGATCCCAACCGCATACAAAAGATCTCTGTCATATCTGAAAACAATTCATCATACTTTAATTGCATCCAACAATGAAAAATGAAAATAATGCTCTTCTTTCTATCTCTCACTCCATCTCTTTCCCTCTTATGCTTTCTATTTCTTCATGATTTCAATTCTGAGGCGTTATGAAATAGCTCAAGCGTGCGAAAGCTCTGCATGTACATATAAACATATATACAAAAATCCCATCGAGATATAGAAATCACGATAGCGTAATTTATTGTTTGTTCTTTTCCTTGCTAGATGAACAGAGCTCAATATCCGATGTAATTTTTAATCTGCCCCCCAAAATCTAGGGAGCAAATTTCGATGATTGTTCTTTGGCCCCAATTTCAATTTTTTTTTGCTCCTTCCATTATGTTTAACAAGCATAGAATTTTGCGTGATAAACTTCCACCCAAACAACTCAACGAGATATAAATTAAATTTTATTGACGTCTGTTGAGCACAACAACACAAAAAAGCGTCGTCAGACATGAGTCTAGGAACTCAAGACCGCGACTTCAGAAATATCAAATGTTTCTCATCAAAATTTATCGATGAACAATGGCGTTAATTTTAGTTAATTATCAAATTCATCTTGGGCGCGCACTTTCATCAAGAGTGGAAATCATCGCAGAATGAATTGCGAAACCAACGAAATGTTCATAATGAGAATGAAAAGAAGCAGAATGTAAATTAATTGCTATCGCATTATCCCTTTTTGCCCTGATATTTTTTTTTTCATTTATCGAAAGAAAGCGCCCCACCATTGAAGGAGCTTCATTCAAATAGATTTCATTCGGGTTTTCATTCCTTTTAAATGAACTCGCTTCATTGTATATTGTCCGCCATCTGCCCATCTCCATGCGCCTGGTTGAGCAGAGTTATGAGCTTCCAGTGTTTTCATCTACTTAGTTGTTTGGGTTTTACATTTTGCAATCATTCTATGGTTAGCGTTATCAAGTCCAAATCATAAACTCGACATTTGCTGGTTTTCTAAGCATCCACCAAGCACACAAACAGACATACAAAAACTCAAACATATAAAGACTCAAAATAAAATATGAAAAGCAATTTATTTTGAATGGGCGCTGACGGGAAAGGAAAAAATAAAAAAATTGCGAAGGAAAAAATATTAAATTATGTGAAAGAACAAGAACAGTCAGCATTCAATTCCACGCAATGTTGCTGTAAAACATGCACTGGATTCTCTTTAAGGACTCCTGAGATTTAAAACATACTTTATAGTATAATGTCGTTAAGCCATGCCGCACTCTGCATCACCCCTTGCAATTTCTTTATTCCTTCAAGCGGAGAAAAAAAAATATAAAAAACGCGCCCTATCATAAAAATTCAAATGAAATTACGCGCACTCATTTTCCCTTGCAAAAGGTTCAGTTTCTTGTCATAAGCTCAGTCAAACAGTATTTACGCAAGCGAGTAAAGTAAGAGATAGGGATGGGCGGCATAATTAAAGGCAGAAAAGCGCAAGCAACAAAAAGAAAAGATATGTAATCAGAGCGGAAAAGTGCGTAAAGCAAAAAAAAAAATTAAACATTTTGCTTCAATTTATGAAAGCTTGTATTCGAGATGGAGATAAAGGTAGCGAAATGATTATAGAAAGAAAGTACACAGGAACACGAAGATCATTATCTTTGTGATTTCGACGATTCCACATTCATGAACAGCGATGGCATAATAAACTTTACCCACATCATCTCTCACTTTTACCACATCCCACCCAAGCAAAATGTGAGACTCATTTCTTTTACAAACACCCCTCGAAAATCTGGTGGAGGATGCCGTAACATAATTTCTAAATAATGATCTACAAACACTTTGTAATTTTCACTGGAGCGAATGTAAATTATTTTTTCTTCCTTTGGTGCCCTAATGGCAAATTGAATTTTCGAAAGAAGAAAGTGTTTCCCAATATTGCATGGTCTCATTAAATATCTAATGTCACATGGCGACACATATTTAATGGTAAATGATGCTGTGGTGGATTTATCTTTCTCAGATATCAAGGCATTTTGGTCCATACTCTACGCCCAGCCCTCCTTATGCCATATTTTTTAAACACACACAATTTGGTTAGTATTTTATGCGACGCGACGTCTTAAGAAGGATAGAGAAAACTTTTGTCAACATCTAAAAACATCATAAATGAAAATTATTACACAGCAAATGTGTTATTCACTGTCCGAAATGAAATTAACGTATTCGATAAAATACATGCATTACATGAAAAGCTTTTATTAAATAAAATTGCAAATAAACGTTTATGACAAAATCATTAAATAGCTTCCTTCGTCTTCGTGTACAATGAAAGTATGATGTTAATTGGTTAATTAGCCTGCTAATGGTCTCCACCATTCCGTTATATTATTAATGGACCAAAAAGATATTACGAAAAGAACAAAAATAAAATAAAATTCAATAAATTTCTCTTACGAGAGCTTACTCGGAAAAATTCGTTACGTTCACTGATATTCATATTTTCTGTTTCGTTGCGTTTCAGTTGATAACATTAAAAACTTTTCTTTTAAAGCGTTCTGTTTCATTTCATAACATTATTTTGAGTTTGCTCTTCCTAACCCTGCAGATGATATATTTGACACAATATTTCTTTTTTTTTTCTTTAAGTAAGAACACTAAAAGTTTACTTTATAAATAGTATACAAGAACTACTCTTTTCCTCCGCATTTCTAGATTCACACTTAACTGATTCTTAATTCTCCTTAGAATGTCACTTTATGGATAATTTTTCAAGTAACAAGAAAAAAAAAAATATCGGCGCTACTTAAATAATAATTTCCATCTTCTTCATTCGAGTGATGATTTTATTTTATGATTTTCCGTCACACAAACTCTCCCGACATCATAAAACCAATAAAAAAATGAGGATACGAGAAAAATGAACAATGAATAAAATTGACAGTAAAAGTGACAATAAAAAAAATTGTCGCAGGAAACTCTCGCTTGACTATAAAAGCGAAGAAAGGCTCTTGACGAAAATTTTCTTTCTTATTTTTTTTTTCTTTTTCTTTTGATAAGCAAAACAAAATTTTTTCCGCTTTTCTAAACATTCTTCACCTTTCATCTGTTCCCCACTCTATCGCCTCAGATGGCCCAGCCGTCGTTTACGTCAATATTTTCGTGCGAAGTATATCAAAAATTGACGATGTTGTCATGGTAAGTGGTAATAATCATCGTCGACTGACCTTTTATTGTGCCAGGACGCATAAAAGTTAAATTTAATTACCAAACACAACACAAAAGTCACTAATTGACTCAGCAACATTGTCTTGTTACTTCTTTGTGTAATAAAAAAAAGCCAATTTATTGTATGACATTTTTATCGTATACCTTTTTTACTCGTTAAAAATTGTAGATCACAAGTCGCATAAATTGTATTAAAAAATATTATTTTAGCATAAAATTTCGGTTCCTTGACATTTTTCAAAAAAAAAAATTCTCTTGAAAATTCATTGACGAACGCAGTGGAACTACTGCTTAAAAATAGTACAATATGAGTGCAATTAAAGTATTTAATACTTATTGAATAATTGTATGATAACAATTACTTTCATTGCGTGCGTCAGTGTATAGATTTAGATACTGTAAAACTAAATCATTACAATTTTCCAACAGAAATTGTCCAGTCATAGCTATTTATCCGCCTTTTCTATGTAGTTTGTCCTTTTTTTTCTGTATAAATCATTTCAATTAGATGATGTTTACTTAATTTGTTTTTTTCCTTCAATGGCAAAATATATATCTTTTGATCTTTAAGCTCAATTTTGTCATAAGCAAATATAGTCATCAATTTTGAGAATTTTATATAGATTGAATGATTCGAAAGGAAGCGAAACATCCCGAAATCTTTAATGTTGCAATAAAAAGAGAGAGAACAAAGTCAATTCGATCAAAATGGGACCGAATTTTTCTTTTCCATTCTTTGTTTTTCTCCTTTCCCCTATCACTTATATCCCCATTCATGGTCCGTTTAGTGAAAAAGCAATTTTCGACACTCCATGAGCATATAAAGTTTGATTGAATGTTTGTTGTATTTAACCTCTAGGATTGATATACAATTTGAAAAGTTTTACACGTTTCGTTTTCTGTTATTTTTTTTTTACTTATATTTTTGGTTTCGGAAATCATTTTTAGTAAGAGAAATAGCAAAGCAAAACATCGAACATTTTTCGAGCGACCTTCCGCTGTACACTCGTCAAATCCACCTGCATATACATATATACTATTCTTTTCGTATGTGATATATAAAGGAACATAAGGTTTCGGTAATTGAATCACTGGTATCGAAATGAGTTTATATTTTGTACCATATCGAATTCCGAAAATTTTTCACTCTCGAAATATCTTCACCGATGGGGACAATTTCGTTAAAAAGCTGCCCTATGTAACTGAAATAAGCAATAAGCTTGTTTTACCGAAAAAAAAGGTCTCACAATAATCCGCCTACGCAATATGGCGTATAGTCCAAAAAGTTCAATTATTTCAATTCATTTTGCCTACATGTTGCTAACGCAATATTGTCTCGACAACACATTAATTCGATACACAATTATTGCGTGCAAAAATTAATAATGTGCCCCCCACACACAGACACACATCAAATCAGTAGCTGAAATTTATAGTGAAATATCATGAGCATGTTATGATTGCATGCAATACTTACTTAATGGTGGTTGGTTTCCTTAATGGGTGCACTTTTATAAGTGAAGCATTAAAATAAATTTATTACTTTCGTGGTTAATAAAAGGCGAACAAAGGAAGAACGGGGGAACCGACATGAATAAGACAGTTCATTTTTTATTCAATTTAGCATCAATTTATAATTTTGTTCTCCTTTAATAGACCGACATTGAGCCTAACTGAGCCCATTCCAAACTTAAATGCCCTTTTCTGTATTTTATTATGCGAAAGGGATATCAAATTTTAGACACTTTTTGTAGTTGCTATTTTTTTCTTTACTCGGTGTCGGTACACACCGCTCATCCGATTTCCCCTCACGCGCGCACACAGCAGAAAAACATCAATTACATCCCCCTTGCGTTTAGTATCAAGAGATGAAAATTTCAACATCGACCTTTTTATGACAACACCCATCACAACGAAGAACGTTGGGGATTCTTTTTGTTTCGCTTTTTTTTTTTGGTTATTGCTGTTATTTGTGTAACAGCCGAATGTGATGTAGAGAAAAGCCCCGATTTAAGCCATATTTGAGACATTGAAGCTCTCAAAAAATTAAGAAAACAAGTAAAAAAAACCGAACAGAATTTTCAGACTTATTTTCATTTCCGTCTGTCTCTCTCACTCTATTTTTCCCAATATCATTCACATATTATACATTTTAGTTTATAGCTTTAGAAAGAAATATTTTTGGTTTAACATTTTTATTTTTCAGTTGAATTCAACCATAAAATACATGACACATCAATACATATATCTTTATAACTCCGCTCTTTGTAACTAGACATATATCCAGATTGATTGATTTCAATCTTTTAAACTTTTTTTTTATACGGTTCGCAAAGTTCGAAATGTAATCAATATTTGCTTCGGGAGACTGATTTTTAGTGCTTGCCGCAAAACAAAAACAACATTTTTATCTCCCTTCTTTAGACTCTAGCTGTACTTTAGCTGTATGATGAACATTTATATTTTTAAAAGGATATTTTTATTAGCAAATCAATTTCGTTTGTGATGTTTAATTTACCACAAAATTAAACAAATTTTCGAAAAAAAAAAAAGAAATGGAAATCTCAACAATTTTATTTTATTTTTTTTTATTTCTCTGAACAAATCCTATAACAAACAACATTAATCTGACAAATCTGTGTATACCCATCATTTTGTAGATGCTTGCAAGGTTCATATCAACATGTTTCTTAGGTCAATATCTAAAATAGACGATTATAAAATGGTGAGTTTCTACAGCCAACAACAACAAAGCAAAAAAAACAAACGCCAATTTAACAATTTCAAAATAATCTCTGCCCATCACAACGATAAACGCTGTTAATTGAATAAACTGACAACTATCAATTATTCTGTATTTCATGCTTAATTTTGCCCTCGACTAATATTGACCCGTATAATAACAAATAAGCCTATTTTACTCCCCAACAAGCTCCCTTAAAATATAACTCAATTAACTGCATACGTTTGTTGTTCTGACCATTACAAATTAATTTCAAATTTGAATAATAAATTACATGTAAACCCATGAAAATTATAAATGTCTAAATTCTATAATAACATCGCAAAGAAAAATATTGAATTTTGATATTTGGTTTTATTTTTATGTTGATGTCAAGTATGTGTGATGTTTGTATTTGACCGACTATAACCAAATGATATGAGAATAAATAAATTCTCACACATGGCACATCTATGCAGCACATTAACACGACTTTAACACACTTTATCTGAATAATTTTTGATTTGATTTTAGTTTTGTTTTCTGTTGACTTTTCATTGTCCTTTAAAGCTATTATATACTTCTATCTATGTCTCGTGCATACAACACATGTGCGGCAAACATATTTTCCTGTACTGCATAAAACGGGCGTTCATAAATAGTTGTCAACGGTCCTTCTCCCTTCTGGCTATAATTTCTTACAGTGTAACATGTGGGCTATTAAAGCCTTATGGCGATGGTTGAATATCACTTTATGAATTATAATCATTGCAAAATGATTGCCACACATAAAGCAGACAAATTACATTTTATGGTTGGAGGGGAAATATAAAATATAAACTTTGACATGCTGGAAGAAAACATTGTATAACATTCTCGAAATGATGCGAAACTTTGAAAAAGTTCTAAGGTTGTGTTCGAAAATCCTTCTCTCGAGACATTCCATCAGCCAAACCATCATCGGTTGGATGCGGGAAAAGTTGTTTGCCCGTGTTGCTGCTACGTGTGTTTCACTGTCACTTTTATTTCTTCACCAACTTCACTGCCAGTGTTGGTTTTTACAAGCTGGAAAAAAGAATATTAATGCGTTTTACACCTCATAATACGAGCAGACACTCTAATAACACGATTTTTTCAATTATTTATTCATATGTTTGACTGAACGGTGTTGTAAATTGTTGTGAGTGTGTGTGTGTGTGTACCAGTTTTGCTTCGATGTAAATATAATTCACTTTTACAAAGAATTTTCCCTTTCGCAAAGCGAGACAATTTTGAAATGATATCAAGAAAGTTTTACTGCTTTCTCTCGCCCGAATGTCTTTTTCTTACCGAGTGTCGTCATAAGACGGCAATGGAAAGAAATTAAATTTATTTGTGAACTCCATATGGCACTTTTGTGAGTTTCACTCGTGTGCAACAATACAACAACGAGTACCGAGAGTGGCGAAGGGAATGGGAATAAAGTGTACACAGCACATAAAAAAATAAGTGTTAAGATCACAATAACAATTCTCTAAATTGATTTTCATACATTTACTCGTTGTTGCTTTCATGAAAGCTTTTTTTTATATCTTTATTACGTCTTAAAAGTTCTTTCCCAATATATAACGACAATTCCATCGTGCTATCTATCTATCGTGCTCGCTCGGGCGATGAAATGTGAGGGAAAACTTTGAGTTTTATTTACACACCATTTTGGGAATTTCAATATATGAAGTCGCAAAAGTACATTTTTTTTCTATTTTGTCCTTCGGTGTGTCTGTCACTTTATGCATCCCTCATCACATTGGTTTTTGTTCACAATTCATCTCAATAATTTATCGCACATATTCATCACCATTTCTTTGCACCTTTATCATTCACATGTCTTACTCGAAATTTTTTTTTAGCAGTTCCTTAGAATGACGAATTAATTCAAAGACTAGGTACATACATGTGGCGCTTTCATGAAAAATTTCTTCAAAATTTCTCTTCAAAAGAACAAAAATTTCAAATTGCATTTTCAACTCACTAAGTGCTTTCTTATCCAGATTTCTGATCTTTTGTTAAAGAAATTGCTTTGATCTTTCAACCATACTTTGACGTGACATTTGATAGCGCTGCCACTTTTCTTACAAATGGCATTTACTTAATCATAATGCTCCAAGCCTTCCTTCACCACACCAATTCCATATAATTATTTCCATGCGTGCGGCGTAACGTGTTTATTTGATTAATTAACATTAATGAACGGTTTAGTGAAATCACACAACAAGAAACTAACGAGCTCACTCAACAATTCCATCAATTAAACCCGAACCAATCTCATGACTATCGCAATTATTAGAGCTCGTTTTCGGTTCACCGAAATTGAAGTTATTGAGTTTCACAATATTTCTCTATTTTTTATTTATTGGTATTTTATTTAATTCAATTCCTCATTCTCTCAATTAATATAGCATTCCATTATAGTTATAAATCATTGTTACTAATATTACAAACTATGATTTATTGCTTTAGTTCATGAGCCCCTCCCCATGATCCCGCACTACCCCATCATGGTAGAAACTTTTGTGGCTTTTGGCAAGGAAACCCCGCACATGGGTTAAATCTTATTTAATAATACAAAACTTCTCAAAACAATAAATCTTAAAGTTTTTAATCAAATTGCCATGTGCGGAGAAATCAAATTTCCTGGCAGGTGAATTAATTGAATTTGGAAATCAAGCAAAAGCAAGCAACACACAATAAAGCTCCACAAATGTCTGTCAATAGAAATTTTCTCAACCGAATTAAAGGCCCCGAATGTGAGATTTGCATTTTGGCAACAAATGTCATGTTCATAAACAGCCACTTCACAGGATTCTTATTAATTTTATTTCGGTTCATTTTGAAGTTTCAAACAAATATATTTTTCAAAACACATGTTGTTTTGCCATGGAGAAAGTACTTTTTTGTCGACTCAAAGTAGAAAGCTTATGAAAGCAGACATCGTACACGGAATGAAAACAACATGTAGCAACGGGAAGCTTATACTTGTGTAACTCAATATAAATTCGACTGCCAAAAAAAGGAAAAGAAAAGCAGAAAAGTTGAGTAGATGCTCGACAACCCGAAAGGTCTCGGGTCGCACGTGCATAAAATATCTTGCAGCACATTTGATTGCAAGCAACATAAAAAGAAAAGCTCAACTGTGAAATTACGCGGGAAAAATTACATTCTGTGTATGAAAAATGATAAATTGTCTTGATTATGCGCTGTCTGGCGAGACAATTTGTGGCGTAAAGAATTGACGAATGATTAATAGTGCAATTTCACAATGTTATAGTCGTGGGAAGCATTTAAAATTAAACTGTTGAATAGTTCGTACGGGGACCGAATAAATATACGAGTTCCATTGAAATGAGTCGAAAATGTCTCGTCAAATTTGTCTACTTCTCTTACTAACTCTGTCGCCGACACTGCTATATTCACTCTATACTTACTGCTTTTGTGCTTTCACTCACAAGCCTTTTGTACACCTTTCAATGTATATATCTTCATTCTTTTGTAACATTCTCTGTGTATACTTTGTTTTGTCATTGTGTCTATTATCAAGATGAAATTGAAGAAATGCGTCGCTCGATAGCTGAATCTATGATTCCATAAAAGCAAAAGAAAAAAAAAGTTGTGATGTCTCCAACTCATTGTTACTATATGACTATATGTTAGAAAGGAAAGTCTCTCGAGTCGAGCTTTTATAGACTATCGAAACCAAAAAGAAAACTAATAATAACACAACATGTATTCGACACACGGACATGAGCCACGCGCTATCACAATAAATACACATACGCACAAAACATCTCACACATATTTACTCATGCGGATCCAACATATAGCTCTAAATCCTTAAGCCAAACATGGATGAATTGTATGTATATAGAAACGTTACGATATTAAATACAATTTAAAAACATCTCTTGTTATGTTATCTTACTGACTTTTGCGCATTAAAGATTTATATAATGTAAAAGTTTTATACAATATTAGCAAAGAAATTACACTTTTTATTTATCTTATAAATTTTCTGTATCGTTTCTACTCGTTGTGTTATTGTTTCGTTTCCAGACTACGAGCGATGGAATCCATTTCTCAGCCCAGTAATTCATTGGAATCCAATGATCGTTTGAAGCAAAGTGTTTTTGAAAAATGCATGAAATCTTTTCAATTCGTGAGCAATCACAAACCGAATTGAATTTTTCATCAGATTAGGAAGTTTTCAAATAAGTAAATTCTCTTTTACTCTCTAACATGACTATGTGTGACCTTCATACTCCACCAGCATTTTAAGAATGTTAAGCATAAGTTATTTAAAAAAAATACCATTTCATTCAACCACTCAACTGAAAATTTTGCTAAAAGTTAATTTATAATCGCAAACTGATAAGAGAAAACTTTCTCAAGAGAATTTCTTAGGATATTTTACAAGAAGTAAAAGAAAGGATTTCACGCATATAACAATATTATCCTTTATTTATTTTTCCAATTTGATGAAACGTCGTAAATATTCTCAAAGATATGGGCAAAATGAGACCCAGTAAGAATTTCATGGGATAATCAGCAAGAAATGTTGGTTCTGGGGTTGAATCCATTACTAATTCAACAATCAATTCAATCAATAAAGATAGGGCCAAAGACCAAGAGAGATATTAAGAGTCGAAAGGATATGTGTTTAATATTTGATGGGTTTCGATGCTCCAAAACATAGTTTCCCTTTTTTCTTTTTTTTTTGAAAATTCGCCCACATCACATTTTGTGGTTAACCCAGCAAAAAAATCAGCTGGATATAAAATGTGTAAAGACCAACGATAATAGAGAAGGTTTCTTTGTTTGGCTTTTCATTGTATTCGAAAACATGAGAAAACAACAGCCAGCAGAATAAAAGTTTCCTTGTTTTTTTTTTTGTCTATGCAATTTGGTTCCCACTTTTACATCGAATATCGAAAAACGAATAAATAAAGCGAGAAGCACAAAACGGAAGTGGGAAAAGTGATTTTAAATTTAAATATTTATTCTCATTTCTAAGAGCGCTCGTCGTCTGCACATCTGCCAAATGTAGATGGCTGCTGTTGTTAGTGCTGTTTATGCCATCGATATGAGATGCGAAATGTAAATTTTATCAAAAGGATTTCTCTCTGTTTTCGGAGGGAAGCTAAAGGATAAAGGAAACTCATCCCCCATATCTTAATGCACAAATTCAAGGGAGCTTTCCAGCAAAAAAAAAAAGTTGCTTGATAAAAAAAAGAGAAACCTTCAGCTCAAATGAAAAAAGAAAAAAAAAAATGTTTCAACTATAAAGAAAAATTTCTTCATTTTGTTTATCTGTACAAAGAAGCTTGTGATATTTTTCTTTATTGCTGGTGATTGCACGAAATTGATTCGATTAGATATGAACTTGAGATGTAGAATTTTTTTTTTGCTTTGCTTATTCGAGCATTTGTCTTTATACTGCTCCCGCGATCCGATATCAGAATTAAATTATGCTCCTATTTCGATATCGATTGCGGAAGTAAAGTGAGCTTTGGTTGGTTATTTAGATGCTTTTGTATAATAGAAAAATCAAAAGAAGATGGAAAAGCTTTCTCAAAATCTTATCGAAATTGAGCGCAACTATATATTTATCCAACATTGTCTCAAATTTCTATTGATAATTCTGTGCGCTTCAATTCAATTTGCTGAAGCGCAAAGCTTTTTTCCACATCGTCGACATTTTCCACAGAACTTGAAAAGCTTCATCATCTTTTGTGCTTTGTGTGTGCTTTTTCAATTTGATATATATTTTTTTTTCTTTCTTTCTGTCTTTCTTCAATATTGCTTTCGTTTTGTATTCAAAGTATTTCAATGTGCATGTTTTTTTTGTGTTCTATGCTGAAAGAACAAATAACAATAATTGTGAAACGTTCATAAATGATGTCGCCAGGGGAGTAATTTAGCGAAATTGCATCTGTATTGACGTCATTTAAGAATCGTACTATAAACAAACACAATCAATGTTGTTTTTCCTCGTTATTTTTTTCCGTTCCCGTTTAAATATAAAAAAAAATAGATAGAATTAATATAGACAATAACAGTTCTTATGAATTGATCAGCAAACAAATTTCTCATTTTACTTATACCCTCGCCTCGCAAATGCCGCCACCAAAATGTAATTTAATTAATCGATGTATTTTTTATCTTCACTCAACTTTATTCTCTCGTCGTTGTGTTGCTGCTGCTGCCGCCGACACCACCAATAAAAATCGTTTTTTGTGAAATCGATTTCCATTCGATTCTCTCGACAAAATTCTTTCGAACATGTAGGAGTATAGCGTTCAACTAACATTTCGAGAACAATGGCTCGATGAACGACTAAAATTTGATGATATTGGAGGTGAGTAGAAATGTTTTCGACATTAAAATAATAAGAAAAAAAATATATTCCAATTATTTTTCGAATTCTTTTCCTTTTTTAAAAGAGCTTTTAGATGTTCATATCATGACGAAGCAATTCAGTTAAATTTTGAAAAATGTTTATTTTTTTTCCATAGATTATAATGGAAAATATTCATATGCACGTAATGAAACTACGCGGAACGAATATATTTCATGGCAGTGATTGCAGTAAAAAATATTTTACTTAAAAAAAAAATGTTGGCGCTATTTTCATGTCTTTTTTTGTTCTCGTTACTTCAAGTTGGCTGCCATAAAACAACTCACTCCATTTCGATGCATGTAATGTTGTTCCATTCTCTTCTTTGGGTCGACATTCCAAAATAATGTCTCGTATTTCCAGAAAATGTGCAATTCGAGAATTTATATTTGTTTCAAGACTTATGTCTGGTATACGAATTGTTATGTATGGAGCTTAAAGTTACTCAGAACTTATTTTCAGAACATGCATAATTTTTTTTTCTCCATCTCGCGTTCTACCTACCCCACTATTAAACATACAACTTTTTAAGCTCAAGAAACTGTGCAATAAGAGCTCATCGTGTACCAACAAAATTCGAGTAATATTTCACTTCGTAGAAAAATATTTCTTGAAAATTTAAAAGCTTCATGAATTTTTCTTCTTTTTTTTCAATTCGCAATATTTTTGGGGCTTATCTGCATATGTTGTCTTTCAAGGAACTAAATATTTTAACATTTAATTGAGAGTGTGATAGAATTTTGAATCGAATCACAGAAAGAAAAATATTTCAGATTCTCCTTCATTCAATTGCTTTCAGTGCATCAAAAGCCGTATTTGCGAAATGACCCTCAAAACCTGAAAACTCAAAAACCTGTAAAAATATAAGAAAACTTCCACAGAACAAAGTTTACGATTGCAATAAATTTATTCCAGCGAGAGAAATTCAACATCCGAATAAAAATACAACATAATTCAACTCATTTTCATGATAACTTGTATGAAAGCGATAAAGCACTTCTCGAACAAAAATTGTGTTATTTTAGAGTTGAATTGCTGTTTCCATTTCGTGGGTTTCGAGGATTCTCTTCAGCTGCGGTTTTCCGCAAAATAAATATGAAAAAAAAAAATATGCTCGCAAAAAAAATATACATTAAAAAAAGTTTAGTCTGAATTTCAACTGAATTGCGGTCAAAAAATTGCATAACCGACCATAAATAACTCACATGAGAGGATAAGATTAAATGCATTATTATGTTATCTCGTTTCATAAATTAAACAATTCTTGTTACACTCGTCACACGGTACTCATCATAATCATCAGGACGACTAAAATATCTCACGTTGACGGAAGCCAACCGAGTGTGGATGCCGGATTTGTTTTTCTCAAACGAGAAAGAGGGTCACTTCCACAATATCATCATGCCAAATGTATATATTCGAATTTTCCCATATGGCTCTGTACTGTACAGCATCCGAATATCACTGACACTCGCGTGCCCAATGAATCTTAAGTTGTATCCGCTAGATAGACAAATTTGTTCGCTACGAATGGCAAGTTGTAAGTACTGTTATCATTATTATAATGTTGGACATATATTTTGTAGATGATTAACTTCTCAACATATGTCGCCATCACATAATAACCTCATTTTTCAACAACGCCCTCTGCCTTGCTTCCATTTCGAACAATTTCATACAATTTTCCCCTTTTCATTTTGTAGACGGTTGGACAACAGCAGATTTAGTTTTCCTTTGGAAGGAAGGCGATCCCGTTCAAGTGGTTAAAAATCTTCACCTGCCACGTTTCACGTTGGAAAAGTTCTTAACAGATTATTGCAACAGTAAAACAAACACAGGTAAAATGCCGCATAGGCGCGTTGAAAAATATAAAGAACCATTTAAGCTTACGAGGGCAGTCTATGTCGTGATAATACACTGCGGTCCCTCATCAGCTTCTCAGGTTACGATTAGAAAACCCTTGTCAAGAGAAGAAAAAAAATATATATCGCCCAACCAAAAAGTCCATAAATAGATTTTCTTTCGTGGCATAAAATGTTGTTTGGAACTGACTGTGATTTGATACTTCTTATCAAATCGAAGCGCAGTCATTTATGATTGATGCTATGTGGCACTTGTCTGCGGCTGTATCATCAATGACAGCATTATAGATTGAATGTCTGCTTAACGAAAGATATGGCCCTGAAAATGCTCATTCAACAACACATTCATGGAAAGATGACATTAACAACATGTGTAGATAAAGAAAGGAAGACTTTTTTTATATTTATATCTCTTTTTATTCTCATCCTTTGTTTCTCAGGTGAATACAGTTGCCTGAAAGTGGATTTGTTGTTCAAGCGAGAATTCTCGTATTACTTGATTCAAATCTATACGCCGTGCTGTATGTTGGTTATTGTATCGTGGGTGTCATTTTGGCTGGATCAGGGCGCTGTTCCAGCTCGTGTATCATTGGGCGTAACAACTCTGCTCACAATGGCAACGCAAACATCAGGTATCAATGCATCATTGCCGCCAGTATCGTACACAAAAGCCATTGATGTGTGGACGGGAGTGTGTCTGACGTTTGTCTTTGGAGCACTACTAGAATTTGCGCTCGTCAATTATGCGTCGCGCTCAGGTTAGTGCATGCACAATTCCCATACAACGTTCTTTGTGTTGTGGTACAATCTCACTAATATCATGCAAAGTCTATAGAAGTCCCTTTTATTATGAGTTAATGCACTGTGGGCTAGAAATGCTTCGTGTATGTCTACCATAGATGTACACGAGGACAGGAGAGATGAAAACTCATCAGATTTATTTGTTTTTCATAATCATCAGTCTTTGCAACATAAAATGTCATTTGCATAGATTTTTATCATGACAAACATTTCGCCCCGTCGATTGTTTCTGTTTTATGCAGGCAGCAGACATTAACTTTTCCCAGTTTTTTTTTATGATTATGAAAAAAAAAATCAACAAAATGACGACAAGATAATAAATTTTAATTAAAAAATTTCTTATCTGGACATTTACTGGCAAGGCACATCACAACTCAATTGAATTAGTTGACTGTCCTGGGTCATTTTATTACGCATTCTCATTAAACCTCAAGCTTCTACGATTTCCCCGCTTTTTGTCCATCCAACTTTATAATTTTCATAAGTACCTTCGTCCTCATTACAAACTCTCTCCTTCATTCCCATTCCTTACAAGTTACAATGGTATCGTCCACATCTCCCTTACTTTATCTCCCCTAACGAAATAGCATTTAATTAATTAAATAAATGAAAATAATGTTTGGATAATTTTTTTCTCTTGATTTCTTTCCTGTGTGTTTTTTTTTCTTTCTTGTTTTTTTCTCCGTTTCTTTTGTCATTTTTGATATTTTTCTTTTATTCTTTTTTTTTGCCAATAACATGAAAAATTTTACCGTGCCTGGGATTTATCTTTTGTGATTTTAATTAATTTGCATAAACAAAAAATTGATGTAATTACAAAAACATAATCACAAAAATTGCCCACACCAACCAAAAAATGCTCGCAAACTGTATGTATGTTGAACATATTTTTATATGGTCGACTGTTGTTTTGTTTACGATCGGACATTTTGTGAATAAAAATTTTTCGCCTACAAAAATAAATAAAAAAACAACACGAAACTAAATAAAAAAAAATATTTGCTGGAAATTTTATTTTGATTCTCTTTGGTTTTTATTTATCGAAATACTTTTTTTGCGAACATATAAATTCTTTTGGCGTTTTTTTTTTTTTTGGTTTTTTATTTTTTTTTTCTGTCGTGAATATGTTTTATATTCGCCATAATCAGCGGATAGGGCTGCAGACATTCATCGCGAAAACATGAAGAAAAAGCGACGTGAGCTTGAGCAGGCAAGCATGGATGCAACATCTGATCTATTAGACACTGATAGTAATGCAACATTTGCAATGGTAAGTAATTGATTTTATTTAGAATAATCCTCATACGGACCTTTCTTTTATTGATTCCTAGAAACCTCTCGTGAGGCATCCTGGTGATCCCTTGGCACTCGAAAAGCTGAGGCAATGTGAAGTACACATGGCACCACCGAAACGACAAAATTGCTGTAAATCATGGCTGTCTAGATTTCCAACAAGGTAAGCAAATTGACCAAATAACATTAAGGCAAGTTGCTGCAAATTTGCAAATTGCAAACTGCGATCTCAATTATATTCTTAAATTTCAAAATGGTCAAGATTGCATCGTTGAATGCATTCCTAAAAACTTCAATATATTTTGACCCGATTTAAATGTCAAATGATGGATATGCTCATGAAATCTTGTTATTTATGCATAAACGTCGCTTTCCTCTCTCCACAAACAACTCCCGTTTGACCCACAAACAGCTCAACACAAAAACCAATTAAATTTTCTCTCTTAAAAGTTCATTCAAATACACAGAATAATAAAAGAGCGAACAGAAGCTTAAATGGAAATTCAATTATAGATTTTTTTTTGTCCCTGCATATGCAATTGTGAAACTTTTGAGGCTTCACACTGGTAATTTTCACAATAGCGATGAATTCTTAGATTCCTGCATAACAACAATTAACGATGCATAAATAATTCAATTCTCTTTTTAATGGCTACAATTTTCTGGAGTTTTAAAAAGTATAAAAGCTTTCAATGTTCTTGAAGATAATTCATTGCGACATTTACATCAAATGAATGTGCAAAAGGAATTTTTTATTCGTTTTGCTGGCAATTAAGAAACATCAAAGGAATCTCAACTCGCTCGTTTGCTGATCCTCTCGTGTATTTCTCAATTAGCAGACCATTACTAACAATTTTTCCATCTCTATGACTTTCTTTCACTTCTATGCACAGACAATGCTCGAGATCAAAGCGAATCGACGTAATATCACGAATAACATTTCCACTAGTATTTGCGCTATTCAATTTAGTTTATTGGAGCACATATCTCTTCAGGGAAGAGGAAGATCAATAAATCTAAATCACAAAATCTAGCGCATGCAGACAATTTAGATGTTTTATCAAAATAAAAGTTCACCCACGCCCAGCTCCGTGCGCCGCAAGATGAAATAATCGTCACGAACATTTTGATGACAACGACATCGGGCATCGTGGACTCACCTAGGAAAACTAAATACTAATTGATATTAACTGAATTCGAAACATGTTTTATAATGAAAAATAAATAATAAATTAATTCACGTCACAAAAGTTGTGTAATAGCTATTTTTGATGATTGTTAATTAAAGTATGATGTGACGTTAGTTATGAACAATGCCTAAATACGAAAAATTGTAAGAAAAAAATCTGTTGAAAATTGTAATTTACTCATAAAATTCACGACACAAATGCTCCTAATTTCCAACGACACTAAGTCGGCATGTTCTCGCCTGTTCCGTTCGTTAGCTAAATAAATTCTGACAGCTCATGGCGCGTATGAGAAAATTTTAACGAACAAGCAAAACTTTTCTAATCAAGTTTTGTCGTGTCTGCCTGCTACCCACACCCCCCGCTTGCTATATATCTTTGCGTAATCCCACAATCGTAGCCCAATTTCAATAACTTTTCCATCAATTTTATCTCACTTTCACTCAACCTACCAGCCTACCCTATCGACTGGAGATTTATCAAAATATTATCATTTTTACATTAAAAAAAAAAAAAATTTAAAACCAAAATATCTAAAAAAAAACAGCTTCTTCCGAAATTCGTTTTTATTTTGAAAGGTTTCCTCGGATGGCAGCCATAGAAAAAAAAAGTTACCAGTGGTCTCTGTGGAATTTTCTTAATTTTATTTTTCAATAAATATTCAACCTTTTGGGTCTTACATAAGCCAAACCACACATAAAATATGCTTAATGATAAAATTATGAAAGTGACGATATTTAGATATCTAAAATTCTGTTTAACAACTTTTCCTCGACACATGTCACTATGGTCCTTTGTTAATTATTTATATACTAGCAGCTATCATCCCGATACACCATTGGTTCATCCCGACCATATGAATATGAATTTTTAAGGCTATAAAAAAGATAGGAAAATATTTTATTTACAAAATAATAACAATAATGTTTTCTATTAAATTATGAAAACTATCAAAACCGACATGTGCACGTAAAAGCTAAAATTTGTGTGGTTTGGATATTTATCAAAGCTCAAATTATAAGCGTTGCATGAATTTTGTTCTGTAAAATCTGCAAAGTTCATTCGATAAACATAACTCAAAAGTTCACATGCTAAAATTTCAATGATGTTCTGATAAAATTAAGTTTTAAAACAATTTTCAAATTTGTTACTTATCGTTTGTAAATAAAAACTCCATGTCATGAAAAATAAATTACAACAGTCCAATGCCCACTCACTCACAATGAATCAGGATAGGATCAGGTTGTGAAGCATGAGTTTTTAATTTTCCGCCTCCCGGAGAAACCATAAAAATGTATGCTCCATTCGTCCCTCAAATTCACAATCCTCTTCCCCTCCAATTGCCCTAATGTTGACCGAGCCTAGTGGAACAAGCAACATTTTTCAACATAATATTATGTTTGTAATTGTTATAATCTAAATAAATGATGAAGAAAATTTCATATGAAAAATGAGGCCTCGAAATATTGGAAAATCCGACATGAAAAAAACGCCCATCACGCTCAACATACAACATTAATCTATGCCATAAAACAATAAACAGCAAAAACCGTTTAGAGACTAAGTCCCCATTGATGGAACCAAAATATGTATAATTTTCCCATCGATACAGTGTAAATATTTGAGCCCAGATGTAAGATGGAAATAATGATGAATATTTAAATATAATCAGATTCACCAAGCGACGGAGACAACAAAACGCGCTCAATCCAAAATCCATTAATTTTTTTCGTGGTGTTTATTTTGCTCTTGCACAACACTCAATAATTTTCTTTTTCGTTTCTACCCATTGGAATCCAAATCACACTTTACAGATTTTTCACTATAAAGCTTCCTCAAAATCGATTTGGGAATGTAATTTAATTTCTCTGCATTTATCCCAAATTGCCGTAACTAATTTTAATTATATGCGGACGAAATGAAGTTACGATTTAGGAATTTGAACAACTTTAAAAGTCGGCGAACTAAAATTACATAAAATTCTGTCAATTCTTTTTCGCGGTTGTTTTTCTTTTAAAATAAAACTCAGAAGAATTGTATCCACTTCGCAACGTATCCAAAACCAAAAAAAAAAAAAAGCACGACGACAAGTGACAAGCAGAAACCAAAACAGGGTTAAATCATTAATGATTTAAATTTATAATTAAAATACACGCTGTACTATAAACTCGCTTCACAGAATACCTTACCAGTAATCTTTTATGATGTTCGTCCCATCTTTGGATGTTGTTTTTTATACTCCCCACAAAACAAAAAAAAAAAACTAAACGTCGATGAGAATGACAACGCTACTGTCATCAAACGTCATATTAATTCGTGTAAATCCTAAAAGTGTCTCTTAAATAAAGCTTAAAGAAAACTCTATAAATACACAAAAAAAAACACAGTGTTCGGAAGGTTCGGTTAAAAAAAAAAAAAACGCAAGAACAATTTAAAATTAAGGAAATCTGTAAGTTTTTCTCTAGGCTAATTAAAATTAACATCATTTAGTACATTTAAGATCAACAAGAATTAAGGAAGTTTCTGATAAAGATTGAAAGAAAATTTAATTAAAACTCTTTTTTCGTCATCAGAAATTTAAAAATTTTGTATAAAATGAGAAGAAACAACATAGTCTTGTGCATTAACAATTAAATAATTAACGGAGAGGGTGCTCATTGAAATTATGAGCGCACAGTAGAGCATGCTGGTTCGCAGTTGAGCATTATTCATTGCGATTCAGCGGGAAATGGGAGATAAAAGTCAAACTTTTATGTCTTTAGTTGTCATTGTAGATGTAAAATGGATTGATAAGGGTTGAACGTTCACCAATTGCCAATTGTTTGATAATGAAAATTTAATTTTAACAACAATCATTCGCGTCAATCGCCAACTCATCTTACGGGCCGACCCATGTTTGATTTGTTTTATTGTCAAATAATTCGAGTTGACGCGGAAAATAAAAAAAAAAAAAAAAAACAGACAAAAATCAGGAGAAAAGTTTACGATTAAAGCGTGAAACCTTTTTTCCGGGTTCACAAACATGGAGTGTCCGATGAAAGCCGAGTGATTCATGTAATCGAGCCCATAATTTGATTAGAAAACTAATTAAAAATTATTATCCGTAAAGCGAGCGTTTTTCTCGCTTCTATGATGCAAAACAGCAGAAACTTAAAAAAAAAAAACGCTGATGAAAAGTTTAAATTGATTGTTGAGAGCATTTGTGCCAGATGAGATCTGAACAAATAGTAAAATCAAATGTCAACTTGGAACAACTTAAATTGTCAAACGCTCAAGTTTGATTTTGAATCAAATTTTGGTGTAAATGCGCTCAACTACAATTTCGTCCCTCATTAAAATAACTTTTTTTTTTTGTTGCTGTCAAAACTTTATAAAATCCCAGAAAATAATTATTCGTTTTGTAGAACAGCATCAGCTGAACAGTCATCGCTCGAGTTACAACAACCAAAACATTTTCTGTATAATGAAAATCATTATGAAAAAGTTTGTGATATTTTTTAGTAAAAGAAAAATGTTAAAAATTTATATGAAATTCATGATTGTTTTAAAACGTATGAAAAGTGTATCGAATGTGAAAAAAAACTGAACAAAAAAAAAAAAAATGTAAAAAACTTTTACGGTAAAATGCTCTTTAAATAATTTGTAGCGAGAATCGTGCAAATTTTTCTTGTGTTTTATGTTTCATTTTTAATCCCCCTACACACATACGAATTAATGTCATTGCACTGGCAAGTGTGAAGTGCTGACTTAAGCCCTCGTCTTGCATGCAAAATGACATTTGTACAGCGTCGAGTTGAATAATGACTAAAAGTAGCAAATTAGTATAACTAATTAGCGAAAACTTGAAAATGTTGATAAGTTGTACATGAGCGGAGTATAAGGAATGTTTAAATGCTAAGACCCATAAATTTTTATATTATATTAAATGATTTTCTGTCACTAAAATTTTGTTAGCTTTTAAAGACATTTGTGCCAACACAAATGGTTGCGTTGTTTGTTAATTGAGAGATTTAATGAATTATTTTATTAGCAAGTAATGTTTTCCAGCCCATTTCATTTCACCGAATTCTCAATTTACTCAGAACACCCCCCCCCCCCGCTCTCTTACAACGTCTCATCACATATTTATGTTTCCTTCTCTGCTGTCGTTTAATGTATTTTAATGTAATAATCGTCTACTACAAAACAAGAATACATTTTAGCAGTTAAAGCCATGGAGACAGACACGAACGAAATGTTAATATAGAAATATGTCCATAATAGGAACTATACGAGGTGCGTTAGATGAAATTTTTCATGGTGAATTATTAGTCGTTCGTTGCACGAAGACGTTAAAGTACGTCGACAATTACGACTCTAATTTACCGGAAACAATTTCCATATACAATAAAAAAAAAAAAAAAAAAAAAAAAAAAACAAATCATAAAACAAACTATTGTATTTTTGCTCAATTACCACAGGAAACAGACACTCACCTAGAGTGGACCAGATGAGAATCTTACAAGCCAGTTGTCATTTGTTTCTCATTCACAATGCTTCAACGTTAGAAGTACTTTTGAAAGCTTAACAATCTGTCACTGATTTGTAATTCTCCCATCAGTTCTGCTTCTGAAATACAACAAATGATGACTTAAATAATGATGATGAGCTGGATACTGATTCCAGAACTCTATTAAATGATTTTTTAAGGAAATAAATCGCGTCCCTTTTAAGTGTAATGAGATATCCGTACTTAGAGGAAATGTTTCGTGAACTATATTTATTCTGTAATATATAAATTTTGCGAGTATTTCTCATCTTTATATAGCAAACAAAACATTTCAGAAAATAATAACTTTGTTTTGCTGCTTTCGATTCAATTTCATCGCGAGTGCATTTGATATCGTAAAACAAAATCCCAAATCGAATAAAATCCAAGCTACATCTGTTGGATATAAATGCACTCGCCACTTAAAATCTCTGTTTCAATAACGAAATTTAACTCTCCCCAAAGATGGCAATTGAAACATAGCGACTGCATTAAACTTTACGATCATAAAATGGCATATTTGGGGAGATTTTTTTTACGTTTCCGCGATTAAATTTGATTAACACATTTTATTTGCTTGAAATGATTTTACGTTCGTTATTTCCTTGCTCATTCTGAATTTGACGACAAATCTTTTTTGCTTCGGTTATGAGAAATGAAATTGTCAACTGACATTGCAAAAGTGTCAGTGCTTCACGGAGGTCGTTTGACAGTGATAAATGATGGACACAAAAACTTCGAATTATCACTCTGAAGCACTTCCGCTTGACACAGCTGAACTTCAGGCAAAAAAAGAATTATAAATATAGTAAAATGACGACACAAAAATGAGTTAATAATGATGTAGAACGAATGTTTCTTATTAGAGATTTATCAATCTCAAGAACGAGTTAGATTCTAGTCATTAATATAGGAGCAAAGAAATTATGAAAATTATATTTATCGCGACACATACACACACACAAAAAAAGAAATGTAATTAACATCAAAACTAGAAACGACATCTATGAGAGAATTTTATGACATTTAAACATAAATCAAAAAAGACACAACACTGTAGAGAACGATAAATGAAAAGCTGTAAATTGTATAAGACAAAGTCGTTTATTTTTTAGCAAAAAAAAAAGAAAGAAAGAAAACTTGGAAACATTTATTTCATTTGAAATTTTATAAGAAAAAAATTTGTGAAAACTATTAAAAAAAAACCTATAAATTATAAGATGGATGAGAATCGATAATGGTTATTTATATGACGATGAAAGAATTAAAAACCAAAATAGTACTAATAAAAAAAATTGTTTTTAATAAAAAAATGAAGTAAAAAAAAAAACACACAAAGATTGATGATAAAATATAATTAAACAATTAATAAATTATTATATACAAAAACTATACATAAATAGTTAAAATACTTTTCAATTTCATTTTGTTTGCTATTTTTTTCAATTCTCTTACAGATTAATGACTTTTGTTCGAAATCAGAAAGCTCATTTTTATTTACAGTCAATTTACTGACAGCTTTTCGAGTGAATCCTAATCTTTTGTATTCTCTCGTATCCAATCGGTATACTCGGAAACACGCGTGTACACTCCAGGATATGAAGGCTCTCCGCATTTATTACCAAAGCTGACAACACCAAGTTGAATCCATCGGGAGTCAATCTCCATCATAAGTGGCCCACCACTGTCTATAGAAATACATGAAAATTAAGCTTTTTTTTCCTTTTTGTTACTTCACAACAACAATTTTACCTCCTTGACAAGCATCAACTCCACCCTCAGAATAGCCAGCACACAAGAAATTGTCAGTAATTGGCTGGAAATAAGCTCGATTGCAGTCTTCATTTCTCCAAATTGGCAAATTTGCTTGCCGCTGTACTGTCGACTCTTTGCCACCATAGTAAGTTGTTCCCCATCCTACAATTGTTGCCCTTCGGCCGATGAGGCGTTCTTTTGGCGTTTGCGGTTGTGGAAGGCACACTGGGATTACATATTTTGATTTTCTCACTGGCTGTTCAAGCACCATTACTGTGAATAAAGCAATTACGTTAAATCACCATGAGATTAAATAAGGACGAAACAATTGAAATGTTTTGTTGAATATTTACTGGCAATATCATTGTAGAAGCCAACACGCGAAAACCTTGGATGAGCTCGAATTTCCTTGACCTTAAACGTGACGGGTGCCGAAGGTTCTATGTAATAAGAAGCGTTTTAGAAAGAGAGACAAATATAATCAATTTATATCAACAAACCTTGATCCGTTGACAAATCAATATCGCCCAAACGAACGGTAAATTGACGTGCGGCAAAACTGCGAAATGATTTTTCTTTTCTTTAAAAAAATTTCATAAAAGCTTAAAAAATACCAACTTACGGCCGCTGCTTCGAATCTCTCGTACAATGGGCAGCTGTGAGGACATATTTTGTGCCGATTAAAGAACCACCACACCAGAATTCCGTCCTTTTCGGTCCATGCAAAAACAAAGCAGCCAGCCATGGCCATTGACCAGATGGCGCTTCCACGCCTCCAACAATTCTACCAGACGAGTACTCCTGCTGTCCGCACTCACTGGGATCAACATAATTGTCCAATATTTCAAGTGGCCCATTCGAGAGCGCTGTGCTAGGTATTTGCGTCACAGTACTTGCTACAGTGAAGACAGGAACCAAGGGACGTTGCGTTGTCGTTGTAATGGGATTGAGGAATAAACTTGGTCGGGTTGTTGTAGGTCGTGTGGTCAATTTCAATGGGCGTTGAGTTGTCAATACGGTATTTTCAGAAACGGGACAGCAAACACCCGGCACAAACAGACTTTTAAAGCATAACGATTCTCGCAAATGTGTCAAATCCAATAACAAACCGGGACAATTGCTCAAATCATCACATTTTCCAGGCCGGCCATCTGGTGTTCTGCATCGATTTTCGCCCTCTTTACTTTGGTAATCAACAATTTTGGCTGGTCCAGAAACATCCATATAAACGAGTATGAGAGAGATTGTGGGAGAGAGAGTGAGAGATGAGGAATAAATTTATTTTTCAGAATTTTCTGGTTATGGAAATTTATTCATGAAAAAAAAAAAATGCTCGACCAGAATAAAAAAAAATATGGGAGAAATGATGTGTAGTGTGAGGGAGTCATCAATAAATCACGTCCCGCAATCAAGATTGACTCTTTTGTTTCAACATAGAGGACATGACATGCCCGTGAGAAAATTGTATTGAGATTAAATAAAAATACAATAAAAAAAATTTCATCTGATTGTCCTTTATCGCTTTCAATGTAGAGTTCAAAATGTTAAAAGCTTCCACCATTAATAAATCACATATAAAATTATTTCTTGCCCAACATAATGATGGGGTAAGAGAGAGGGTCATGAATTATCGACAGGTTTCAGGTTTTGTGGGTGGGATGAAAGTTATCAATAAATTGAAATCTTACGAGCTTCTGAATGCTGCTGTTCCACTAGCTGTTCCAATTGTGGTTGTTTGACAGTCTGGTCCTTGCGTTTATTTTTTTGCTTTTTCTTTTTCTGCTTTGCATCGATGGCTGCCAATGCGGATGATGACGTTACCGCAATTGCATGATCATTTGAGACATTCGATGTGGATGTTTCAAGATCTGGATCGTCTCGAGTTTCAACTACACCGATGCGTTTGATCATCGGTTCTATAGTTTTTGTCATATTTTGACCTAAAACGTTTTTAGTGAGGGTCAAAATCGCATCGGGCACTCCTTGTGATGGATTGTTATTGGTAATTGATGATTCTTGACCTCCACGTGTCATATTAACAATGTATCTGCCAACCGTATTTAAAGCACCTTTAAAGATAAAATTTCATCCACAAAATGTCAATTGTTCCAAATAGAACGCGACAAATAATTGAATTACGTTAAATGGGATATTAAATATCTCAGTGCTATCAAATGTATTTCAATTAAAAAGGGGAATGAGGCGAGGGGAGGACCATCTACAATTCGATACATTATTGAAATGGGTGGTTCCGAAGGATGCGTGCAAAATGCTCAACAATTAATTGGAGGATATTTAGGTTAATTCGATACAATTTAAATCTTTTAAGAAATCTCCAACGATAATAAGCATTGAGAATATCAATTTGCCATAGCGGTCATTCCCTCGTTCGCATTGTAAAATTGGATTGAAACGGCAAAGTTGTAAATTTAATATGAAATAAAAACCTAAAGTTTCCGATATTTTCGAGAACGCTAATGGAGACATAAATCGTCCGAATCGAGTTGTGCTTTCGACGCTCTCCGATTCGCTTGCCGCGTCTTTTTCATTGCTTTCGTCCTCATCATCATCATCGTCATCGTCTCCAGTAAAATCCTCGAGCATATCATAAAACACATTACGCTTTGTGCGCCTAATGCCATTGCGATGTTCTAAAATTGACGCTGACTCATGCTGAAAATGCAAATCTGTTTAGGAATAATAATTAAAGTTTTAGGCCTTTTTTTATCACATGAACAAAGCTATACATAAATCTAAGTAGAAATCAAGCCATTAATTAATGCCATTCATAAATACCTTTCAGCGTTGACAGTTTATTTTCATCGCGTGATGTACAATCGCTATGCTCCAGCGCCAAAATTAGCGTTAAAACTGCAAATAGACATTAACATTTTTAATTAAATTGTCATGCACTGAACATTTAAAAAAAATCAATTTCCATCGATTTTTTAATGCTTTCCGTGTTTTATTGCGAGAACGTTAAACCGACATGATGTTGAACGTGAAATAATTGAAGAGGACCATTCAACATTTCCAATTTACATTTTACATTTATCATTTCCCACGAAAACAACCCCCACTAGAAACTACCCTTCGTCATGCATTTGAGCAGTATCTAGGTTGATTGAACGGGACAGCAAATTGTGACAATGACGAGCTCAATTTTAATAAAAATAAATAAAATAAAATAAATTCACGCTAAAAAAGTAATAATCAAAAATCAATTTATTCATTTTTTTTTCGCCATTCTCGAGCTTTCGAGGACATTTTCACAGTAAGTTCCACAATCTGCTGCCATAAAAATAAAAATTGTTCCAACCGCCACCCATCGACCGCACAATTTTTACTAGCGTAGTAAAACACATAAAATTAAATTATTGTCTGCCATGTTGATGATGTCGAGAGTAACTAAATGTCGATGGGTTACGGATGGGATTGGACTGTTTACATTTAGAGCAAATCAATCAAACAATCTTTAACAGCATTAAATTTTAAAACCCTTGAAAAGGTTTTTTTTTTTTTTTTCGAAAAAAGAAAAGAGAGAAAAATCTAAAAATCGTTTAAGGGATTTCTTTTCGTTTTGCGAATGTGCATGCATGCTGAAGAAGAATAAGAAGGTTAAAAGGGGTGTCGCTTGTGATGTGAAAGCGGAAAAACGCCTTATGGGAAAATCACCATTCAAAAGAATCGAATTAATCGAAAAGCTTTTAAAATCCCAATTATAGAATATAAAAGTTTATTTTTCCCTCCCAATAGAAAAGCTCCACTCACAGAAATGTTCTCCTTTTTTCCCGTTGTGCGTCTTATCGCAAATCACGGATTATTTTGCCTTCAAGTGTATTTACACTGATTTCGCATGCTACCAAACGCCACCAATGAAATAAAATCGAGATATATTGTTCCCGTTACCGATCACAAGTTCCATCAGAAAAACAGCAAATGATAACAGACATGGAGCAATGCAGAAAACAAAGACAGTGAATGAAGCGATATGTGCCAAATTAAAATTCACAGCATGTCTCACTAATAAATTGAATTTCGGTTATTGTGGAAGTGCTCTTTCGTGCTCTCTATTTTGTTCTCGTCTTTATCAGTAGCGGACTTTAGCTGGCAGCAAAACCATTCGCGTGTATTGGCTCACCGCAAACATTTCACTTCTTTTCGACGCGACCTCAACCACAAGCTACTTGCCCACATTTCTCAGCCGCTTCCTAAACAATTTATTTGTTGGCGATGGGTAATTATGATCATCATTCGTGGTACTTTTCTTGTTGTGCAGAGGGGGATGGAGGAGGCTTGATGGCAAGTAGGCAGGCGTTGTTGATGGAATTGGAAACTATATTAAAGGAAAGTTTACGAGCACAAATTTTATTACTTTTACATTCAATAGGTCGCGGTTGAGATTGCTATTATTTTTCTGATGATTCTGTTTCTGATGATTCTTTGCTTAATAATGTCTGTGAAACAAAAGCTTTAATAATGTCTCATAAATTGGCTAATTTTGGTGGGTTGAGAGATGTTTTGGTGGGGTTTAATACTCGTGCGGCTAGTCAGTGATGTTGGTATGGGGTAGGAATAAAATTAGTTGTTGCTAAGACTTGCTAATTTTATTACGTATTCCATCAATGTACATCGAGGGCGTTGTTTGCTCACAGCATAACAACAGATAAAATACAACGGAAACTGATGGCGGCGGAGACTATGAACGGGAGAGCTTTCGGGAGTAGCAAATTGTTGATGTATAGCATGTAGTTTCCATTCTAATTTGAATATTAATCAGATTATTGCATAATTTAGCAAACAGGGAACGCAGCGTTGAAATGGAGATGTTTATTTACAAGTTGCGCTTGTGTATTTAAGGAAAACTTTTCGAGTGAATTCATCTTGACCTTTTTACCAAATGTTGCTCCATAAATATCTCGTTCTTGAATTGAGAAAACGTTTTCGGGAAAAAAAAAAAATCAAAGAGCACCCTGATTTATGAACGTTACCCAATTTCTACCAAATGAAACCTCGCAAATGGAATACTTAGAGAATTTTATTAAAACGCGCGGCACACAAAAACTTTCTTTTTTTATGTGATTCATCATTTTCTTGGGCTGTAGAAAAATTCTTTTATGAGCCAAGAATCTTTTTCATATTTTTTTTTATAACGCGCTTGCAGTGCTTTAAAGTGAAATTACTTTACGACGATGATAGTGGGAGGAAAAGTGGAGGACTGGAAAGGGAAATCCAAAATTTAAATAAGTGAAACAACCCGAGCACGTAAATCACTGATAGAACATCGCTTCTGCCTCTAGAATGATGAATGGAATGGTAAAATATGTTTTACGTATAACCGTATAAGCGCAAATTTATCCCACAAAAAAAAAATCGGAGCTCCCGGGCAAAATATTACCCCTGCAAAAAAAGCCCCCATTGGAATTATTTGATGAACTCTGTCCGATGAGCATCTGAGCCGGTATCGTATCGTATGAAACACATAAAAAAATGGAACTAAACGATATTGACATGAAAAAGTTATTTCCAATGAAATTTATTTCCAACCACTTCATTACTTTCAGAACGGCGCATCTTCTCCCTACAGTAATTATGATTCGCACTCCCACAAATTTTTGTTTTGTTTTAATAATTTTAACGTTAAAATATTTTGCGGTTGTGTAATCTTTCTCGCTGGCATTCTTTGAAGATATAATAACTTTATTACCCTTTAAAACGTAAACTCAAAAAAAAAAATACCCTTTACCTGTGACACTCTCATCCGGATCCCTTTAGCGCCTTTTCTCATTCCACAGAAATTTAAAGAAAAAATATATTGAAATGAAGGTGTCATAAAAATAAATTTAATTTATTCCCCTGGACGTTCGGGTGAGTGAGTTTTATTTATGCGATGAAAAAGAAAAGCTCCCGGTAAGAGCTTTTTTATACAGTGCTTTTTAATATTCCCCCGGAATTTTTCATCACATTTCAATTTTGTCAAGGAGTTGAGCTCCGACAGTTACAAAAATACTTGAACAGTCATAAATTGTGGGTGGATGTCGCATGTTTCCACTCCTTGAACGTCGACTTCTATTAAAAACAAAAGAAATGTGTTCTCATAAACACAAAAATCATAATTTTTCATCTCCAGAACGCTGTTCGCTCCTTTACTATGTAACAATCGTAATAAAAATATCATCATAAAAATGACTCAACATACTCCCCCCATCATTCCCGAGCGGATGCCAGAATACTATAGCGGGTTGATGGTGGGAGATGAAGAAAGCTTTATAAAGTGTCTTGTGGGAGTCATATAATATCGTGGGACAGTTTAAAGGTTACATCAACATCGTTATCAGTTAACAATTGTTCGTATATAAAACTCCGACAGCTTTCAAGTCATTCCAACCCAACTCACGAACATGCCGTATATGCACAGCGCTGTGCTCGCATTATAATGAAAAGGCAGGAAAACAATGTTATAGCAATGAGATTTTCAATTAACGACTTTCTGTTCCTGCTCTTAAAGGCATAAACTCACTATGTAGTATTCTCTCTCTCTCTCTCTCTCTCAAGTGGATGCTCCAAGCTGCGTGCTGAGGATCTAAACAATAGGGACACAATTTTTTACAGAATAAATTTAGAAAAACAGGAAGTAAATGACGAAATGTCATGTAATTGCTGCTACCATACAATGTTAAAGCAAATAAATATTTTCCTGTGATTTTTGACAAAGAGCATCCGTACAGAAAACGTGCGCTGTCAATGGGCATTTGAACAGTTTAATAATTTTAGTATCATCAAATATGGAATTCTTTTCAAGCTCCTCGTAAACACCAGACAAAATTATTGTTGAAGGCGTCAGGTCAGAGAAGGTTTAATTAAAGTAATGAAAACTATGTTTACATAAATAAACATTTACATGTTTACCTGAATAAGCTTAAACAGACCGTTACTGATATAGAAATTAGTAAACTAGAAACATAAAAAACTCAGCATTAAAAAAATCTCAAAAGCCATTCTGAAAGTTGGGTCGACAAGGTATTCAACTATGCTAAGCTGAAAAGAACTGCTTAAGCGAAAATATTTCCAAAAAAGCGTTCAAAGCAAACATAAAGAACACACCAATTTTTGCGGTTTTGATTACTTAACTCTCTGTCGAAAACAAGGATTCGTCTTTCATATGAAATCGCTTTTACTTTCGCATAACAAAATGATTTTTTAACCGAAAACACGGCCGGAGTGAGAGAGACAGAAAGCGGAAAGCCCCGAAATGAGCTTTTTATTATCTGCTTTTTGCGGTTGCTTTTATGTTCAGAAAAACCTATACAAAAAATTTTAAATCGTGTACATAAATATTTGAAAGCAACTTGCACCGAAAGCTCATTGGAGGATCATTAAAAAGTGTACGATTGCAAAGTTTTTGTCCGTTTATCGTTCGGCTTACACCCCCCTACATTAAATTCACTTTTATCTTTTCCAGTTTCTGCCTCACACCAAACTAAGTAGAGGAAAAATTCTCATAATTTATCCAAAGTTTTAAGCATTTACACATGTCTTCACTTCATGGAAAAGTTTTTTCTCGAGATATTTAATTTAATTAACGTTAGGAAAACAGACAACAATATGGTTTCTCGTGTGGTTTATTTGTCACCATAGAAATGGGCACTCGGAATGATGAGTTTTTTTATGGGAAAAAAGAATTAACATTTAAAATAATTTAAATCGAATTTCATTTCAAAGTAGAAGCACACAAAAAAAAGGTAAACAACCAACATAACCCCAAAACGTGGGTCGTCAAACTTTTCGAATTTTAGATTCAAACATTGCAAAAGTTTTACCTCAAAATCCAAATCATGTTTCTATCACGACAGATGTTTTATTAATCTGCGTCCATTGCAGTATGCATCAATATCGGTTTAAAAATAAAAAAAAATCGGAAAAAAGGAGAGCGCATGTATCGAAATTAAACCTTAATGTCCAAAACCCGTTTCGGGTGAGTACCAAATAAAAAAAATTATTTTACAAGTTTAATGTTTATAATATTATGAATTATGATGGGACACAACCTTCAAGACATCTTGTGTTTGTCATGCCTTTATTATTGAAAAGCAATTGACCTTTATTCATCTTTGTTTTTTTGTGCCGTTACATTAAAACCCTCAGAGAAAGAGAGATGGAGAGAGAGAGAGAGAAATACAAATGATGAGTCGTCGAGCGAAAATAGCAGCAATAACAACAAAACAGATCCGGGATGTCCATATAAACTGACAAATTCACGCCAATTTCTTCAACAGCTGCTGTCACAAAAAGTGAATTACCATAAATCCATTTCGTTCCATCGTCTGTTAACATAAACAACTTTACATCTTACTCTACCGCTGCCATCGTTCTGAACTGACATTCGAGAGAAGAAATTATGCAGAAAAACAGTCGAAATTAACATAATTTGCTTCTTGCTGCTACTGCTCGAACTCGATTCCACAATGGTTTTTGTGTCATATTATTGCTCAACTAAAAGATGCAACCCGACAAAAATGACGAATTTATATTTCATGATAATAAACAAAAATCAAAAGATGCGAACTAACTTAATTGAACCGAAGTCTTTTTTTTTTTTTTTTTTCGTTCAAAAACTATTGTCATCTTCACATATTCGCTACAACTTCACGGTCGATTCACGCTTATATAATCTCGAGATTTCATGTTGGTTAATGATTTCGTCAGTTGCATAAGTTTTCAAATCGGAAATGTTATTTATCATGTTTAATGGGCAAACCTTTTTCTGTCATATTCCTACATACTATCGCACAAACACACACAATTTCATTACTTTCGTCTGACTTCATTTTCTTTTTCATTGTCAAATTTCACATTTTTCAGCAATATAATGATGAACTCATTTATGACGTCATTGATTCACGAGTCGCTTTGTGCGATTCCACAATTCTGATAGCGATGATGTATTATTTTTTACGCCTTTCTCGTTCCGTTTTAAAGGTCTACATAGTCATGCTTTCATGTGATGGGTTTGGTGGCATTTCTGCTGCTGCGGCTGGTGTTTTAAAAAAAATGATAGCAAAAAAGAAATGTTAAGCGGCAACATGATGACTCAACATAATTTCGTCTATTTAAATTCGGATAGATAATGTATGAAGACTTCATGAAAATATTTTATAAATAGGATCGAAGCTTTTAAGGAACCTTCACATCGAAACATAACCTCAAAAGAATAAATGATTGATACAGTTCCATTGACCTTCCTTCCCGTTCGAGATTCAATGAATCGTTCAGTTTTGTTTTTCGCAATTCCATAGAATTCCGAAGACCGGTTGAAAGAAAATTGAATTAGGTCGTTGAGTCTGCTTCGGAGCTTTCTGTTTCCTTACCCGAAATTAGAAAATCTACTAAATATTTTCCGAAAGAAAAATTCCTTAATCCCTCACAAGATAAAGTAGAAATCATTGAAAAGAAATAAATCCACCATCGCTCTTACCTCTTTCAATCGTGTTGTAATGTGTGTGTGAGCTGTGTGTGCAAGAGATGAAAGTGGAGGATAAAAAAATCAAATTGAGGTATTTTTCAGGGCAAGCAAATAATTTTGTGAAGCAATCAGATGATTCATTTCATATTTCAAACGATGCTTCGTTTGGAGTCTACAAAATCAGCGAATGTAGATTTCGACATAAAAGCAAACAACGCGACTTTAAGATGAACAGGCATGTGACTGTTTTTCTTCAATGAGCTCAAAGTGGGGTAATTCTGGAAATTACGACTTACATTTATTTTTTTTACATGCATAAAGACAACTCTGAGAAACCCTGAAATACTCTCGAAATCAACGGAACCTTCCAACGCATCACAATCTATGGAAAGTGAAAACGTCAATAAAATATTTTGCGCAACAAAATGTTTATCGCGAGATCTGCGAAAACAACATTATTTGATGCTGTAGCGTGGGAGTCAAAATTTCAACTTCACGCGCGCAAAAATATTTGATGTTGAGAAGGATTTAAAAAAAAATCTATTTCCAGAAAAAAAAAGCACGCGTGCAATATTGATGAGAAATTGTTAGTCATCTAATCCGAAATGAGGATTTTATTGGTTTCGCTCCTGCAAACTGTGAATGTGTTTCTGACTGTGTGTTGGGATCATGATGGATGGCAGTTGGAGGTTTAAACGAGAAATGTAGGGCAAAATGCGATAAAATATTGGCAATTTTAAATTAAATTGTTTTCCTGACAATGTAATAACATTACCAAGTGAGAGAGATAAAGAGAGAGCAAGAGCACACTATTTATTTCAAATGGATGTTGGGATTGGAGTCTATTTTTAGATGCGGTATAAAATGGCACCAATAATAGCCATACACTGGATGGATGTTCCAAATAAATTTCATAGTGCGACGATCCCAGCAGATAGGAAATGTCGAGAAATCACGTTTTAATCCATTTTTGCAACAACATAAACAATAAATATAAATCGAAGGCGAATCTCTCCATCCCGAATTGAACGACATTCTGTCAAAGTGAGCTTTTAATCGAAAGCTCAAGTAACATTTATTCTTGATTTACTGTTGGGCGTGATTCATCGGAAATTGTGGGCATGGAAGCCAGTTTGGACTGATGGAAGCTATTTCCCATAACTGCACATATCGACAGCACACAACTAGATTTAGTGCACAATAAAATTGTCCGTTTCAGTGAATTGTATACAACACAATCATTGAATGGAATTAATCAAATTCAAAATGTGACGATATCAACAGCAAAAATGTGTGCGTGAAAGATGAACACATTTTGCAAGTGAATGTTATACATCAGCAGACAATATCATGGCCCCAAAAATATTCCCAAATCGATTGCGACAGTAATGCATAGAAAATGTAATTTTATAAGTAGTGTGAGAGAGATGACCGAAAAGGAGAGAGAGGAAAAGTTTGTACATGGACGCATGATAATATCAGGGATTCATGTTATGGCCTGTGAGCCTATTCATGGCCGACCCACTGTAAACATTACATTAAAGTTTAGTTGTTTTAGCTTTCAGTCTCTTTTCAGTTTTTTCATCATGAAATTTCTGTTAATATTTTTTAAAAGGACACTCGCAAAAATCATGAAGTCAAACATCGAGACATAAAAATGTAGAGCAAAACGACCTAGGAAGAAACTCGATTGAGCTTGTGTGAGTTTGTGCAGACGCATTATGAATTTTAATAGGGAACATTTTAGGACGCTTTAAAGAAGGAGAACGAACCTACAACGGGAACTTCTTCCTCGATGGCGGTGTCATATAAAAAGACTATGATTATTCGTTAATCCTATCTTTGTGCTGTGACCATTTGCTGTATACCTTTAAACAAAAGCGTGAACCAACATAAATAGATCAAAGGTTCCAGAGCGGGTTCAAATGCCGCATTTTTTAAGTAATTTGCTTTAGCGAAATTTAAATTTTTTATGCCATTAAAATTTCGTTTGCGATTTCGATAAAATGGGCTCACAAGTCAAGAAGAACAGCCTGGAAAAGCTGTTTCATGATTTTTTTTCTTTTCCATTACGAACCAAAATTTGCCATGTAAAGGATTCTTATAACGCAATTATGATTGGAACATTCCCGATGGCGTTGAAGAGAGAAGAAAAGGAAAACTATAAACTCAAATCAAAATCTCATTTTCGTGACCATCGACTGTGAATTCTTAATGTGAATAAGGGTTTTTCGGACCCCCGCACGTTTTATGTTCCCAAAAATTCGAAAGGTTGTAAAATTTTCGTATCATTACAGTGACGTCATCACATTCTAGGAAGTTTTTTTTAACTAAATTACTTCTTCAACGACACCAATGACTATGGCCACATGTTGACATAAAACTGGATTGGACTCGAGTCAATTTTGCGCAATTTTACAATTATTGTGCCAATGGTAAAAAAAAAATATTTTGCATACTAAACAGGCGCGCGCACACACATACACACACTAACTCACAGCCAAAAGGCAAAACATGTTATGAGCATTTAAAAGTGAAATTTTTTATCTCTCTGCCCCTGCCACGGTCCCGCTACCCATTTCATTTGACGGCTTGGAGTTTTTATGACGCCACTTTGATCGAGTATCGTTCATCTCATTCTCCTTCATTTGCTACTGTCTCGATCCGTGCCCGAGTATTTTGCTCATGACATGGTCTTCTTCTTAATAATATTTTGTGGGTCTTTATTTTTAGAATTCATTCGGTGATATTCATAACAACAACAACTCTCCACTGTTGCTGGTAGCTATTATTTTGCCGTTGAGATTTCGTTGCCGAAATGTGGCTCGTGTGTAAGATAGCGAACGATATGATTTTCACAGATTGTGGATTAGCTTTGCATTTTATGCTTAATACGGTGAACCATAAGTCTCTATAAATCTCGTGATCTCATTTTGGTCTTCAGGGCGGGTACATTAGAGTCATTAAAATGCGTGTAGATGTTCCGCGTTTTGTCGATATCACAAAACAAATCCCCCTTTAATGGTAGCATCATTTTGACAGTGGTTGTTGTTGATCTTATTTGCTACCATAAAGCGTCACGCACCCCTCCATTTCAGAGCATTAATCAGTATAATAACTCTCTCATACAATGCCCACCGCCCCACATTTTATGCTTTATTGTACACACGGCTTTCAATTTCATCGCCGAAAAAGAATACGAAGCAGTCTATAAAAATTTCACATTCATTGTTCCATTGCAAAGTTACTTCAACCCTTTTAGTAGCTTTTTTTTTCATCATGAGTGCGCTCTCCCGTACCAAAAGGAATTTTATTTAATTATACGCAATTTCAAGGTGTGAATTTTAATCACTCTTCGCTGACAGTTAGTCGCGATCAAAGCACCGTCTCTGATGATGTCTAGATAATTACCATGCAGAGTTGCCTAATGCTCTCACAGTTAGTGCTTTACCGTCCATGAATTACATTAAAATATGCTTTGATTCACTTTCTTTGGCGTCATTTAAGCTCGCAAAAGAAAAATCTTCATAAAACTAAATGTGAACGAATTAAACGTCTTTACGTCGTGAATTGCAAGTGACGACGTTGCTTTTTCTGCGGAGAGAGGAGTGAAAGAATAAGTAATTCGCGTAAAATTATTTCATTATTTTAATTTTATTCGCTTTTTACGCTTTAGAAAATGTGAAACAATATTTTTTTTTTCTTTCTGTGATTTTTTGGAAGGTTCCTTTCAGCTGACGATGGACAATAAAGTCGTTACACAGAAAGCGAATTTTTTGATTATCTTAAGAAAATAATTTCTTTTTGAAAGATTTCTTTTGTGCAGACTGAAGCGTACGAACATTTCAGGATTCCAATAATTTATGGACTGTAAATATAAACATCATGTAAAAATCCCCTCCAGCTCCAATATTCTCAGAATGAATAAAGTCGGAAACGGATGCTAAAAATTCAGTACGAAAGAAAATTATTAAGTTTTAAAAACTTAATTGACGCGACAATTTCAGTAAAAATTTCCACAGCAAGTTTTCCTTGTCCAAGGGACAATTTGCTGAGTTTATAAAATTTTCATCAGCGTGTAATGATTTCATTTCTTGCTGTTGTTTTTTTTTTTCGTCGTTTCGCTCTTAATTTTTTTCCTTTCAAGTGTCGCTTTTTTTACAGATTTTATTATATTGCAATTGAAAGTGAAATTGCTTTTTATGTTCGCCACCCGTAACAAATTTCTTCGTTTATTTCTGCATCGGCATCGTTTGCTGGTTGTCTACACCGAAAAAAAAAAGTTCACAATACAGAAATACTTACAATCTGTATCGTTATGTTGCTAACAATTCTTTTAAATAATTTTTGTTTTCTTCTTAGTTGATCTCTCTCTCTCTCTCACTCTGTCGTCATTTTATCCCTCAAGCGTCGTTTATGTGAACAATATTTGCAAAAGTTATGCCAAACACAAACAATTTTGTTCCATCGGCACACCGTAAGCCATTAAGATGTTCATGCTCATAAAAGGCTGCAAACTTTGCCTAGGCATCATCATATGCTATGCTCAAATTGATAATGGCAATTAGATATGAAAGTCAGCAAACAGGTAGTTTTGGTTGCGGCATCGCTCGCTTGCGCATATTATTGCACAAACTTATATGGCAATCACTCTCGATTTCAATGGCACAATAAATTACGTGGAACTACACTTAAGAAATGATTTTAACTTACGACTTTGAATGTTTGATGGGGAAATAGAAATGGGGAAGCGAACATGATGACTTTTAATTTTTTTTATCATTTAATTGCGAATCTTGACAACACAAAATAATAATAAAAAAAAAGAGAAAGAGCGATAACATTTAATTGATGTCAAACTATAGCTTGTAATATGACTTAATTCAAGATTTTCTCACTGCAATGATTCTCGTAGGGAACGTGCAAACATCTCATCATAAGTTTTGTTGACTTTCTCTGATTGGATGCAACAGATTTATTATTCTCATCCTTTTTGGATTAATTTTTAATAGCGCACAATTTTATGAGCTTCCCGACTAGCTAAATTTGTCGAGATTGGGGTATGATCGTAAGGGCTGAAAGAACTTTATTCGGAGGAAATTAAGTAATTTACATTTTAATTGCCTTTTTCTCTTCGCTTTATTGCTTATAGATCCCTTAGAAAAGGGAAAAAATGCCTTTCGTGCTCTTAACAATAATGCCCGACTCATATTTTTATGGCATCTCAATGAAAATCATCAGAAAACAGCCGCAATGAAGTTTAAAATAGAATCTCGAGAACATGTGCCGGATGTTCTGGAAGCATTTCCATTCAACCATAACAGAGAAATAAAATCTTCAATGAAAATGAGATCAGGGAGCATCGATAAAATGCGTAATGCGTTAATGGTGTGAAATGAGGGTTCATGTCAAAAATTTCATTCTATTCAGAGAGGTTACAATTATATTTTATCATACTTAAAGAGAGTAACTAGAAAGTAATGCGTTACGAACTTTGTGGAAGCTCTATCGTTATAAAATCACTTTTTCCCCTGCGGCGATCTCAAATTTCTGCAACCGAAATGTGCCGACGATATAAACAATAAAAAGAAATATTTCATTTAAAAAGACCTTTTGTGCCATTGTTGTAGTTGACGCTTGAAAAAGCTACGAGATTTTTTATACTATTGAGGCTCGCGAAAATGTTGCGAGAAATAGCGATTCGTCGAAAATGGATTTCTTGATTTTCGACACCTCAATACGCAGAGTCCCTAAAGTGCGTAAATTACCAACGAAAACCAAAATCCAATTTTCATGTTTGCTAATTGCGTTACACCACTAGAGCGAAGTATACAGAAAGCACTTTAACTAATAAACAACAACGATTGAGCCTCGTCGCCTCAATTATAAACTTTTGTTGTTGTCGCCTTTTTTTTGTGGGCGCGCGCGCGCAAAAACAAAAAAATCTTACGCAACAAATTTTCACTTAACAATTTTGTGGCAAAAGCGAACAATAAAAAGCAAAAGACGATGAAGAAGAAACAGCGCACCACGAAAGAAATTGAAATGAAAGAGAAAAGACGCTGAAGAGACCTTGCAACGTTCGCCGATTTTTTTTTTTGTTGCTTTGTTGTTGCTTTAACTTTCTCGAAGAGTCATTTTTACGTGCTTCATTAGGTCGTTTACAATGTGGGGCAGATGGGGGAGGGAGGTTAGTTTGTGAATCAGTGATTGATTCTTAAAATCCTTTTCCACCTCGCTCCCCACGTTATCACCACCGGATGCTAAATTTCCTGTTCCAGAACGCATAGTGTTTCCAATCGTACTGTATTTGTAGAATTATCGCACATTTCCTTGAACATACTCCAAACTTACCTAGGAATAGAAATTTTAATCTCATCATATTTATTTGTTGAGCACAATCACAAGCAAGGTCTGCTTCTTCCGGTTATTTCAACACTTTATTTATTTTTTTTTTTTTTAAATTTTGTCAAACGCCCACTCTCGGTCCGAACAGACTGTTAAGTGAGAGTTCCAGAAGTAGGCAAATAAGCTTTTGAATTTATAATTCGATTAAGTTTTCCACTCTCCTAGCCAAAAGATGTTGTTCTTTTCACTGTTTGAGCCAGTCAATGTTTATTTTACACTCAAATCTGATTTAAAATTTCCACTAAATTTGACACAAAAGGTTCACTCTGTCGAATGAATCAGCAACACATGTTTACACTCAACCAACCGCCAATCGATCAATGCTGGAGGGTTTTTTTTTATGAATTGGAAGTTTGCTGATCTTACTGTCAACGACAAACAATGGATTTATTTTAAACCACAATTGAAATATTTTAATGGTCTCAATTGACAAAACGACAAAACACACAATTTTCACTTTATTTCTTTGTAGCTTAATGAATCAGCTGAAAAACTATTGTTTCGATCTTTTCAAACAAATTTGAAAAAAAAATTTATGCTTCACGATCTCTTCACGCTCGCACATTAAGCTCCAACCAGATCGTTCAAGCTTCGCTGCTATTCAACCGACGACTTGCATGAGTGAGAGACAAGTCTGAACTGAAATGAAAAGAAATTTCAACTCTTTTTTTTTAACACAACATCAAAATAAAGCCACAAACACTCAAAAAAAAGCTTGCGAAGGCTGAAAAAAACTGCAAAAAAATTAAATTAAACACAAATAAGAAAAAAAAACCATTTTTATATCTTTCGAGACACATTTACATTTGTCATATCTTTGGTTTCGGATGTAATATAATTTGATATGAAGCCCCCTGATGAGAATCAGGATACTGTCGTATGTGCAGTGATCTGGGTGTGGGCACGAGCATTAAATATTAATTTCAATTATCGGCCATTATGTATAATGTTTAATTAATCCCATAAATTTTCATTTTAAACGTGCTTTGCTCGTTATTTGGAAAATATTCTCAATGATTTTCACATTGAAATACGCTCAATTGATGAATTTAGTATCGCCATGGACCCGCACTAAATACAATCCCCGTCCCCCCTCTTTCGGTCCCCTCATTTTGGTTGTTTACGAGCTGATAATTTTTATTATTCATAATGAGAATGGATCGAGGCTTGTGGAACCGCGAGATCCGCTGATTTGGAAAACTAGTTGAAAATGATTTGAAATCATGAAATGCATTTCCATGGTAATTACAATTCAATGGCAACAAGAAAACACCAAATGGCGTTGGTCAAACGCCATCTGATTATATTTCTCTCTCAATCGTTTCACTTGAAATATTTGCATTCCGGAAAAAAAATTTGTCAGTGATGTCTCATCAGATTCATCTTTGTGATATTCATTTCAAAAATATCCACTCTCAACAGTACAATCACATTCGCTGCCCGTAGATGATCTCTCACGCGTATTCAATTATCATTCAACATGCATGTTATGGATATTACAATAAACTGTATCGTTATGGATGTAGCTATAGCTAAACTTTCCGCCAACATGAGCGAACACAAGGTTCTTTAAAATTTTTCCAGCATAATGTCATGACGGTTAAGCGTTTTGCGGCTTTGTAAACTTCCACTGATGTAACATTATGACATTCAAGGGAAATTGCGAAGTTTTATCCGAGCGCATATAAATCGCAGCATTTTCTGTACTTGATTTGAAACCCAACATATCCTAACCAATGTTTGTTTTTGCGGTGCTTATTTGTTTCCATTTAAATAGAAATTTCAAATGCATTCAATTTTTGTCTTCATTGAAATGACTCTTTTTTAAATCAGCTTTTCAAGTAAAAATTGTGTGGATTTTTTTAAGCTTCAGGTTGTTTTTTTTTTCTTTTCTTTTACTTTCTACAGTCGGAATAAAATTTCTTTGCTAGCTTTTTTTCGGTATTTTGCAGTTCCAGTGAATTGTACTAATGCGCTTAGTAATGCATTAAAGCTCTTGCTAAACCCAAGATTGTTGTTCATTTGGATTGTTTCAGGCAAAAATCGTATTTATCAGTATAATGTTTTTCCGAAATAACTACTCATGACATCATTTATGCACAAAACACCCCCCGATGATAAAGTAGCATGAAAATTCGAGTTTTATTCTTATTGAGTCAGAAACAAAATAAATTGCTCCACGATACAATCTTTATTATATATCCAGCATATAATCTCCATGGTCAATGTCTCAGTGTCGTTGATGCAATAAATGTAAATTTTTGTTATTATTAAAGCTTCACTCAAAAGCCAAAAATGGAATAATTCCCCAATTACATCACAGAACTATTCCAAGAATTTTCCTTCTGTAAAATCGGTATACATTTTCCTTGTCAGCATGAAAATCGCTACAGCATGCATAATGTAACTCAATTACTCAATTTGAATGGAAAAAACGAAAGAAAAAAAATTCTAAACTAAAATTGTGCAATTCAGAAAAGAAAATTTCTCTGAAAATTGCAGCATTCAAAAGCAAATATAGAGCACTCGAAATTGGCTGCAATTTTTCTCTTTCTCCCAATCGCTAGCGTTCCTTTGCACAAAGCTTGTAATCTGTAAATAAAGTTTATATTTAGCAAGTTTTTTTTTTTTCATACCTTAAGAGTTTAACAATTTTTTTGTTCGCTGCGAAACGACCACAGCAAAAGTGAATCATGCAATGAAGAAAGAAAAAAAAAGAAGCAGAAAACTTTCCAATATTATGCAACGAGCTACTGAGAAATTAATCATGTCGCAACAACACATATGTGGAGGGAATTTCTTGATGATTTTTCGAAGCTATTTACTACATTTGTGAGTATCGACCATGGATGCCGGGCAATTCCCCGAACTGTGGACCGTAAATAAAACCTTGCACAATGTCAAAAATCCGGTAAATCCGTTGATAAACTTGCACACATGGACACAACAATGACGTAACTTTCGCAGTCGACCTCAATTTTATTTTTTAATCGGTTTCCCGCCAAATGTACCTTGTTAATTTGTCGTCAAGTGTTTGCCTTTTATATCTTGTACATCATTTCTCTCTCTTTCTTTCTCACACACATATACACCACACACTATTTTGCCGAATGAGTCATGCACCAATGAACTCAAAGACGGCTTAGTAATGACAAAAATTTGAAATTTAAATACGTAAAAGTCGTCAATTCTATTTATTCAAAAATTATTTGTCCATTCAAAACATTCAACATCAGTTTGTGGTTTGATGGCAAATCTACTTAATATGGAAATATGAAAAATTTCTGTGGAAATTATTTTGTATATGTGCTTCTGGATAGAGAGTAGAAGGATTGTAATGGGAGGCGGATGGGGAAAATTTGAGCACATCTTCATTCGGAGTCCTTTTTTCATAATTGATGATATTTTGAAAAGGATTTGTGGGCGAATATAAAATTCAATTAATTCGTAATTAAAGTTGTGAATAAAACTATGGTGAGTGTCAAAAGAATGCTAAAAGCACGAACGCCACCAGCAGCGCCGGTGTCTTCAATGCAGTTTTCAACATCCGCAAAAAGTTTAATGTAGTTTTGGACGCTTTGTGAAAGGGTCTGATTTGCAGCAACTGACACGAGGCCGAGCGATGAGTCTTCGAATAGTAAATCTCGTTCGCCTTGGAAGATATTGTACATCTTAAAGTCGGGATCATTTTGAAGATATTTGTCGAGCGACAGGAGGGCGTTAATTATTCCTGCGTTCTTATCGGAATGCCGTCGTACAACAATTTCACCATCAACAATGGTTGTAAGGAAACAAGCTGGATCAACGTCAAAGCCAGTGTAAGCGGCCAATGAGCCATTCCTACACAAAATCCTAAAATCACTAGGATTCAATTTTAAATCGCGTGCATGTTCAAAAAGACGCTGATGCTCCAACACGGCAACTTCACCAATTTCATTAAGACATGTTAGCGCACCGCGTGTACCAAAGAAACGGTTTTCAGGCGATGCCGCACAATTGATGGCACGATTAGGCACAAACGCAATATTTCCATCATCATCCTCTATGCCTTCTAAGGTTTCATCATATGTCTTATCATCATCATTATTGCTAACTTGATCAGCCATTGGTCTTATGGGAACGGCCGTTGTGGTTAAAACAGCATGCGTCTGGCAAAGTGTGCACAAGTTTTCCGGATTACTCGCCGTTGGATCGTGGAAAATATTACGACTGCCCGGCAGGCAACTATCACTGAAATATACGAAGAAAAAAAAAAAAGAAAAAAGAAGCAATTTATAAGAAACCAAACTTTGTTCTGTCAGTTAAAGCTCGATAGTGTTCTTTTCTAAATCCATCGCATCCATACCTGAAATAACTTCCTAAAAGTTTTCCAAACTCACATTCCTCTCGCTTAAAAATTCCTCGATTCTTAGCAACGTTAATGAAAGCAATTGATGCTAAGTTTGATAAGGAAAGTGGTGTGAGAAGTGAACGAGAGAAAGAAACAGAGAGAAAAAATATTAAACTTGCGAAAATTGTTTGGAAATTTTATAAATTTTCCTCCTTACCGATTCCACCGAATTCTGGGAAGCAGGCATGTTTGCCTTTAAAGTCTTCGAATTGTGTTATCTTTTCAGAATCTTTCTCCTTTATCAACGCCACCACTGAGCTGTATTTTTCGTTTTCTGTTTCTTCAAACAAAGCCGATGTCAAATTGTAAGGATGTCGCGCCAGGAATCCATAATTTGAATCAATTCCGACAAAATCAGCTTTGCCACTCGACACATCGCTGATACACGAAACAGTATCAGAGCGCGGATCAGCACAATTCAAGACGGGATAAATTCCCGTTGTCAACGCGGCCATTCGTAAAACTTCACACTTTTCTTTCTCATCGAAGCTATGTGTGCACCACGTGCTTGTCGTTCGGCACATGTCAATTGCAATTGGAATCGATCGAATTGGTGGCATATAATCAATAAGACGCACGATATTATTAACGCTGGTGACAGTTTGCGAGTCCCCCGTGAGAATTTGACGTAATGACGATTCCCAACTTCCCGATGAAGTCATCCACCGACTCATTGTTGTTGCTAATGCAATTGCTTTTTCATTATTAGACACCATCACCTTCCATGGTTGTCGTAGCCACACGCATGGATTAGTATTGCCTTCAATAGGTTGGTAAGTATTATTCGGACACAGATATGAAAATTGACTGGCAATGTTTGGATTGATATTGAAGAAATCCTGCGCTTCCTGTAGTGCTACATAAGTCAATGCATTACCACTTTTGCGTACACATTCGAGTGCCTGACGATGACTTGATGTGGGCGATGAATCTTCATATGAGCATGTCAAAGGATTATCGCAGAGAGCACACAAGCGATGGTAACGTTGCTTTAATTGAGCGTCTTCTGCAATATTATTTGACCAAGATCCCGGACGACATCCGGCATTGAAGAAATCGTCTAATGCTTCAGCTTCGATTTCCGGTGGCGATGTTGAATTTCTTGAACAATTATATGGTACAACAGTTCTTTCAAAATGTTTCAAAAATCTTTCAGTCCATCTTGTATGCCGCTCATAATGCAACCCTGGATGGCAAAAATCCATTCCTTTAAGATTACTCAATCCTCCATTATGATCATTTCTGATGACCACAACCGACTGATAATCAAATGGCTCACGAAGTCGATCACTATGACGAATTTCCTTGATAACTGTTAATCCTTCCCAGCCTAATGACGCAATGTGCAATGCATTTTCTGCACTAAACACTCCAAATTCAGCAGTTCCATTGCGAATTCGTTGAGCACATTCGATGGCATCCTGAACCCAAACGCAAATCACCTCAGAATTGCCTCTGTAAATAAACCAAGACGTCAAAAAAGGCTTATGCTAATACATAAGACACTAGCGGGGATTACAATACCTTTGTAATTGATTACATTCATCAATGTCACGGGATGATGAACAAACCCTATCTGGTGAATAATTAAAATGAAATCGTTATTATTATTTAGTTCAAAAATGAATATCGCCCGATTTATTCTAGTTCCATTTTATACCCGCCCCGTGAGATTAAAATAATATCCGAAATTTCCATAAATTATTCATCGCCTTGATGACTTATTTTCTAATGAATTCTCCATTCATTCATTCGCTTGCAATGAAAACTGATAACGAATTGTGAGTAAATATAATTTTTTAATGATCCAACCCTTTCGCGCGCACTTCTAATATATTATGTATCATCGTGTTCGATGGAACCGCATGACGCTTTAAATCAACTTCTCTAGGTGATTAAGAAACGTTTCGAGTGATAAGACTCTGGAGTGTTTAAACTAAACACACACAATTTTGTTTTATCGTCTTTTTAACCAGCAACATAAATGTTTTCTTTCGTGCTTTCGTGCCTACCTAGCAAAACAATTTTCGCGCGGCGAGTTATGCTTTTAATGATGGTGATGTGAATGTATTTTACACGCTTATATTTTTCACTATCGACAAAATTTTATTTTATTTTTTTTTTTTTTTTGATAAAAAAAACGGTGCGATAAGAAAATCAAATACGAATAAATATGAAATCATATTTTTTTATGTAATGTTCCTTATCAAGTCGCACGGGTAAAGTATAAGTGCAATACTGCAGCCCTTAGTACCTTTTGGAAATTGACCGTTGATCTGTGCGATAAACATGCAGAAGCAAAATAAAACTGATGATTTAATGACTTTCATCATGTCCACTAAATTTTCATAACTTTTTCCTCAAAAATTAAAACACGATAATTGTGATTTCGATCTATATTTTGTTAACAACAAGCTTCGACTGATTCACCAAAGGGAGTTGGCTCAACAATTATTTATTGGTGTAAAAGAATTATCTTATCAGTAACAGATAAGATAAGCTATCGTTATTTCATGCATTTCTGTTATAATTTTTAACGGATTCTTAATTTTTAAAGTATATACAACAGCTGCTCTTCTGCACCACCCCAATAAAATGGTATTATGGATCTATATAGATCAATAATCAGCTCAGAGAATAATTTGCAAATTTAAAGACCAGCTTAAAACGTCTAATCCGCTCTCTTTTGAAAATTAATTTATTATCGAATAAACATTTTTCTTATTGTTACTTAATCTCCACACATTAAATATAACTATTTAACTTTTCATATGAGTGCTGAAGCAAAAAGTTTGTTTGTCGGATATTCGAAGTCGAAGTCATCTGACAATTGTTGTTGTGGGAGAAATCTTCATTTTTGTTTCAAAACTAAAAATTCTTTAGTCACCATCACAAGACATTTAAAACTTTGTGACTGTAAGTGCATTAGTAGTTCAATCATAACATCAAAGTGTTCTGACTATTAGAAATTAAAGAAAATAGAGTTCTTGAAGTAATTTAAGCAAGCAGATTTTTTTCTTCAATTCCTCACTGTTATTATGGTGCAGAGCGAATTTAATTAAATTAATGCGTTCAAACCAAATTATCTAGTGATTGTCAATACCTCAATACATCTTAAATGCTATTTCATCAACTTGCGGTCCGTTAACAGATAAGGTAAGAAACCCCCAGCCCCACGATTATTAAAATTTTCAATTAAATTGCGACTTTTTTTTCTTTGTTATTATTTTTGCAAGAAATGTAAAAAGAATAATTTATATTTGTTTTAATTAATCAACATCATTTACACCCTATTTCTACATTTATATGGTGCACCATGATGATATGAAGCTTGCTAAAGCTTGCAAAATTTCTGAAGTATTGCAAACATAGATGCTGTTTTCATTATCTTATTGTCTAAATCTCAACAAGGTCAAAGGTTCCACCAGAACTTTTTTTTCTGTATTCACGCGATTGTACATATGCGTCGAGTATTTATAGTGGACCATGCGTTAGTCATATTTAATAAATAAAGTGTGTGAACAAAATGCAAAATAATCGAACGAATCAATTAAAATTAGTTAAAGTAACGCTGAAATTTAGATATTTTTGTGCACTATTTAATACTTGGAGCTCTAATTTTAGATTTCTGATAATTTTTATTCCTTTATTTTAGACATCAAAAAGAAAAAGTTGAGCAAGAGGATCAATAAATCTCCCCCGTGAAGATGTTGCTTCAGTGATTCTTTTGAAAAACTATTGTTGAATCGTTTCTTCATAAATATCATTAAAATGCAGCATCTCTTCAGCTGTGCAGTATCTATTCTAATTGTTTTCACTTTTAAGAGCTATAACTGCGATGTGCTGGTCTACAACCAAACGGGTCAGGTATGTTTTGCATTCTCTATCAAGGCCGTTTGCAGAAACATAAAAAAAATGTATTCTCTTGTTCAATGAATATCTTTCAAACAGTTGATAGACGAATTCACATCGTTATCTGCACGATTTGGTCCAAGTTTACCAGCAAATGGCCTCCGAGTTTTGGCTGCCGCTGGTGTCCCAGAAGATGGATGTTCACCAATGGATGAAGCCCCAAAGGCTAATTATTCAATACACGGCATCACACCAAAATTTGTTGCTGTTGTAGTTCGTGGTGCTTGTTCCTTTGCCGATAAAGTGCGGCACGCTCAAAATGCAAGTTTTGATGCTGTTATAGTGTACAACAGGGATAGCAATGATCTTGAAATTATGTCTGCCAGTGATGATTCGGATATTTTCATTCCGTCAGTTTTTGTCGGTCAGACCACTGGCCAGCTAATTATCTACGATTACCCATATAACAGAGGTATGTCAAGAATTATTGTCAATGTTATAAAATAGTCATAAGCTGTGAATACTTTTTTTCAGGATATGTGCTGGTGCTCAATGATGCTTTTCCTTTCAATATCAACACTCATCTCATAATTCCATTTTGTATTGTTGTTGGATTGTGCTTCATAATAATGGTGAGTGAGGCATTAATAATAGATTTCTCAACCTGATTTAATCCTTTATTGCCGCCTATAGCTTGGATTCATGGTTGCCAGATGTGTTCGAGAGCGAAGGCGCATGATGCGTTATCGATTGCCAACGAGCAGCCTGAAAAAATTGGAATCGCGGAAGTTTGGAAAGAATGAAATCTACGATACTTGTGCAATTTGTCTCGATGATTACGAAGAAGGCGATCGCTTGAGAATTTTGCCGTGTCGTCATGCCTATCACACAAAATGTATTGACGTTTGGCTCACAAAGGTTCGTATGATGCATATAAAAATGAACGATGAACGATACCTGATTTTACATTTCTAGAACCGTCGCGTTTGTCCGATTTGTAAGAGAAAAGTTTACACAATTGGTGAACGACGGCGAACGCGACGTAGACGGAGCCAGGACTCTACGACAGACTCTATGTCGTCTTTTGATCCTGATGACACTACACCCCTAATAAATCCGCAAGATCCAAATCAGAATCATGGAACATTCAATGGAAACCGAGAACAGAACGATGGGCCACCTGACGCTCGAGCCCAGCAAGGGACGTCTGACGATGAGATGCTTGATGGGCGTCCTATCAGTGGTACACAAAGATTCAATCCATTTGATCGTGTGCCCAATTTACCGCCCCAATTAGCAGATGAGCTAAATGCTGGCATTATTGAGCCCGAAAGTCGTTGGACTAAAATTAAAAGGTACAAAAGTGTCAAGTTAATTTTCCTTTTGTTAATTTAACAAATAAATTTTCTCCAATTTCAGGTTTTTCAGCTTTAACCGTTCATTAGCTGATGCCGCACCGATTCTCGATGATGGTCATGCCGATGTTGATATCATCATAAGACCGGAATCGAGTAACTCTATCAACACAGCTCGTGCGTCTAGCAATAACATTTTGAATTCCAACCATAGCGGAAGCTTCCGAGAAGAAAATGAAATTGCCAATCGAGCCGACGATGAAGACGATGATGATGATGAATTGCTTGATGGGCGCGTTATACCACCACGCAGAACTCGAACACATCGTTCAGCGCCAAATATTTTAACACACGATCAACCCAGCACTAGCAGTGAGGCAAGAATTGGGGTTCCAGCCATTCCTTCTTTCGATCCGCGTGGACGTAATTTTGTTTAGATTACTTTTTGTCACTACGATAATTTTGTGATTTTAAGATACATTCTCCGGTCTAAATTTCTTGGGTTCTTAAAGCAGCTCCCGAAGGAGAATTTTTTGATCATGCATATAGACGTACACTACACATAATCTCCGGGGATGAAAAATCATGCTGATGAAATTTTGTCTTTTTTTCCTTTAGTCGTTAATTGTTAAAGAAAATATGGCAAAATGAAAAGAAATTGGACTAAAATGGACATTATGAAACTAAACAGATCAATAATATATCAGTCAACACAGTAAAATGAAGAAAAAATAATAATGGAGATTATGATGGAGCCCAATTTTTTTTTCTTTCAAATATTGTGATTCAAGTCAAAGATGTGAAATTCTTATAAAACAAAAACATTGAAATAAATAAATTTTACGAAATTACTAGAAACCAGAAGAACGAATTCTTATCTCAATCTTATGCATTTATTTTCCTCCTTAATTCTCACTTAACAATTATAAAATGAACTGGCCGAAATTGAACATTGAATGGACAAAAATGAAACGGGAAAAAAATTACGCAACTTAAAAATGAATTGAAAAAAAAAAAAAAGTATCATCACGATTGTGATGTTTTGACGTTTATCAGTCTTAATAGAATCTTTTCGGCTTCCTGATACGACCTCGACTACTGACACTAGGCTCTTCATCCTCATTACTGCTCGATTCATGATCACTTTCGTGAGATTGTGACATCATTCGACGCTTTGACCGACGATTTGCTGTGTCTTTAGATGCTTTTACATCGTCACTGTCTTCATTGTAGTGTGGTCGTTTCAGATTGCGTGTAGATCGACCTCCCGTTGATGGCCCAGCCTAAAAGAAGCAATTGTTTAAAAAAAAAATTATCTTATCAGTTTAATTGAAATAAAAGTATGTTCTTACATGTTCGTCATCTGAGTATAATACGCGCTTGACGTTAGTCATTGCTGTTCCATTTCTTGTATTGTGTTCATGTTGAGCTTTTTTCGTATTTGATTCTGCCATCAATTTCAGTGGCGTTTTATCTTCCTCTGAATAACTATCACTATCATCGTCATCATCATTGTTAGGATTTTCCGTTGGTTGCGAGCGATTCGGTCTCGTTCGATTTGTGGCAACTTGTTGATGTTGAGCAAGTTGCTGTCTCTGCAATGGAACATTTTCTTCTGGATCGTTTTCATTGTCATCTTCAAAGTAATTATGCATCACGCGTGTTCTGGTTGTACGCCGAATTCCATTTAGCAATTCAAAATTACTTGTTGGCGTTGGAGCTGCTCGTAAATTAGCAGATCTTAGTCTCAATAGTCGATTGTTGGCAGATGTGCTTTGATCTTCAAGTCCACTTCTGTCCAGCTCGTCAGCATTTCGCTGATGGCGTGAAAGGATTGTGCTACGCGTCTGACGTGATGCTGCAATGTTTGAAGATGATGATGGACCTGGTTCACCATAGTCATGCTCCATTCGCTGACTCGAACTTCCAGGTGCAGTCTGTTGAATAGCGGGCGGATTTTGTGAGCTTCGCGTGGCCCGCGATGAAGATGGTTGAGAATGTGACGTGGTACCGTTAGTGTTGCTTATTCTACTGCTGCTACTTCTAGCATTTGTACTTGTGCTTGGATAATTGCGATGATCGGATACATTGCGATGATCGGATACATTGTGATGATCGGATACATTGCCATCAGAATCATCTTCCTGAGATTGTGACACACGTGCACGAGTGGACCGACGAGTCGGAATAGAGCTTTTGGATTTCTTGTCTTCACTGTGATCTGTATCGCTTTTTATGGCCTTTTTACGATTCGATCGTCGAGTTGATGCTCGTTGCGCCTGAGAACTTGTTTGTGGCTTTTGACTAAAATCATCATCGCCATCATCATTATCGTCATCGCTTGTTTTAGCCCATTCAATAAATTTCTTTCTTGCACTTTCACGCGTTGCTCGAGGTCGATCAGAGTCCGAATCGGCAGGTTTTCGTTTGCCACGGTCCATGTGGAAGCTTTGGTCACTTTCATAGCGTTTTGGTTTTCGTGTCGTACGACGACGCCTTGAATCATCGCCCGGTGCTTCTCCATCAGAACTCGTCTCCATATTTTTATTAACAGTTTTACGTCCGATCGCTGCACGTCGAGATGTCTTTGGTTTTTCATCATCATCATTACTTTGATGATCACAACTTTCATCCTGTCCAGCACTTGCCTCAGCAACATCCGATTCCGGTTCGTCATCAGATTCCTCCTTTTGACGCTTCGCAGCGCGCAATGTTTTTTTGTACTTGAACTTGAAACTGCTCCGCGCTGCTGTTGTTTTCCCTTTTTATGTTTCTTTGTTGTTTTAGGTTGTGATTTGCCCAGTTCTGCCAATGGAATTCCACTCGACTCATCACTGTTGTCTGAGGAATCATCACTTGATGTTTCAGTGGATTCAGACTCCTCGTCGTCAGATGTTTTTGTTCTTGCTGGACGTCCTCGACGACTAACTCCAGGCTGGGAATCTCTAGCATTACTACTCGACACACCATTTGATTGCGCTTGAGCTCTACGTGCTCTTCCATTCATTCTTCCATTCTGGTCATGATGATGATCATCATCAGAATCGTCATCATCTGAATTTTCATGATTCTGCGAGGTTGATGGACCAGCGCCGTTTGTTCGTGTCGAACGAGCATTACGTTTCTTTGGTGGACTTCCATTTTGAGCGCGCTTCTTTGATGATTTATAATGCGAAATAAGTGATTTGATGCTTTCCTCAAATAGCTCAGATATTCTCAATGTCATTGCGTATATCTGCAATTTGCACCAGAAAAATTATTTTATTAAAATGTTTTGCTTCAAGGTAGCGATAAATTTCTTATGGAAAATGTTGATGAATTGTGGATACTTTACCGTTACATTTTCCTATTACATAATTAATTGTAGCATGAATAGAAATTGTTGGAGAATTTTGCAATTAATTTTAATTGATGCCTTAAAACTCATAACGACAAATCGCAATCAAGGGTTCGAACCGATAAAGAAAAAAAGGTTGCAAAATTTTTTGGGAACCGAAATTTATATTCATGCATTCAAGGACTTTTTTTTTGTAATGAAATTATGAGAAGCTTTAAAACAGATGATGAACTTAAGTTTATTATTTTTAAAAAGTCTACTTGCACTTACCCGCGAGCGATGATTTGTGTTAAAACTGCGCGAATTCTGGAATATGAGTCTCATATCTTTCGCGAATTCCATTGGCGTCTCATAATTTCCACTTGCCAATTCCTCGCGAACTGTTTGTAGATCCATTGGTGATTCGACAATTTGAAGGTAATCTGTAAAATGACAATTCTTAAATTGCAATTTCTTAGAAGAAACGAACCCAAATCTTCCTTACCAGGATGTTCGTAAAGATCAACAGGTTCCCGGAATGGTTCTGAATCCGCATGATCCCAAATTGATTGTAACACTTCACGACATTGTATTCGCCAATCTCCACTGACCGGCACTAATCTCTTTGATCTACTAATTGCGACATGAGAACAAGAAAATGGAAAATTATTAAGATGATGGAGACATAAAAATATTAACTAACTTAATACCTTCTCGTAGAACCATTAGCACGGGACGTTGACGGTCCAGGACGATAGGAACTTGTGGATGGGCCAGCTTGAGTTGTTTCATCTTCACTCTCTGATGATGCGTATGCGTCGACTAATTCACGGTAAGCAGCTGGAACGTTGAATTCATCGTGATCCCTATTGGATGAGAACCAACTGCGTAATCAGAACACAAAAATCTAACCATTAAATAAATTCACGCACAATACCAACCTCAGAATTCTCAAGCACAAATCCGTGATGATTCGTGCGTGCTTCACAATGTTGCTGTGCTTTTCATTAAATTTCTCAGCATTCGTGGCCAGATAACGCACGTCAAATTGTGCTGATGTGATGCGTCGATAAAAATGATTTTCAAAGCGTTCCTTTATTGTGCTTAAATCGATTGGATATTCGACGACATAAGCGTATGTTGGATAACTATTCAGATCTACTGGCGTAAGGAATGGATCCGCAATTCCAAGACTCATAACTTGTTCAATGCCAGCAACAATACGACGACATGATCCATCACGATCACCAAGGGGCCATTCTTCACTTTTTGGTCGATACAATGTTGCTTGATATTCTTCGGGTAAAACTGGAACTGAGCCACCTATGCTTGATGGCAGACGTTCCTCATCGATTGGTTCCATGTCCCATGGACTCATAAACTCATACTCAGAGTTATCCCATCGCACCTTAAAGCACATAAAAAGCGAATCCGGAAATTCTTCTGATAGCGCTTGATGACTTTCAATGCCACCAATCCACCACTTGTCATCAATCATGCAACGGAAACGATCGCCAGGACCCCAGTTTCGACTTATTGCTGTGTCGAATGTCTGCTTAAGCACTAGGAAATCCAACACATCGGCAATGTCGTGATATTTAATTGTAAAATGCTTGTCTGTCATATTTCCATCGTCAGTCATCAATGCCAGTTTCAAGCAACATAAGCGCGGAGGTCGAATTTCATACTTGATGCCAATAACTTTGCAAAACTCGTGTTCGCGTAAATGCATTTGCTTCCATGGCTCGTATTTGAGTGTCAACTGATATAATTTTTTACTTTTGACACATTCAAAGTAACGCTCATGGCCTTGACGGAAGTAAACAACTTCGTCACCCATTTGAGGATAGTATGGAGCTTTTTTGGGTATAACTTCTGATAGCCATTCTGGGGGTTTGTACTCTTCAGGAATTTCACCATTTGGCAAAAGCGAAATTTTCTTGACACCTTTCGGACCTTTCTTTTTGCTCATCGTTGCATCCGAATCTGCTGGTGAAAACGTTCGACGTTCAACGGGTTTTCGCTTAGATCTTTTTGGTGGCTCCAATCGCTGTTGATCTTCAACGTCAATCCAATCGGAATATTCTGAACTATCACTATCTGAGCTCGACGAACCAGACAAATCGAGATCTTCCTCGACAGCTGTTGAATCGTCGCTATTTGACGATTCGCTTGATGATGATTCAGCATCTTCTTCATCCTCAATATGCTGACGCCGCGGACGTCCGGTTGCACCTCGTGCAACTGTCGTACGATTATTGAGATTTGTTGTGTTGGCTGTAGATGGCCCAGCTCCTGCATCATTGCCAGGACTGCTGCCAGGTAAGCGTCTTTTTCTACCTCCCCTACCAGGTTTTTTTGGCGGTCCATTCATTGAGCTTGTGCTTGGATTTCCTGTATTAATCATCAATGGACGTTTTTTCATCTCACGTCGATACAATTCCATTTCTGATATGCCGGCATTATAAACAATTTGTTTCATCATGTGCAGATTAGCGTGCTTCAGTGGCTTAACATACATTCGACGCGTGTACTTGATATTTTGATCACGGATTCCAACATTTTGTCGAACGGATGGTGACTGAATGATTCCCGCTCGATTTTGACCGCCAACACTTTCACGTCGTTGAATTTCATTTGGTTGCTCTTGAGCTGGTTCTAACTGTTGGCCATTCTGACGATTAGCGAGAGCTTCGATGAGTCTATCTATCTCTGAAACAGCTCCCTCTACTTCAAAACCATCAGGGCCAACACCAATGTCTGGTATAAGCTGATCAGTCGGACAATTTTCACGTCCTGGTACTAATCGTTGCGTAGATGGCGGATATGGATTACCGTCTACATCCACAAGGAATGGTGGCGGCATTAAATGCGGAACAAGCTGAGTTTGTTCGTCCAACACATAATAGTTGACGTCTCTTATGAGCGGTCGATAGTCTGTATGGAAGAAAAGCTCCTTTGGCATCTGTTTAAGTCGTTCATGCCCTGATCCAAAGCCAAACATTAAAATGTGTCCATGGGAATCTGTTGCAGCAATCATATTTCCATCTGGGGACCATTTAGCATCAAAAATTCCGCCATGTCCCTGACCTTCGATTGTATTTACAAAGCTGGCTAATTTTTCGCCTTTGAAAATATCCCAAAGAAAGAGCTGTCCATCATGGCCTGCTGATAAGAGTACATGAGGATCTTTGGGGTGACATTCAAGCACATAAAGCTCATCGGTGTGTCCTCGCAAAACATTGTGCAGTCTTCCCGTTTTAGAATTCCACACTTTTATCGTGTGATCATTAACGGCTGTAACGATCCAGTTATCTGATTGATCCCAAGATACCATTGTTACTTTCAAGCCTTTTTTTGGATCAACAACGCCATCAGCCACTGGACATGTTACTAATCGATCAGTCATATTAAGTTTTTCAAACTTCCATTGTTGAGTCTCAAAGCGCCATACAAGTGCCGTGCCATCCTTTGATCCGCTGACAAATCTTAATCCTGAATGAGCCCATTGAATTGAGTCAACCGTATCTGTATGTGACTCAATTTCTAATATTCTTTTTGGACCATCCTCAGCCATGATGTAAACACGAACATGATGATCAGCTGAACCAGAGGATAGAAATAGTCCACCTGGTGAAAATGATGCACAAATCATTTGTGCTTGACCCGGACGTAATTTTTCATGATATTGTGTGGGTTTTGGCTGGAAGACTGGCTTCTGTCCTCGAGGCTGTGAATATTGCCAGAAAGCTACCGATCCATCGGTGCTTGTTGTTACGAGATACTTGAGGTCACTTTTTGGATTAGGACAGAAGTTCACGGAAGTAATCATGCCGTTATGAGCGCAAAGCACAGCAATTACACTTGCAGTCTGTAAATCCCAAACACGCAACACACGATCCAATGAACCAGCAGCTAGCATTGTATTTTCTAAATTTATGGCGATATCGGTAATTTCTGCTGATGCTCCCCGGAAGGTTGTAAGTAGGCGGCCATCGATGGCACTCCAAAGTTTCACAAGAAGATCATCAGCTCCCTAAAAGGTTAAAATTTATTAGAATCGAATGAAACGTATTTTTGACGTGATTTTTCATACCGTTACAATATATTTTCCAGATCTATCGAATAAAACGCAATATACAGCTGATAAGTGGCCCAATGTCTGTCGAAGGAGTTCTGTCTTGCCATAAAATGTAGTCGGTACTGCTTGTCGTCTTGTTATTGGACCAGAGCTCTGCCGCCCGTAAAGTACATTGACGATGTTGTGAGTGTTGTTGCGACTGATTGAATCAGCCAGCGGAGCTCCATGAATCCTTGTGCAATATTCTGCAACCGTTCTCGTTCGATAAATTGTTTCTTTTGTTCGCAACAGGCATTGACGACCAGCTCCTGTAAGCGATAAAATGCCCGAAACTGTCGGCACAAGATGAGGTTCCTTTTCTAGTAATTCTGGTAGGCGTGAGCATATTTGAAGAAGATGATTCGGTCCAATATGACGATATTTAGCAGCCTACAAAAAGCGAAAGAAAAAGATACATCAATTTTCACAAGAGCTACACTTAAGCCAAGACACAATCACACAATACAGCAAAGACATATTTTCCACATACAGATATGTCCGGAAAAAAATCCTTACTTTAACTAAATGTACTTAAATTAATTGCACTGTTCAATTAATAATTTTATCCATAAAAATAAGAAAAAAAAATTAACATTTAACAAAACAAAAAAAAATCACAAAAAATTAGTCTCTTAACAGAGCTGCATAGTTAAATTAACACTATTAAATGTCCTTTCGCGCCAAAAAAAATTAATTAACACTTAAGCGATTAATTTTATCATCAAAAAAAATCGTCCCATTACTGATCGTCCACTTTTTTTTCTTCGACGCACGAAATCAGAAAATGGCGCCTGAAGGCCATCGACGTAATACTATTTCACACACAACACTCGATTTCAATGGCACATTATTGTTCATTCATTAATAAAATCGCATAATTTTGTTTACTACGGTAGCCAAAATCTTACACACCGATTAAATCCATGCACTTTTGTACTATTCCAATCCGCCGGTACAATATAATTTAAATGCGTCACCCGACGGTCTTTTGCCGTACACTCAGTGAGTCACATCACAAATTTACATGGCATTTTTTTCCCTTTTAAATGCATCACACTCTCTTTGGTTTATCACAAAAGCGACGGAATTCCAATGCAATTTCTGTCTGGCAAGTGTCTGAATGATGGGGGGCATCCCCGAGCGTAGCACTCAATTTCATTCGGAGAAAAACTAGAAACATTTACTTCATTTTTTTTTCAAACATGGCGAAAATGTTCCGCACGTAAAGGGCACAAAGAAATTTTTTTCAGCGATTACGAGTTAAAAAAATATGCTCGCGGTTGGTGATGCTGGCATTTGGAAGCATTCATCAAATTATTTTGAGCTCTAGAAAGCGAATTAAGGCATTGCGGAACCACAATGTAGGTTCTATAGTGCAAAATCAATAATTTTTATCATCGATGTCTGCCGTTTTTTTAGAGATTGAAATGCTGAATTTGAAGTCGTTCCAGGATAATAAGTGAATGTACATCCACCAGCACAATCAAGAAGGTCTTTAGATAGCTATTTAGAAATGTTTTAATAGGAACATAATAAAATTAATTTAATGTCCTTCAAAGGACATAATCCTGCAACAGGAACGCATTTGTTAAGCAGGACTCGAACTTCCTGAATATCTCTCGATAAGCAACAGTTGGTTTTTTTTTTGCCAACAGCCAGAATTGCAATGAAATTCCATGTGTTTTTTTCACTTCACTGGATCTTACCAATTCATCAAATCCTTGTTCGTGGGTCTCTCCTGTCCAGTCTAAGCGCTCAGGAAGGTTCTAAAACGATAACAATGCAAGGAAATATTAGATCCAAGAACCTGCGAGAGAAATGAAAGAGCAAAAGCTTCAACTGGCAATGGTGGTAGGAGGTCAAGGAACTTTTTTGTTGTTTTCTCAACAACAATTTTAATGTTTTGACAACTTAAAAGCACGTGAAAAACATCTGTGAGGAATCCTAAACAATATTTTGATTAATTTTTTGTTATTATTTCGTTTGTACTTACTTCAGACCGCTCTAAATCGCGAATTAATGCCTGTGGGACAAAGAAAGTGATGGTAAAAATTAGTAAATTAATTAGTATTGATAATTAACTATTGCTTATTACCTGTGCGACCTCTTGGAACGGCGAATTTAACAGAAATTTTGCGATAAGAAAATACAGTTCTGCAAATGAAATTGAAAGAGTCCATTATTTGAGATTACGGGCAAGTGGAAAAATGCATCGGAAAGTTACGAAATTATGATTGAAATTGTAGTCCTACCTGTTTTCATCCTACTATTTTGTCTTTCTACCGTCGGCTCTTCCATTTTGAAATACTTTTTTTTATCTTAAATCCGCGATTTCCATTAAAATTTTATACTTTTCTTCATAAGCAATGAAAAAATGACTTCGCGACTAAGAGGGGTAAACGACTTTTTCGATTTTAATAAACTGTGGGGGTATTTCGCTTTCGTACATCATCGTCTCCGCGATCTGCTGACGAAAAAATTCCTACATTGTTTCACCTTCCTGAAAAATATCTGGAGAGCCGTCGAAATTCATCATAACGAACGGAATCCAGAAATATCAAGTTGAACCAAGAAATGAGTTGGATTCGGGAAGAAAAATTAAGCTGGGTGGAGCGATTAGCGATTAAAGTTATCAAATCAGGTCCTGTGCCAAACCATGTCGCTTTCATTATGGACGGCAATCGTCGCTTTGCTGAGAAATCGCACATCAACAAGGCAGAAGGACATGCAAAAGGTTTCGATAAACTGAGTGAGACATTGCAGTGGTGCCTGGAAGTCGGAATAACGGAAGTGACTGTTTATGCATTTAGTATTGAGAACTTCAAAAGATCGAAAGAAGAAGTTGATACACTAATGGGACTGGCAAGAGAAAAGTTTGCCCGCATGATGGACGAACGAGACAAACTTCATGAGAAAGGCGTAAAAATTGCAGTAATTGGAAATCTTAAGATGTTGCCGCAGGATCTCCAAGATACCATCTACGAGGCAATGCGAATAACAAAGGATAACAATAAAGCCATTTTGAATGTCGCCTTTGCTTATACTTCCCGTGATGAAATCACAAATTCTATTAGAACCATTATCGAAGGCGTCGAGAATAAGGAGCTAGAGTACGAAGACATTAGTTATGGACTTATCGACGAATGTCTTTATACCAGCAAATTTTCCGATGTTGACCTGCTTGTCAGAACTTCTGGCGAAGCAAGATTCAGTGACTTCTTACTCTGGCAGGTGAGTTATTGCGTCGCTTTTTTTCTTTACAAATAAATAGAATTTTATTTTAGACTTCGTCAACGGTACTTTATTTCACGGAAACACTTTGGCCGGAATTTACCATTTGGCATATGCTTGGAGCTATTTTCTATTACCAAAGGTGTTACGTGCAAAAATCAGTCATCAAGAATCACCTCCAAAGTCAAAAATCCGCTGTTGACAATAAAAGAGTGCGAGCATTTACTGAAAAAATTGAGCGGCTGAGGTATGAACAATAGCACATTTCCATTAAATAAGATATAGTGGCTATTTATTATTGAGTTGATTAATTAAAGGCAAATGATATTTCATTATAAAAAAAAATGTCGCTGAGTTGATTCAATTAGCAGATTTCTTCCTTGTGTATGCTACATACTCCACAAATTTTCCCGCGCATTATAGTTGGCATGAAAAGACTGATGATGTTCTCCATGTTGTACTGTATTCTCGCTTGAATCAAAGTATTCTCAATCTCTAAAATGGAGTCATCTTTGAGATTGACTCTGTTGGAATAAAATTGAATTAGGCAACTCCATTTAATTTAGTAAATTTCAATAATTACTTAAAGTCATATTCAAATTGTGGATACTCGAAAGCAGCATCACGAATATTATGTTTCCCTCCATTAAATTCAATTATTGCTTTACGTTCAGCTTTGATTGTAATAAAATGACCAGCCGTATAAATTTTTACATGCGAAAATTCATTTGAGTTTTCCTTAAAGCCGACAAAAATCGCCAATCGTGGATTTTCGGAACATTCAGCAGCCATAAGAATTTCTGTATTCAAAGAATGGTCACGCTTCAATTGTTCATCAATCGTAATGTGTTTCCTCGCAAAGGAATGCAAATTATCTTTGTAAACACTACAAATGCTATCAACTCCATAATCACTCGACATCTGTTCAATGCTTCCGTAGTTGAATGAATAGCTAAATGGAAGTGATGTAGGAATGCGATTGAGTGTGATATTAGTTGAGCCGTTTTCTGTCGATGGCAATTTAATTTTTAAATCCATGCTTTTTGAAAGATTCAGCTTATCGATATTGCCAGGAAGTACAGCCGATAGCAAATGATCGGCACGTGTTGCTAAATTGTAAAAAGCCGGCGGCATCTAAAAAAAAAAAAAATAAAAATTTTATTTTAAATACAAAATTGAAGATTGTGTAACAACAAACCCTTTCGAAATTTGCCTTGATGCTAATATCATTTACCGCCAGAATGCCATTAAATAAATCAATATCGCACATCTGGGCATATGGAGCTGGCGAAAATCTAATCACATTGCATTTCTCTCCATGCATAGCGATAAGATTTTTGTAGCTCTCATTGGCGCCATCATTCGGTCCAACAGCGGCGACAGTTATTGTCATTTCAACTTTTGACTTGTCCACCGGACATTTTTTAGATGTCGTATTGTGACTCCCAAACACGACATTGCTTGAAAATGTGAATGGTTTTTTCAAGAGCACCAAATAATCCAATGAACCGGAAATGCACAGCTGAAAAGAGAAAGAAATTATTTTTGTAGATGGGAAATGTTGAAGGGCTTCATGCGACATTGATAAATGAAGTACCCTACAAACGAATGAGTGATGTAAAAATAACTCAGATAAGACAAATGGGAGGGGAGGAAAAATCGATACAGTACCCCAAAACATATATATGGAAATTTAAAAAAGAATTTGGTTATGCCCGACTATCTATGGAAAAGTAGGAAAGTTCATCAACAAAAAGATTGAGAGCGATTAGAAAGTATAAATTTTTGCCGATATAAATGCACACCAACCCACAGTAACCATAGCGAAGTAAAAATTAACGACAAGGAAAAAAAAATCAGTCAGTACATTTTCAGCCTTCAGGAAGTTTGTGAAAATTCATTGTTTAAACAAAATTCAAAGAATAAAAACAATAATTATCAATATGGATTTACAATGTCATGGCGTAAGATGAAATTAATCAGAATTTTCAGTTAATTAATCGAACGGTTTAACGGATTTCTTTTTTGCAGATTGAAGACAAGCGCAACGAGTTCAGAAAATATTTAGAAACTACTGGTGCAACAGATAAGCTCACTGCTGCATTGGTGAAGCTGTTTCAGGAGAAGGAACGACCCGTAGATGCTGTAACGTACATCAGAAAATGCTTGTGCGAGGAATGTCCCGATGCTGAGAAAATGAAAGAGCTTCAAAAGGAGGTCGAAACGTTGGTGAAAGATAAGAAGAAAATGGATCTCGAATTGCAAGTGGCCAAAAGTCAAATAAAAAAATCAACCAGCGAAGCGAATTTGGCACTGAAACAGGGCTTTGAAGCTTTGAAAGCCGACGAGACTGAAAATTCAAATTCATTGCTCAAGGAATATTTGACTGATGAAATATTTGACAAGCTCAAGGAGCTGAAAACGGGATTGGGTGGCACATTGTGGGACAACATTCAGAGCGGTCTAACACTGTTTGAGTCAGAAATTGGAATCTTTGCATCAGATGCAAAGGCTTATGACACTTTTGCGCTACTTTTTGAACCAGTTTTAGAAGATTTACATGATGTGGAAAGTGATGTCAATCAGCCAGAACTCGACTGGGGTAATCCTGAAGAGCTGAAAGATCTTGATCCACCAGGTCATTTCATTAGGTCAATTCGCGTGACAGTGGGACGAGCAATAGATGGCGTTGAGTTTATGCCAATTATACCTTTAGAAAAGCTTCAGGAAACGACTGAAAAGATAAGAAAAGTGCTGGTGAACATTACGGATGATGAACTGAAAGGCACTTATACAGCTCTTGAAGATCTCGATGAAACTAAACGTGATCTACTGATAAAAGATGAAATTTTATTCGGAAATCCTGATGATAAGTTTCTGAAAGCCGCTCAAACATATCGATTTTGGCCAATTGGGCGCGGATTCTTTGCTAATGACAAGAATAATTTCCGTGCATGGGTAAATGAAGAAGAACACTTGCAAGTCATTTCATGCAATGAAGGCGCTAATTTGGGTGAAATTTATGAGCGCCTTGTGAAGGGAATGAAATGTTTAGAGGAATCAAATCTTCAATTTGCACGGCACACGCGTTGGGGCTTCTTAGCTCACAATTTACGTAATATCGGAAATACTTTGCGTGTCACTGCAATTGCAAATATCCCACAGCTATCACTAAAGGAAAATGCTGAAAAGCTTGAAGCATTAGGCGAAGGTCATCACATCACAATTAAAGATCGTGGCAATGGCATTATGGAATTGACAAGCAATAAGAGAGTTGGAATGAGTGAATTTGATACTGTATCAGCTTTCCAAAAAGGAATTCAAGATATTATTACTGCTGAAAAATGTTCTCATTAATTTACTATACTCACCTTCCATTTTTCGCCACTGATGGTTTTGCGATTCAGTGACATCATTGCTTTGCTTATCGTGCTTTCTTTAAATGTGGAATATTTCGATGAAAATTCCCATTTATGTAATTGCGTTGGATTTGCATCATTGTAGTTCAATAAATGCAATAAATTGCAATCAACTTTCATAATATTTTTCTCTTTTGATGAGGGATTTTTCGTGTAATCCTCGAATGCCCACTTAATTGACATTTCTAGCTTCGACTTTGGTTGATTCGTTACCAGAATCGTTAAATGCTTATCGCGGGCAATGTGAACACTCGTCAGTTGTATAATGGAAACGAGCGTTAGAATGTTCTGCATAACTGAATACGGAGCTCGCGTAAAAACTTTTGCATTATCCAGGACATCAGCTTCAAACAGGAACATCAAATTTTCCTTCGACGATTCGACATTGTGTGCAATCAAAACATTAATTCCGATATCTTCCAGATTGAATTCATGATTAGGCGCATCATTTGAGAACTTGTTCGAGCCGGAAGAATTTCTTGTGCGCGATTTTAATGCCAATCCTGAAGTGATTGGTTCCGTTCTATACAATGAAAATCTACAAAAAAGAAAATGAGATTTATTAATAAATTCAACATTGAGAGATCTGAAATCTCACATCAATGATTGCTCAGCAATATTCAGAATGATTTCATTGTTCAACGGCAAATAAACCATAAAACCCTGCTCCCGAATTGTTGAATATTCAACATCCTCAATTGGATTATAACTTCTGATTTTCGCAACTGCATACGAATTGTATCTGAAAGTTGTGCAATTTGTTTGTTTTTTTTTTTTTTTAAATAACTTCAATTTCATGAATTTCACTCACCGGAAGTCGATTTGATTATTTCTTGTCAATTTATCTTTTTCAAAATTCTGTGTCGTCGATCCACGAATACTTGTTATCAGTGTACTTTCAATAAGGATATCTGCTGGTGTGCCAAGTAATGTGCTGAAACCATGTTTGATCATAAACGGACGACGGACAATTTGCATCTAAAAGTTCCTGGTAAATTAAATAATTGAAAGGAAATTGACAATTGAAATTTAGTTACATTAATATGACTGTCGGCTCTCAGTAGCGTATTGATGCGATTTATGATATCGCCATCCGTTAAATTGTAGAATGTCGTTTGATTCATATAATAAGACATAATCGATTTTCCCTCAAGCTGTACAACTAACTCAAGATGGAGTGGCGTTGACTGTATCGGTTGCATTCTCATCATTTTCAAAACTTTTCGTAGCTCATCCATGTGAAGTGAATCATCATTGATTGTCGATAGTCTATCTAAAATGGCGTCAGACAATCCACGTGCTTTGATGTAAATCCCCACTTGCCCAGTAAACCGTCCCAGAGCTTCTGTATCGAACTTCAGGAAAACTATCAATGGCAAATCCTTTCGGCGATCACCAATTAACAGAGCTTGCAGCATCGAGCCAAGCTGGAATTTTCGATCTTTATAGTCAAACATGTAATTGCCAGTTATCCAATATTTTTTTGCAGGTGCTTCCGGTAAGTGTCGACGCATATACAAAATTAGACGTTTCCTGTAAAATAAAAATTAATTGATATTTAAGATTTAGTGAAAAACTTTTCAAGCATGGACAACTTACAGATGAGACATGCAGGAATAAGTTGTTTCAGAGATGCTCAATACCGTTGTCCGATAGAAATTGATCATATGCGGACAGTTTTCATTTTTAATTACATTATAAAGTCCAAGTAATCGTCCAGGCGTTGGTGATGACACTAAAAGCATTGTAAAAGCAGCAATTCTCAGCTGTAATGGACTGGATTTCGAGTAAAATATTGGCCAATAAGTCTCAAATACTTCATCAGGACGCGTAAATGCAGTTGGCATTGTTGCGAAAATTGCCAGAAATCGAATGTCAGTCGTTTGTGAATAGTCAGCCTGAATAATAGGTTGAAGGTAGTTTGGTACATTGCCAAGCTGAAGATTTCCCATCGCTTCCAAATACAACATTTGCTGTTCATAATCAAAGCTGTCTGAAGGTTGAAAAACAGTTGAATTTAAAATTTCCTTCGAACTATTTAAGAAAACTTACTCAAGAAAAGATCAAAAATTTGTTTCACATATTTCTCAAACTGATCCGTGTTAATTGCGCCACTCACATATGCCTTATAGATCATTGTTGAATAACTTAAGACAGCAGCATGTTTAACATCTGGGCGATCAGCCGTTATCTGTAAGAACACTTCACATTCTTTAATCAAATCTGCCGAAAGTTCAGAAATGAAGAACGGAAGGGAAATTAAAAGCTGAGCAGCCGTCGGTGGTCGCACGAGTTTTTCTACAACCAAATGTTTCGTAAGCTGTACCGTCGATGCGGTTCCAGCTCTTGGCAGAATCTCAAGAAAAATATTCTTCGATGTTTCTTGTTTATAAGAAGTTCCGATGTCGATTGTATCATAAAGTTTCTTCAAAGCATCAAAGTCCAGCGACTCAATTAATCGAATAATTTCCGATACAATTTCCATGTAAGGTTCATCGAAATTTAATTCTGTATCTTCAAGACGTTCAGCCAACTCCAAAAGCTGCTTAATAATACTAGAAATGATTTGATCTGGTGATTTTGGCGCACGACCACCTGTTGCGTCTTTCAACGGCAACACATAGGTGAAGCTGCTTAAAATATTTTTCCTTTTTGTATTGAAATTAATTTCATTCGTTGCATTAATCAAACTTTGATCCAGCAGATTGATGTCAATTTTAGTAAATATAAATTGCGGATAATAAGATTCAGTTGCTTGAACATTTGTTTTTGTTTCAGCACTGATGGACTTGAGCAAATATTTATTGTTTGGTAATTTCTTTAATCGATAGTCACCCAATCGCGATGTTATTGCATGTGCTGGCTTCTCTTGTTCGCACATATTCAGCGGAATATTTGATCTGATTCGAAAGATGCCACCCGGGTATGGTGTGCATCGATCCATGTCATAAATCTTCGATATCATCAGTGTATCCGTTTTTTCATTGACGACATAATATTCCGTTGGACATAATCCAAATAATCCGAATTCATTTGAAACAAATGCGCCGCTAATTGAGGTCCCTTCAAGCTGCAGCAACGACGCAATTGAGCGTTTTATATTTGCCGACCAGACTGGTTCATTATCGGGGACTTCAATTACTTTTTGCGGATGTTGCATTAATAAATTCGATGATTCATTGAGCGAAATCATTTTGAAAGGCATACACAATGGTGCAATGTAATCGGGATGAACTTTAGAATTCACATTTAATTGCAACGCAAGAGACATGTAATCCAAACGTTGGACCCTTAAAACACCTGTGATACCCCACTGCGTAATTGGATCCGTTGGCTTTTGCACATCGGGAATAATTGTGACATTCGACTCGATTCTATATTCATATATGCTGCCAACTTGAAATACATCATAACACCAGCCATGCTCCAGAAGAACTACAGGAAAAAAAAGAAGTTCAGTGGAATTTCATTGAAAAAATAATAAAAATAGAATTTTCTTATCAATTTATTTTCATGAATGGACCGCGGAACTTTTAAAAAAAAAATTCTCAAAATAGTAACGAGATGACATCATTCCGATAATAGGTTGTCTGGGATGGTCCCATTATCGCTGAACCGCAAAGTCAAAATATGTGAAATTAAATTAAATCTAGCGAAATTAATTTCAGCAATGACTCAAAGCGACGATAATTATTTCTGATCTCGCACTCTTGACTGATAAGAATTGATGCGCGACCGGCGGAATGAACCATGAGGCGATTATCAGACAAAATGTCTACGTTGAGCGAAGTTTTTAAGAAACTTTCCATTGCACTTTCGAGACAATGAAACTTACGCAGACTGATTAAAACTGCTTTTATCACCATGAAATTGCAAAGTTTCACCACAAAAAATTTGACAGAATTCTAATTTTTATGATAAGAATACACGAGCGACGTTGTTTCCCCCACGAGATATCTTCAAATGCGTCCTACACTTCCAGCTACTCAAACTCAACTGAGAAGAATTTGAGAAATTCAATCAAGTTTATTTCAGATTTTGGGGGCAAAGCCACAAACACACAAAAAAAGAACAGAAAAATTTTATGCGACTGTAATTGATAAGAGGTCGGAAGTATATTACGAGCAATGTGTGGAGATGCAAATAAGCATGTTCATCTTTCTCTCATTCTTTTTTTCTCTCACGTGCTATCATGGTCAAGGCTGGCTGTTTAGTGAACAGGTGGAATTCAATTATCAATGTCGTCTAGAAGGATTCTTTTCATTTCACAATCTTCTAGGTCGCACAGGAGAGTCGAAAAGTTATCGCTGGATTTTAAGGACTTGAGAGGCTCAACAAATAAAATTGAAAGCTCCTCGTAAGAGTTTGAAGGAAACTTTCTGATGAGACTGACAATATTTTTAAGAACTGCTGGATGTATGTCCTGTTTTGAAGGAATTATTATGTCCTGTAGCAAAACAAATTTTATAAATTAAATATATTTAAATGATTGAAAGATTTCTCACCATAAGAATTTTCACATAATCTGAGACGCATTTGCGCAAGCAATTGATTGCACATTCTTCATTTGATTTGCTAACAATGACTGTTATCACGAGTAGAGCATCATTGATGTAAAGCTGAAGATTCTCGTTTGACATCAGCCATTTGAATTCCTTCGTAGTTGATCTGACAATTGTTTCGCATAAGAACGATGTGATTTTACTTTTAGCAGCTCCGTCAAAGCCAGAGGAATGTAAAAACTTATCAAATTGTACAATTGGTGAATTCCGTTCTAGTGACAATTTCTGAAAGTAAAATTTCGTCATCGGCTTACAAGCTTCAATCTTTGTTTGAATCCAGTCCTTGTCTCTTTTGCATCCACTAGTGACAATTGTTTTATTTAAATTTTGAAGAATTAAGATTGAGCGCTCCACAATTGCTTCTCGTAGCTGATTAAATGTCATCAGATCCCATCGACACTTGTCCAAAATGTGAGCCATTAAAAGCGTTAACGGCGGAATCAAATCTTCTATCTTAAGTTTATTAACGATTTGCTTCAGTGCGTTCGTTAAGACGTGAAGAGTTGCATAATCTTCGTTTGCCAATGCCTTTGCCATGTTGTCCATCAATACATCCTTAATGAATTCTTTTCGCGCAATAATGTTCAGCTTGAAAATTCCAGCAAGAAAGAGATGAAGCGATGTCTTTTTTTCACCATCAATCGATAAACTATCTTGAATTATATCTTTAACAAAATCGCAGGCAATTGAAGACGTTTCAGAAACCACTTTAAAAATAATCGTTAATTGCTTTTCATCTTGATCACTAGCATTTTCCAGTAGCTTACGATAGAACTCTTGTGGATTCTGCAGAATAAGTATCCACATGCGATTCTCATCAATATTGGCTTCAGTGATTTGATTCATGTAATTGTTTAGTTCCAATGATAGCTTCAGATCATCGAGAGATAAGGTGTATGAGGTTCCTAAAGTACGAATCAGTTCTTCAATTAAATCTCGAATTTCTAAATTCGTCAATTGATTAGCTGCCTTTCCAAAAATTTCCTTTATTTGACGATCGTCCTCGTCATCCATTTCACCGTAATTCTGATGATCCTTAAGAATGCGCAACAGATCCTTGAGCTGCACAAGTGCGATGTTATCAACTATCGTTTGTAAGCATTCAGTATTGAAATACAATGCCTCACCACGATCCAGCAGCTCTTCAAACCAGATTCTTCTATTGATCGATGATTCAATTTTTTCTAAAACTGTTCCGACTGTTGCCTCCTTAGCGATTTCTCTCAATGTATTTGGCTTGATTGATATTGTTGACAACTGTTTCACAACATCATGCTCAAAGCATCCATTTTCATTTATGATACTGATAATGTTATAAGACGATGTGCCAATTGCCTTTTGCAAATTGTCATTCTTAAGATCTTCGTCTTCTGTTGTTGTATCTGCGATATCAATTTCTACCCAGTACACAAAATCATCGAGTGTTATTCCCATCACGCTGTTTTGAAGTGTGTTCAGAAGAGCAAAGTTTAACTTCATTAGTGAATCATTGACATAAGCCGAATAGCATTTGGTACTAAAATTATCAGCTTCCGGTTCCTTCTCTTGCATCAGATGGAAGATTTTGTGTTCCTCGGCTATCGAGAATGTTGGTTTGTTTTGATAAAGTTTGAAGCACATCAGTACAAGTGACATAATGGAACTTAGCGAATGACCTAAGTAGATTCTCATCTTCTTTTTCGATTTCGTTAGCTCGGGATCACTGTTGGGTGTGTTATAATGTCTTAGCAAGCTCATTGTATAATCGAAAAGTTTATTGAGTATGATTTTTTGGTCGACTAGATTGCTGGCGTTGATGGGGCGATAATCCATTCGGCAGATATTTTTATAAATGGCTTCGATAAGACTCTGCACTCTCCATATAGCCTCAAGAGACTTAGCGTGTCTCAAGCTGTCTATAGCTTCTTCCAGAAATTGAGTCATGAACCATGATGGCGTGAAGATCAAGCTTTCATAAAAATATTTATCCAACTTCAGTTCCCAGATAAGACTGATAAACAGACATTTTGACAGTTGCGGGAAGTTGTTGAGTAAGTGGCATATTGAATAATCCTCATTAAGATCATATTTGAATGAAGCTTCTGTATTCAGCATCAGGAGGAATGTTATCCTTCTCAGCTCATTTGATTCTTCTTGATTTAGTGATCTCGATCTGAAGTTGTTTAGCAATCGTGATGCAATCTCTTTGATATAAACCTCATTGCCTAAAATGTATAGGAAACGGAATGAACGTTTGAATGAAAAAAATAATTTCGATTTATTTACCTCCAAAGAAGACGATTTGATCAAACTTCTTAACGAACTCATTACAGTGACTAAGAGTGGTTTGCACTAGTCTAAAATCCTCTGAATAATCCATTATTAAATTGGTTCTGAAAATATTATTTAGCAGAGCAGTTTACAGTTTGCCGGAAAATATAAACAAATAATAGGGTTGCGGAACGAAAATAGAGTTGATTTTAATAACTCGCATTCGCGATTGTTCAAATATGCAATGAAAAATGGATGCTACATTATTAATAATCGAATTCGAATAGTTCAGGGAATAGGTTATTCGTCGAGGAAAGAAGAATAATAGAAGAATTAAGTAATTTAAATAGCAATACAGTCTATACAATATGAACACTGAATGCAACAACCACGTCAGTGCGACATGGTGACTATAGTGATCTCTTTCTAACAGTCGCGTATCACAAATGTGTGTATTATTTTATTATTTGCTATTCTTTTATTCTTTTCATTTGTCTGTCATCTCCCAAAAAGTTCAGTCGCGTTTGTTTTGATAACTATCAACAGACCTGATAAGACCACGTCAGAATATAGAGAAGCGCATAAGGAGACGTATACAGTTTAAATAAATTATGCTGTCTTTGGCTTTAACCATACTGCTTCTAACAGCAAGTGCCTTTTCTACATCGCCTGAAGAAGAGTTGCATGGTGTTAAGTGAGATAAATCGGAAGTTTTGTCGTTTTGTTTGAGTTTCATTAATTGTCTTATCTTCATCTTAAATAGATACGCTGATAATTGTGAAGCCTGTAAAGTTCTTGCTATCGAATTGCAAGGTCGATTAACTGAAACTGGAAAAACTCACGAGAAATTACATATTGGGTAAATTGTTGCATCTCCCTATAAATCTGCTGATATTGACATTTTTTTTTTACTTTAGAGATGAATTCCGTCCAGGAGCAAATGTCAAAGTAGTAGATTTCGCTAAGAGTGAAACACGCTTCATTGAATCTTTAGAAAATGTGTGTGACCGAATTCTTGAATATAACATTCACAAGGAGCGAAAAGACAGCACACGATTCGCTAAGGGCATGTCTGAAACATTCCAAACCCTACATGGACTCGTCGACAAGGGTGTAAAAGTAGAATTGGGTATTCCTTTGGAACTGTGGGACAAGCCATCAGCTGAAGTCACTCAACTTAAGACACAATGTGAAACACTTTTGGAACGTCATGAAGCAGATATCGAAGAATGGTACTTCCAGCATCAGGAAGGAGGCAAACCACTTATTGACTTCTTGTGTCGCGATCGTGTCTTAGCTAAAAGAGATTCATCATGTTTGTATGAAGTTCTAAAACCAAAGGAAAAGAAAGGCGATGACGATGTGGAAAAGGACACTGATGAGAAGCCAAAGAAAAAGTCCTCAAGCAAGAAGAAGAAGGAAACTGATGACATTCCAGTTGCTGACGAACCAAAAGAAACCAAAACTGAATTGTAAAATTGACATAAATACTTTTAATGCATTTTCACCCATCTCAGATTAATCACTTTGAGATTTTCATTTTTAAAGTCTCCTAATTCTCGTTGTCAGAACAAAACTGTTGCTGAATATCTTCCGCTTGAATCATTTTAATAAACGGAAAATATGACATTGTGATAAAAAATTGAAGTTTTCACTTCCACAGAAAAAAAAAAAAAAAATTATCGAATAATCTTGATCAAAATTAGATGAAAGCGATAAAAAGAAATTGCATCGAATACCAAATTTGCCTCGAATAGCGAGCTAGCAAACCAATAGATTTCGAGAACAAGTCTGGTTAGATAACAGCTTGACAGAAATTGGGTTTAAACAAATCACAAGTGAGGCACAATTCAATAATCATTATAATCTAATCAACCCGGTAATAAAAGTATAATTTATGGCATGCAAGAAGAAGTTTTTTGATATCGAGACGTCACGTTTCAAAAACTATGAATGAAGAATGTATTATCAATCCCACTCGAGATCCCAGTGAGTAATTATTTGAATTAATAAATAACAGCATTTGATTAATGGTTTTTACAAGAAACATCTTGAAAATCATCTGATCTTTATTCCCATCATGTTGTTGATTTGAATGTAAAATGTTTTTTTTTTTTTCATTTATTCCAGCAAATATGGATAGACACTCGATTATAAAAGTGTTGCTTATTTCTTGTAACCGCAAGATGTACGACGACCACGAGCACGTTCGAATTTGCGTCCCTTTGAGCGAACATAAGGTCTGGTATGTGAATGTGGAACTCCAGGAGCCTTTCCGAAATGTGTGACAGCTTCACGGGCATTACGTTTGCCTTGCATGAAGATTGTGTTCTTGCCTGTTGGAGCCAACAATGCCAATTGATCGAATGTCAACACTTCACCACCAGCCTTGACGATTCTCTCGCGGGCACGTTCAGTAACACGCAGTGCACAAATACGCAGTTTGGGTGTTTGTAACAAGCGCAAGTCATTGCTTACTGTTCCAACGATGACGGCGATTGTGTCCTCCTTTGCCTGACGTTTCTTCATCAAACGGGAAACGCGTTGCAACGAGATTACTGGACGATTGATCTTGCTCATGAACAAACGTCTCAGAACGATTTTGTTGAACTTCTGGTGTGTACGGCGGTACAAGTAGCGATACAACTAAAATAATAAGAAGGATGCTAATCATATCACAATTTGTTACACAATTCACTAATTCCAGATCAAAACTTTTATTTATGTGAGGTTAAGTGTAAATAAATGGACATGTAAATTGTTTACACCATTTAAATAACTTTCACACTATTTAGAACTGTTGTGTCACTTTTGAATGATCATGGAATTATTGAGAAATGATGAAAATGTAACTTACCTTAACCAGAAGACGCAAGTAAACATCTTGCGATTTTGGCTCAGTGCGACGGACTTTTCTGTCCCATTTATGACAAATGTCGATACCCTGAAACGATAAACTTCAATTAATATGTGTGCAACAGTTACCATTCTTTGATTTTTGCAGAAACGCACAGCAATCAAACAACGAGAAACATCGGAATTAAATTAAAATTGAATTATGCCTACCATCTTGAAAGAACGAGGTTGAAAAGAAAGAAACAAGGGGCGGTTCAAAAAGCTATGGTTAAAAAAACACACAGGGGTAGTGAATAGGAATTTTTCAAATCAAATCGTTCGTTATTCGTTGTTTTTTTTACGGAAGCGGTTTTGATTCTATCATCTTTATTATTTCGTTCTTTTTTTTACTAAGTATAGGTATGTTAAATTAAATAAAGATTATTCCTTAATGCATAGTTGGCTCGTGGAAACTTACATACTAATGTTATCACAGATGCACTATATTAACCAAAATAAATTATTCATGATATTCATGCTGAACTGGTGGTGCTGACACTAATCGTTTGATAGCTGAATTGAGAAAAGTTATGCTCATCAGAAGCCATATTCATCAAGAGATTGCAGTCATCAGGTGGAGTTAGTTCAACAGACTGGCCAGTAAATTCAGAATCAAAGTAATGTGTATCGGTGTCAGATGATATTTGAGGAACAAACGGTGGGGCAATTTTCTTATTCACCAAATCTGTCCAGTTGATTTGTGAGAAAAACGAATGGGCCATGATTTCTTTTGCGTCTTCAGGCCCTCCACCAAGACGTGTCTTGGGATCCTTCTTCAATAGTCCGCTCAATAATGTTCTGGCTTCATTGGAAATACTGTAAGGAAATTTAATATCGTCCGTGCGGATTTGCTGAAACAATGTTTTATGACCGCGATTACTAAATGGCAATCGACCACAAATCATCTCATATAAAACTACTCCAACGGCCCACCAATCAATAGCTTTTCCATAATCACCATCTTCAAGCATTTCGGGGGCCAAATATTCTGGTGTGCCACAAAACGTGTTAGTTTTCTTGTCGTAAGAAATATCCTCCTTGCAAAGACCGAAATCTGCGATTACAATATGGCCATCCTTGTCCAATAAAATATTTTCTAGCTTTACATCTCGATAGATAATATTATGTGAGTGCAAATAGCTGTAAGTAAGAAGGTTTTAAAGCCTCATGAAAGTTAATAATGACAGCAATTTAATGAATTACCCCAAGGCAGATACGATTTCTGCGCCGTAAAAACGTGCACGATCTTCATCAAATACCTTCTTTAGCTTCAAATGAAAATATAAATCGCCACCGTTAAAATACTGCATAACGAAGCATAAGCGATCATTGGTGCGGAATGAGTACTTCAGTGACTGTAATTAGGTTTAAAAGAAAATCTTGCGCAATTGTCAAAAATTAATCTCACAATCAAAAACGGATGATTTGTCTTTTGCAAAACTCTACGTTCAGCCATTGTATGTTCGACTTCGCTCTTCTGAATAATTATTTCCTTCTTCAAGATCTTTATAGCATAAAGCTTCGAGCTTGATTTTTCACGACACAAAATAACTTTACCGTAAGAGCCGTTACCAAGAACTTTCAGAAACTCGAAATTTTCCAATGTCTGTAAGGAATTAAAGAAATGATACTCAAACTAACGTTAATTAAGGAAATCCCAAATGACATTTACAATTTTTTTCCTTCCATTGCATTTATCCGTTGAGATTCCCTGGTGTGAAAACTTTTCATCGAGAAGAGCTTCCTCAGCAATTTCTGCCATTTCAACATTGTCCAAATCTTTTTGCTGTTCAATTTCTGCCAAATTATTTGCGACGCTCCTGTTGTGTTGAGCGCGTAAAATATTTAAAAAAATCGATAAGAGAAAAAAAAAGCTCGTCAGAGGAAATTATAGGGGTCGTAATGTAGGTCAGTAATATTTGGGTGAAAATGTGTGACGTCATAAAAATCGTAGATGCGTGCGTGTGTGTGTGCGTGTGGGTGCAGTAAGAGGGATGCAAAAATGTAAACATACCTAACAACGTCAATCCACTCACTACGTTCTTCTTCACTCTCGACGTAAAACATTCGCTCAATTACTGTGGTGCATTGCAGACCTCGAATAATGAAAATGTACATTCGATTTTGATCGATTGACATAATTTGACATCGCGCAATTGTAAAATTATTGCATGGCTCAATTGATGATCCATCAGGTTGTGTCTTATAGCCCAGAAGTGTTCCATCTTTCCGCAATACAAAATATCGGCGACGCCACGTCTTAATATATTCGCCTCTTTTAAAGATCCATCCTTCCCGAACAATGTCTTCATTGGGCGATGGTACCGATACCGACATTCTTGTGTGTTTTTTCTTAATTATTATTATTATTTATTTTAGACTTTTATTAGCAAACGCTTGCAATTGCTTAATTTTACGCACCAAAAATGTTCGTTTTTTGTGCTTTAACTACGTAATAACCAGCAACTAATGAAAATTGAAAGCTTTCATAAAACTTTTCAAGGATTTTTACAAATTGCGACGAATATTTTTTTTCTGCCTTTTTTTAATTATTTCTTTCACTACAAATTCTTACGTATAAATTATTCTCACTTTATAGTTTCCGTGATAACGAAGCAGTGATCTTTCATTAATTTTGCTATCTTTAAATGCTTTTAATGTTTTGACGAAAAAAAAAAATAAAAAATATTTCCACAATTGTTTTTCTCTTTTCTCGGCGTAAACAGTAGCACGAGTTTCCATTGAGGTTCAATTTTTTGAACAAGCATGAATGGAAATGACCGTTGAAAATGCGCAATAGTAAATTTCTTGTTCTACTACACACCATTTTTTTTTATTATTTTCAATGAAAGTTGATAAGGTCAAAGGATTACAATAATTTATTTAATTGTTTTAAGGATCGCAAAAAGGTGTTTTTTTTTCAGTCAGATGTAAATGCCTCATGACACGCAGTCAGTTTAAATGTATTGATGAATGAGTTTAATAACATCCAGCCAATAGTGCTTTCACATGGCATCGTCAAACTTTGCCAATTTCAGCTTTTTAGATCAGCATCAGATGTTTCATCCTCAATCGATTTATCGTATGCAATTTGATAAGTTACAAGATATTCAGGGTATGCTTGCTCACCACGATAGATGACATATTCTGGAAAGTGTAAACCACCAGCTGAGGGACGGCCAATAATTGAATGATGACCAGGTGGTGAATGGGATATTTTCAGTGCCGAAAATTGAAGGAAACTTTTCCCGAGTGCTACACGACAAAGCAGTAGTGAACGATGGCATATATAGCAACTCTTATCCTGGTGAACATGGCATCCACTTCCACCGATACCGTAACAGTATTGATTTGATTTTGATGAATGTTCAGCAAAGTAAATGCCAGCACCAAACATTCCGCCAATGTATGCGTGACGTTCGTCGAATCCCTTTTGTATGATAGCGTTGATAAATGGACTTCCATGGAATAGCAGCTTTTCATTATACTGTCCATTATTCTCATCAGCGATCTCATAACGTCGATGATTGTAGCGATCCCACAATTTCCGATTCTGTATTTTCTGGATTCTCACGATATCATAGCGATTATAAATTCCACCAGCATTTCCGTTATCTTTCTGATGTTGTCTGATTGTGGATTGCATTTCTTCCTCAACCATCAAATATTCTTTATCATTCGGTAGCAAATCAATTAGTAATGTTCCTGGATTTGCATTGACTGTTGCATTCTGATTAGCTTTCATTGATGCTATTCCTTTGATAATCTTATGACGATATCCATAAGCTGTCACACCAATTTGCTTCAAATCATCATGTCCCATTTCAGTAAGGATCTCCAAAGTGATTTGTTCACGCTCAAAAAGCTCATTAAGATGATCCAATTTGAGTTTGGTCAACAAACTAAAAACATCTGAATATTCTACAGGTGCAATTTTATTATCCTCCGATCCTTCAGCTCCTGATTCTGATCCTTGTATTGGACTCAAACATGACCGGGATGAACTTGGCATTGTCATTTGTAAATCAACTGTATTGCCAGATGGAAGTATCACAGTCTCAACTGACGTTGCTGCGACCGCAGGAACTGGAACATAAATTGATGTCAAGCTTAATGGCTGTCGAGCAAACATTGCATCCTGCAGAAGTGATTTGACATCATCAGCTGTCGCTAAGTCAAAGCATGTTTGACCTTCATTGTTCTTCATAAATGGATCAGCGCCATGCGCTAGCAACAATGCGCATAGCTAAAAAGAAGACAATAACTCAATTATTCATGTCATTTAACTAATGAAGGACAGATGATACACACCTGTGTTCTGGACTTTTGCGCAGCTTCCATCAGTGGTGTGTAAAGCCATTTATCGACAGCATTTATTTGCGTATTGTGCTTTATTAAAAGAGCTGAAAGAAATATTTTAATTTAAGCTTTCGATTGATTAAAGCAATTACACTGCACAACTTACCAGCAAGCATTTCATGGCCAAAGCTAGAAGCATTATGTAGACTAATTAATCCACCGCGATCTGTTGCATTGACATCAGCGCCATTTTCCAATAAATATTCTGCAACTTCGTAATTGTTGTAGCCAGCAGCCAAATGCAAGGGCGTCGAGTTTCTGCCTTGCGTATCACGACAATTGACATTTTCAGGTGTCAACAAACGTTTGACACGAGCCAAATTTCCCTTCTTAGCAGCATCAAGCAAAGCCGCATTTCCACGCAATAAATCGGCAATATCTTGATCACGAACAAGATCCAAAGGTGAAGCTCCATCACGATTCTTCTTTGTTGGATCAGCGCCATGTTTGATCAGAAGTTTCACAATTTCATATTTTCCCTTCGAGCTTGCTTCCTAAAAATAATAAAATGAATTCTCAATTTGGTGATAATTAGCTGATGATAATTACATGTAGCGGGGTAAATTTCCACAAGTCACTTGCATTGACGTTCGCTCCATATTTGATTAGCAGTTGAGAAACCTGAGATCGAAAAATTGTGTTGTGGAACTTTTTGGAAACAAAATTAATTTATACCTCAAGATGTCCATAACTTGAGCTGTTATGCAATGGAACAAGACCACCTTTATCACTCGCATGTACGTCAGCATCATTTTCTAATAGATATTCAACAACACTAATGCGATTATAGCCAGCAGCAAAGTGCAATGGCGTAGAGTGTCGGCCATCAATGTCACGACAATTGACGATTCTTGGATTTAAAGAGATAATTCTTTTCACAGCAACTAGATCGCCACTTTTTGAAGCCTCCAACAATTGTGATTCGAGTTCAATTGTATCTGACGTTGGATCCTTTAGGATTTTTAAAACATTCTCTTTTGCAAGTTGCGCAGCGGTGTATCCTTGTAAAGAGGTGATTGCAACATCGACTGAATGTGAAAGTAACAAGCGAACAGCTTGAACATCATCTTCGCGAGCCGCAATATGCAAACATGTTTGACCGAGGCCATCGACAGCATTTACGTTCGCACCACTCTTTAGCAAGCAATCCATAACATCGTAGTAGGACTTCTCCGTGGCGATATGCAGCGGTGTTAATAACTCTTTGTTTTTAACATCCAATGATGCTCCTTTGCGAATTAAAATGTCTAAGACTTGTTTTCTTTTTGAAAACACTGAACCAGCTACAACATGCAAAGCTGTATCGCCAGTGAATGGATGTGCAAAACTTAAGGTTTGCGTCGTCAAATATTTTTTCATTCGTTGTAAATCACACTGTCGTGAGGCTTCGAGTAAGCAGATGCCTTTATATTCGTCTAGAATTTAATTTCATTATGGATTTTGAATTATATGCTATTTTGCAATCAACTTACAAGTCATTCGGTCTTGCAGTTCCTGTGGCGCCGAGTCTAACGGCGATTTATTGTGACAATTTAGAAAATTGATATCAGCACCTTCCGAAATCAAAAGGGAACAAACTGGAACAGAGATTCGATTAAGTATATAATAATTAGAACTGAAATTCATGTATTACCTTCTAAGCGTTGTTTGGAAGCCGCTTCATGTAATGGTGTAAAGTGCCATAAATCAGCAGCATTAACATTTGCACCATGCTTGATAAGAAGCTGCGAAACCTCAAGATGTCCATAGCTCGAACTATTATGCAAAGGAACGAGTCCACCTTTATCTTTTGCATGCACATCAGCACCGTTTTGTAGTAGGATCTGGACCACTCTGATTCTGTTATATCCAGAAGCAAGGTGCAATGGAGTTGATCGTCGACCGTCACTTGCATGACAATTAACGTTCATTGGATTTAAGAGCTCCAACAGTTTCTGTTCATCACCTAATCGAGCAGCTTCCAATAATTCTTCTTTTCGATATTCTCCAGTCAAAATTGGCTTTGTTGTGGAATCGGATAAGTCCAAAGGTGTTTTATTCTCAGAATTTCTCAAGTTTGGATCGGCACCGTGTTGTAGTAAAGCCAAACAAACATCAATTTTTCCTTTACTAACCGCTTCGTGAAGTGGACTGTAATTCCAATTATCCACCATATTAGGATTTGCTCCTGCATCCAAGAGTATTTGAACTACTTCTGTGTGACCAAAGGAGCATGAATTGTGCAGCGGATTGAGTCCTCCATCATCCTTTGCAGATATATTAGCACCATTCGCCAACAAGTATTCGACAACATCTTTCCGTCCATAGCCCGATGCAAAATGAAGAGCAGTTGATCGTCTTCCAGCAGTGTCTGAAAACATTCGGATTGAGTTATGCAAATAACAACATCATAATCTTGACTTTTTTTTCACCTATCGCATTAACATTCTGTGGGGTCAGCAATTTTTTCACCTTAACTAAATCTCCCGTCTTGCAGGCCTCGAACAATTCACGTAACGTTTGATCATTTGAAGACATGGTTTCGTTTGTGTAACAAAAGTTTACTTTTTCTTTTGCTCAATGACAAAGTAGTTTGTTGTTGTTGTTTAGTTTCTGCAATAAAAGTAGATCACGATTTCTTAGAAATCTTAAAGTTGATCTTCGGAAACTTGAAATTTTAAAAATCGAAAGTACATTTATAGCTTGCGATAAAATCATGTACAGATTCTGCTATTTAATTAACACGAAAGAAATTTCATAGCGAATGTAAATATTTTCTCTGAAGAAAAATTTTGCAAACAAAAAATTTTACCTTTTTGAGTCGTTTGTCTTTGAGACTAATGCAACCCCGATGCTAATTATCATCATTTTATTGCATTGCAGGATTTACAACTGTTTTTGGTGCAAACTTGGAAACTGGAGGTCAAACTTGGAAAAATCTGGTCTGCGAGCAAATTATTATTATTTTCTTTGACAACATTTACTTTGAACCGAACCTTTAGAACTATCTTGAGACAACTTACAATTAAGTAAATTTTAACCGAAAGAGGTTCAAAAAGAAAAAGGTAGTTGGAGGCAAAATCCGTTAAAAATTTTATTTAAAAATTAGGAAATCATAAAAGATGATGGAACAATTTTATCAAGATTTATTTATATGATTTTCTTATCAATAACATATCTACTATCTTTGAAAGGAATTCAAACCACCAGTATTTATAAAAAAAACCTACTTCCGATTATTCGCTTCTGATTGGCTATTTCAATAAATAGTAACACCCTCATTTTCTCTCAATTTTCCCGACGCTCTCGCGAATCGACAACAACAAACATAGATAAGAAAACTGACGTACATTAAATAATGTAAACGACACAATTAGCTCTAAAATGTACCCCAAAATTGGATAATTAGACATCGTTATGTAATTCACTTTTAATGAGCCATGAAAATCATCAAATTCATTAAAAGCTCGCATAGTCGAAAATTGCTTTCAATTAATTTTCTCGTTCCCAAGACAATAGCATCATGAACGATAAAAGAAAATCTTAAAGAATTTATTGGATTTTCATTTGTTTTAAATTGGTATGTTTGTTTTCAGAATTAAATTGATAGTTCATATTGCCTCTTAATGTTTAAAAAAAGGGGAACGAAAAAACCATAAGAACGTTGTGGGGATGAAAAATATTTTCACAGAATCGAGGGTCGTTTTTACCCTTTTTCGGTTCAGCCACCTTACGTTGCAATCGTTTATTATGTTGTTAAAAGGATTTATACGCAATGATTATTATTTTGTTTATGTTTTTAGCAGATTTTCCTTTGGAACCCTTCGCCCAGAATAAAAAAAAAAATACAAAAATCCACCCTCATTCCTCTGCTGTAGCGCGCAAATAAAAATGAGCAAAAATTCTCTTCCGAGAGAGAGTAAAACTGGTGCGTGATTATGATGATGCTACTTAATGCGATTTGTTATTGCGTTTATATATGGAGATTTTCGCAACTTGAATGTTGTGGTTTATTCCACTGTAAGCATCCCGTTTATCATCATTTGATCCGTAATCTTAATCGAGTTCAGATCGTTTTATTCAAAAGCTCTGCTGTAAAATATTGAGTGTGGATTAGTTGCGAACGAATAATTAAGTGAATATTTTATTTAAAAAAAATACTGTGAATTAAAATAATAAAATTTATTAATAAACAAAAGGCTAAAATCACTGAAATTGAGTTGAATAATTTTCATTTAAACTTAAAAAAAAAGTGAAAGAAGTCTACGAGTGACATTAAACTTAAAAAAAAAAAAACCAAAATCATAGAAATAAAATTTAAATTTGCACAATTTTCTGGATTACGTTTATTTTCAACACACTCCCGGATGTTGCTAGGTGAGTTTATGCTCGAAAGTAAATTAATGTCCGTCGGCAAAACAGTAAAAATAAAAAATGTTCAAAGTGAAAACCTACAAATTCAATAAGACAATAAAGTTCCATCTGATACACCTGCAAAACATAAAATGAAAAAATGCATATATATATATATATACATATTAAATTTCACATCTTTACGGTCTTTAAGTTTCTGCAATTGTTTCTAAAATAAATATGTATCAAATTGCAGTCTCAACTCAAGGAATCTCAAACAATGGTCAAAAAAGAAACTTAATTTAGCTCGTCAATGTGCTGATGACTTTTTTTTTACATTGTTCCACTTCACAGATCAACAAAACATCTCTCGATGATACATTCAAATAAAATGATTTATCAGCCACCACCAAAGTACCATAACAATTCATTTACGCACTTTCTACAATTGCACTCATCAATCAATAACAATTCAGCAACAAATTCCCAACACAATCCGGATGAAACGATTAATGAAAATCATCCGAAATTGGAGCTCCACGATACGAGTAGCAATGCATCAAATACATCTTTAGAAGTTGTTAATGATAGCATCGGAAAATCTTTTACGATTGCAGCAATATTGGGTCTGAAGAAGAATTCTGTGAATCAATTTGGCAATCGACAAAATTGCGATATTGATGACACTGGAGCGTCCTGCTTGAATGATTACAATTCAGACTTTTCCAGCATCATTAACCTGACGGCACATAGTAAATTATTTCAGAAATTCGATAACGACAATCGTCATTACATGCATTCATCGTTACAACCATCTTCCGAACATCCTCAAATGCCAAGTGAACAATGCATTTATGACAACAACAATACAACAAGTGCATATCAGGATCACTTGCATAAGCATATTAATTCGGAATTTAATGTTAATTACAATCGAAATACTGATCCATCAATGAACCCACAATCCAATCCCGCTTTACGTAATCATTTGCAACACTCGGGCGGGAATTTATTGAACAAGGCCTTTAATAATCGTGACCGTAATCGAATGGGTGAGTCATAATTGCACAATCTGTAATGTGTAATTACTCAATTTAACAAAAAAATAATAATAATTGCGTAATTTTTATTCCAGATCAATATCCTAGCAAAAGTAAATCGTCATCGTCACTTAAGAATAAGCGAGTTCGAACTATCTTTACACCGGAGCAGCTCGAGAGACTGGAAGCAGAATTCGAAAGGCAGCAATACATGGTAAGGACAGTTAGTGGAAATTGCTAAATTTTATTTGAAGGTTAAATATTTCAAATAATTACAATGCCGATAATTAAGGCACGACTGCATTGGCCGTATCTAAGGTCATCTCATTGAATTTACTTGTTCTAAACATAATTTTCTATCAGGTTGGTCCAGAGCGTCTCTATTTGGCACACACTCTTCAATTAACGGAAGCGCAGGTGAAAGTTTGGTTTCAGAACCGACGAATTAAGGTAATTTCGAATAGCTGATTCTCTAAACATTGCACTTAATTTCTATTTTCCTCAATAAAGTGGCGAAAGCACCATCTTGAAATTACACAGCAACATTTAGCCATTGCACGTCAACGACAAATATCTGTTCCAGTACCAACGACATCGCGCAACATGTCTGAAGAATCAACACATTCCGATCAGCTTGCCAGCGATGCAGATGATTAAATCAAATTCGTTCGGACAATTCATGTAAATAACTCAAATTAAATTAATTATCCCATTCTCATCTCTCGTCTGATAATCAAATTAAATTCGAGGAAGATTTTATCCTTAATCGATTAACCTTTCTACAAATTAATGGAGCATATATGATCATCATTAGATGCTTTAAAGTGACTTTCACTTATTAATTCCAGTCTCACATGATAAAAGGTTGCGAGCGACTGTATATAACGATGAAAAAATATTTCAGTTTTAATAAAGATTTGAGATAAATATAATTATAAAATATATTCTTTCGCATGGTTTATGATCCGACCTGCAAAAGAAAAGCCTCAATCTACATCATGATAACAGAAATTCCAACGTAAAATAATTGAAAAACTTTCATTTTTTAAAAAGCATCCTTGAAAAGGAAATGGTAGCAAAACTTTCAACTGCCTTCTCATATACATACATACACACACGCACACCCAAACATAAAGCGGATGAAACCGCTATGGATGGTAAAGCATAATAGATTTTAATTGAATCACTGCTTCTGCTCCTTTTGTTTTGCGGTTTTGCGGCCAACCACAAAATTTCATAGGGAAAAATACATAATTTTCCCTTTGATAAACTTTTTTTTTTATTTTTCTTTGTTTTATACCTGGAGAAGTAGCTTCTCTATGATGTGTATCATCGTATCGTATGATAACACAAACATTCAGTCACATGTGAAATAAGCGGAAAAAAAAAATATTAATCAAAAATCGCGTACCATCGTTTCATATGCTTAAAAAGCTTTTCTACCTTCCTTGTTTGCCGCTCTACCACAACTTCATCATCGTCAAAAATGCTTCCATAAATTCCCCAAAGCACGCAAATCTGGCGATGATTTCTGTCGTATTTTGCTTTCCCAAAACTCTCATACTCCAACTTTATGAGCCTCCCATTCGGATAGCAGACAAAAAGATCAAAAGAAACAAAAGAACCCTCGAAAAAAAAAATATCGAGTTATGAATATTTTCACGATGGTGGATTTTCACCATTTTTCCGTATATGAGCGATGTGATAAGGGATGATGGATAAAGGGGATCGGAAAATATAATGAAAGCATAGTCATCATAACTCGATTATTAAAACATCACCAGAAAGGCCCGACAATGGGGGAAAAATAGAAAATTATGAATATATATGTATAAAGAGGGAAATTAATGTAAAAAAAAAAACATAAACACGCCCACGCTTTGCATGCTGATGATTATTAGAAAGGAGAATAGTGGCTTCTCCAACCACAACGAATAAAAATTCAATAATTTCAATTATGATGCAAAGCAAAAAAGCTCAGTTGGAAAATGTTTGAAGAATGGAATTTTCATGGAGTTTCTTCATGGGGCCATCATCTTTAATCGCTTGTAATGGAGATGGTTCATGAAATCTCTCATCGTTATGTGGAAAGAGAGAGAAATCATTTTCTTTTTCGCATGCGCCACTCTATCTATTTGTACATATATACAATGCAAAAAATGGGCTCCATCTAAATAATTGTCCGATCTGAAGAACGAAAATGAAGAGTTACAAATTAAATGAAATGCAAATGAACCACGGAATGGGTAATGAAGACCCATAATCACGGTTTTTTTTACCTTATTTAATCCAATTAATGCCTGTGAAAAAATGTTGCAATTTTAATGAGCTGATATAAAATGTCCATTTCTTGTTTGCTAATTAAATAAATAGAACCCTCCTAAAACCACCCTCATATTAGGAACAGACGTTAGCAAAAATAAATAAATAAAATGTGATAATTTGCCATCCGAAACAAATTAATTAAATGCCGCATTTTCCGCCATTAATCTTTCACAGAGTAAAGAGAACGGTTTGGCGTTCCAGAGAATTAATAACGTCAGCAAAAAAAAAAAAAAAGTTTTATTTTGTCGCTTGGGATTGGTGACAAGTGCGAGATGACACAAAAAAAAAATCTTGTTTATGATTCACAATATTTGTTGTGCTCCAGACAAACGAACGACAGCAACGAGATTTTAATAATAAAAAAATGCTATTTCGCCGCCAACGAAAACAAAGTCGTGAATTGTTATAATATTATTAAAAATAAGCATCACAAAAGAAAGAAGCAACAAACTGAAAATTTCTTTTGTTGGCAGTTGCAAAATTTTAACTAATTAGAATATCAAAGAAACATGTCAAAAGGATTAAAATGGAATAACTATAATGTATATTTTCTCTATGGGCGAGTCCTTTACCAGAATAAATTCTCAATATATTACAAACCACGCAACGAATGCGCTGCTTTTGTATCCTTTTTTTTAGACCATCCATAATAATTTTCAATATTTCTTTCTTGTAACTGAGATTGTGGCTGCATTTGCAGTCAATGTTAAAATATCCTTGCACGAATATCCCTTTTTACTGATAAAAACTAACGCAATTTATGAAATAATCCCAATCTTTTTTTTCCTGCTGTTATTATTAATCGTTTCGTTCGTGAATGTTATTAAATATTTGACATTTTTTTCATCCCTTATCATTTGCTTGATCCAGTCTATATCGAACGACACAATCCACTTGTAACGTAACATATGGATAACATTAAGATGAGATATATGAAGGGAAAGTTTGCATTCTTGTAATGCTATCATCATGCACATTAAATATAAATAACAATAAATGTTATTAAAATTAAACATGATACGAGGGGAAAGGGAAATGAAGCAGCAGAAAATAAAAGTTTGGCAGGAATTTTCATTGATGTTCAATTAGGGTGCGATTCCACTTGGGTGGTAGTGACGATGATCTTGTTTGTATACCTCTTTTTGTTCCTCAATGACTTCCACTTGTAAAAGCAAATATTTTTCAATTTTCCATTGTCGTCCTTGCTTGTTAAACATTTTTCGTGATATTAAAAATTGTGTATTATTGTGCAAAGGAGGGTGACGAAAAGTGGCATTTAATTTTTATTGCGCTACCCATTGAGGGTTGTCGGCATTTCAAATTGAAAAGTTAAATACCCAGTGATGATGATGATGCACGTGCACTGTGACGGAATCAATTCATCAGCCCTGGTAATTATATGGGACATTTATTATTGCACAATTGAAGGAATCGCTGCGGAGCGATTGACATCAACAAAGCAAGTGGATAATGCGATCAAGTGAGCGAGCGGCACAAATGAGATAACGACAAATGAGATTTTTATTGCAATTTCATTTATTAGTTTTTACCCGCTGCATTAAAAAATTATTTAAAATTGAATATAAATTGTAATTTTGTCACATGAATGAACATTAAAGTTGAGATTCAGTATGTAGGAAGACACATTCGTGATAGAGTGCGTGAAAATTATCACATCACAAAAAGTTTTCAACTTACTAATTAATTTAAGTCGCAAAGCACAAAGTTGAGTTAATTATGTTAAATGCATATAAATATGCAGCATTCTATTTAGTTTACAAATTTAGTAATTAAGATGAAGCAATTCTGTTTTAGCGCATCAAGCTCGTTGGTGTAAGATGATTTATAACGAAGCGCATATTTCTTTCAGGAAAGTCAAAAACCAGCGGCAATTGCATTGATGCAATTCGACTTGGTTCTAGATCCTTCAGTTGCTCAATAATGATATTGAGGAAATCTTTTTCTATTCTTATTTGGAGCCATTTACCCTGAATGGCAATCGGTTGCTCTTTTGTTACAAAACATCCTTCGACTGACTCAGCGACAAATGTCAAATGAGTTTCAGGATTTTGAAAGGTAAAATGACGGCCGTGTTTTAAGCGATCCTTGAAAGCCAGTTTTAGAAATTTTGCTGTTGTCGGACTGAATATAATTTCTACACCATCAAGTACAACAGGTCTTCTTGAAAATGGCATAAATGGTGATGATGCTGATAGATGAGCATTTAATTCGGCGCTTGTTCTAATGTCTAAACGTCCCAAATGTCTTGTGAAATCTAACGATTTTTCTGAGCCCATACTCAAGCAGAGTGATGTTTTAATAGCAATTTTTGGCAGTTCCCTATAGAAAAATTCAGCATCAATTCCAGCCAAATCAGAGCCATCACGCTCGAGGTCCTCTTCAAGCATTTGTATGGTTTGAGGAAACAAATCAAATATACTTTGTTTACGGTCAATATCAGTTATCAGCGAAATTCCGCCAGTGGTTGGGTCTTTTTTCAATAGATTCAACATTCCTTTTCCATTCCATCTTGACGCCTGTTCCATTTCTTCTTGAGTGACACCAACAATCTGCATGAAGGACACATGTCCCAATATGGTTTTAATTTTTGCCAATTGTGGATCTAATGAAATTAATAAATGCTGAATTTTTGAATCCTGACTACCGTCAATAGGCTTATTCCATGGTATATGATCACCAATGAAGAATTTGTTGCGCGAAACAAAGACATACTTGGCGAGCTGTTGCATTAATTGTGCAGGCCATGATGGAGGAGTCAGTTCATTGTTGACTCTGTTAATTCTCATTGTTAGCTCAAATCCAAGTCCCGATGTTCGTTCTGATGATGCTGAGGTGTCAATAGCGTGAACTCTGTTGTCACCATAGAGATCTGATAAGCCTAATGAGACAAAATGCCAATGTTCAGGTACATTCTCTTCTTTAGACCCTGGATTGGCATAAATGAAGATGTAGTCAAGCGGTTCATTCGATGATGTAGGGTTGCTCCACATTTTGTTAACTGTTGAGATTACAAGAGGATTGCTCTCACGATAGATACAGAATAACTGTTGATAAATTGCTCGCATGCCTGGATACTGAAAGCTCGGGACGTGAAAACTAGCACCACCAAAATTCATTTTGTCTTGATTTCAGGCACTGGGATGTAATTTAAATAATTTTGATGCGGAAAAAAAAATTGTAAACAAAAACTCAAATGAAACGAAACGACAACTGAACACAACTAACCTGAAACCAAACGAACTCCTCCAGTATAGTCAATCATCATCATCATATTGTATACCGATTATCTTCTATATTAAAAAATCAGCACTTAAAACAACTTAACCGGCTGTTCAGAAGATGGAACCTTATGATGTCATTGTGAACCAACCGGTTGTTATTGACAATGTATGTTGAATAGTGGTTTTCCGTGGAAATTTCTAAAAAAAATTATCAATATTTTTTGGTCACCGCATTTCACTCATGAATCATCACCGCCCTACTATCAAAGTTTTGTCGACAAATAACTGTATTTTTTCCATCTTAGGGATCAGGAATCATCAAAGCTGGCTTTGCTGGTGACCAAGTGCCGAAATGCATCTTTCCAAATTAGTGAGTTTATCTATTGGAATTTATTAATTTTAGATGACATCACTCAGATTTATTAATACTAAGTAATATTTGTATAATCTTAGCATGGGAAGGCCAAAGCATGTTCGAATCATGGCTGGTGCGTTAGAAGGCGATTTGTTTGTGGGACCAAAAGCTGAAGACCATCGTGGATTGTTAAGCATACGCTATCCGATGGAACATGGCATTATCACAGACTGGAATGATATGGAACGGATCTGGACGCATATCTATAGCAAGGTTGGTCACTGGCACTGAGGCAGTCAATAAGTATATTCGAATATCAATTAATTTTAACATTAATTTTTAAATTCATTAGGATGAACTTTCAACTTTTTCTGAAGAGCATCCAGTTCTTCTAACAGAAGCGCCTCTCAATCCGCGAAAAAATCGTGAGAAAGCAGCTGAAATTTTCTTCGAAACCTTCAACGTTCCTGCCCTTTTTGTGTCTATGCAGGCTGTCTTGTCTCTATACGCTACAGGTCGTGTGACAGGAGTCGTTCTTGATTCTGGTGATGGTGTTACACATGCTGTGCCAATTTACGAAGGTTTTGCAATGCCTCACAGCATTATGCGAGTTGATATTGCTGGACGTGATGTAACCCGCTACCTTAAAGCTCTCATCCGCAAGGAAGGATTCAACTTCAGAACGACAGCTGAATTTGAGATTGTGAGGTTGATTAAAGAAAAAGTCTGTTATCTGGCAAGTAATTTGCAAAAGGAGGAAAGCATAGATACAGATAAAGTTGCTTATGTACTACCCGATGGAAACACACTTGAGGTAAATTAAATAATCTGATAAATCATTTCTATATAATGTTAAATTTGTCAAATGTTTCCTCCATTTCAGATCGGTCAAGCTCGTTTCCGTGCACCAGAAGTGCTTTTTAAGCCCGATCTGATCGGTGAAGAGTGCGAGGGTATTCACGAAGTGTTAATGTACTCAATTCAGAAATCTGATATGGATCTGAGAAAAATGCTGTATCAAAATATTGTGTTATCGGGTGGCTCCACCCTGTTCAAGGGCTTTGGCGATCGTCTACTTCAAGAAATTAAGAAGAATGTCGCAAAAGATATGAAAATTCGCGTTAGTTTTTTTTTAACTTTTGCTGCATAATTCGAGTTTTCATTTTTTATCTATATATTATTTCTAGATCGCTGCACCACAAGAGCGGTTATACTCAACATGGATGGGCGGTTCAATCTTGGCTTCACTCGACACATTTAAGAAAATGTGGATATCAAAGCGTGAATTTGATGAAGAAGGACAACGGGCGGTTCACAGAAAAACATTTTAGGCATCAATCATCATCTCATTCTATTAAATAATTAATCAAAAACTGCAACCATCAAACGAAAAGTTCTTTCAAGGGAGGTGTAATAATCAGACTGCCTAGAAAGTGATGTAGATGTGAAATAATTGGACAGAAAACGCGTAAATGCTTAAAAACTGATCTTATTTGTGATGCTGATGCGACAGGTAAATTGTTCAAGAATCATCAAAAGAGCCATCAAAATGATGTCTTAGTCTTATCACATATGCTGCTAATAAAACATAGGATTCTCTATTTACCATGTTTCCGTTGCACAAGAATAGTTAAATACATCAAAATTGCTTCTAAATATGCGCAAACATCTTTTCCCTTTAATTAAACGAGCAAAATTAAATAATTTTTATTTCTAAAGAGATTCCATTACGCTACTTAAATATTGCTTCAAAAAAGAAAATTGTGCAACATGTATGAATTGGATGCATTTTTAACCGAAATTAATTTATTACTTTTCTTATGAAAAAATCGATTTTTAGGTGAAAATCGACATTTTTTATTTTAATATCGATCGATAAATAAAATTTCCGATTTTTCTGAGCTGAAGCAAATGTTTACTCTAACATTAAATTTTATTTTGTCAACCGACAAATTAAGAACTTCTGGGTTTTGAGTCATTTCCAGATAATGGTCAGTTCCAGCCCAATCTGGTTCATTCTTAATGATCGTTCAACCATCGAACCAATTACAGGACGGGATGAGCGTTTTATATATGGCCATTAAAGCTCCCGGGAACGTCAAACTTTATCAAATTTAACTAGGTTTTTTTTCGTCAATTTGTCAAATTTGATTCTCGGAAATTTTCATCGCAAGAGGGAGAAATTAGGGTCAAAGGAAGAATTGCGTGCAGTTTGAATACTGGGTGCCTTACAGGAAGCCAAATTTGTCTTTTTCCCCGTAATTAAAGGCCTTTTAATTTTGGATTTTTTTTTATTCGCCCGCGTTCTCGATGAGTTGCTCTTTCTCAATACTAAGTTGAAAAATGGGCTATAAATAAATAATCACTATGGAATATGTTCGTATACTCATTGAGCTGTTCATCTGACGGAACTAGGCAGTAGCGTAAGATCGACGGTCAATCGTTTCGAAGCTGGTCAAATTGTGTTGCGAAACTGCTGTCATCGCAATTACTTAGTCTGCTCTGAAATTCTTCTAGGTGATATCACCTATTGAGCTCTTGACTGCTTTCTTGGTGTTTTCGTAATGCTGCTAAGTAGTCTGTGGGCCATATTGATCCTGAACATTTGACTCAGCATTTGGGCTATCAATTGTTGTGCTCGTCATATCGTGCATCTTCTTGCGAGACAGGAATACTAAGGGTGCATCAAAAGAAATATTTGGATTTGTTGTCATTGTTGTTGGATCAGAATAGCGATGCATTGGTTTTCCTCTTGAGTTTTCTCCTTTCCTTTGCTTTAATTTGGTAATTTTTCCTATTCACTATCTGTCGAATAAGTTCTTATATTTTGCACAGTTTAATTAAAAAACTTGAAAATTAATTTTCTCAATATTTTTTAATTTTTAATTTTTTTTTCATAAGTTTACTATGAATTCTTGCATGTTTCAAATCGTTTAAATCTCAGTTAAAATTTATCTCAGTCATCAGTTGAAAATAAAAGTACAACTTGAAATTTTTGAAAAGTTTCATTAAATATAATCAAGTGCTTTTAATACCTAATAGTTTTTAAAATTGTATTTCTAGAAAAAGTTTCTTCTAACGGGGCCACTAAGTGACCACGGGTTTTGCTAGTTTGATACATGGGAATTCATGACTAAGGCTTCGTTATTTAGATGCTGCCTACGCGGAGAATATTGAGCATAGAATCCAGGCATGGTAACTTCCAGATCGGTGGTCATAGATTGCGACTGAGGCTGTTGCTGCTATTCGTCGCGACTGTGTACGTATAATTCGCGTTGTGCTGGCTTTCTTGTTAATGAGGGCACTATCGAGAATATATTAAGGGACTTTAGTTTTCTTGCCAGAACCTTTTAACGAATTCTAAATTGAGACATGATAACTGATACAATTTAGTAAAATAGAAACTTGTGGCGCCTTCGTCCTGATAGACTTGATGTTTATAACCAAGGAAAAGAAGGAATTGTCAGCTAAAGCGTTAACAAACACGTATAACAAAAAGACACAAAAGCCATAAACATGGAGCAGAAAGAACCGAAAAACACAGGAGCCGTAAACAAGGAAAAGATTACAGAAACAAAAGATACTGGAGCCGCTAAAAAAAAAAAAAATAACTTAAATAAATAAATACTTCTTTCTTTCTTTCTTTTTTAAACGACCATTTGTGTATTTGAAATTTTTGTATTTCGAACTTGGTATCATAACTTGGTAATACTAAGTAGGTAGGTAGACAGATGCGACTGCCGGCCGAAACCTTCTTCTCTTCTCTGTCAGTTCACACAAGTGTCAGTTTGACATGATAGAATGAGACAACTATATAGCTTTTTGTTTGCTTTCTTGGACATTTCGGATCTATTTTTATTATTTCTCTCTATCAGCAATTTTCTCAACAAAAGAAAGATCGATAATTGTGTGTACTTTTTCAGTATTTCCTGTGCCTTTAAGAAGTAGACTTTGGCCAAAATGTCAATCCTCGAACGATTAAATCAATTTGCAGCAACTAAACCAGGTAAATACTACAATTTGCTTATGATCGCCATTCAGCAAATAAAAAATTTCTTGCAGCCCGTTGGATATTCTTCGCAGTACTCACTCTCTGCTGTGTCGTTGGTGTCTGGCAATTGCTTGGACTCTCTAATGAAGTCCACCGAATTAACGAAAATCCATTGAAATATGAACCGAAAATTGATGACTCAGAATTATTATATTTCAAAACTGGTTCAAATGACGGCTTTAAAGAAGTTGTCAAAAGAATTGATGAGTTCTTGGAACGTGAGTTATTTACATTATTATGTAAGCCATACATTTTATTGGATAATATTTCTTCACAACAGCATATCGTGAGCCAAACCCTAATCGTGTCAACTGCGATTACCGTAATCCGCCACCATCTAACAAGTCATGCTCCGTTAACTTAGAATCGCTGGCGCCTTGCACAACTGAAGATCATTATGGATATCACAGAGGGTCGCCATGTGTGTTTCTTAAATTGCGTAAGCAACTGAATTGGACTCCACAGTTCATTGAAAACCTCAATGTAACAAACGTTGATGAGAAATTAACAGCATCTCAAGTGGCGCGCATTAATGGTCGAAAAAATTCAGTTCGTATATTCTAAGATTTAAGTTTCCTCTGTATTTGCATTGAATTTATATTTATTTTGTAGAATGTCATTTGGATGACTTGCCATGGTCAGAATCCTGCAGATGCTGAAAATATCGGACCAATTGAGCTACATCCGGAAGAAGGATTTCCTGGATATTATTATCCGTTCAGCAATCAGGATGGATATTTGGAACCGTTGATCGCGTTACGATTTCTAAAACCAGCTAGTAAGTGCTAGATTACCGAATGCCTTCGATAAATCATTCAATTATTTGTCCATTTTAGGAGGAATCTTGATTGGCGTAACGTGTCAGCTGCATGGTCCTAATGTGAAGGATTATTCGGTAGATTTTAGCCTTATGTACGATTAAAAAGCAACTTCCTATGAATCTCAATTGAATCTCACTGGACAGCAATTTCGTGCAACTTTTGTTTGCAATTTTATGTTGAATGTATTTTTGTAACTTACACAATATATGACGATCCACCTCAGGATGAAGCCAATGAATCGCAAAATAAAGATTATTTACAAACCATGACCATGTTTTGGATTCGTTTTTTGTTGGTGAAATTCTGAAACTTCTATTAAGAGGAGAATAACTTTGTAGCAATAAACTTTTGCAACATATTTGAATTGGATTTTTAAATTTTATTTTTTCCTTCTTCAATGAAACAAAGAAAACGTAATGAAATGCACAATTTTTAGCGCAAGATTAAATTTAAATTAATTAATTAATAGGCACTCTATCAACTTCATATATTAGTTTTATCCATCATGGACATTTTTTTATATCGTTCTTAGGACTTAAGATTGCATAATTTTCCCATTCACTTGTTTCTATCAATTTTGCTTGCATATGATCATCATCAACCTTAAAGTTTGACATATTTGTTTTTCTTGTTGTTGCTCTTTTGACAGCATGAAATTCCATCATTACAGATAGCGAAACGCTTTTGATAATTGCAGTATAGTGAAAATGCATAAAATTTAATTTTACTTGGTTCGAAAATCGTCTTTAATTATATGTACTTAGTTAATTTTTCTGTTGTCAAAAAATTTTGTACTCCAATTTTTTTTGATAACTTTCTATGCAAAGGGTGATGAATGATCAAAACGATATTTTTCTTCACGTATCAATAAAATAGTTAATTTCATTAAACAATCAACACACATTGGCACTAAAAAAAAATCATAGCAATTAAAACTTATAGGAGACGTCGGCCATCAGAGTGACATCGAATCATTCTCTCACTTCATTTGACTATCATTTAACATAACGATTTCGATAAACTTTCAATTTAACTATACAAAAACTGAAATTGTTTCTTTTTTAGATGCAATAAAAGATTAAATTTTCTTATAACAAGATTTTACGATGTATGGATGGGGTATGTAGGTGTGAATAATAATTATTTAGTTTAATTCAACTATCTTCAGGTAGTATCGAGAAATTATATTAAAATTATTAGACATTTTTTTTGCATTCAAACAAAACAGCTTAAATAACAGGAACTCATCAGAAAGTGTGAATCGCGAGTTCCACGCGAAAGAAAAACAAGTCTTATGTCTTATAATAGGTCATTAGTCTACGAGGGCAATTAAAAAAAAAACTCATGTGGTGTAGCAACAATAAAACTTAAACTTTAAACAGCTCCAGCTTTGCCGAAAGTTATAATAAATTTTGATTTTGTGTGTGTGTGTGTGTTTTTTAAAAAAGAAAGAAATCCTCAATTTTCATTTTATAAAAATGCATATTATTTTGGAAGTTTGCAAGAGCCATTCCGAGTGTTTGGGTATTGTGTAGGTTTCATTCTACTTAGGTAGTGTCGTCATCGCGTTCCACTCGTGTAGGAAAAGGAAAGATAACGAGCCGTAAGCAAAACATGTCTAAGCGTAGAGGCGTGTGTGGTCGTGTGTGTGTGTGTTTTTTTTTAACATTTTTTTTACCATCAAAAATGTTTACTCGCACAACTAACTTACTACCGATACCACGATTTTTTCTTTAATTTATTGCGCAATATTCGTGATTTGGGCTTCTTTGATGCTGGCTCACCGTCCATATATTCGTCATCATCGGCATCAGGATGATATTGCTGGGAGGCTGGTGAAATGTCAGTTGCATAAAAGTACGATTGTTTATTATCATATGGCGGCTGCTGTTGATTCTCAACCGATGCTGGACGTTTCAGAAGGAGTGTTGTATTGGTATTATAACCGGCTAGATTCAGAAGCGCATCGACACCTTCTGCTTGACGTCTTTGCTCTTCCATCTCCTGGTCGTTCATTGGTTGACTAAATTGATAAACAACATTGCTGTTGAACAAAAAGTGTTAATTATAATTCATTTGGTCGAAATTAAAATTGTTTTTACTTTTCTTCACTGCTTTCGTAGGCAGCGTCGGAGGATGTTCCATTGCTGTTATTATCAGTTCCATTCTTGCCATTTCCGGTGAATGCAGAATATGTGTGATCCTCACTGGGCGACTTTGTTATAACGGGCGGATGAGCAAATGGGATTCCTTCGGTAAATATTTTTGGTCCATGCTTGAGCGCCAACATTGCAGTCGCTGCATTGACGTCATCAATTGTTTCAGCATTTAATTCGCGTCCAATGAGCTCGGAATTTTGTAAATTTCCATTGATGACGATCGAGTTGTTGTTTTGGTAAATGATCATTCCATTGGTGCTGTCAGCGCCATAGCTCGTGCTATAATTGTGTGGCATATCATAGTTTGTCGATGGTGTGCTAGCTCTACTTTGGCCTTCTTCATCGTAACTCTCCATTGCAGCCGCTAATCGACGCGATAAGAAGGGAAAATGTTCAGGATTCGGTAGTCGGGCACTTCCATTGCTCTGTAAAAATTCATATTTTATTTATTAGTTTACATAGCTGACATTATGAATTATGGCGAATTATTTACCTTCGATCCTGGACTTTCACTTGGTGTTTTAACGACTCCCTTACTATGCTTCTCCCATGTTGAGCATGGATGAAAGGGCGAACGAGTAAGGGCTTGAATCAAATTCGGACGATATTGGGGCTCAACCATCCACAAGGATCCTTTACCGAGATTCTGGGAAGAAAAATAAAATTGCGTCACAATAAAAATTAGTAAGATGAATTGCGCAAAATGAAACTTACTGCTGCTTTTTCCACTTTTTGGAAGCATTTGTTAAGCGACAAATTGTGTCGTACGCTATTTTTCCATCCGGTTGGAGCCGTTTTGAAATAAGGAAAATGCTGTATGATCCATGCATAGATTTCTTTGACTGGAAGGGCTTTTTGCAATGAATCTTCTATGGCCATAAAAATTAAGGAACTATAAAGAAAACAGAATTGAAGTTTAGAAATTAAGGAATTAATCAAGAAAATTTTTTAACCGACCTGAAGCTATATGGCGGCTTACTGGCAGTGTGTACCAATGGATCGTATGGAATATTATTGGGATGTTGTTTCTGTTTTGGTGATGGCGATGATGATGAGGAGCTTGCACCGGATGAATATGAACTTGCTTTTGGCGCTGCATAGTCAATTGCCTTGTGGGACAAATCATATTCGTGACTCTTGTCATAACTGCTGGTGATTGTATTGTTGTTATTATTGTTATAGTTCGTCATAAAATCACGATCGTCCGTGTAAATGTATCGTGTTTCCTGATGACCCTTCGCCACAATATATGAACTCATTTGAGAGCTGGACAAATGAGCTGGTTCTGGTTGTTTTTCTTCGTCCTGCTGCTTTAGAGTTTCGCGTAGATACTTTTTGTGGAAGTGCTGGTGAGGTGTTTGAGGTTGTGGAGCTTTAATTATCCGATTGATAGACTCTTCAGAATTCAGATTGCTACTTTGAAAATGATCCAATGGTGCATTTTCTCTATGCGAATGACCCGATAGTGATAATTTTGATGTTGTGTCCATCGTTGTTGATGTAACGGTAGCTGGACTACTAACGCTATTATGACTATTTTTACCCAGACTTAATGAATTAATTAACAAGTTACTGCTACTGTTATCGGTTGTTGTGTAATTTATTGGCTTCGGTGATGCAGGTGATGGCGACGATGATGACGTGTAATGTCCAATCTGTAGAAATAATTTTCATATTTAGTTCAGTGCTAAGCGATTTTCAAGGCATGAGTAAACTTGCCTGTTCAACAGATGAATTTACGGAGGAATTGTTATCTTCAGAAACTCCCGAATCGTCGATTGATTCGCAATTTGGCGATGTTGACGTAACACTCGATCGTCCGCCATTTCTTTGATTTGCATCAGTTGATACTTTAGGACATGACAAATTAATTCCTGTGAATTGATATATGCAATTTTACAAAATACTCTCATGAAGTTATTTTGTGTGTGAATTTTACCTTTAAGCAAATTTTTATCATGCAACCAGTGTAGTGGCGTTAGTTCCTCATCAGTTGTGCCGTTTGTTGCTTTTCGATCAGCATCATCCGGCATCTGTTCATTATCTGAAGGTTCCATTTTCTCATTAGTCACTAGAACATTGCCGTTGACCTCATTCTGGTCAGCAGTTACCGATGGCAGTAATGATGTTGTTGCTGGAACATTACAAACATAAAATTACATTTGAATGAACATTTAATTGAAATTGATTGTTTCCTTACTTATGTAATTCATGGATGATGGCGATGGAGCTGAGGTTGGTGCAGTTGTCGTCGTCATCATCATCATGATGCCAGTATTCGGCTTATTGTTGTTTAATAGATTTGAATTGTTATTATTGGACGCATCAATGACCATAAAATTATTTTTGTTGATAATCAAACTGTTGTTGTTATTGTTGTAGTGCAACTGTGGCGATTGCTGCTGTTGCGTTGGCATCATAACGTGATTCATGCTCAATTTGCTTGTGCCATCACGTGATGAAGGCCTATCTTGGGACATTCTGAAAGCAGACAAATAGGGAAAAACAAAATAAGATAAAAATCTCAAAATGATGAGGGTGCGATTAAATAGTAAACCCTCAAAGGACAACTGGTGGGTGCAAAGGTAACACCAACTTCTTAATTACTTCAAGGAACGACCTTGAAAGATTTCATTCTACAAATTTTCCATATTGCCTTTCCTATTCGGTAGTCGGACAATGTTTTGTGTCCATCACCCACATCAAAGTTCACAATTTACACAACAATTGTATAACAATTACCGGGAAGGGTTTTACCAGGCTTGGAACAGAAAAACAAGCGAAATGGAGACTTAAAACGATTAAATATATTGATTTCAACGACTAAAACAACCAAAAAAAAGAATTATGCCAAAGGCATGGAACGCTTTCGAGCATAAGGAAATTATGTTGAACGTATGCTCCATCTATATGAGGCCTCCAAACTACAGTTACCAATAGCGACTCGAAAATGAAAAACAATTTTTTTTCCCTTTTCCTTCTCCCCAAAAGTGTCTCTTTCCTTTATCATCGCATCGGGAATTTGACCCGCCTCCATCTACCCCAAATATCACCATAAGCCAACTAATATTTATGAAATATCGATATGACAATCAACTCTGCTAAATGCTTACGACAATGATAAAAAAAAGAATGTGAAAAAACCTCGAGATGTAGATTTGCACTAGAATTGAAGAAGAGGAAGAACAAGAACACACCTCGTGAGACAGCGCGAATGAAAAATTGAATACGACTCGGAAGTGTGGCCCAATTCACAGAGTTAGAAAATGAATTGTAGATTTTTTTTTTTTATTCTGTTGTTGCTCGTAAAATTTTGCTATCCATGTACATAGACAAATGGAAACAGACGCAACATCAATCACCATACAAAATCTCATTGACGAATGTCTATTTTATGATGACGCTACAATCGCATCGCAAAAGAAAGAAAAAAAAAATATTTTCGGAGATTCGCCGCATGTGTCTCATTCATAAACGTGACTCACTAATTACTTTCATTCTGTCCACGTCCAATTTTAAAACTTCGGTAAAATTTTCTGCTTCCAAATTGTTTTTCACATCTCGAGCAAGTTATTTGTTTTCACGGATGATTTTCACACATAAGACAATGTTAAGCAACTTTACAACCAGCATCAGACCGCCTTGCATAAGTTTGTTTAATGATTTACATGTTCAATGATTCTTCATTATACACATTTCAGCCACTTTCATCCACACATCCGCTGGAAGAAAACAAAATGTTTTTCATTTTGAGGAAAACCACACAATTCGTCGACAAGCGTCAAGAATGAAAAATAAACGTGAAATTCATCAAATGCGACAAGCAGAGTCAGAGAATATGTTGCCGACATGCTTTGTGGATGTTTCTTTTAGAAGGAAAATCTTTTACCACCCGAAACTGGGTCAATTGGGGCTTGAGATGGGAAAACGAAAATGCTTCTGAGGCCATAATTTACACAAAGTTACATGCAGCATGGAAAAAAAAGAGGAAAAAGAACAAACTTTTCCGCATTGATTTTTTTTTTAAGATAATTTTTCGAAACCAACTAACACCCCTACCCCACCTTACCATTCCAAAGTCAGATTAGGATCGCGAGTAATATCGTAAAAGTAGGTAGAGGTCACGCAGTTATTTGCACTTGTAACGCTCGCTAACAACTTCCAGACAAACACACCCAGACTTTATACAGACAGACAAATGGAAAGCATTTCTCGTTTTATAAGAATAACAAAATTCCGTTTTCTCTTTCACAATGTACCGCAATGTAATAATCCATGTTCCGTTAAAATGAATGAAACTGAAAGAATCTATCAATTTGCCATGATTATAACTGCACCGACATCATCATCATCATCACATAACTGCGATATTCCATTCAATGAAATAAAAAAAAAAATCACCGTCACAATCAAGCCGTGAATTAAATCTTCGTTTCAACTTTTTTTTTTCTTTGCTTTTTCTTTCTCTCAAGTCTCAATTCAATAATTTTGATTCTAGATTTTATTATTTTTTCCTCTATAATATTTACACTTGGATGGTGCGCGATGCGGAATTGGCTTGTTGATGTGTCTGCAACACTCACTTGAATGGCATAGAATACAGTTTGACGGGTTGCGGGACATCGTCTAGTCGTGTGCGAGGCTTAGAGGCAAATTTTTATTATTTTTTTCATATTTTTTATTTTGAGCTTTTACGTTAATTTTTCTTCAGTGCTCGCAAATAAGCAACAACAATACATTTTAAGAAGCTGATTGAGAGAAAATTTAAGAGAATCAACCGATGGGGAGAGCAAAATTAATCATCTCACTCTCTGATGTCTGAAAATAGTTTTTCCTTTTTTATGCAACAGAAATGTCGTGAAAATTTGTGTTTTTCGCTCAGCGCTCGCCGATGTAGTAAAGATAACGCATTTTTTAACGGTGTAACTTTTGTTTACCAATCAATTACAATGTCGGCGATATGAAGAGAGCGAAAGAGCGAAATTCCGCAGGTTTTCTCACGAAATGTGCGAGAATTCGAGTGAAAAAAAAAAAAAAACAAAGAACTGAATATTTTGTAACAAATTTTTCACGACTTGAAATAATAAACAGGCCGAGCGGCTCAGTGGAGCGTTTTAAACTGCCATTACACACCCACCGTCATCATTGGATACGTTTTTCATCATTGAGGCGATTATTGAAAATGGCAAATGATGGTTCTTTTTTTTTTTTTCTTTTTTTGCATGTTGCATCATTGTCGATGATCGACGTGAAAATAAAAAAAAATTCTCAAGGAAATTTATTCAAAATTGATTTTTCTTCTTTGCCTACAGTCACGAGAAGTTATGCTCACTAGCTGAAGCGCGTTGAATCTGTGAAGCAGCTTCGATGCGGTTTAAATGTTGAAAAAAAAACATTTATTTGTTAATTGTTCAGCTCCATTGAATAATTAACGAAATGCACAGAAATTATTCATTCGATCAAAATCAAAGCGATTTTCCAGCGATTTGTGTTACATAAAGCCTAAAATTAATTATTATTTTTTTCTTTTGCTAGTTAGGTACTTTGTAATTCCTTCAATGAATTTTCTAATTAAGTAATTCATGAGAAATTTTAATGGAAATCTTACATCTGCATTCCATCCCAATACAAGACATTCCGTCACTACTTGATTGTCATCACATCAATGACGATGATTTTTTGGCCACGAAAAAAAAAAAATGTTTGTACACCAAACGATGGATGCCATAGCAACCGGGAAACCTTTGCTTGATATCAAATTTCCGAATCCGTCACAAGGCGAGAGAGAAAGAGCACAAATGGAAAAAGTGAGAGTGGCAACAAGCGATTGCAAGTCGACCGGATGAAGGTGGAGTGGCTACCGATTGATGTTTTCATATACAAAACATTTTTTCTCATCAGGTATTCAGCAAAAATGGAAAATTGATTTTTCCGGCAGCTATTTTAGCCTTTTTTTCAAGAAAGGTTGTTTCTAATAATATGGTTTAGGATCGACATGTGATTTATCATTCAAATTGGAGATAAAACGCGAGCATCGCATTATCTCGATCCAATTCCCTTTTGAACAATATTTTCTTGTGTCTTGTCATTGATGATTGTAATCACAGCTCCAAAATGGAACTTGACAAATTTAAGAAGAAAAACAATTTTCACGTATTTTTAGAAGCAATGAAAATTGTTTTCCTTCATTTTCTACCGATAAACAAAAAATAATCTCCGTCAATTGCAATAAATAGACAGAAGAGTCTATGAATGAATTGTTTGGTCGTTAGCAATGGAAGCACCTTTACACGGATCACTGACATACGTGAACAACTGTATGATTGATATTAGACACCAAAACAAATAATATTGAATTGGATTCAAATTCATGTGTGCATGTGGCACTCAGAATAAGTTTCGGTGAATAAGATGAGATGAAAATCATATCAAATTACGTAGAAATGTTTCTTATGAAAATAAGAAAAAAATTTGTCAAGAGATCGCTCTCAACCGGGAGATTATAGACAAGATATATTCGATATTTGTCAGAGATGCTCATAGCAACATCTCGCACTGTGCCGTTTTCGATTGTAATTGAAATGATTTTTAAAAATCTGCAAATTTATATGCAAATTATTTGATGTTAAATGAACCAATAAAAGTCGCGAAATTATTTGTAGCAACTAGAAATTTGCTTCAAAGCCAAAGATTCAGTCGACGGTCACACAAATCAGAAAAAAAATCTTCAAGGTCGACGATAACATTTTTTTTTTTTTTCGTCTATCAATTATTTCAATCAATTTGTTTCGTAATGAACTGCTAAGCGTCATATGAAATCTCGGCCATCGCAAGTCGATTATTGCGCAAAGCACACACGTCGTCTTCTACTTCTTAAAAGAAACAAATTTTATTTGTTCGCGTTGTGTAAACACTTTTTTTTGTGTTTATTATCAAGAGAAAGAAAAAAAAAAGAGTTCGCGAAGCTTACACAGACGCAGGCATCGAGTGAAATAAAACACAAACATCAAGTTTTCGTTTCAGTGAAGGGCGAAAGCAAGGATGGAAAAAAAGCACACAAAAGCACTAAACCACTACTACCAGGGCATAAATGTAAACGAGAGAAAGAGCGCGATTTGCCATTGCGAATAGAAAAACACTTGCGTCGAAACACAACACTGACCATATCTACTGTATTTGTTGTTATCTCCGCCACTCGCAGGTTCTGATGTACGCGAAAATAAAAATGTGGTTCATGAGATTTAGCTGTGCGAATTTGTTAGTGTGAATGTGTTTATAATATATTTAGAGCTTGATATTACGCGTATAATTTTAATTTCTGCGCTCGGCTAATTTATTAAACGGGGAAATAGCAGCGCAGTGAATTAGAAAGAAGAGTTCGCATTTCTGATGGCCAAACATCTCGTTTTTTATCAGTAGCTATGTGAATTTATTTTGTTTGTGAATATTTCAAGGTTGTAATGGCAAATATTTCTCAAGCAAGCGATAAGCGAATTCTCTCGCATTTAAAAGAAAAATATGTCGAGCGACCTTTAAAAAAATTATTTTTAATTCATTGATTGCAAATTTTACAGTGGGTCGCAGTCTATGAATGGAACCGCCAACGTTAATAATTGATTATTTCAATTGTTTCAAAATTAGGGTGCGACTATTGATTTTGTTATTATTGCAAATTTTTTCATGAATGTGACTCAGAACCAGAAGGACGTTTACAATGAGCATGTAACAGACACATAGCATCACAAGAATCCCCATTGAAAGCATCGTCATTTTGCGCCGATGACGCAAGGACTTTAGTTTTGTGCACAAAACAAGTTATTTTCGGATCGCTTATGGTAACGTCGCCACCTCATCGAATAGTGCCAGAATGAAGAAGAGAAAGACGAATGATCCTAATTTGGTAATCAATCGAACAACGTCGGCAGCCGCAGCATGTAGTTGGGCCCACTCTCATATTTCACATTGTCATCGCACTAATACGAATGAACATGAATTTATAAAATTAGAATTATCACAATTATTTGCATTCACTGTTTTTTTTTTTTTTATTTCAATACTAAAGGGGCTCACTACTGATGGCTTCCACCAAACGATGGTTTTTTTTTTCTTCTTCTGTTTCCGATGGTGCCGATGAAATGTTTCGGTCAATTGTCAATTCACAAGATTTCTTTTGCTTTTTTTTGTATATTTCTCCTCCCGAAAATGAATTTTATAACGATGTTGATTCAGCGTCTCTGGATGTATATTTGATATTCGACACTGTTTATTCAGTTTTGTTTGAAGCTCTGCGTTGTCTGTATGTTGGTGATGCTTCAATTGGAGGATGAAAACAAAAGTTTTGCCTTTTTTTCTTGAATGCACAGCAAGCAAAGAGAAATTCGTGAGGTTTAAAAAATTAAAAGTGCTGCTGCATGGCAACGCAAATTTACATCAACAAAATTGGTTCTCAAACAAAAATTTTTCATTTTCTGTTTCCGCGTAAAGCTTTCTCTGAGCTTTTGAATCAAAGCTCTCGTGAGAATCATATTGTTTTCGAGAGTTGAGAAAAAAAAATAAAAACAAGGAAAGAAAACAATAAGAAGAAATTGAGGGCCATCAGGTTTATTGATTAGATGGGCGATGTCAGACAGTTGAACGATATTGGAATCGCGCGATGACTTTCATCATGCAATGAAATTGTAAAGTTGTATTGTGGTTTGCATGGTTACCAAACTTATTGATGCATGGCACCATTGGACCGATGTAACAGTACCCAAAGCACCAATTCATGCGACTTCTGTCTGTCATCATCAACCCCAGACCCAAATTCGAAACATGAAAAAAGAATTTTGTGTCGTTTTGAAAAAAGCCAAAAAAGAAAAAAAGACTAAATGGATTTGTGCCGACTGTCGTGGCACTATACAAACACTAAAGCTAACGATGCTTTGTTTCGCTTTTAGTTTCAAATAACAAATTCTAAAAATAATCAAAACGCAAATCTCGCATAGATCTTTTAACTGTTGTCTACATGTCACTCTTTAAAGTGTTTTAGTTATTTTGTTTTATCTATTTTGTCGGATTGTTTCTATGTCGCAATGAGTGTGATTGAGTGAAGATTACAGACAAAATGGAATCTGATAGAGATTGAAATAATTTCGTCCAGCCTTGATTTTGTTCTTTTCATCAGATGCGTACAAACTCATTATAAAGTTTCTCCTTCGAAGACTTATATTTGGCACTTTGCACGCTGACCATACGCAACGAAACGCTTAAAAGTAGAGTATCGAATGGCAAAGTGCCGATTAGGACGCTCAACATAATATATTAGCTGAAATATCGAAGTCGAGGTGACATGCAAAAAAAAGAGACATTTCTAATTTTAATTGAAAAGCATGTACAAACACCAAACGGCCTTTTACTTGTGAACTAAATATCTGCGGCTTTTTTTTTTGTTGCCGTCTCTCTCTTTTTCTCGTCGGTGAGCAATGAATTCTTGTCTCAAACAAATAAGTTATAAATCTCCATTGTTATTTTTGCGCTACTCGAGAGACAAACAGAAAAGAAGCTTGTATAAGTGACATAGTTTCAAAATCTAAACATATGAACAGTATCAGTGGATTATTTTGTATTCAATTGATTTGGTCGATCGTGCAACGCAATTTTTATATCTAGTTGAAATAAAAGTATTTTCTCCTTCCGACTTTCGGATGATGGTCACGAGACATTTGAAAAAAAAAAAAAGTGTGATTAATTTACTGAATCGATTCATTCGCAAAATCACATAAAATCGCGTCAATCGTGCGCAGCAAACAAATTCGATTTGGACCTTTCACAAAATTTCATTCGCAAAATATTTTTTTTTTTTAATTATTTATTTTGCTTTTGCTCTCATAATCGTTTTGTAAAACAAAAAATAAATAAATAAATAAAAAAAATGTCTACATACAAAATCTGTTGATGCGTGCATTCAATATTGCCGCTAATAAATCAACATCGATCGCAAATCTATTTTTGGGATATGCCCCCAGTTCAGTTGCTGCATTATAGCAGCATTAGATAGCTCTTTTCCTCTCTATATGTAAATGAACAAGGCAGAACCCTCATAACAATCAGCAACAACAACCTTCCGCCTAAAATACATAAAACTAAATCATTCAACGCCGCCAGTTTAAAAATGTTACACGAGGTCATTGATCAGGTTGCTACCGCTATATTTTGCAAAGTGATTAAACTATAATCCACTCGATGCTCTAATGTAAAGATGCCTGGTTTAGAAAAACCGTGTGTATGTGAGAAAGAAAGAGCGCGGTGCAATTGAGGCGCTTAATATGTGCAGCAGAATTTCTTTTATTTTCATATGCTCACGGTGGTTCGGCTATTTAGCAGACCCATACAAGCGGCATCGGCGGTCTTAAGAATGTGCGAATGAATTATTTATAGCGTTTTTCCTTTCAATTGTGCAAAATAAACGTAAAGCAAACGAGCCTAACGGACAAAAATGTTTATAACAGCACAAATTGAAATAGTGCAACAATGTAATGTAAGAAAAAGCAAAGATTTATAGAGCTCGCGAATCGACACAGACAAGTCATTAGTGTCTCGAGCATTACGAGACCAATAATGTGGCTTAATGTTCGTGTTCTTTAATGAATTTGTCTATTTTTAATGCTATATGTAGTGTACGGAGAGTTTGAGAAACAACAACAAAATTAAATGCTCAATTGACTTTTTCGCTGCATTAGGAAAAAAAAATGTCAGATATCTCTATTGCCAGTAGTCATCATCGCACATGCCAAAAAAAAGTGTGTGTATGAATCTCAGTCGGTTTGTGTGTGAAAATGATTGAAAAGTTTTAAGACATTCGTCTTGTGACACGATTCATTTCTCATTTTATTTCTTCTTTTTTTTTGCATCTCAAAGGCACATTTCTTCTTTCACTGGCTTCTGTTTGCTTCTCATCTATTTTTAATTAAGACAATATTTGACGATGCTAATGAAACAAGTCACGCTGCGAGGCGTTGAAGTTACATACATGCATACAATAACATGTAAGCGATCGAGCTGAGAGAAAGAGAAGAAAACAAAGCACAATATGAAATAATGACCAGTTTTGGAAGAGACATTTATTATCTCTACAGTCATACACGAAAGGTAACCACGCCAGACGGGTGACGAGATGGCTTGTGATGACCATTAAAAACCCATAAAAGTCTTTTTGAGACAAACATGTAAAAAATACATTCGTGAAATAAATAATAAGCAATTAAGAAGTTTCTGAATCCAATTTCCTGTTCTTGATCATCCTCAAGTCATTCATGAATAATATTTTTCAAAATAGCAACATCATAATTTCCCTTTTCCATGTTGCCACCTCTTCACATGTGTATCAAAGTTTTATTTTTAGCGCGACTCAAATCCATGCAAAAAAAAATTATTACGAAAAAGAAATATTTTATAATTGTGCGCTGTGGAAAAAGACACAAACAACTTTCTACATTGATAAACTCTCTTTTCTGCTTGATCGGAATTCTTGAGCAACTGTGCACACTCGTGAAATTCACTAGCGTCATCTATTGGTTTATCATAAGAATTTTTTTTTCTCTCCATTTGCGACATAAAAGTTGAAATCAATTTGTTTTTTTTTTGTTCTATTTTCATATCGTGAAGTCACAGAAACATGCTATAATTATTACTATACTTAGACAACGTAACAATCATGTGATAACCGTCTGCCAGCATTTCTATCTCTTAAACGAAAAAGCCTCATACCTTATGATTGTGAGGCACATTTTTTTGTCATGGATGTTTTTTTTGTGTGATTTAAAAACTGTATCTGTGATAAATGTTTGCGCCAACATTACGCAAGTTTTTTTTTATCATTGAATTTCCTTCTCATCTGACTGACTTTATCAACCCCAGATCCACACACGTTATGGAATGATGATACATCGCCTTTTACTCTTCACTGATTCTCCGTAACGGCCTTTATCTCGCTCCATATTCATTTCTATGACCTCAAATTAAATGATAAAAATGCAAAAAAAAAAATGTGGCTTACAAATACAAAATGAAAACGAACAACGTCAACACAAAACATTATCGAGAGCGTGTAAATGGAATAAACGAGTAGAAACAACAGCAAAAATTATAGATGACGTCGATTGTTTATGAAGCCTCACAAAGGAAAAAAAAAAATAATAAAAAGAATAAACAAGTTTTGTTTGTAAACAGAAGAAAAAAAAAAATGTCGCTCTTGTTGCTTTTTTGTTGTCACAGCCAGTGCGCCATTCCAAGACTAAAATAATAATCTTGTCATATTTGCAATTACAATTCATTGGAGAGCTTTCATTCATGCAAAGTTTTTTCAATTTGCGCAAAAAAAAAGAGATTTACTTTTGATAATATAGAAGTTGAAATTGAATGAACGTCCGGTGTGCGTGTGTTGTCCCATTGTTGGCCTTATTTGCTTATAGCATTGCTAACAAACTTGTGTAAATCGTCAAGCGAGAATTTATCGCAAAGTGAGAACCATAATGAAATTTGCCATGTCATAATGTAAAGCCGCGACACTAGTATTTTATTAATAATGTCAATGATGTTCAGTTTTCGCATTTAAAAAATGGAAAAAAAAAAAAAACTTTAAATATTTGCCACATTGACGCAAATGTGCAAAATAGAATTTAGCTAAAATGCGTCAGATCCTTTATTACCAATGCTCAAAATAGTGTTATAGGCTTCGCAAATGCTACAAATCTATCTTCTTCTTTTTTTTTTGGGAATATCGATGAATAATTTATTAGTCAGTTATGGCCGAGAATTCCCAAAATGCATGACCTAAGCCGGCTTGCTTGTATCAAAAGTTCACAGGAAATACTCTTGTGGCGAGACTCAAAGTTGTGAATTCGATTCGAATGACATTTGCTTATCACTATGTAATTTTAAAATATTATCGAAACTGTTTACCATGGTATCGCATATCGATTACATTTTGACTTTTAATATTCCATCTGAACACATAAACAACATCGAATAAGCAGCAACGGAAGTCCAGTTTAAATTAAAATCAATTACAAAAAAAGAAGAATTCAAAATTTATGCGTCAATTATTTGTGTGTGCATGTGTGAAGTTTATGGAGAATTGAAAGGGAGCACATTAAGGAAGCCGTATGTGAATGATATGTATGTTCTATAATTATCTTGACACATCCAAAAAACTTCTACGGTTCCATGATTGAATTTATACAAACAAACATCTCTTGTGAGTGACATTACAGTATAGTCAATAGAAAAATGCGTTAATTTCTGCGACAAGCGGCAACAACAATAAATTTGTTTTGTTCTACTTTTGATCACATGAGGAACAAAATCATTCAACACGTTATTACTGGCCACAAGAAACAAAAAAAAAAAAAAAAAAGTTGATGCCAAACGCCCAAATACCACATCTATGAATGATTCATAGAGATAATTTTTGTATTGCACGATGGCGAGCTGTGCGGTTCCGATAATATCTAGTGTAAAGCCAAATTGTTGTAAATCATGAATGAGGGGACAGTTGCCAAGATCAATCAACAAATCACATTCCCACTAAATGCTCCCAAAATTTTAGATCTGTGTTCTATTTTCGAAAACCCAAACGAGGAAATGTTTCGCTTCATTTTACTTTAAACAACATTTCACAATTCGAGCAAATCTCAGGGGCGTGAAAGTTATTTTCAACATCTACGTGGCTACGAAGAAGATACACATTTATTAGAATGATCACTAAGCAAAGCTACCTATTCGCCAGTTCGCATTAAGTTTTACAAGCGCGAACAGTGCACATTATAAAGTGTACGGCAGGTATCTAGCATGGCAACTTTTAATTATTTCGAAGTTTTAATGGCTTTCCCTCCTTTAATATTCACTTTAAACGTTGTACAATACTGAGAGATGCCAACAGACATCAGAAAATGTGTTTGTTATGAATGTATTACATTTTTGTGTGTTCTTCTCTCCACTGAATGCTTGTTTTTAGAAGAATAAAATGCGGTGAATTATAGAAAAATAAATAAATTCATAAATTTTTATTTGGATTCCTATTGCTCATGTCGCAGCACACGATGCTTGTAATAATTAAAAGCTCATAAATTCCCGCCCGGGATGAAAAGTGCGAAGTGGTGTTAATAGCAAATGACGTCACGTGACAAACGACACACGTGATCGATGTGCACGTTTTGAGCTACTGGCGGCTTTAAGACCCCCTCAAAATTAATCGAATCTTTCTTGTTATTTTCTTAAGATCTTGGAACGAAAAATATTTTGTGATTTTTTGTCAAAAACAATTCAAATCGTCGGCAATTTGTCAGCGATTTTTCCCCATGCGAGACATCTAAATGTCTGTTGCCTCCTTCAGAAGAAAAAAAAAAACTCAAAAATAGGTCTGGTTGGAGAAATAGATTCATTCGAAATGGCATCGAGCAAGGAAAAGAAGAAAATATGTATGTGCGAGCATTGGCAATGTTATGTAGGTGGAAAGTTTAAACAACAACAAAACAAAAAAAAAAATATATATTTTTCAGCGAATTAAGAGAAGAAATATTAAAAAGAATGTTTACAGCTCAAATCTGGGGATTTCTTTAAAAAAAAAAATTCAATTTAATTCCAATACATATGAGATTCGCGATAATGATGGCGAAGCAAATTTTGCACATATATTCAATTTAAACTTTTCGATTCTGAATTTTTGTTTTTTTTTTTTTTTTTTCTTCAGTTTGACTTTTTTTTTTTCATTCGAATCGATCGTGGCAGAAGCAAGTTTCGTTCTATGCAAATAATAAAGACTTACAGAAACATCATCTTGAGCGCACCTTCGTAGCTTCACACTCCGCTGAATAAATTCCAGGGCACCTTTCAAGTTTAATTATCAGTTTGAGAGTTTTTCAGAGTACTTTTTTTTTCTGTGTAAATTATGCAACGTGGTTTTCTCGAGTCTAACGCGATTGCGAACACAATTTTTTTGTTGTTCGTAAATGAAACAGCAACACAAAAAAAAAATTCCAGCACTGAAAAAAAAAATCAGCAATAAAAAAAAACTTTCTGTCCACGTCAAAACTGTAAGTTTAGCCTTGATTTCTATATCGGCTGGCACATAATTACACGCCAGAGAATATCTTCTGGATTCTTTTAATTGATTGTTAAATCCGTCGACACAGTACTTAATTTCACTAAGAAAATTTATAGAATGCAAGGAAATTATAAACTTTTATTTGATTTTATTTTTTTTTTTTTTTTTTTTGTTTTGCGCACAGCCAATTAATTTTGTTCCAACTTGCACTTTAAGTGTTTCGCCTTCAACTCCGCAGAAGAAAATTTGTCTAAAGAAATCCAAATTCAATTTCCGCGACTACTTTATAAAAAGAGAATGTTGTGCCGTGCACATTCGACCGCAAACTGTAAAATACTATACAGCTCTCTAACATATTTCACGTGAATCGAGCGAGTAAGTTGCGAGTTGGCACAAGAGCACACAACACACACGTTCAGGCAATTGAGTTGATTACACAAATGAAAGGAATTCTCAATTTTTACAACAACAAAAATAACAAAATAAAATATTATGCGAATGTATTTGAATGAACGGCACAGTTCTCTCACGCTCTCACACGGTTCCGACTGCTATCAATAGTCGGGTGCACTGTCTGCTTGTTTATGTGGCAAAATATGAAAAAAAGAAAACAAATCGAGCTTTGAGAATTGAGCGTAATGGGAGAATTTTGTTTGTTGGTTTCTTATAAAAAAAATACACATGCAACAGCCGGAACATAAAAATCGCTCGCTCGTGTATATGAGGGATATTATCAGTTTAAATTTACTTAATGATTATAGCATTTTTTTTTTTTTTGTTTGAATCTATTTAGCTCAATTAATTCACATACGGGATTTTATTTGTGGGGAGTTCGAGCTGTCTTTGAATCTGGGTGTTGATGGTGTTGTACGTAACGAAAAAATTTGTTATTTTTGGAATTTTTGTCACCAACTCGTCGCATCACGAGCAGAGATGTATACAGCAAAGAGAGAAAGATTTGAGCCTAGAAAATGATTGACAAACTTTTACTATTCATTACTTCAGCGCTGTTCATTACTTTTGACACGTAAACAAAAGGAAATCAATACACGAGTTACGAAAGCTTCATGTTTAAATATAAAACTTAATTAATTCGTTTATGACGTGGCTTCCCACGTAACCTACAACAGCAAGTTTTTGAGTCTCGAAGCCGCTTATCAACCAAAGATACGTAGCATTCATTGGGATGAATGAATACGTTGCTTGACGAATATATACTGGAAATTAGTTTGGGCATTCGCCATGATGTGTTTCATAAAGAAAGCCATAGATAAGTGATCGGTTATTTTTTTCTGTATGAAATATATGAAAGTGATAAAATTAATCGAAAATTTCGACACATCGAGAAGCAAAATTAGAAGCAGAAAAAATATCAAGATGAAAGTCAAAATCGCAGTGGGATGTTTATAGTTGAGAACGGCATTTATCGTGTGCTAATTGTCCGCGTAAATACATTCGTTTTTTATATGCCGCAATCAATGTCGACGTTAAGCCTATGTTTGTTTGTATTTGTGATATGCGCGAACGTGCTCAGCGACTTAAACGAAACTAAACTTAAAGTCAATTTCCGGGGCGTAGGCTGGCCGCGCAGAAAAAAGAGCGCGACGAGGTCGAGACAATTTGGGAGGCTCGTCACATTGTTTTACAATAATTTACACGCTATTCCAAGCTAACACATTTCATTCAATTTAGCGCTTTAAATTGCTATTGATGTTTGACTCGCTGACTGACATAATCGCCATCTAATTGATGTCCTTCGAATTTCAAAATTATTTTCTATGATCGTCGCTCGATTGCTGATAATTTTTTTTTTATTTGTTGTCATTGAAAAAAATCTCACACGCGGCTGCTGGGCGATTTTTTGCGTTGTAATAAATTCTTTATTACCGAAAATTCTGAGTCGTAAAAGCATATATTTACACTAGAGATGCCTTCGTTGTGAATGATGGTCGATAAAGAAATTTTAAGAGATAAATAAATAATTGTAAAATACTTTTTTTCATGAAAATTTTCACAGCGAGCAAATCGCAATTGCGCAATCAATATTCTATCGAAATGGCCTCTAAAGTGAGCTTAACATTTGTTTATCGAAGAAAAAAAAAACACAACAAAATAGAGATTTAACATGTTTTGCGATAAGATTAGCGCCACCTCATTGAACCCGTGATGGAACTAGGTATGAATTTTACAAATCACAAGGAAAATACGTAAAAGAAGGAATGGCCATGCAACTGATAAGGTTTTGCGATATCAATGAAACACCGTTTATTTTTATTTGGGACTTGGATCTTTGCGATGTTCCAAAGATTGGACAAATTTAACCTTCAAAAAGGTTTTGTTTGCTTCTCGTGGTGAGACGTAAAATTGCAAATTTATTTCGGAGGTTATATGCACATGCAAATGTTAATTAATGCTTCATTTGCCATATGGCCGCAATTTCACGTTTGTAACCCGCACGTCGGCACGGTTTAGATAGAAAACACTTGTTTGTCGACGTAACCATAGAAACTGATAAAGCCAAAAAAAATTATTTTTACAGATATTTTTTCCATGTATTTGTGTATGTCGGTGGCAGCCACTGCACTCTTCCGATCATTTTTCTCCCTCCCAACATGCAGCCCATTCCGATACATTACGTACGTACACTACTCTGTCTCACCAAAAACAAAAAAGAAAAATTCTCCCCGGTAACCTTACTATCAAACGAAAAACAGAATGTTTTGTGTATGCATACACTGATAAATTTTCTGTTATACAACAAATTGCACAAACGATCTGCGAGTATGTTAAAAAGAAATAACGAAAATGTACACAGAGAATGTTTACAGTGAATGGAAACAGAATTTTTTTTTTTTTTTTTTTTTTTTCAAAAAGAATTAAAATTAGGCGAAAGAAACAGAGAACTGGCTTAATTTTTTAATGATGGCAGGAAAATTGTGAAGGGACCTTGAAACAATTTTTTTTTAAATTTCTTCTTTTTTTCGTTTTTAGAGCTCAACTGACATAACATTGAGTGGGGGAGGAAAATCCGTTTTCCACATTTTTTTTTTTTAGAAGCTCGATAAACAGAAAGTGAATGCGAGCTGTTTCCTGTAGAATAGACTTTTTTGATGAGCAAAAATTTTGATGGTAGTGCGTTAGCAGGTTTTGCAAATAAACAAACGCAGAGAGAAATGAAAGCTTTGTGCCGCGAACTTGTAATAAAGCAATTGAATTAATTATTTTTTGCTTAGAAATTGTTTTGTTTGATGCCATTAGTGAAGAGTAAAAAAGACGATTATTTTTTGAGACGAGTACTGATTTGCACGTAGGCAGCAAAATAAAAGACGACGCTGATATCGCTAGCGAGCAAAAAAAAACTGGCGCTGGCAGCATGGTTTGTGAAACAGGCTAGAAGCGTTTTAAGGCCGCAAAAAATTATTGAAATATAAATTGAAATTTTTTTTTTTCTTCGTTTTTTTTTGCTTATTCACATTTGAGAAAGTTTTTTACTTTTTTTTAGCACGACGCGAACCTTGTCAATTTATTGTAGGTGTCCGGGCAGGCACAGTCATTTTGCTGCTTAGGATTATTTTTTGCGTGCGATAAATGCGTGAATTTGCTGCGTGAAAAAATACTTTCAATGTCAGGTCGACAGTAAATGTCTTAAAATTAAAATCATCGTTATCAAGAAAATGAATAAAAAAAAGCATAAATATTTTTGAAATAAATAATGAAACTTTATTTTTTTTTTCCTACCTGAAACATTTATAGCGGTGATGGACGTTAAGCGAATCGGTTCCGAGTGTAGACATTAAATAGGAAGGTAATTAAAAAGGAATAAATATTAACTTTCATTGCGCACATCGACGATGTTAGAGATGACTCGATAGAAAAATGTGTCTTAAGTTTACATCACCGACAAATGCATCACAAAATGTAAACACCGCATTGTAAAAGATTGAGATTTAAATTTAGACATCGACCGATTAACATTTTGACTCTACATCTCTCACTTTAAAAAAAATAAATAATGTTCCGCATGTTGATACAAACAATAAAAAAAAAAACCAAGTGCTCGGTCGCAATTTGCTGTTTGCGTTTGCGAAGTTTTTAAGCGGAATGCAATTGAAAGAAATTCCGATTGATAAATTGTTCTGTTATTTGAAAAATGTTATCAAAATACTTATTTCTGATTCGGTTGCGGCAAAATTACGACTGATAAAAAAGAAACCGCAAGCAATTGACCTTCGATAAAAAATAAATGAAATAAAATTCGTCAGAAACAATTTTTATTATATAGTAAATATGCTGCATACTATTGTCGAATTAGTAACAGAACATCGTAAGAAAATGTGTTATCAAACCATTGCCATATATAATGAATGACTCTAAACACACGACATCGACAAAAAAAAATATTGTTTATATTTTGCGTTAATTCGCATGACCCGTCATTGAACCATAGAGCTAGTCAGCTCCAACAGCTTGTTGGAGTAATTAATCATCGCAAGGCGAAAAATAAGTTGTGAGAATTAATTTTTTCTTCTTTTCGAATGCCATCTTAATAATTTGCATCTTATTATCGCATGCACTGATGCTGATCTTGGACCAGCTCGAGCTGTGATGTACGCGTTGTTTAAACAATTTTTTTTCTCTCATGGTTCTTTTATATTCCACCTTGGCATGTGATTTGATTGTGTTAATGATTCGTCTTATCAATTCGTTTCTTTATTCCTTCACACATCATTAAAGGAAATAACACAAATGCTATAATCCGTAAAGCCAAAGCCGTTTGGCATCGTCGTTGTCGTCTGGCGTCGATCATTATAAGGCTTGAAGAATTCTGTAAATATCGGTTACTGGAACATGTGATCTTGTTATCAGCAGTTATGGTTTTTTTTTTCTTTCTTTCGGGTCCTCGAGCATTGCTCATTTCTTCTTATCTTATCGAACCGCGTACAATGTGGCACCAAACAAAATTCTCTGGACAATTTCCCAGGGTCACAATTCTGTTCTTTATCTGTTTCTTTTTTTTGTTAGTGGGGGCGTTTTATCTTCTATTTTTTCCCCGTAGCAATGAAGAAGAATTGAAAAACATTCTTCAAGGAAACATATTTTTTTTTTGTGTATAAATATATTTATTTATCAGCCATCGCAGCAAATGTTTGTTCAGCTTCTTTTTGTCCTCTGAAAATACTTTTTTCTTTTAGCCTTGCGAAAGCATATAAATATATTTTTTTTTTTAATTTCCTGGAACATAAGTGGAATTGCCACAATCATCTCCTTCAATCTTCAATTAAAAATCTCACTTTTGATGTGGAACAAAAATTGTTAGCGAATATTTTGTTTCATAAATATCGCCAGACACTTTTATGAAGCATTTGTTTCCTCATTTAATTTGCAAATGTGCACTTTTATCTTGCGGGCCAGTGACCCAAACGCTCGCGCATTGCCACTTGCCAGGCATTTTTTTTTTAATGCAATCTTTTTCATAAACATTGTGTTCGTATGTTTCACTTCATACATTTGTTTCGCTACATTTCTTCTACTTGTTGTGGATTCGACGAGCGCGGCTGTTAGTGGATGAGATCTTTAGCTTAAATACGCTTTGCGCACTAAATATTTTTAAGAAAAAAAAAAAAAACTTTCTTGGCAAACACATTCTTCAACCATTTCAAATGTCACTTTTTTTTTTGCTTCGCGCATTTCCTTATTCTATTTAAGAAAATTTCTTTTTTCTTCTTATTTTTGGTGCTCATTAAGTCTATCGCCCTTCTAACATAAATTAATCAATGAAATGGCCATCAGTTGCCATCGCGTAAGTAATTGACCGCGGTTAAATTAATTATGATATTAGTCGAATGTTATTGATCGCAGGGACGTTGCATGAAACGTCGTGGGATGACATTATTCTTGTTTATGTTCCACTCGAAAAATCCCACACAGCAATAACTAATGACCTTAACGCGTATGTGATAATGACTTTCGTCCTACTATCTAATTATAAGGATATGATTGTAATTACACTTTCTATGATTAACCTTGTAAGTTGTGGGGTTCCTAAAACAAAACCGCTTTACTTCACAACTCTTTTGAACGTTGAGGATTGCAGATCAGTTCGTTTAATACGTGAAGTAATGTTTAAAGACATTTCGCATGCGATACTGAATGATGTCAGAAAAGAGAATACAATAAAAGTATTATCAATCCCAAAGAAGCCTTTTAAACAGGTTTTTAAGAATTGGCTTAAGGATAAAACAAATCACTTTTGCAATGTTACATCATTGCACGGCTACGTTCATATCGTGCAGAAAGACTATCATCCCGTTGAGCGATGGCTTTGGATATTTTTGACATTTATTGCGATGGTAACGGCGATTGTTTTGTTGTGGATATCCTGGAATTGGAATGCCGAGACGCCAACGACAACAGTAATTGAAAGCACCAATCATCCGACATACAATTTGCCATTTCCTTCTGTAACCATTTGCAGTATGAATAAAATTTCGAAAACCGTTGCTCTTGATATTGCTACGAGCATGAAGAAACCACCGAATATGACAGATGAAGAATTGGCATTGAAGTTCAAATTGCTCCTTCACTATCGTGGTAGCGGCGTTGCCACAGCAAAAGAGTATCAAGAAATTAATGACGTATATTACCAACATTTGAAAGTAATTCATAAATAATTTTATGACTATTCCATTTTTACAGATTTTAGAGACGAATAATGAGAATATTAATTATCTACTGGAGCGTTTATCACCGAAATGCATTGATATATTACAGCGTTGTAGCTGGAAAGGATCATTGCAACGCTGCGATAGTTTATTTCAGTCAATTAATGCATCGGAAGGACTTTGCTGTTCATTCAATAACTATGCTTATCCCAATTCAAATTATGATCCCAAGATGTTATCGAGCATTCCTAAACAGCCGCGACGTGTTACTGCATGTGGTTATCAAACAGGACTCTCACTTCTATTAAAGCCTTTTACTGAGGATTACTTGGGAACAGAAATCGCGTCAAGCGGTTATCGGGTCAGCATTGTTCAATATTACTTTCGAATTGCTGATATTCAAACTTGACTCATTCCAGATTATGATACACAATTCATACGATTTTGCCGATCCCAATAGCGTCGTTAAATTGATTCCATCACAATCTGAAGCATTTTTAAGCATTGCGCCCGAATCGACTTATAGCACCAATGACGTCTTTGACCTACCACCCGACGAGCGCCAATGTTTGCAACACAACGAACGACAAATGGACACATTTCAGCGCTATTCGTTTGTTAATTGTATGGCCGAGTGCCGAAGTGCGATAGTTTATTCACATTGCGGTTGTGTGCCATTCACATTGCCCAATAATGGTTCGTATCCAAAGTGCAAAATGGCACAGATCAAGTGCATTCGGGACAATTCGTTCCGATTTAGCGGATCAACATTCTATATTGCAAATGATACATCGGAAGCATCGAGAAATTTACGTAACAAGTGCAAGTGTCTGCCAGATTGTTCATTTTATTCGTATCCTTCAGAAGTGTCAACAGGATCGTTGGTACGAGATTTTTCTTTCAATTCAATCAGCTTCTTTAAGGATACAAATTTAACTGATGAAACATTGGTGCACGTGTTTTTTAATGATCTAATTGCAACTCATTACCGCAAGGACATGTATCAGAATTGGTTGGGCATTTTAGCAGCGTTTGGAGGGCTCTTGGGTCTCTTTCTCGGCTTCTCACTCGTCACAGGTTTTGAGGTCGTCTACTTTTTTACCATACGAACATTCTTTGATAACATGGCTGAGAAGATGATTAAGGAATAAAAGCAAAGCGTTTATACATATTATATGTACGAGAACTTCTCTTAATTCGAATAAAATTTATTTGCGATAAATTTTTTGTGTACAGCGAGAGAGACGGAGAGATAAAAAAAGCTCTGTTCTCTGTTATTCCCCATATTTTGCCAGCTCTATCAATATGAGTGAGCGATATCACGCATCCGTTAATGTCTCTCGCTGGACCGGTTTAATGACTCTTTTTTGTGAGTTTCCTCATTTTAATGGCGAGAGAACTGGTGAGAGCACTTCAGCGTACCAACATGGTTGACATGACATTGTCTCGAGCACGATTGGTATAGTTGGCAATATTAGAAAGAAACTGATATGATTAAAAAAAAAAAACTGTCCTGTTGTAACCCACTTTAATAGCTTTTAGTCAGGTTCCATGTGCAACAGCTCCAGATAAATAGAAACATTGGAGTGTAGTATAGACATGCAATTAAGGGCGACAGAGTTGTTTACGCATAATGTTTTAGAACTAATACGACAAGAATATAAAGTCAAACATTGGTTTCTCATCTAGCAGCACGCACTCAGCTTCTAGAAAAAATTTTTTGCAGGTTAATGGCACAATGTTTATTGTAATGGAATGGAAGCCAAGAACAGAATAACTTGAAAATAAATGAATTGAATGAGATGTTGCCAAAATGTACGTGAATCGAGATTTTTTGCTGTTACACAATCTTTCGGCACGCATTGACATGTCGGTAAGCAAATAGAACATTATTAGTTCAATAAACAGAATATTTTCGATTGAAAAAAGATTTTTTTTTACGTAAAACTGCCACCGATGGAATCATCGTCATAAAGCTCATTCAGATCGTTCACCTTTTTTTGTATGGGCGTCTTCAAGGTCGACGTCTTTGAAAGCATTATACGAATGAAAAAAAAAGAAGAATAATTTGCATTTATGGGAACTGCCTGGGTGCATGCATGTATTGCTTAATTAAAAATTCACTTGCCATTCACTTGCGTGGTAATTAATTATTTCTTATTGATTTAACGTAGCAGGGTACGATAAGAAAACTTCTTCCCAGCGTTATTGGTTTGTCTTCGCGGCTTGTTACAATTAGCGTTGTTGAATGCGATACATACAATACTTTCTCCTTATATGAAACTGATTTCTGTATATTGTTTCAGTGCCTATGTGCACCTGTATTTCGAAGTTTTTTTTTTGTATTACAATTCTTAAGAATCATGCACATGATTCATGTCTCATCATTAGGTTTTACAGAGCCGAAAGATCGACTGTGCCGATATTTTTGACTGTTAGACAATCCTGTGAGCTTAAAATGTTGCTTTAGATAATCATGTGGGCTTGTAATGTTACTATCAGTAACCACGTAAACAAGCCATATTGTTTTTGAGTACGTAAGCTCTTGGACGCAGCGCTAAGGTAATAATTTAAATAAACAGTTTTGAACGATGAAAAAAGTGAGGCTTGCGAAATTCACTTGAGCGAAACGAAAACATTTTTAATCCACGTGGTTTAGCAGGAAGGCAGATTTATTATCTATGCAGATTGATGCCATTCGCTGACAACAGGAGATGAGCAAAACTGAGGAAACGAAAAAAAAAAAAAACATTCCAGACAGCATCATTGCGATAATTTAGAAATTATCGCTCAATATACTAGGAAAACTTTTTGTAATCGTCATCATTAATAAGCAATTTTCGTCAATGAAACTTCTCGCCTTGAGTCAAGGACACAAAATTGCAGTGTAATAAGATGGATTTAGAGAAGACCTTTGAACCCCCTACGTTGTTTCTACGCAATACAGTTGGATAAGGGCACTAACAAAGCCACGTTTTTTGTGAAAACTCTAAAATTCCCATTCTGGTCTTTCCGGCACAAACATGATACATTCAGCAATCAATAAACTTTATAATAATAAACTGAACTCGTCATTACTTTTTTTTCAGCCCCATATTGTTGTTGTTGTGCAATCACTTTGCATAAGAATGTTTTGTGCAAAAATTCCTTAGCATTCAGTTAATTGAATTGTCACTTTTGATTAATAAAATACCCATTGTACTCACATTTAAAGATGTCTCGGCACTCAATTTAATGGAAACTTAGACACAATTAATTCAATCCAATTTCACAATTAATATTTTCACTACTTATAATGCTATTTTCTGCTTACTGTCGATGATTTTTTGTTTATACCGTCGTGTGTTGACTATGTCATCTGCCCCCTGAACAATCGGCTTCGTGAGTAAAAATAAATTGCCGGTTATTTGAAACCTCTAAAATTCTTTTGTTGCAAGAAAAAATTGATAATCGAATAAGGATCAAACAATGAACAGGTGAACTCAATGAGAATTTTCCAAAAGGTGTGCATTGTTAACATGGTGTTTTTAGGAGAAACTACCACAATATTGCATCCAATTTTGTTGCTGGTCCCACTTTAAGAGGGCAACAGCAAATTGTTCAACCGAGCAATACTCGTATAACGAGATCATCCGCAGCTTCCGAACCTCACCATGCAGTTAATCCTTCTCAGTCTATTGTAAGATTCTTAAAAGTATTTAATTTTATCTAATAACTCAATTCCACAAGAAAAAAATAAGAAGAAGAGTTATTGATTTTTCCACCTTTTTCCTTCTGACAGATTCGATCATCTTAATAAGATGTATGAAGAAGATTTATTTGTTTTCCAGTTTTTAAATTGAATAACTGTAATTAATAATTACAGAGAAAATGGCTCACTTTGATAGCACTCTCGTATGTTGCATTTCATTTAAGATAATTCGCATGTCTGTTTGAAATGGAAGAAGCAAAAATCTTAAGGAAATTCATCATACAAAGTGCCGATTACATATACAAAAATCTCTGTAATCAAAATTAAATTTATTAATTTAAAAACACAAACATTTATAATGCCAAACTAATTAGGAACCATTCCAGTCGAAAGATTAATGAATCTGAAAATTACAATGAGTGTTGTGCATTTAAAGGTTTGCTGAATAAAATTCATAGCATTCATGTGGTGATGTTCTACAGAAAACTTATCGCATGGAACACTCCTACTTAGTTTGATATTAAAATCCATTATCGGGTCACATCCGGCCGAGCTTTTGGGTAAAAATGTGTGTAGTCGTTTTCAGCCTTTCAATAATGAATAATATTAAAACTATTGATTTTCTAACTGCCATCCAAGATGGAGACTCATGGAACGCCATCGCAACAATCTTTGGCTCCAACACCCATTATTCAGTCTATGCAGCAGCAACCGACACCAGCCGTCCAGCCAATGCTGCAACAACCGATATCGGCACTTCCGCCAATCCAACAGAAGCACGAGCCAATTCCAACATCGGCTGTTGAGCATACTGAACTCCAGTATCCGACTATAAAAAAAATTGAAGAAAAATCACCAAACGGATCAAGTTTGAGGTCATTTTCTGAAGAAGAATTGACGAAGCTGAAAAGAATTAATTTCAAGAAGAAGACCTCTGTGAAGCAAAAGAGAATTCGCCAGAATCGTAGGCTTTACCGTAGGTTGACGCCACGCAATGCTATTGCCGCTCTTAATGAATTGCATGGGCAAAGTATCAATGAAACGACTGTTATTCAGCTGCAGGGTAACAAGTTTGAAGCTGAAATCGTTATCAATAACATCAAATTTACTGGCACTGGTAACAGTAAAATAGCAGCTAAGAATTCGGCATGCGAAAAGGCATTGCGTGATTTGGTTATAAGTAAGTTTCAGCAAATTAGAAATCAAGAAGCATCGTCGTCAACTATTTGTGATGAAGATGGCAATAATACGGAAGATGACAGCACTGATGATGTTCCCATGTTGCAATTAGCCAGTTATGCTTTGCACAAATTATTTGCAGAATGGGAAGAAGAAGGGTGAGTAGGATACGGCAAAGGAAAATAAATATTTAAAGTCTAATGAAGCAAAGATATTAATGTTAAACTTCGTCCCTCTAGGTTTGAAATACCCTTGCCGAGAGCTAATGTAAGTTCATTAAGACAAATTATATAAGAGACAATAAGCTTATTATTTCGACCATTTTGCAATAGCCGGATACTTCATCGGCTTCTTCTTTCACGGAACCAAAGGCGTCAGTTCCAAAACAACCGAAAATAAAAACTGAATTGCCGCCTAATAATCTTCAGATGCATCCTGTCATGCTTCTTTCTGTAATGCGCCCATGTACAACATATTCTGACTTGGGGTCAAAAGGAATAACGCCGAATATCGAACATACCGTAGGAGCTACAATAGATGGTTTAAATTTCATCGCTTCTGGTCGGTCCAAAAAAGAAGCTCGCAAGCGAATCGCAACAGAAATTTTGATAAAACTTTTTGACTGGCAAGGTCAAGCTGGTTCCTGCTGCTAAATTAGACCTTTTTCATAATTTAAGTCTTCTAAATTTTTGCCCACATTAAATATTCAATTCAACCACTTGGAAATAAAATTATCAAACGTTTAAAAAAAATGAGTCTACTTAATACCTATGTAGAGGTACATTTTTATTTAGGGAATTCTTTTATTATTATTATTAAATATATTTATTAAGGTCTTGAGTTTACATTTAACTATTGTAGACCATTTGCGATTACGTTGAGCCAATTAATTAGATTTTCTCAAAAATATTGCTTTCTTTTAGGAAACTAAACAGTTTATCTAATTCAGTTACATCATTGCTAGCTAATATTTCAATTCCTGATATTTTGTTTTTCTCTCTACATGTTTTGAACTCTGTACAGTTTGAAAATATATGTTTTACAGTGAGTGTTTCTCCGCAAGAGCATGTCGGGGCCTCAGACTTATTAAAAATATGTGAGTGAGTTAGATTAGTATGTCCAATTCTCAATCTGGTCAATACCTTATTTTCCTTTGGGTTATAAAAATGCATGGATTTCCATCGTATAACGTTATTCTTTAAATATCGCAATTTATTGCTTAATGGCGTTAGTACCCATTCGTTATTTAGGGAATTCTACGAAAATTTAAATTTTTTAAAGTTTATTGACAAGAGGTCTCGTTACAAAATCCTCAAAAATTGCTACGGAATTTATGAACAGTCCCAACTCTAAGTACCTACTTAAAAGTAATTGCAATACATCTAAAATGCAGTGTCGCATGATTTTAGAACGCAAAGTCAAGGCTCGGAATAAAATTCACGAAATAAAGCATCCCTTGAAACCAACTCGTAATGAGATGAAATCAGTCAGAGAGCGAAAAAATAGAAAGCAGGTGACGTCCAGAAAGCGGGCAGCCATTATAGAAAAACCGGTTCATGTTGATGTCTTACCTGTGACAAAAGCCTGGGTTAAGCTGAATGCTCCCATAGACTATTCATCAACGAATAGCTCTGAACGTCTTATTAATCGGCCTAAACAGTTGAAGATCAACCCATTTTATTTCGAAGGCATCGCCGAAAAAGACCATAACCTCAAAATTGTCAGCTGGTGCATAAAAGGAGTTCAAAGAGTTTATGGCGAAGATTTTAACGAATATTTCAGACTCGAGAAACCAGACATTTTATGTATACAGCAATTAAGATGTGTCAGCGAAAATCAGTTGCCAGCGTACCTTAAGATTAACGGGTATTACGGCTATTGGAATTTAGATGGTATTTCAGGCGTAGGAGTTTTGACAAAGCATCTTCCCCTTTCTGTAACACACATGACATGTAACCAAGTGCTGGATGCACAGAAAAGCGTACAAGTAATGCATTTCGAGAAATTCCTGCTACTTTGCGTTCTTGCGCCGTCGGCTGGAGCAGGATTAATGAAACTTCACGAAAAGTTATTATGGATGGACGCTCTCAGCAACTATGTTCTACATCTTAGCAGACAGCAGAAGCCTCTTATCATTGCTGGAAATCTAAACATAGCGCATAAAGAAAATGGTAAAAATTTCATTTCATCCTGGTTCCATGTTTTAACTGACCTCATTTTCATGATAAGTAGATGTTGGAAATCCTACATACCATCGAGTTATGGCTGGGTTTACTGATGAAGAGCGTGATAAGTTTGACAGTTTGCTTAATCTCAACATGATCGACACTTTCCGCTTCATCCATCCTGAGCAACAAGGCATCTATTCGTGCTGCACAAGCTATTTGGGACAACCGCGATTAGCGGCATATGGATGGCGATTGGACTACTTTCTAGTATCAAAGGAACTATCAGACAGAGTCAAAAGCAGCGTAATCCGTCATACTATTAAATCGCAGGAGCACTGCCCTATCGCCTTATTATTGAAAATGTAATTTATCGAAGGGAAATAACCAATAAAATATCAAGATTCTTGCTGCAAATATTCTGTTTTTCTTAAATTTCTTTATTCGCCTTTCAAATCAGTTAAGAAGTAAGAAAGAAACTAATCAGAATTAGATCCTGAATGATGTGATGAGCCACTGCGTGAGCGAGATGTATGGCTTCCAGAATGGTTTGAAGCTGCTGATCCTGAACGTCTTGAGCGTTTAGATGCTGGAGATCCACTGTGGCTTCTTGACCGTGAATGTGATCTAGAGCTACGTGACACCGAGCGACTGCGGCTCTTCGATCTCGAGCTCCTGGATGCAACGCTTTTGCTACGTGATCTTTTTGACGCTGGAGAGCCACTGCGACTTCTGTAATAAAATAAATTTGTTGAGGAATCCCGGATTTCATAACAAATTTCTTCACAAAATCTTACCTCGAACGATCAGAATCACTGTGGCTTTTAGATGAATGTCGACTTTTCGATGATTCGCGACTTGCTGAACGTGAGCGAGATCTAGAAGCAGGAGCAGCTTCATCTTTAGCTTCTGTTTTTTCTGTTTTCGGTGGCTCTTCTTCATCTTCTTCTACTTCTTCGTCATCTTCATCACCAGGTGGTTCAAGCTGTTTTTCTCGGGTCACTTGCATTTTGTGTTCGACAGCGTTTAATGGTCGATGCTTCACAATAAGTTTTGTGTTGTTTGCTTGTACTCCTAATTTTTGACGTCTCTTACTCAAGCGAACGCGCGTTTCTAGTTCATTGTAGTAAACGCCATCTTCGCGTATGACCAGGAAGTAATTTTCTTCGTAGCCCTTTGACAGCTTACTCTTGACATTCCAGTTATATTCACGTGCCATTTTGTATTCGTACTCAACGTCATCTTCATAAGGAAGTTCGTTGGAAAAGTCCAATCGACGTTTCTCAAGTGTGTCTTCAGTTGGTAAAAAGTAAGCAACAAACTGTTCACCAGACTCGTCCATAACACCACGAATCATCGCCTGACTCATTTCTTCCATCTGATTGGGTAAACTCTTGCCACCTGGTGATGGATCAGCATCGAAAATAACCTGAGCACATGGGAATTTCCAGTTCTTGAAATCAGGATACACTGGATGTATCTCAAGAGGAACAACACTAGGCTTGCAGTAGTGGGTAGTGATTTTATGCTTACTTTCCTCAAATGTTTTTTCAATTGACTTAATTTGTTGATCCCTATCCATGTACAGTGTCTCACCACGCAAACTATTCTTCACATTGTACCCCACTTTGGCTTCAGCCTTTTCCATATTTTGAGGCTGGAACCGTGTTTGTTCTGTTGAGATATACTCAGATTTACGAAGCCACGATACACTCTTAGCATGCTGTTTGGATCTTGTAGTGTCGGCCGGTGTATGGCTATCTTCCTCCAACAATTTTTCATCAGCGGCTTCTAACGTGGCATTGCGATCAAGCTGATATAAATCGCGGTTGATCAGATCAATATTAACACCAAGATCATGTTCTGTATGGCAATCAAATTTGTAGTTGCGTTCCAAGGAGGTTGGATTGTACTGAATGAAGCGATCACTCTCGAATGGATAATTTAAAAACTTCAAATCGAACGGGATGTCGGGCAATGTGTTGCAATATTTGACGCGACAGATTATATCAGACCTAAACAGAGAATAATAATATAGGATGGTTTTAGATTTGTAGATTTGGGTAAAAATTTTAAATTTTATTTTGATTTGTTTACTTTCGATCCTGGGGACGCAAAGGCCGATCATTTTCCTTTCCATTTTGTACAGTCGGTATTGGTGGCATTTTTGTACCACTTTCCGGTGCTCTCTAATGCTCAGTTCAACACTTTTCTCAACAATAAATTCTTTATCGACTCGCTGTTGTCGTCTTGAACTAAACTGAAATGAAACGAATTTATTGATGAACACCATCTGCAAGCTGAAGTGAAGCGAACAAACAAAAATATTATTTTTTTGCATTAGTTCTTCTCGTCGCTATCTAAACCTTAAGAAAAAATGTCTGGACTAAATCCTGTTGATGTTGTAGAAGAAGATGCAGCTGACTTGCTTTTCCCCAAAGGTAAGGTTTTTTTTTACTCTGCGAGTTGGATTCAATAATGACATCCATTGAGCCTTATTTTAATAAAATTGTGAAATTTAAATGAAGCATCTTTACGGACTCTTAAAGAGTATTTATCGCTATAAATATTTAGATATTTTATTTTAGAATTTGAGAATGCCGAAACCCTCTTGATCAGTGAAGTTCATATGCTGCTGGAACATCGCAAAAAGCAAAACGAGTCATCGGAGGAGGAGCAGGAATTTTCCGAAGTTTTCCTTAAGACCTATAATTACACCGAGAACTTCCGAAAATTTAAGAATAAGGAAACTATTGCCAGCGTAAGGAGCCTGTTAACTCAAAAGAAACTGCATAAGTTTGAGCTTGCTGCATTGGGGAATCTTTGTCCGGAAGCACCAGAGGAAGCAAAAGCTCTTATTCCTTCGCTTGAGGGACGCTTCGAGGATGAAGAATTAAGGCAGATCTTGGAAGATATTGGCACTAAACGCAGTTTACAATATTAATCAATACATGTTGACATTGCTCAACGTTCCAATAAAGATTTAAAAAATTTACTTTACTAATACACTCGCATCTGGAATCTTATTTTTCTATTTCGGAATTTTATCGGAGCGAATTTCTTTTCGATTCTAATTGTCACCAGCAGGTTACTGAGCAAACAACACACCACAATGGCCAGTCTAAGGTTGAGTGGAATCATTAGCACTATGAGCCGCGTAAGGCAAAGTGTTGTTTATGCCAAAAAAAGTAAGAATTTATATCCACCGATTGTGATGGACTTTGAACTTTGGATTAAGTTGTTACTTAATTTCCAATATTTTAGCCCCTCTGATGTCATTAAATCGCTATCTCGCAACACCTTCTGCCCAGAAGCACATTCGCACAACGGTTGTTGATGATGTTCTAGTGATAAAACTAGACTCGCCAGGAGTTAAAGTCAACAGCTTGGGAAAAGAAGTTACGGAAGAATTTGAGCACGTTCTGAGAGATTTCGAAACAAATCCAAATGTGAAGTCTGCCGTGATCATATCCGCCAAACCAGGATGCTTTATAGCTGGAGCTGACATCACAATGCTGGAACAATGCAAAACAGCTGAAGAGGCATTGAAAATTAGCCACAACGGACAAATTATGTTTAATAGAATGGAAAACAGTCAAAAACCAATTGTTGCTGCTATTAACGGAGTTTGTCTTGGAGGTGGCTTGGAGTTGGCACTTGCTTGTCATTACAGAATTGCAACCAAGGACAAGAAAACTGGTCTTGGCTTACCTGAAGGTGAATGGTAAAAAAAAATAATTCGGTTCAGCCTAAACTAATACATAAGTTTATTTTAGTAATGCTTGGACTTTTGCCTGGTGCTGGCGGCACTCATCGTGTTCAAAGGCTCACACAACGTATCCCAACGACGCTGGACATTGCTCTTACTGGTAAAACTATCAAAGCTGATCGTGCCAAAAAATTGGGAATTGTGGATTTGCTTGTTGATCCGCTCGGCCCTGGCCTTCAAGATGCTACTTCAAACACAATCGAGTACCTCGAAAATGTAGCAATCGGTATCGCTAAAGATATTGCAAGTGGTAAGCTCAAGGTGAATCGTGAGAGAACCGGCGTAGTGAACAAAATAACGGATTATGTGATGGGAATCGATTTCGTAAAGGATCAGATATTCAAGAAAGCTCGTCAGCAAGTAATGAAGATGTCTGGTGGTTTATATCCAGCACCACTCAAGATTTTAGATGTTGTTCGTACAGGAATAGATAAGGGCTTTGATGCTGGGCTGGAAGCAGAGAGGAAAGCGTTTGGTGAATTGTCGCAAACATCACAGTCAAAGGGACTCATCGGTCTTTTCCGAGGGCAAACAGAATGCAAGAAGAATCGTTTTGGAAATCCAGAAAAGAAAACTAATACAGTGAGTAATAAAATCATTCAATAAATCTATTAAATCAAATTTTCATAAAATTTTTAGATTGGTGTTCTTGGGGCCGGTTTAATGGGTGCCGGCATTGTTCAAGTATCTGTCGATAAAGGCTATCAAGTTATTATGAAGGACGCAACCGAAGCTGGCTTGGATCGCGGAATCGGACAGGTTCAAAAAGGTCTCGAAAATGCAATCAAGCGCAAACGAATAACCGCCCTAGATCGCGATAAGATTCTTTGCAATCTCATACCGACCTTGTCCTATGAACCTTTCAAGAAAGCTGACATGGTGATTGAAGCAGTATTTGAAGATATTGGAATCAAGCATCGTGTGATTAAGGAATTAGAAGACATTGTCCCTGAACATTGCATCATAGCAACAAACACCAGCGCCATTCCAATCACAAAGATCGCTGCAGGCTCAAAACGTCCCGATAAAGTTGTAGGCATGCATTATTTCTCCCCAGTAGACAAAATGCAACTTCTTGAGATCATCACCCATCCTGGAACATCAAAAGAAACATCAGCAGCCGCCGTTGCAGTTGGGTTGAAGCAAGGCAAGGTTGTCATTACTGTTGGAGATGGACCTGGTTTCTATACTACAAGAATTTTATCAACAATGCTATCCGAGGGTATTCGCTTACTCCAGGAAGGCGTCGATCCAAAGGAACTCGATAGGCTAACAAAAACTTTCGGATTTCCAGTTGGCGCTGCAACGCTCGCTGATGAAGTTGGAATTGATGTTGGAGCTCATATTTCTGTGGATTTGTCTAAATCTTTTGGCGAACGTTTTAGCGGTGGAAACCTTGGAGTGATGGAAGATATGGTGAAAGCTGGTTTTATGGGACGCAAGTCGGGAAAAGGTATTTTCCTGTATGATGGGCAATCAAAGGGATCTCGTGAAGTAAATCCCGAAGCTATTCAGATCCTCAAGCAGAAATTTGCGCTTGTATCAAAAGGAGCAAATTCACCCGAAGACATGCAGCTCCGAATGGTATCGCGATTCATTAACGAAGCCGTCCTGTGTTTGGAAGAAAAAATCCTGGACAATGTTCTAGAAGGAGATGTTGGAGCTGTCTTCGGATTAGGATTCCCACCATTTAGTGGCGGCCCATTCCGTTTTGTCGATCAATTCGGAGCCAGAAAACTTGTAGATAAGATGAGCCTTTATGCTGATTTGTATGGCGCACCATTCGTGCCGGCTCAAACACTTCGTGACATGGCTAATGATTCATCAAAGAAGTTCTATAAGCAAAATTAAATTCATATATCTACTGAGCATTTCGCATTTAAAATCGAGCTCTAAGATTCCTTAAATGATGAATGACATCGAGGGCTCTCGACTGCAATTTTATTAATAGAGCAAAATGTTGGTTTTGGTGAATGAAAACAAAAAATTTAATTAATTTTATAATAAATGAAAAATGCTGTCAAACAAAAGCCTTATCTTTCAATCGATTGTCTTCCTGTTAACAGCTTCTTCAGCCACGCATTCTTGAATATTTTCGACTTTTGACTGCCCATTATCAACATAACGTTTTCGAAGATCAGTAAGATGATTGGTTTGCATATGTTTGATACGCTGCGAGTAGTCACGAAACGTTAATGGACAAAAGAAACATGCGTAAGGCTCATGTGCTGCAGAGAAAAATGGTAGAGAAATGGATGCAAAATTTATTTAATGTGTTTTATCTACTTATAAATGTGAAATAAACTTACTTTGGTGAATTGCCAAATGGTAGTTAAATTTGACAATATCATCGAATGATATTTTACACTTGCCACATTCGAACGTGATATCACTTCTACTTAGTTCGCTTGGTGGAGTACCGCTGAGGCACTCAGATCCACTTGAACTTGCTGATAACCTCTTAGGCGGTGGCTTTGTTCTCTTCAGAATTTTTTCCACGACAAAAGATGAATCAAATTTGCTGGGCATTTTTCTGTGGCGCTTAGAGAATATTGATGTAGTTGTCGTTACTGAAATTGGTGGAGATGGAGCAACTTCAGGACTTACACTCATTTTTCTTTTTTTGTTTAGAGATATTGGTGATGGCTGCTTCTTGATTTCTGCATCCATGGGCAACAAGAAAGATGACGAGTCGTCATAATCGGGATCAGGCACTTCTTGCTTAATGACAGTGATCGGCGGTGCATTGTAAACTCTTGCTGTACTTTTTACTGCTATAGCTCTTTTAGATGGTTCAAGCCGAGTTTTATTGAATGCAGCTCTTTGATTCTTCCAATATTTAGTTTCAATTTCATGGCTTAGTACCAAAAAATAATCATCAGCATCAAGAATTTGCAATCTCAAGCTGTTAGCGGCGTCTACATCACGAGCACAATTAGCACAAATAAGTGCTGGAATTTTGCGAGCGATTTGGATAGGCTGTAAATGCAAACAATGTAGGCTTGATAGCAAATGCTCTTTTTTTAGTAACTTTTGTTTTCAGTCTTACTTGGACTCCAGTTAGAAAATGAATTTTCTTTGCGTATTTTCCATTGTTAGCGAATATTGAGGTGAATTCTCCTTCCTCATCAGGAACTAAGCACACTCGACAAAAATTCATTGTTGTCTCCATTGCAGTTCAGTTTTAAATTACTTTATGTATTATTTAAAGCAGATTGAAAGCGGCGCAGCACAATTTTTGAGGTTTGTTTTGATTTTTTTTTTTTTTATTTAAATTTTTTTTCGGCGTCAAAATCAATTTAAAGAATTTCTAAATTGCACACAAACCCTACTTAATAAACTTCAATTTATTAGGCCATGAGAGAATAAATGTCCTTTTAATTAGTTAATTCAAATTTTACTTGCTCCTTCCTTAGAGTCGTAAACGGACCGACACATATCACGCCTTAATAAAATATGCTGTGTGATTCCGCTGCTTTCTAGCTCGAATAATCAAGAAGTTCACAAAAAGCCAAAATCAGCAGAAACGAGGAGCGTCTTTTTCGTTTAAGAGCCTCTAAAGGAGCGGCATTATAAATAAATCATTTTTAGGCACGCGTCAACGCAACGCTTAGCATTTTTTGTAAATTTTTACATACCTAAGATGTCCTGCCTACTTACTCAAGCTTCTGTACATGCAAAGGAATTTTACTCAGAAATTTTTAAGATGCACAATGCTTAGCGAATTACTTATGCAATTTTTTAACATTTCTCTCATGTTTTTCTCGTAACGAAAAACTGAATTTTTTTTCTACTTAGTTAAACTGAAGTGCAAGTAAGACTTTTTAAAAAACGATCAGCACTTCTGTGTGCTAATTAATAAGTACTTACTTAATTAACCATGGAATCTGAAGCAAATATTGGAAGCTCAATGAGGCATTGATTATAACTAAGCTTGAAGAACCATCCAAAACAGCTGTAGCGCTAAAAAGGCAGCTTTCATGCCCAGAATTTACTTCTTCGCCACCGATTTCAGCGATTCTAACAACAGCATCAACTTTGATTCAATTTCGCTTGTTGTGGAAAATATTCTGAAGGAAAAAGAACCTATGTAGGTCGATCTCGCAACCACAAACAATACGTAAATGCAACAGTTACCCACTTAAATTTACACGTTTAGATAAGTTTCTCTGCAACACATGAACTCTACGCACGAATGTTTCTTTTGTCTATTGTTTTCGGCTACTCACTCGCAGTTTATCCAACAAAGCTGAAGGATCTTCGAAAACATTATGATCACCCAAAAGCCAAAAAAAATGTTGCCTAGGTAGGAGACTACCAATTAACTAAAAGATCAAGCTTTTGTTAGAAATAATTTTTTATTTATTACATATAAAAAAGGTATAAAAAGCTCAGTCAGAATCAGATGAAGACGACGATGAGCTACTGCTGCTTGCACTCGAGCTATCTGATTCCGAATCACTGGAAGAGTCGCTACTTGTATCACTGCTGTCCGAATCTGAATTGCTAGATGATGATTCTGAATCAGAGTTCTTTTTTACTTTCTTTTTCTGTGGCGGTTCAAGTGCTTTCTCTTCTCTGAAATAGAATGTTAAAATGGAAATTAAGCAGATTATCTCAAACGCCAGTACTTACTCTGTGGGTTTCCTCGTTAGATTTTTGTTTAAAATTTTTGTTCGCGAGTCCCTGATAACTATCTTTCGCTTGTTTTTGCATTCAAATGTGTAGTGACCGTATTCCAAACATTTTTGGCAGCGAACTGTAGCCATGTCTCTAAAAAGTGTAGTGGAATCAAGTATAAAATAGAAAAAGTTCTATACGAAATGTAACTAAAAATTCCTGAATTGCTTACTTTATAGGCTTCTTTTTGTGTGCGATTATCATTGTGAATGACGCAAATGTTATTTATATTGGTGCTATATGAATCATGCAAAAGGCTCACAGTTCACTTTGATCGACTTGATTAGCAGCTTGTAGAAAATCTCTGGTAAATTAATTATTGATAAAATGTAAACAATGCTTACGGAAGGAATCGCGTAGCAGAATTTCTTTAAGCCCCTTAAAGTGATGTCGTCACTTGGTATATTTTTAAAAACGACAGTTATATTTTTATTGGAAAAGTTTTAGATCGCCTTTGTAAGCGGCAAAACAAAGGCTATCATCCGCGTTTTTAATGATACTGATTTAACTCAGCAATCGTCTATCAGTCTGATGGTGTTTCAATTTCTCCTGACGCTTCTTTGAAGCACACTTGTGTTTATGCTTGTTCGATTTTTTATGCAAATCCCATTGGTAGTCGCCTATGAATATTCGTTCACAAGTTTCACAGTAATGTGAAGTCTCTTCGTTTAGTCCATCGCCAAGACGCTTCAGATTATCCATTGGCTTCAGTCTGACCGGCTCTCCATTTATATAAGAATTAACAGCATCTCCAGCAGGCTTAAAAACATTTTCATTCCATTGTTTTACATCTGATGTATCCAATGTATATACAAGCGGTACTTGGCGTGTCTCGCTGCCCAGAAATCTATTTCTGATCCATTTAAGCTGTTTTTTCGAGTATCTCTTCGTAACCAGCTTAAGTTCTTCAAGACAAGCATTTAGCTTTTTCCATCCAGTAGGTTCGTTTAGGGATTCACGTTCAGTGGATTTCGCGTATTCTTCAATTAATGAATCTTGACTTTTATCATGTGATTCCAGATAGGGTATGAATTCTTTGAAGCCGATTGTCTGATATATTCCTTCTTCATAGTCGATTTCCTTTTTAGTTGTGGTTTGTGATGCAATGAATTTATCATAAAATACTCTTATTTCTGTTAACAGCCCATCATTAACCATCGTATCAACACGAGCATCTAGGCGCTGATTCAGAATGTGTTGCTGGCACTGAAGCCAAAAGATTATGACATTCGAATATCGACTGGGCCCGCCTAAATTAGAGGCGCCAGGTAAACGTCTTTGGTCTTCGATTATTTCGCTTAATCGTCTACCGTAATCCTTGAAAGCCTCTATTGCTCTCATGATTTTACGTTTGTTATTAGGATGAAGTTTACATGCTGTTTGAGGATCAATGACTTTCAAGTACTCATAGAGTTGAGTAGATTCCATTTTATCCATTACTGCTATCATTGTAGGTTCATTGATAAGATCTTTCACTTCTTTATCAAAACCCTCCAGCAATGGCATAGCATAATCTTCTAATTTTCGTTTCTTTATGTCTGACGGAATCAAATTTTGCCACAGTACGCTTTCGATGTAATAGTTTGTTCCACCAACAATGATTGGGACCTTCGAGTTTTGCAGCAAATTATCAATTATTGGTAATGCCAAGTCTCGAAAATGTGTAACGAAAAATGGCTCATTTGGAGACGCGATATCAAGCATATGATGGGGCGCTTGAGACTGCTCATCGATTGTGGCCTTAGCCGTTGCTATATTTAGGCCTTTGTACACCTGCATAGAGTCTGCAGAAATGATTTCCCCATTGAATTGACGTGACAACTCAATAGAAAGTTTGGTTTTGCCAGTGCCAGTACTACCGAGTATGACAATCAACGGAACCTTTCTCAGCATTTCTGTCTTCCAGAATACTTTTATAATCTGTATAAAAATTGTATATAACATGATTAATACGAGTACATATATATTATAAATACCAGAAAAAGAACGTAATCTTTCTTACTTTATTGGTTTCTCTTTATAGTGCAATAATGATTGCGATTTTCTGCGGAATTGATGTGGGGCGCTTACGACATAGGTACTTGTCTTTAAGGCTTGCTTAAAGAGAGGATGTCATGCACTCTAATTAAAATGATGACAAGAATATTCTTGCTATGAAATTTGTCACTCGTTAAAGGTTAAAGGCCTATTGGCTTATTTTGAAACGACCTAGAAACGACAGTTAATTTACTCAATCGCAGACGCCACTGAATTTAAAATCATTTGTCTAAATTTTTTACTTATTTTGCAACGGATTTTTTTGATAATTAAAATGACTGATACTGCTAATTTGAGAGTTCAGACTCCAACCAGTGGCTTTTGTGTGAAAAAGTCTGAAGATATGATAAAAGCGCTACAAAAAGATAATTTTAATCTCAAGCTCAAGATTTTTTTCTTGGAAAAAAAGCTTGGTGTCACAGCATCATCGCAAGAAGAATTTAACAATTTAAATGATAAGGAATACATTGACCTTTTCATTGACAATCAGTCGCTGAAGGCAGAGCTGAATGAGAAGCAGAATTTGCTTAAAGATGCGTCAAAAGCTATCACACAACTCGAAGAGAAAAATCTGAGTCTAGAATTTCGATGGCAATCCGTTTTTGAACCACAAACCCGAAAAACTGATTCACTTCGAGTAATTGCTACTTGTTACATATCTTATGCATAAGTGCATCACATTCATCACTCCGTATAATTTATTTTTATAGCTTAAAACCGAAAAATTGAGAAATAAGCAGTCGACGCACTGCATTCTTGCTCAGACTGATCGCTTGCTAAAATTAGAGAAAGATATTCAAGCAATGAGGATACAACATAAAGAACTGTTCACAAGAATCAACAATCTAAAAAAAGAGAATTCTGAAAAGGTCGAACTTATTAAGTCGTTGTCAATTGATAAGGTTAACCTGACACATAAAATAGAGGACTTAAACAGCAAAATAAAGGATGACGAAGTGCGTTTAATAAGATATGAATTCAAAGATCATTGATGTAAACTTTCAGTTTCCAGCAAAAATTAGCAGATCTTATGGGTGAATTATGCAGTCGCAAGTCAATCGATATTGCGACAAATGATAATCGGAACGAGCAGCTTCAAAATCTTGAAAATGAAATTGCTGATATGACTTTAAATTGCGCAAGACTGGAACGGCAAAAATATGATTGCGAGCGATTGTTCAATGAACAGTCTGAACTGATGAAAGCACTGAATGTAAGAATTTTTTACTTAATTCTTTATTTTTGTGGCATTCTGTTGCTACTTCTAATTCTTACATAACATTCTGTAGTATGAAGCTTACTAAATTTTAAAATAAAAGGTTTTTAACACTCCAGTTTGGTTTCATTACAGAAGAAGATGGAAATTAAAAATTTGGAAGCGATGGAGTGTCAAAATCGCATTGAGCATTCAGAAAGACCAATAATTAATGGGCCTGGAAATATTGAGCCAATCAGTTTGGGGTTCAGTTCAATATATTCCGATGAAAAAGGACAATCAACACTGATTCGACGAACTTTTCCATTTTACAATCCGTTGTTTGGCAAGCAATTTGAGAAACTTTACCGCTAATTATTTCTTCAAAAAGAAAAATTAAAATTTATTACTTAGAGAAAAGAAAGAAATAAATGTGATAAGTAGATGTTCATCATCATTCTAAATATACTGTTGGGGACAATATAGTGAGACCTGCAACCTGTGGCCGTCGACGTGGACAATATAGTGAAACCTGTGACCTATAACCGTCGAAATGTATTTTAAAACAAAAGTTAATTTAAGCAGTCGACACGCAGTCACCACTGAATTTAAAATCATTTGTCTTTAAATTCCTCGTCTAAAAATCTGTTTTTTTACACCTTTTTTTTATCAATAAAAATGACTCATACTGCTTCTTTGAGAGTGCGAACACCAACGAGTGCCTTAGGGATCAAGAAGTCTGAAGAATTGTTAAAAACCCTACAAAAAGATAACTTTAATCTCAAGCTCAAGATTTTCTTTTTGGAAAAGAAGCTCGGTGTCCCAGCATCATCGCAAGAAGAATTTAGCAATTTAAATGATAAGGAATACATTGACCTTTTCATTGACAATCAGTCGCTGAAGGCAGAGCTGGATGAGAAACAGAATTTGCTTAGAGATGCTTTAAAAGCCATCACACAGCTTGAAGAAAAAAATCTAAGTCTACAGTCTCGAACGAAATGTGAACAAACCCGAAAGACTGACTCACTTCGAGTAAAGTGTGCTTTGATTAATCTTATTTATAAATGCTTTCATCGTTCCATATATATATTTTTTTATAGCTTAAAGCAGAAAAATTGAGAAACAAGCGGTCTACGCAATTCATTCTTACTCAGACTGATCGCATGCTAAAATTAGAAGAATATATTCAAGCACTGAGGATACAAAATAATGAACAATACACTATAATCAGCAATCTGAAAGAAGAGAATTCTGAAAAGGTCGAACTCATTAAGTCGTTGTCAACTGATTATGTGAATCTGAAACATAAAATAGAGGAGTTAAACATGAAAATAAAGGACGACGAAGTAAGTTTAGGCACAATAGATTTTCGCTTCGGGTCGCAGAGTCGTTGACCATTCAGTCGCCCTATATATATATACCTATATATCTAAATTTAATAAGATTTTCATTCAAATATCATTAATATCATTAACTTTTCGCTGCAGCAAAAAGGAAATTCAACTGATACTGCAACGAATGATAATCGGAATGAACAAATCAAAATTCTTGAAAAAACAATTGCTGATATGACTTTTAATTGCGAAAGACTGGAACGACAGAAATATAGTTACGAGCGATTGATTAACGAGCAATCTGATCTGATGAAATCGCTCAATATAAAAATCAGAGACTGTATCGGAAAAATTTTAAGTGTTTTCTCTTCAGAATAAAATGATATTTGCCGAAACTTTTCTTTATTAACCTGCCTCTATCAGTATTAGGTATTAATTAAAGTTTTATCACTTGAAATTTGAAAATAAATGATGCTTCTAATACTCCAATTTTGTTTCATTACATAACTATAGAAATAGAAAAGCAATGAAGGGTCAAAATCACAATGAACATTAAGAAAGACCATTTTTAATAGACCTGGAAAAATTGTGCCTATCAGTTTGAGGGTCAGTTCAATATATTCCTCTGAAAAAGGGCATTCAACACTGAATCGAAGAACCTTTATATTTTATAATTCTTTGTATGGCGAGGAATTTGAGAAAATTTATCGTTAATTATTTCTTTAAAAGGAGAACTAAAAAAAACTCCGATTTATTAGATAGAGAAAGAAATATTAAAAAAATAATAATAATAGAAAATTAGCTGGCATTCTTTTTGCGATTGTCTGTGCGAGTAACGCCAGAGACACCATCCACAAACTTTGTGCGGAACAGAATGTTGGCGTTGTTAAACATTCCATCCTTGAGCGAGACAATGATAAATTGAGAATTCTTGAAATGTGCTTTCAACATGCTGCCGATATTTTGTGTGTGCGACAAATCGAGGGCAGCATCGACCTCATCTAAAATGTAGAGTGGAGCTGGTTTGTATTTCAACATGGCAAGAATGAGTGAAAGCGCGACAAGTGATCGTTGACCACCACTTAATTCCGTAAGAGTTTCTTTCCAGACGCCATTGAAACCTACTTTGACTTCAAGGCCTTCTAGGAAACTTTTATCTTCCGCTGGTTCGAGCTTAGCTTGTGTGCCAGGTAGAAGAGTCGAGAAGATGGAACCAAAATTGGCATTTACTTGTTTCCATGCCTTTTGCAAATCTTCTTTTTTCTTCGCATCCATGTTTTTAATGCTGTCCAGAATTTTCTTCTTATCATCTTGAACTTTCATTCTACGATCCATGATTTTCTTATAGTGCTCTTCTTCTTTCTCCAATAACATCATTGCTTGTTGATTTAAGTTACGGCTCAATTTTTCTTTCGTTTCTTGGAGCATGTGTAATTTTTGACCAGCTGCGACGGGATCTTCCTTATTGTAATCGTAGCGTGTATTTTTGGCACCAAAATGATCCTTGTCTTCAGCAATCCACGGATATTTCTCATCGAGAGATGATACCTTTTTGTAGCCGTCAGTATTGTCAGCTTTGACTTTCATTATTTCATTTTCCTTCTTTTTCATGTCCAGCACCATTTCTTGGTTATTCTTTAGTAACTTTTCTTTTCGATTGAGTTTGGTGCGAACTTCTTTGTTCTGATCAGCGATGGCATTCTTCTGTTCTTTGATTTCAATACGAAGCTCCTCTATACGCTTTTTAAGATCACCATCAGCATTCGATGATGTTTCATTGGAATTCTTAAGCTCTTGGATATGCTGCTGCATTGCTGTGGCTTGGTCCTTACTGTCACTAATTGTCTTTTTGAGTTCTTCAATTTCCAGACGCAACGTTTCATAATTCTGTTCATGCTTTCTCCAGTTACTTTGGGACTGTTCATACTTTTGCTTAGCCTTTTTGAGATCATTTTCCGCATTTTTCAATTCCAGATCTCGATTTCCTTTCGAATCTGCTAATTTTGCAGTGAGCTCCTTAACTTTTATTTCATTATGTGCTTTGGTCTCGCGACATTTTTCAATAGTTTCTTTCAAGGTCTCAACCTTGGTTTTCAACTCATTGATTTCGTCCTGGCTTTGTTGGAATGCTGTCGACTGTATACGCTGCTCAGCTGTTTTCAATTGTGCTTGCATGTTCTCCAATTTATCTTTAACGACTCTGAACTGTTCAGCAGCTTGTTGAATTCCGGCAATCTGACGATTCACGTTATTGATCTCATTCGTTTTTTCTTGTAATTGTCTTCGCAACTGATTGAATTTCATCGCTTCATCTAGAATAGGCAATCCTTGTTGAGGTGCGCCACCAGCTAATGTACCTTCTGGACTCATCTCATCACCGTCAAGTGTGTAAGAGCGTGTCATGATGTCCCTATGATATGTAACCTTTTTAGCAATTTCCATATCACGGCAAATAAAGGCACTTCCAAAAAGATATTTCATTGCAGGTTCCACGTCACGATCGTATTCGATCAGATCGATAGCAGGTATGGCGTTTTCTTTTCCCACTAGCTTCTGAGCTGTTTGCACAACCATTTGATCGATTGAACGAGCCTTTACTTTCGTCATCGGAATGATCGTCGTACGATTTTGTAAGTTGCCACGCTCCAATAGTAATTTGCCGGTTTCATCGTTATCAGTGATGACATTTCGCCATGCACCACCAATCATACTAGAAAGTGCACGTGAATAGCGTTGATCTTTAACGCGGAACAGATTTGCTGCCATTCCTTTAACTCGATTATGATCCCAGCCCTGGACAGGATCATCATAGCGAAATTCAAATTTGGATCCATTCATGCGGTCAATGTCCGATCTCAACTGACGACATTCACGTGTGAGACCGCCTTGTTTTTCACGTAAATCTTCAAGCTGACCATCTTGATAGTTAATTTGTGAAAGTTGATTTTCAAGATTTTTAATGTCTTTTTGGCTATTGGCAATAACTTGTTTGTCCTTCAAATATGCTGAATCGTTGGTTTTTAAGTCATGTTCTTTAGTATTGAGTGCTTGCTGGGAATATTTCACATCCATTTCACTCTTCTTGATGGTACTTGCTGCTTCGGCAATCCTTGATTTTGCAGCTGTAATCAATGATATGATTTGATATTCATTTCATTATTAAGAGAATAAATAATTGAACTTACTGGTCAATTGGTCTTGCAATGATGTTGCTCCACCTTCATCGTCGATTGCCAGACCGAGATTAACAGCTTCGAATCGATTTTGTGCACTAACAAATGCTTGCTTATCATTTGCTTCATCTTGCTTCAAATTCTCAAATGTGCCACCAGCAGTGTCCATTTCGTTTTGTTTCTTAACGAGGGCGTTTTCATCGATCATAATATTCTTCTGCATTGTGTTCAGCTTTCGTTCTTCAGTAACAATTTGTTCTTGTGTTGCGTTAATTGATGCTTTCAGTTTAGCATCATGCTGGTTTAACTGGTCTAACTCCTTTTCCAGAACTTTCAAATCACCACCAGATTGCTGAAATTTAATAATTAAGTAGGTAAGTGAAAGTTAAATGTAATTAATTTATAATATGGCATTTACTGCATCCATCAGCTCTTGGATTTCTTGAACTTTTGATTCGATTTCCTTTACTTCATCCAGATTCTTTTCGATGGTCTCTTTGTGCTTCGAGATGTCTTCATTGAGTTTCTGTATGGTGGATTCACTGTTTTGAACGTTCTTTAGGCACTGTAGATATTTGTAGGAAATATGTATACGAGTCAAATACTCAATGTCTCGTGAAACTTTCTGGTACTCTTGATATTTTTGCTGATCCTGACGCAACTTATCTAATTTTGGCTGGATCTCTTCACGTATTAGGGAACTGAGTTCATCCAGTTTTGAATCTTTTTTGTGAATCAGTGTAAGAGATTTTTCGCGTTTCGATTCATACATCGATGTTCCAGCAGCTTCTTCAATCATAGAAAGGATTTCAGGTGGCTTCATATTCAGCACTTTGGTGATGCGTCCTTGCATGATAAGGAAATTTGGATTGTTGACATTTAATTGAACGGAGCAGAAAAGATCTTGCACCTGTTTGTTTTGCGCGTTCCTGCCATTGATGAGATATTTATTCTTTCCGCCGACCACAATTTGCCGTGTTATACAAATCTCAGTGCATTTTTCATAACCAATGGGACATTGTTCCTTGTTGGAATTATCAAACATGAGTGTTACAGTCGCTTTTGTAACTCCAGCCTGTCCCGACTTGTAAACCAAATCTTGAAGAGAATTGGCGCGCACCTAAAAATAACATCAGATGTAAAATAAAAAAAATCGTAGATTTATAACTTGTTGGCTATTCTTACATGTGTGAGATTGGTGATTCCGAGCACAAAACAAATTGAGTCGAGGATGTTGCTCTTCCCGGTACCGTTCAGACCAGTAATTGCATTAAATTCGTTGTCAAATCCATTTATCTCTGTTCTTCGGCCATAAGATTTAAAGCCATCAATGATAACCGACTTAATGTACATTTCAACACTATATATAAGCCACTGCACGCTCTATTTTCTTTTAAAATTAATTAAAACCCGAATGTTGTCTACCTAAAATTGTTTATCTTTTTCAGAGTCTTTTTCAAATAGCTGTTTAACGGTTGTACTAAACTGAACTCAATCGAAAAAGTTTTCTGAGCAGAACCGCTGTAAATTTCAGTCACGTATCTTATATTTCAACGATTTCTGTTGAATCTACAGCTATCCAAGTAAGAAAATTAATTGCATCATACTAAAAACGAAATTATTTTGTTCTCATATTAAAATAGATAAGAAATAACTTGGTTTTTATGAGAAATAAGCATTTTAACACAAAAACAAAAAATATATTTATAAAATTGGTGACCAAATTTTATCTTTCGTGCAGTACCAAAACATCTATGGCAAGTGACGAGCACAAATTACCCCATCGATCGCGTAAACGCATTAAAGAGATTAAGAGAAAAGCGAGACCAGGTAAATAATTATGTCCCATGTACTTTTCTTCTTATTCTCATTCCTTATTTTCAGAACTGCAAACATCTCAGTCTTGGAGTGAACTTAATTACGCCAAAAACTTTGAACAATTCACTAAATTTACCGACAATGTGGAACGAATACATGCTCCAGATGTTGACTGTGATGAGTTCATAGAGAGGTTCGAAAAGTCCTATAAGCCTGTGGTGATAACAGGACTCCAAGAAAACTGGAAGGCAAACGAAAAATGGCATCTACATCGCTTAGCTAAAAAGTATCGCAATCAAAAGTTCAAGTGTGGCGAGGACAACGAAGGTTATTCGGTCAAGATGAAAATGAAGTATTATGTCGAATATATGAAGTCGAGCATTGACGACAGCCCCCTTTATATTTTTGACTCGAGCTACGGTGAACACAACCGTCGCAAGAAGTTGCTGGATGATTATATTGTGCCAAAATATTTCCGCGATGATTTGTTTAAGTATGCCGGTGAATCTAAGCGCCCTCCGTATAGATGGTTTGTGATGGGGCCAGCTCGCTCTGGCACCGGAATTCATATTGATCCATTAGGTACGAGTGCGTGGAATGCTCTAGTATTTGGTCACAAGCGATGGTGTTTGTTCCCGACAAACACTCCAAAGGACTTGTTAAAAGTCACCTCAGCAATTGGTGGTAAACAGCGTGATGAAGCTATCACATGGTTTAGCAAGATCTATCCACGATGTATGCAAATGGATTGGCCAAAGGAATTTCAGCCTATAGAAATTCTTCAAAAACCGGGTGAAACTGTATTCGTGCCTGGGGGATGGTGGCATGTTGTTCTTAACATGGACAATACGGTTGCAGTTACACAAAATTTCTGCAGTCGCACAAATTTCCCTGTTGTGTGGCATAAAACGGTTCGCGGTCGACCCAAGTTGTCTAAAAAATGGTTTCGCATTTTAAAGGTACGCTGTTTTCAGATACTATTTTATGCAACTTTTTAATAAATCTATTTTGTTATTTTAGGAAGTTGAACCTGATCTGGCCAAGTTAGCCGAAAACATCAATGTGAACGAGAGTAGTGGAATGGCTTCTGATTCTTCAAGTAACTCTTCGAGCTCATCAAGTTCCAGCTCCGATGAAGATTCTGACTCATCGTCAAATACAGAAGATTCCGGTCAGGAATCACTGTCAGCTCATAAAGCTAAGAAGCGCCGGAAAATGAATGATGCTTCACCACGTCCTGGTCCATCATCTATGTGTTGAATACCAGCGTCTCAAAAGCGAACGCTAAAAATATGTTTCGCTTCAATTCTAAATTTGCATTAACTTTATGAGAATATTTTCCAAGAAATTTCACATCTGCACTAGATCTTTTCACCAACGAACGATTTCTGTTATTTCACTTATCGGTAAGACTAATAAATAGTTAATAGATGAATACTTAAAATATTTTCAGTAACAAATCAATGCATCTTATCTATAATAATAAGATGTAAAAGAAGAAAAAAAAAATAATTTATTGCCCAATTTTTTCGGGAAAATCATAGATGCGAAATGTGCCTTTCCATCGAAAAGCATTCAGTAAAAGGCATAGAAACGTAATATCATCATTAAACACATTAAAATTTTTAGAAGCCAATATTTATAGGAGAAAGAAAACAAACTTTAAATCTTAAGAAATCGAAAATCACCAAAAAAAAAAAACGACTTGATAAAAATAAAATAAATATTCGACAACTTAATTTGTGCAACACATGTTTCATTGTGAATAAATGACATCGAAATTACCAAGCACTTCCATATTCAGATACTGAAATTACACGCCATAACTCCAATCAGCTAATAAGTCATCACCTTTTAGAGTTGGTGGAGCAAATTAAATGTAATTTGTTGGACATGCTGAAAAAAATTACAATTTGATTGGGTGGGCAATCGTAAAGTTGTTCAATTAAAGGACTGAATTGAGACTTCTCGGGATGACAAATAGAAAAGACAAATTTAAGAATACGAGCAGATCCAATCGCGACATTATATTATTTCAAAGCCATTTAATGAGTTTTTCTTATCGCGTTTATGATCTTCCATTCTTCAGTCAAATCGATATAATGTGTGTAGCTGACTTCAGGTTTCCAACATTCACATGAATTATAATTATGATGATTAATGGTTGATTGAAATCTTTCATTTTTTATTCTTTCGTTCGCGCAGTGAAGAAGTAAAAATATTTATCGTTTCCAGTCAAAAATCATAAAAGAAATCTGAAAGCATCGCACTATAAATAGAAGTTAATCTCATAGTCATAGAACCAAACTATTGGAATATAAATATCAAGAAGACACATCACCAAAAAATGAAGAATGAATGCATTGAATGAAGTAAAAAATTGAAAAGTCCAAAACGAGACAAAAAAAAATTAAGCAAAAGCAGTTTTTTTTTGGGAAGCCGTCAACAAATTGTGCGATGAAGAAAAAGACCCGTTACGCAACATTTATCGATGAAACGTGAGATTCACAAAAGAAAAAAAAAACCTTCGTCAAATTCAAATAAACAGAAAATCTGGAGAAACTTAAATTGTTGCGTTGATTAAATATGCAAAAATCGTTCCACCTACGCAAATATTTCGCGTCTTTTTCTAATGATTGAGCTCGAAGAAACTCAAATCATTAATACACGGACAGGATGGAATTAAACCAGAAGCAGAAAAAAAATCGACTGTTGGGAATTTTAAGGGGAAAAGTCCATTTACTGCCTAACAACAACTTATAAACTACTTGTAAACATAAAACTAAATGACAATATTTATGAAGAAGCCCCAAAAATATAGCATGCACACTACTCAAGAAAGAAACAAAAAATAATCCACCGCGCTCTGTCTCCAAGTTCATGGCTAAAGTCATGCAAAAAATAAATAACGAAATAAAAAATTCCAACGAGTTGATTCCATGCATGAGTAAAAGAAAGACAAAAATACAACAATCCTCAAAATAAAGAACTCGTTTCTGGTTCGATCCGCTTATGTATCGCGAATTCAAAACCTATCGCAAAAGCTTTATCATTCACTCGCGAATGTTGCCCATTTATATGGTGCCGCGTGAATGTTGATGATGCTGGCAATTCTCCAATATATACATTTTGTTTCGACCGTTAATTCTTTTCCATTCTTTTGCTCTTCGGTTGGCGGTGTGTACATAACTTTGCGCCCTGAAAGTCATCCAATCAAATGATGCTCGTTCTCGCCACGTGATTGTGGTGGTGTGCCACGTTTAGGTACATAAAGATGATGATGATGCCGAAATAAATACAAGAGTTCACCATCATCTCTTCTTATTCGTTTTCTTTTAACATCGTTGAACACACGAATCACCAAGAACCCGAATTAAGCTAGAAGGTATCAGCATTTTGCACAAAAAAGGAAAGAAAATCGTTAAAAATAAAATATAAAAAAATCTCTTGGTGCATTATTTTTCTTGCGCAAGGATGATGGAAAAAACATGTAAAAAAATGTTTTATTTATGGCTTTCAATTAATGAACTTTTTTTTTCTCACTTCGGCACAAAACTGAATTGATGCAACAGAGTATTAGCAACACGCTGTATTACGAAATTAAACATAACAACTTGAATTTGAATTAAATTTTTTTTATGTCAATAAATAAAACTATTTATTCTTGATTTTCATGCAGTTTTCCAAGGAGTTTTCCTTTAAATGCCAGTACTTAATGTGGTGCTGAAGTATTGCTCCCTCTAGGAAGTTATTACTTATTATTATTATGTATTTTGCTTGTGATGCTCGCAATGGACTTTTTTGTCGGCTTAACTAATGTTTGCCCATAAAAATATCTCTGCAGTTGGCTTTGCACCAAAAGTGCCCATCGTCGAGATTAATTTGCGGAGCCCATCAAAGGGCTTTATGTTGCCGGGGATTTTAATTAAACGTACATGCGCATCATTCATTGTTTGATGGCTTTTGATTCCGTCAGACCTTTTTATTTTTCTCAAGCTTTTAAAGAGCTCATTCAAAGCTGATGGAACTTAATTACAGAACATCCCATCAAGTCCACCCACGCGACAGCAACCAAATTCGTGTTTGCGATGCGAGGAATGAATAAACAGCGAGCTGATGGAAATATTCGAGTCGATGCCTCAAGCCTGATGGAATCATCAAGATTACAGAAAATTACTGTGAATAACATTTTAATTCGTGGCGTGTCGCATTCATGATGAATCCGTCCAGGTGAATAAATTGTTTATCGTCCATCGTGATGACTATTAATTAATATTGTTCAGAAATGTCTCAGTTTCACCTTGTCTGTGTCATGAAGTGCCCATAAAGTTCAGAAACACATGTTGTGTCAAAATGTCGACAGGTGTCAGCTATTTCTTTCTTTTAAATAATTTCCTAATATGCGCATTGCAGATTATAAACATTCGAAAATGAAATTTTTATGGTTCCATTAGTTGAAAATATGGCCGGACACAGAGTCGTCAAGAGTCAAATTTCACTGTGTAGGCGCATCGCAAATGATTGCTCATGTTTGGTTTTAATTGGTGACATAAATCAACGATCTTTCAATTCTCGAAGCTCGTTTACACAGCAAAAATAGAATGACGAGATTTTGAAATCAAATATCTGTAAAGAATTATTTCTTCGTTTGAAGTTATGCAAAGTCTTTTTTAGGTTATGTTTCAATAAGTAAGACGATGTGTTTGTGCAATCAAATAAATTGATTCAATTCGAAGGCAATGCCTTGTGGCTCATGTTACAATTTGATTGCTTGAGCACAAAATGGCACGACCCAAAAACGCTGCGCGCGGCTGATGAGAGAATGAATATAATGCATCCAGTGCACGGCAAGAGATACATGTTGCGCGTTGCTTGAAAAATTAACGATCATTTTATTTTACTCTTTTTTTTTTGTTTGTTTGCCTTGGTACTTGGCCATTAAATCTCCAGCTTGGAAATTTATCGCAATATATTTTTTTTTTTCTGAGCCATTAAAAAAATCAATCCATAGAGAAATAGAGAGAAAAAGATATGTTGTGTCTTGTGTGTATTTGCCATTTTATTTTTGGAGCCACGAATGTTCATCAGCGTCAACACACAACACAATTCATTTTCGCCAATGTTCCCTTCTTGTGGCTGTTTGCATAAACGAAAAGAGTTTTTGCGCAAAGCGAAGTAAAAAAAGGAATTTAAATAATTTATTGAAGGTAATTAAAATCTGATTTAGATGAAGCGTTTCGTGTATTCGGGCTTGCCATGCCTTCATGTTCACGTGGAATCGAGCGTCTCTTTCGCCATTTTCTTAACCTGAAAAGTCACGCGAACACGTGACATAACCCTTAAACGGAGTCAGAGAACTGTTTCCCGTAATGAATGTTGTCAAGGCGAAGCATAAAAGGAAGAGATATCTAAGAGAAGGCAAAAAAGAAAAACAGGAATTTCGTGGCCCAGCAACAAGCATAATCAGAAGATATCATCAATATTGGGCTTCAACGAACTCGCAGAATTTTTTCAGATGGATTTTTTTGCTGTTACACAATCTTTGAACGAAGCAGAAGAAGACTTGTTGCTTCATCGTCCATACAACTATTTCTCTTTTCGCTTTTCCTTGTTTTCTTGTGCTTTGACTTTTCGTTCAATTATGTTTCCATCTCATGATAAATTACATTAAATGTACCCTCCGTGTTTAGCTTTTTTTAGCCTTTATCTTGAAAGTCTATTGAATGCATGACATTTAAAAATGATCGCGTACGTTACAGCGACTTACTTACAATGTGGGCAATTTTCATTTCACTCTGGATGAATACCGTTCAAAAGACTTTAACGATTGGATGGAAAACAAACCTAGAAAGAGTTTTAATGATTTATTGGACGATGATCATAACTCTTTCATTAGCTTCAGTTGGACATGCGGAATAGCAGTTGCCCTTTTTATGGCAGTTCAAATATTTTCTGGAAAGAAAATGGCAGCCGCACCTAACCTTAAAAGCCTTGAGAACTTTTTTTTTCTCTGGACAATCTCAGAAATGTACACACAATAAAAGAAAATACTTTTGGCAATCTTTTCAATTAATTTTTTTTTTTATTTATTCTGCAATAAAGCGAAATAAAAAAAAAATTAAATATTTTGTTGCACAACGAACGCATCACGTTATGTAATAAAACCGAATAACATTTTGGTTTATTCTTGTGGATCCTACAAAATAAATTTCTGCCACAAGGCAGTAAAGATAAAGAGTAAAAGCATTCATGCTCGATTCATGTGAAAGTTACATCACTGACTTATGAAACTGACTTTGTGCAATGTTTATTTTTTGAAAAATAATCTTTCGAGTCGAGAGGAAGAAATGTTATATGTGGAGAAACTGCAATAAATTGCTTATATTAAAATGGGCTTCATTCAACAGTAAGATCTGGTTAGATGTACTGACAAAAAGTACATATATTACATGTAATGAAACATAACCTTCAAAAAGACATTAAAAAAAATTGTACAATCACGTTTCGGGTTTCGCCTTCTTTTTTGTTTTCTTCTCGCTGCCATCGCGTTGATTTATTGAGATAACGAAGCAACGTACCAAAAAAATGCGAAATGTCCGCAAAAACGCGAACAAAATACAGAGATGAAAATCCCCAAATAACTTTCGTGGGTTCACGAAAATATTCTCGCGACTGATGAAGCTTTTCGAGTGTGCGAGATGTGTGTTTGCTGCTAAATTGAGTCATTTGTTTGTCCGCAAATGTTTCATTGAACCCACCAAGCCAACAAAAAAAAAAATCACCAATCATCTTAAGTACAACAATTGAAGCAATTCGTGAGCTCAAGCACTGAGCGGGATAAAGAATTTTTTTTTGATGGAACACCATCAAATTGATGCTGGCACATTTGAAAAGAATCAAAAAAGATAAATAAGAACTTGAACTCTTTACCTTGAACGATAGAGCGGACAAAAAAAAGATTCAACGAAACTCCAGTGCGGTGGGTTGAACATTAAACCCGATGACTTTTCAAATTCATTAGATTTGACTTTTTCCATCCATATTTCTTTGTTCAGCTTGTCGCGGCTTTGGTTCAGCCATACAGCGTCCATTTCTCTCTCTCTCCGATTTAATGTACTTGTGTAACGTTCAAATTTTGATTGACACCAGAACATTTCGATGGACATTGACGTGGAAGTGCAAAGCCATTAGTATACTCAGCATCTCCGTCACTGGGTTGAACTTCAAATAATACAAAAATGAGCACTGCGAGCCATCTAAGGAATGAATGGAATTGATTCAATCAGTTGGAGCATTCTCTCGAGTTTAGCTCGTCATCATTAATTCATTTCCAATGGGCATTTAATGATTGTTTTTTTCTATTTTTGTTCTCGCGCCATCCATCGTCGTCGATGATGTAATGACGCGTCCGAATGATGATTAATTTTTTTCCCTTCATCTTGCAATTACTGAAAGAAATTTTTTTTTGTCTATTACCCGTCATTACACCATTGTCGAGTTCCGCCATGAAAAGTGGGATGGATCGGATAGAAAAACCCCAATTTGTTCACTCTATGGCGGATGATCAAGTTTGATGGACGCCAAAATCTTTCCAAATTTATGATCTTTCTTTAGTTAAAATGTAATTACATGAAAAAAAAAATTTTTTTATGATCCTCGGGAACGATACATTTATAAGCTTGATTGGCAATTAAACATTATTTTTCTCTTCATGACGAACATACTATGATATGTATTAAAAAAAGAATGAAATCGCAGATCAATGTACCGAAATATTCAGCTACGCAAAGACGATTTTTTTTTGCAAACTGATTGATATGTCCGCTGAGACAATTAGTGAGCAAGAGAGGTTGCCATTTGCCACAATAATTAAACTTTGCGATTGATCAACATACATTGACTACTTCCATTTTGCGGCTATGATCATTGGACGACAGATAACAGCAACGTGCCACGACTTTTTATGGGACCGCAATTAAGATTCTTTAATTGCCCATCGAATCCGTCATTGGAAACCCCTCGTGATGGTCGAACGTAAACCGCAGGCACCGATGATTGATCTCTCACTTTAAGCCATCGACATGATGCGTGCATCGCTTGTGAAACCATAAAATTGTATGTTTTGAGACTGTTTTCTTATTTTTAGTGAAATTGATTCTTTTAATGTCAAATGTAATTAAAATTTAATCGATCTCTTTGGATTTCGAAGTTTATACATAAAAATAATGTGTCGTGAGTCCATAGCACATGGGGGCTATTTAACGATGTTTCTATAAATAAATTCCCATTCTCGAGAGTCAAGGCACAGGCTTTTGAGAGGTGACTTTTTTATATACCTATATATATATAACTGGTCACCAATTGTTGAAAATCCAGTTTTATCAGCGCAAGATTGGAGACTTTCTTGTTATTTTTGTGGCTACAGCTTCCTTCTTCTTTCTGCATCACCATTCTGAATAATCGAAAATGTAAATTTTCGTTCGGTGCTTGGCCGTGGACCAGGAATGTAATCAGTGATGATAAATCCATAATGATTTTACTTCAACCGAGCACCGTGCAATGGGAAACCCCACTGCGTGCCTTCAAGCGAAGTTGACTTTTAAATTAATGTAGGTGTTCTTTTATATTCACAGTGGATGCTGTGAGCGAACGAGCGAGAGAGCAACGCAATGTTTTAATTCAAGAACAAGCAAAAGGCTTTAAACATCCGCATGTCTTTTTCAAGCATCATTGGGGCTCATACTGCAGTGATTTTATTTATTCGATTAAAAAATTGGATGAACTTTGCTAAAAATTGAGCTTGACTTTGTTCTACCTACTTAGTGGAAAAATTTCAATCTAAGTACCTAATTTAGGGTCATTGCATTGAAAATGGTACAATATTCTTCTGAAATGTGACAAAATTCACAAATTTATCCGAAAATTCATTTATTATTTTTTGCCGATGAACCAACATCAACATTTTATAAGAACATCTTAAAGAAATAAACACATTGAAAGAATAAGAGTTTCAAAGTGGATGATTTTTTTTTTCTTCTCGTATATATTTTATCGAACATTTTCGGGTTGTTGCGTTGCGTATTTTGCTTGAATGGTGTGCCCGAGGAGCAGTCAAGAATTTATTTTGTAAATCTTTAAACAACCACAATCGTGGTGTGCCTCATACGAAATTCATCTCGTTGAAACCTGTTTATTTTATTTTCTTTTGGTTCTTTTTTTCCCCCCGATTCCTTAAGATGATTTTTAAGTTTTTCGTATGTGTGTATGCACAATCATCGAGATTGGGTAAATAAAATGGTACATAAGGTAGAATCACTTTTTTTTGGCTTGTTTAGTTCTCATTCGTTCGCTTTTTTTTCCTGAAAAGTCAACTCGGAGAACCATAAAAAATCGAATTTAATTCTTATGTACATTAAACTGCCATCACAAGCTGGAATTCAGAATCTGGATATACATATTCGATGGCAAAGCGTTATATTGCGGCTGTATATCAACAATCTTCTTAATTCAACGTCCCATTAAAAGCATTAAAAATAACAAATAGCCATAAACATAGCATAGAACCGCGTAAAGATGAAAGTTCATCTAAAAATAAAATGATAGAAGTTTGGATTTGAATGAGCTAACTAATTAATCCATACCACAATCGCATAGAGCGACTATAAATTTGAATAACGTGAATAATAGAAAAATTACTTCTATATTTGCTCGAACCACACATAATAATATAACAGAGAAATGACGATTAACAATTATTTAGTATTTACACATTCAATTCTTTCTAAAGAAAGATGAGAACACAGATCGATTAGTCAGATTTTGTTTTATGCATCTTCGTCTTAGTCGCTTTAGATGCTTTGTCGTGGAGACTTTTTTTTTGACAGTCAGCTATTTTTCTTACTTCGGCACTTTAGAAAATGATACGATATATCTCGTGGTATGAAAATGTTTTCGATTTGTGAATCTTGGAAAAAAATGTGGTAAAAGGAAATTTTCATCAAGAAGTACACAATATCTTTAATTCATTCCTATCATATCTAAGTTATATTACGATGCGTCGAAGTCTTCGATGAGGTTCTGCAGCGGTTCCCTCTGAATAGTTTGTTGCTACAAAAAAATGGCGAATAGATCGCGGCATTGCAAAATGCGCGAGTTAAATGACCTCATATTGGGATCTTGTGTGTGTATCAACATCATAAATTTGTAAATTGAAAAAAAAAAAAAAAATAATTATACTGGGCTTGGTCTTTTACTTGCCTCTATATTGCCTTTCTTTTTATACCTATAAATGCCAGAATGTGAAAAAAAAAAGATTTTAGCAATTTTATTATAGCAACAGTTTCCTTTATTAAATATTTATCAGGTCATCTTAAGAGATCTCATTTCACGGAGCACATGTGTCAAAAGAAATTTAAGATGGTGATTTTTTGGACCATGCATAATCAATCGTAAAGTCATTTTCGTCATGAATATATTACTTATGAATTGAAATGGCTTCAAGACGGTTTAAGATGAATTGAAATCTTATTTTCTTTTTCGGGTCAATCAAACACTGTTGGCAAGATTTTGATAGATTGCCTTATTATAAATAACTTTTTTTTTGCATTGAATTGGAGATCAATTTTGTGTAATTTGTTCATGCTTTGAATCGAGCATGGATCATTTTGAAGCCAATCCTATACATAAATATTATAATGACATTTTAATGTGCCATTAATTAAAGTCACATGAAAAACGACAATGAAAGCTGAATATCACATGTCGTTACTGACGAAAAATCAATTAATTATGTTACATTCTTGAATTCGTGATTCGATTTTATTTAAACATTCTTGAAACGCCACACTCGTTTAAAAACGAGTCAATGCACTTGTAATGGACACGACAAACGACATGACTCGCGAAAAGCCATAAAATGTGTTTTCGGTTTTAAAAATAAAGACAAATCATAGATTCAGTTCAACACTAATTCGCAATCATATGAATGGATCATTTAAATGCTAAATGTGTTGCAAGTTGGAAAATAATGAAGCTCAATCTCGCTTTCATAACACTGCAATTTCTGTTGGCTTTTTGTTTTGTTTGGTTCTCGAGAATCGTAGGATCGATGATTACGGAATATATTTACAATATACAAGACCGCTTATTGATCATCAACCCTATTTGACCATTAAATATTCCAAAACCGTACCCACAACGATTTTTGCATTAAAATTTTCATGTTTGCTTTCAATCTTCACTGGAATTATGGAATTACAGTGAGCGTTACTGTGGCATTCTTCCCGTTTTTTCCCACTGCATTGAACAGATTTCTCGATCTCAATCAATTTCCTTTTTTTGATTACTCATTGCTGATATTGAAATCGAATCATAAGTAACAACAAAAAGAAAATTCATCTCTTGAAACAGCAAATGGTAAAAATTTCAAAAAGTTTGCGCTTTAACACAACGCAAACATTCTGTCTCGCCTACCTGACTTTAATACTTAATTTGCTTGCTTCTTTCGTTATAGACACAGTCACATGTCAGACTCGAAATTGCCCAATAATCGTTGTAGCGACAAAAAATGTCGCGAATTTGTTTGATAAAGTTTTTTTTTTCTTATGCAGTTCCAAAAGAAGTCGGCTTTGAGTCGACCATTCAGCAACCACAGTTGGTTTGTGTAGATTTTATCACTCTCGTTATCTGGCTATGAGAATAATCATATAAGGAACCGCCTCGAGTCATCTTGCCAAATGAAAATTAATTAAACTCATTCGCCTTGTCGTTGGAATTGCAGCAATTCATCGCTATTCGATTAACGATTCCGATTAGATAAGATCTGAAAAAGGGTCCCCTATATTGTCTCCTCATGCCTTTTATAATCTTTTAATAACATTTCTCATTCCATTGCCTTTTTGCGCATTCAGTGAATTTAATGCACTTCACAGCCAAAACAAATAAAAATTAAAGATTTATCTCGAATGAAAGATGTCTCCTTATTGTATAGAGCCTCCATTATTGTGATGACACATTGCCAATATTAAAAAATTACAAGGAATTACGCCTCGCATCGGACATGAAGAAGGTCAACAACGTCAACTCGCGAACGCAATCATATCATGCACTCGAGACTGAAATGGGAGAGATTTCAATAAGATTGAATTGAAAATCGCACGAAAAATGTTTAATGGAAATCAGCATGTTTCATTCTTTTATTCCGCGCCATAAATCATTTGTATTATTCCATTTCAAGCACTCTCAGCACCATATATATGGAAAAAGGTGCCTTGCAAATAGGTTTTAGATTAAGCGATCGCCAGACATCCCAAATATCTCTGCAAGTGCACGTTTTAAATGCAATGCCAGTCGAGAAGATTGAATGGAACATTATTATTTGCCGCATAAGGTAAGAGCAAGTCATGATTTAACTGCATTGGATATATTACGGAGAGATTCACGCGCGGCTAACAATGGATCGAGGGGGGAAATTAAATATAACGATGCGATTAAAGCATTTTAAGCTTTGCCTCCCTCTTCAGTTTGGAATGCTTTGTTTTCTGAGGTGCTTGTTGTCATGCATCCAAGTCCTACTAAGACAAAGGGCTACTGGGGCTACAAAGCCTCGCATTTTTTAGGGCATTACAATACGTATTTGGCCAAATGTCTCTGGGCCTCCAACTCCTATCCTACTTATGCCCAGCATGTATCACCAAAAATATATATCCAATAGTCACAGCCCCTCGTTCCCTTGTTGCTAAAGATTTTCGGTTAATGTGTAGCAACATGCATGCTGTACTTGCTTTTAATTCCTTTTTTTTCTTATACTACGAGCCTAGCAACAAACGTTTACATGGTTTAAGTTTTTCAATTTCAATGTTCATGCAATCAAAAGCCTTTTCCTTATAATTTATTTTTTCATGTATTTATATCGTTTGCAATGTATATTATTCTGTGAAAAATCGTGATGATTTTGCGCGAGGATGGAAAAGGCATAAAGGCATCAAAAATGTGTGGAATATAAAATAAAAATCAGTTGATGCCCTCCATTCGCTTAATTCATTTATGTGGTTCATTTGAGAGGAGAAAATCTCTCGTGTACTCGTTTCGCACAAAAAGAAGAGACAGAGAGAACAATTGCATTTTTCAATTGAATCCAGCGATAATCCTGTTTAATGTGAATTTATAAATCATTTTATACACACGTTGCTCTTATTGCCATTGTGCAGTTTCGAGCTACATTGCAATGCGATTTGCAATGGACGTTTTTTTTTATTATCATTGATTTATGCGCAGAAAATTTTTTAAGAGGGTTCATACAGGCGAACAGAGAAAGTTTCAAGAAGAAAGAGCTGCCACGTGTTGGCTTTTAGCGGTGTCAATAACTCTTTTAAGGAAACGCGTACATGTACAATGTCGAAGTCATTCGATGATTCAGTTAAAATTTCAAGAGAATTGTTTTATAATTTTGATGAATTCCTCACGGACAGCATTCACAAAACAGCGTGGCATGGTGAAAAATTAGCAAAGTAATTATCATGAAGATAAAACTTAAATACCAAATTGGCAATAACAGAACATTAAAAGAATTCCTTTTTACTGCAATAGGACTCTTTCTTGAGGCAATTCAGCGGTGCTGATTTCTTTTCGAGATCGTAAAATCTTTTTATTGTTCACTTCAAAAAGAATGTATTTCTTTTTTTCCTGTCATGCAAAAAAAAAAATTTACAAGCACCAAAGATATCTTTTATGATTTTTAATTATGACTGGCAGACAGTGTGCGAATGGCATCCGTTGCACTGGAGCCTATATCAATGCAATTATTTTAAAATACGGCAAGAGTTGCTCGCTTTAACGATCATTTTATATTGCAATCGATTTTTCATGATGTTTTATGGATTCATTTTTCTGGCAATAAAAAAAAAATTCCATAAACATGCATTGGTTCTTGCCATATTGGTATCTTCATCGGGTAGCAATTTTACCCATTGAAGCTTATCTGATGCAGAGAAATGTTCACGTCTATTTATTACCTTTATATGTAATAATAGTAATAATACCAAAGGATTAATATGCTCACGCACATTTCTCAATTGTCGGCCAGTTTCGCAGTTTCGCGATTGAACAACGTTGAAACATATAATTTTTGAAATTCCACAGCAATAGATTATTAATGGAAATGAGGTCTACTGGCTTAAAGATGGGTGTTTGATTTAATTTCATTCCTCTGAAATCTTAAAAATTTATCTCAATGATGTGTGTTATTCAAATGTCTCATCGATCTATTTGAATTCCAAATGCCATCATATTTGTGCGTTTAATCAACGATGGAGGGTAACTACTTAAGTCCTAAAGTATTCATAATTTATGACGCATATCAATTATTCCGCATCTTAATTTGCTATCCCTACAAGAGAAATCTGCATTTTATTTTTCTCAATTTATTAAAAACGCATTTTAATACTATAAAAATGAATTTGCTGCTAAATAGGGAAGTTCGTAGCCTTGCTTCTGATAATATATTGTTGACTTTAATCGAAAAATTATAATTAAGCTGAAAACTTGGCTGAAGAGTAAAAAACCGAGCATAATTACACAGGGAAAATGATCTTATTGAGAAACGACTTCATAGTTTGGTTTCTTTGGGTGTTTTTACTTGAAATTCAGAGTAAAATTACCCTATAACGATCAGCATTCATCTAACGAAACATCTGAAACTACTCACACAACCACACGCATGATGTCAGCAATATCTTCTTCTTTAAATGCTATTGATTGTTTAAAGAAACAGAGAGAGAAAAAAATAACGTATTAAGTGTTTCAGCGTCAGTACAATTAACCAGTCATCAATTTATCGTCTTCATTTAAAGTTAATTTTTATGTGTTTCGAGGAAAAACAGTCCATCGTGTGTGATTTTAGTGCCGTTCGTATGGCAAAAGTGTTTTTTTTTTAGCATGATGTAGTAGACGTTAATGTAATAATAATTTCTGTTCATGTCTTGCAAAAATGAGAAAAATTTGCTTTTTTGCGCGGGCTCTATTTGCGTGAACGTGATGTCACACTGGCCGCCTACATACAAAAGACTCGAATAAAATTCATTAAAATTCTTCTAACCCGTTCCCTTGGAGAAGTTGCCGCATTCAAGTCTTTCGTTCTTTCGATGGCTGAGTAAAAGTTGCTTGCGTTCGACTGATTCTTAAAAAAAAACTCTTGCTGCAAGAATTTTATAAGGCGATTAGAAAATATCAAGAAATTAATCGTTAAAAATGTTGATAGAAATTTTATTTCTCGTCTTGCCGTTGGCCCCGAAATAAATATATTTATCTCTCATAAAAAATCCTGAAATTTCAGGTTCAAAAGACTTTGTCTTATCATCAAAAAATAACTTCAACCCCTCATGGTACTTTTCGTTCACAAACAAATGCAATGTCTAGCCTTTTTCATGCTCCCTTTCTTTAAAGAATTTCCTTTTGTTGGAATAACTTTGATTGCCAGGTAAAGTGAACAGAAATCAGTTGGAAGATAATACAGGTTACACACTTTACCTGCTCACTGGCATCACCAAAACGCCTACCTAGGATTTATTGTTTATTCAACACATTTATAATACATTCACAATGAAAGAAATCGTAAGTCGGTTGCATTAAGATCGAGGATTTTTAAAAAAAAGCCTTTTCGTAGGGGCTCCAAAAACAACAGTTAGCTGAAAATAGTAATAACAAAGCAATAGGAAATATTATTGAATCAGACAAAATTCTACGTAATTTTGAAATTCCTTCCAATAGGGGTTCCTATCCTACCGTAGTGAACAATCTCTTTTAAAACTTTACATTGTGTTGCATGGAAATTCTTAGCAAATCTTTCATTGCCAATTCCCCATTTTCATGTCACTTACATGAGCATTGTTTGCCATTAAAAAAGGAGCGACACAAATGCGGTTGAAATGCAGTTCACTCGATGCAATCAGATTGCATTAAATGAGATATACCCTTTTTTAAAAAAGGAATGTGAATGTTCGTTCGATTAAGCCGAGGGATTTAAGAGTTTAACAACAATTGTCTTTCGTAACGCAGCACAAGAACAACAAAAAAAAAGCCAGAAAAAAGCGGTTTCATAGCCTTCAGTGGAGGGACAGTGAACAATTAAATGCCGATAAAATACTACACATGATATTACAGTCGGTAACATAACCCTCCACCCTATATGGAAATTGCTAACGAATTGAAAACAAGTGATTGCAATTATTTTATTTTCTTTATCATTTTCGCAATTATTTTCATGTTATCCTTCGACTGTCGCTACAGTGAATCTACAGAGTCTTCGACAATGAGACTCCACATGCACATACTGCCATGGTCAATTTATAACGAGTGTAAATTGATCAATTAATGAATCAGCGTTATCGCAATATTTTTCACGCTGCGGAATGTCCGTTGCGTTGTGATTTCTCCGAATATCTTTCGAAAAGTTTTTTTTTCCCATTGCTCACAGACTGTGTGATGACATCATCATTCGGCACATGGTCGGTAATATATCCAAGCGACCGGCTTGAGAGCTTAGGTATGATTTATCACACGACTGCCGCGCTAAATGTCAATTTGCTTGCAATTTCCATTTTCGATATCTGCTGTTGCAATGCTTTTACATTACATTACTACTGTGCGTCAATTTCAATTGCTTTGCCGCCAATTAATAGAAAATCCGGTTAGTGCGCGTTGCGGCAGCGATTGGAAAAATGATGATGAAATAATAATATTAACAAGAATTTGCCTGAATTGTGATGTGAATTTCTCACAAACAGTTCTCCCAAAAAATTACTTCCTGAAAGTAATTTATTTTTCTTCTTTTTTTTGCTTCCATCGTCGGTAAAAATGTTGTTGTTGCTGTAATACCGCTTTGAGCGCTTCTAACCAAATTTTAACACATCAATTAACATTTCCACATACATTTACGTGTGTAATTGCGGGAGATTCCATTCAACCTAAAATCAGATGGAGGAAATCTCAACTGATTAGCATCATCCAGTGATAAAAAGCACAGGATTGATGATGATTCAAACCATGACAAAGGATGAAGGCGAGATGAAAATTATGCAATTAAATGGAATCTTTTGAACCCTTTTTCCTTAACATCATTCATCGGTCTCTATTCTATAATCGCATCCTCCTAATTCCATAAAATATCTCAAAAAGTCACTGAAACACCTCAAAAGAATAAAAAAGAAATCTTGATGCCCAATAACTCCGATTTTGGAATTTTTCAAGCTTCACACAACTACACGCATACACGCTTGCGAAAGAGCGATCAGAAAATCAGTCTCGGGACCGGACCCATCGAAAAAAAAAAATCAGAATTTTATTTACCAGTGTGCGTCTTTAAGTGGACAAGACAAGTTTTTTTTTTTTCTTTCGAAACGTTCAGATTTTAATTCTTTTCATCATTTTAGGTTTTTTTTTTTATATTACTATGGGTGGGACTGTTCACATATAGCAGCACTAGCTTCGTTTATGAACATCAATCATTGAACTTTTTTAGAGCGTTGTCATATTTTCTTACATTTAATAAGAATTTATATCATTTGTCAATGATCCCCAACAAGCTCACATAGTGAGATTTTTTTTATCTATAACTTCTACCTGGACAGACACAAGAAGAATATAACGACGCTATGTTACCATTTCGAAAATCATTCTGATCCCCGATCACCGATCATTTTATGTACATATAAAAGCGACTGAATACATTTAAACGTGAATTTTTCAAAGAATTTTCGTGTGCACAAAAATATTTTTTCGTGATATTTGTTGGCAGTGTGAGTGCGCAAGGTGGATGGAAAAGTCTATTAAAAATAAAGAAAGAAAAAACTTTGCGCTCGACACAATAACAAAGCAACAGCGAGGCTCGTTTTCGGGTGTGTATAATATTTCTCAATACTTCTTAAACCGATCACTTTTATTTACCTGAGACGTGGTCTCGGACTTACTACAACAACAACAACAAAGCTTCGGGGGGAAAAAAAAGTTCGTTTCGTGTTTTTAGCAAAGAGCCATCGACGACTATAACAAAAATATTTGAGAGACTTTAGTCTTGTTGTGTTTGCGCTGGGAAAAATACCCAAATAAGTTGTGACTCCAGTGCCAGCTAAACAGTTTTTTTCTTAACATATTTTTTTTTTAAACTCAACTAAGTTTTCAGTTTTCGTGCTGTTATGTGAAAATAAATTTTAATTAAAACAATTTTTTTTTTAATTGGCACCGGAAAAAATGATGGAAAAATTGCGGCAAAGTTGGAAAATTGTAAAATCGTTTTTGTGCCCAAAGAGGAGAACAAAAGAGAGTTTTTATGGAAGTCTTGAGGAAAATCTTGGATTCTTAAAAACCGGCAGTGCGTTCATTGAGATGGAGAAACGAAAAAAAAAAAATATTAATTAAATTCTTTAATAGCGGAAAAGAATTTCGGAATTTTACGGTAATAAAATTAATATTTTTTTTTTATGAGCTCAGCAAATCCCACAAAAGAAATCAAAATCATGTGAAATTTTCCCAAAAGAAAAAAAATCCAACGTCTTGAGATATCTTTCTTCTTACATTTTGGCGATCCATTCACGACGTGTTGTGTTGTTGCGTATTCCATTCCGGGAACTGGAGTGTTAATTATATTTTATTTATTTTTTCCTCTAAAGTTTTTTTTTTGCCTTGGAATAATTCTTCATTTTTCGGTAGCTTCTTTTTTGATACCTGTCTACCCTTCCTCGTAATACTCAGCATTGCCTTTTACGGCTGCAATCAAAATTGAATTTTATGCGGTCATAAAATGTTAAGACTCCGAAAGAGATTCTTTTACGACACCCCAAAATAGGTCTTAGAGATGTCCCGATAAAATCTTTAAGAATTTCTTAAAAGTTGCCCACGCAATAAAGAAATTAGATTTCACATGCTCTTTGCACACCCACTGGCCCTCGCAGGCCGGCAGGCCATCGTCTTCGTTCAGGTTCATTTCCATTTCTATTGTTCGCTTCTATTGTTGATGTTTTGCATGCATGGAACCGTTTATAGGGTGAAATTGAAATCATCGTTAAATCAAAATCTATTTGTTTCCTCACAAACAATTTAATGAGCATGAAAAAAAAAAAAAAAAACAGTTTTTCCCATTTTTTTTTTGAGGTTATGAAAACCTAAATAACAAGAAATTTACATAAAACATGATCATTTTCGCGGGAGTGTATCAGGTTGTTCCATTGCGATGGTTCGTCGGGCTCTGTGAATATTTTTTTTCTTATTATTTCAACTCGACTGCACCCGACGTCTCAAATGATGGACACAACTAAAATAGCCAAAATGCCCTCCATGGTACCCTGATTTTCGTGTAATCCACTCATTGTTTCAAGTGCCCATCAACAGTGCTTCTTCCACGATAATCCGAAGCCAGATCTTCATGTCGTTGTCCAACATAATTTAATTGGACTTTACCATAAAAATCCATGTTCAATTGAAATGCTCTCTTTTGAATGGCCTTCGCTTGTTGATGCGCAACGCGAGTCAACGACTCATCAAATCCAATCGAAGGCCATCGATGTGAATCGGCGTAAGATTTTTCAAAACTCAAACGATGAGAAGAAATATAATTTAATTGTCGATCGGATTTTCATTGCGAAACATTAAAATGCGCCTCAAGCACGTGCTTTGTTTGTCAAGAATAAGAAATTATTTGTCTAAAGTACTTAGTATTGCTTTTAAGGCACGTCGAATCGTCTCGATTCTTATCAGCAACACACAAATTTCGAGCAAAAAAAATAATTTGCATTCTAGGCCGGTAACTCTCAACCGTCGTCCGTCTTCTTAAACATTCGATACGTGCACGCTCTCAGACATCCATAATAAATTTTGTAGTCGAGGGCTTTGAACAGCAAAACTTTAAAAAAAAATCCTTATAAATGATTGTGCAAATTTGTGTGCATCAGAAGTGTAGGGAATAACGCAAGAAAAAAAAAATAAAATTGAATAAAATTTAAATTGTAAAATCCATCAGCAGCCCATCAACATGACACAATATCGACGGCATTAAATTACACAAGAAAGCGAATCGTCTGTGATTCGTGAATGAATGCCGAGTCACTTCCGATGGTGATTGTATGTGAAGCCCTCTAAGATGGCTCAAAGTAAACCTGCATGCAGACAAAGCAACATTAAAAAACCAACCATTAAATGAAACCATAAAGAGATAAAGCCCATTTGATGAGAGTTACAATTAAAATCGCGGCACCACGATCTCTAGCGACTCTTATCATTCAACTATTTTTGTTTTGTATAATTTCCCTCCACATTAACATTTTCCATGTGCCAACTCAGCCCACATTCAAATACGACAAAACAAAAAAAAATTATCGTGAGCCCACGACTTCCATTACATTTAAAATAAATGTTTTCTGACCCGGTTTTTGCGTTGTTTTCTTATTGTTCATCGTCATAGACTCATTCATACAACAAACAACATTTTTGGTAAGAATAAAAAAAAAATTAAGGCAACATGTTTAATTTATCAGCGTAAAACGCGACAGAAAAAATACTTTAAATTAGTACTTGGTAGGGGAATAGTTTCAATATTATGTCACAATCATAAGTTAATTGTATTTTTAGAGCTCATTTCAATGAAATTTCAATGAGTGACGAGACTTTAGAATATTTTTCTTAAAGCCTACAAAATTTAAAAACGTTCAATGTGCAAATTGAAACGAATTAAACTTGCAAATTGATGGAAAATTTGATGGAAATAAAGAATTTTTTTCTCCGTCCGTAATTTCTCGTTGACGCTCAGTAAAGGGCTGAAAAAAAAACTGTTCCATGAGACATGACGCGTTTGAATAAATGGCGAGTAATTGTTAAAATTCTTTGCAAATATTTATCGTGTCTACAAATGTCCGTGCGCGAGCTCGTCAGTCAGCTTACAGCTGATGGGCTGAATATTTGCGCCAATGCAGCAATCACGAAGAGCCTTGCCGACTACACGATTGGGCTAAATTCCTTTTATGTGAAATTATTGATACTGAACAACAGACAAAAATTATTTTTATTCTTACTTGCGACATGAAAAAGCGAAACAAAAAACAACAAAAAATCATTGTTTTCGTTATCAGTTTGCGATAACGAGTGAAGTATATGATTTTTTTTTTTTCGAGGGAAACTTCTTCTTCATCTACAATGACCTCGAACAATATCCGAATAAGTGATAAAACTGCTAATTGATTTACTTTCTTTTGAAACAGGACATTGGCGGGAGAGCGAGGGAAATAAATTTGTTTCTTATCAGTGTTTTTACTTTTTTTTTGTATGTGATTACATGAAATAGTAATTGAATCGTGTCTCTTTTGGGCACGATGAAAAACGATTTTATCCAGGAATGTGAACCCATCAAACACGTTTTTTCAGTTATTGGACGCTATAGTTGTCTTTGGTTATCTAGCTGTATGAGTGAATTTAATTAAACGTCATAAAGCTAGCTTACCGAAGTTAATAATTGGCGTCAGTTCATCAGTGCTGGCACTTCATCAATGAAAATTTTATTTAATTACCATATCTGTAGCAATAAAATATGAAAAGTATGGAAGCAGTTTACAGAAATTTTTAAGAAAAAGCATTAGACATGTAGTAAGAGGTTTTAATAAAGAAAAAGAGATTACTGAACTTTGATTGAGTTTTATTTATTGGCTAAAAAAATTATCTGTTGATCACTAAGTAAAATATTCTACAAAATGTTTTTCCTTCCATCGAACTGAATTTGGTTTTAGTGGGAAATTTCAAAATGCAAAACATTTGTTTAACTCATTAAATGACGCCAGTTTGCTGTATCAACTCAAAATGAATCACCTCGGAAGTATTGTCGGCATCGTTCGTTAAAGGCCTTCAGTGTCCGGTCTTTCACGATGTCCTCGACGCCTTGTTCCTGTTTTAGCACTCTCAGCTAAAATTTTCGAAAGGTTTTTTAGAACATTTTTAGACAAATAAAGACGCTACTGGATGAAAGCTCTAAAGCTCGGCGAAGACATTTTGTATTTCTTTGAGCAGTTATTTAATGTTTCGGTTGCTTATAGAAAATTGCCAGTTCTTATAGGCCGTCGCTGAAATACATATGTTATTTTTTTTTACTTTAATGCATTTAAAGCACCGATCTCACGATCATCCAGCATGCCAACAATATTTTCAACACCCACTCTAGGGTACATATCTTCAGCAGCTCACCTTTCTCTGTTCAGACTTAAACTTCTTCTCCACTGTGATATCATCGCTGTTTTTCTCTCGTTTCTGTCTCAAATCCTTTACGACGTCAGCTGTTTGTTGAATGCAATTTTCGATCAAGCTTTCTCTATATCCATAGTTCATTTTGAGTTGCTCATACAAAGTTTTGCAGTTGTTTTCAGGATTACTGGAGGTACGAGCCTTGATTGATTCCGTTGGCAGTGACACGTTCAGTGTATAGATGATCTTGTCATCGATATTCCTCAGACGTTTTAGCTCTTCCTAAAAGATTAATGAAATATTGCGAAATGAACGATGAGATTTAATTGAAAAGAAAAACCTGAAATTGCAAAATATCTCCGCACACCAACTGGTTCGACATCGTATTTAATCTTAGCGCTTAGTTGAGCCTATTATGATAATTATTTATAATATAAATCTACTAAAAATTGTTTCTTTCTATGCCGATTTCGATTCTACAACTTGGTTCTGCAGGTTATGACGGCGATGTTAAGGTGCATTCACACTATTGTAATGAGAAAATTTTTCATTTCTATAAAATCATTTATTGAACAAAAACTTCTAATGCTACTCCACTGCCATTGATTCTTCAGCCTTCTTGTTAGATTTTTTTTCGTGATGCTTCGCTACTGCCAGCTGAGCTTTGGAAAGAGACTGGGAGTTGGACAATTTGCTTCTTGACTGCATTTCCTCTTCATTCTTCTTATTGACACTTTTTGTAATAGCTTGCTGTATCTTTAATGCATCCTTTATTTTTTCCTTTGCTGGTGCGGCTGCAAATAATATTTTTAAATTTATTATTTTAAATTTATTCAGATTTTAACACATGGAATTTACCTTTGCGTTTTTTAAATGCTGAGTTCTGCTTGTTGGTTTTGTTGCTTTTATGCTTGACATTGGCTGGAAGTTTAGCTTTGACTTTGTTCTTTCCTTGCGCCATTACAGAATCTTATGGAATTAGCAAGGATTTAGAGAAGTACTTAAATTGCGTTTGTTTACTAAAAGTGTTTTTGAAGTTGACGGCGCCGTTGATTTTTTTTTGTGTAGTACGCTATTTTACAAACACTATCAAAAAATATTGGATGGATCGCATTTAAAAATTTAATAAAATATAATTTTCAAAAGGAATTACAATATTTAAAGAGTAACTAATAATGTCGGACACACTTACAAGCAGCAAGGAATCAGCGACAAAGACGGCAATGGTCTATGTGTGCTCAGGTACGCTATAATTTCTTAAAATTTTGACTTCAACGCGCTCAGACATGTTATTTACTTTATTTTAAAGAATGTCACAAGGAGAACGAAGTAAAGCCTCGAGATCCAATCAGATGTCGTGAATGTGGCCATCGCATCATGTACAAGAAACGTACAAAACGTCTGGTGGTTTTTGATGCTCGCTAAAGGATATTTCTGACGTCGACTCTCAAATAATAATAATTAAGCTTTCGCTGATTTCAATAAATGTTTTATTATTTTGAAATAGAAAATGTCATCAGATATTGCTGAATTCATCGCAATTAGTTGCTGGATTTTAATCAGCCATCATCAGATGATAAAGGAAAACGAAATGACTACTTAATTAAAGTTTTTGAACCAATTTGACTTCGAAGGTCCTGGCCCTTTAGCTTTACGCTTCTCCTTTTTTTCAATGCTCATCATACAGTCATACTCGTCACGGTCATCAACGGTTTGACTTGATTGCTTTTTGATGTTTTTCTTTACTTCAGCCAGTTGTTCTTCCAATTTTTCCTTGTGCTTCATGCGCTTGGCTTTCTCCGCATTAGCGCTGTCGATTTGTTCCTGCAGGCAATTGGAGCAGCTCTCACACGACTTGAGCCATTCACTAAGAATTGTGATAATTTCTTGTATGTTCTCAGTCTGAATATCACGGGCTACGGCATAATCAATCTCAAGCTGTCGATTTTTTTGGTCCAACTTTCCATTGATGAGTTCTACAATAAAAAAAAAATAGGAAAAAGTTATGCAGTGCTTAGTTAGACCCTGTTCATAGGTAAGCGCAGCGCACCAGCATAAATAGCTTCAATTATCAAATCCTCCAAGTGACGAACATTCTTCAGATCAAGCTGGATCATCAAGTCATCATATGGCAGGGTTTTCTTTTGTGTTGCCAATGTAAGCATCGTGAGATGTTTCAACTTCTTTTCCATTACAGATGTAAGCGGAATTATCTTGTCTTTGTTCTCCATATACTGCAAGTAAGTGCCAAAAGCAAACAGCTGAAGTGTATTGAAGTATTTTTCGCTATCGACTTTGAGCTGGTGAATAATAAAAAATTAGAAAGCATGTCAGGAAGCTTAGCCAGCATGCTTCCTTACAGCATTTATTTCGGGAAGCTGCAGAAAATCTGAATATGTATTGAGGGATGGTGAATTCAAAATTTCACAGATTGTAGCCTTTAATGCTTCAACATTGGCCGAGTTATCCTTAATTTGCTTGTGAAAGTGATCGTATGCAGCCTGCTGAATGCTCTGAGAGACCTCCATACTGAATATTTGCTCTAATAAAACTAGATCAGTTCGAAGAGTGAAATTAAAACCAATCGTGTTCAACGTACAGATTTTGATTCAATATTGTTGATTCAAAAATAAAACAGTTAAGCTAAACTGAAGCAAAATTAAAGAGTGAACCTACCCTATTAACCGTTCCATGCCGGCTATCTTTTATCAAACTTAACCATTTTAGTTCCGCACCATATTTTGAACAGGTATTTATGCCTAATGCGCTGTTGTTTCTTCAACAGTTAAATTGACGTCGATCACATAAACATTCAAGTTGTCTCTTTTTTGTAGCTTTTTGCCCGCTTAATCCTGCACGATGATGATTTTCTGTGCTAAACCTAATTGCAAGAATAAAGCTAAATTCACCTGTTCCCGATGCTCAAATGAGAACTACTGCAGTCGCGAGTGCCAGGTTGAGTCGTTTGCCGACCATCGCTATTACTGCTTCAAACTTCCGTAAGTACCAAGAAAACTGAATTCTCTAAGATATGTCCAGTAAGGTTTCACTATGTTATCCTTTGACATTTGGACGCAGAACGCTTAATCCAATAAGTGAAACAATAACTCGACAATTGACATCGCTTGAGATCAAGAGTAATGAGAATGACGACAATGAATTGCAGCCATTAGAGAGCCCAGCATCTCAAAATATTTCTTGTACAGAGGATGTGGTCGCTAATGACAGAATAGTGCAAGAAACAGATGAAGCGAATTCTGCACCGAAAGAACTTGTTAAAGTTCCATCTAATGCTTGCAAGCATTCAGAACCGCCAAACTCATATAAAAAGCCAGTGATAACTGTCCCTACGCCTCGTGTTTTAGCTCCAGAAGAAAAGCAAACTGATAACAGAAGTATAATCAGCAACAACAAATTCATTTTGGGGAACATTCGTCGAAGCAATTCAAAGTCGCCAACTGCTCCGGCTGAGCCAAAAATGAAACGTTTATTCATCGAAGAACTGAAAAAGCGTCCATTGCGTGATGGAAAGATCAGTGTTCGCTTGATATCTGGTGATCCGGAAACGAAAATGTTTACTGTTTGCGAGGCTATTTCTGGTGTTCAAGAATTCATTCAACATATCGAAGAAGAAACCGATAGCTACTGTGCAAAAAATTCACCTTCAATGGGCTACAAGCCATTGAAAAATGAAGCTATTCTTGCCAAATATGAGGGCACTTTCTATCGTGGCGTTGTAAAAGAAGCTCACGAATCGGGATATGTCGTTTTTTTCCTTGAATATGGGAATGTTTCTACAGTTAAAGAACAAGATATTATGCAATTGCCGAAAAAATTGGCATTCGAGATTACAACTCATGAGTGCTTTTTTGAGAGTAAGATTTTAGTTTTGCAAATTATTTCTGTCAGTAAACGTATTTTAAATCTATTTCAGACTTTCCGAGCCAAATAACGCAAAAGCTGCAGGAATTGTTGATCCAAGAAAGCATTATGATCGAAGACGCTCGTATAAATCCAGAAAGCGGCTGTTACATTGCTCGAATTAGTGGTATTTAAAAAGAAAAAGCGGCTTGGACAGAAAAATTCAAGTTTTTTTAGGTTCAACATAGACAGAACTACCTAAGAAATGAAAAAAAAAAAAAAATACAAAAAAGTTAAATTTCTTGTCACCAAAACTATTTGATAACTGGAGTTTAATAAAGATATTACTTAAGGTTAAGACTAAGTAATCATGCATGGATCTTGGGGTTAATTATTCACATCGTTGAACATTTCAAATGTGACCTAGATAGTCAAAGACTGGCGTGCGAAATTGAGTTAATAACTACGAACGTTGACAAATCTGTTAAATGTACGAAAAGGCATGATTCTTGGTCGGTGGTCCATAAACATTCATGTTAGCAAATCACAACCACACATATTAATATGGCCCCTGCATGTCTGAATTGCTGATTATTCAACTCTTCATAAAGAGAAAACAATGTGCGGAAATAATTGAACTAATAATATACTCTGCCAGCTGACGGTTGCTGAAAAGTTTATTTTTGCCTCCGGTAACAAAGATCAAAAGGCCACCGCTCGACGGCAAAGTTTTTCTATGTTGCCTTGTTTCTTAAGATTTAAAAAAAATAATACATATGGTGTTTTGTTTGTTAGAGGTTGCCGGCAAGAAAACGTAGATGAAGACCAAGTTTTGCTTTTCGGGTTTCCAGCAAACATTAGATTACGTAAAGTCTGGTTGACAAATTTGAGTTTTGAAAAAGGTATATAAATGAATTTATTGGTGTTTGTTTATTTTTCTAAGCAGATTTTTTTCAGCTTTGTCCCGACCACATCTAAGAAGATTTACAGTAGATTTACTAGTAAACTGACTGCACTCAATTCACGAGCTGTGCCTGAGAATTGGACTCTGTAGAGTGAATTTAATTTAATGGCCAACACAGTCGCTACAATAGCATCAGCCGAGGCTTCAGCTATAGTTGAACCAGCTGAAATATTGAAGATAGTAGAGCCTGACAACTCTATCAGTAATTTCACCGATTTTTGTCTTTCACTGCCACTCATGTCTGACATAATCAGTGGATGGAAATTTTTTGAACAACCTGATGGCATTTGCTTTTATCGATTGGAAAGAGACGAAAGATTTCAATCAGTGAATTTCGAATTCAGGATTCTTATCAACCATCTCATGAAAGTGAAGATGTACAACAAAAATATTGAAGCGGCATCACTAGAACTCGATTGGATTTTGAGTAATTGTCACCTGCAGACATGGAACCAATTTAATCGCATCATGAAAAGATATTCGACAAATGTTGAAATAATTGAAAAGACTGAAAATAGTTTTCATCTCAAACAAGCGATTATGCATGTGGATAATATCTCATCGACAGACTTGGAACGTAAAGCGATGCTCGAATGTGTCAAAGAAGACCTTATAAAATTCCTTATCTCTGAACCAAAAGACATTATAGTTGATCCCTATAATGAGTATATTGATGATGTGCGAAAGTCTAATTCTGGTTATAAAAATAATGATCCACTATCGAACGCTGATGAAATCAAAGAAGAACCGATTGATTGTATTCAGGATATGATCACTGAAAGTGCCATCGAGAACGAACGACCTTGCATGGCTTTGCAAGATAACTTTGAAGTTAATGAAGAAACTGAAGACGAAGAAAATTCAGTTCATGGTCACTTCTGCCAGTCAAATAAGAATGATGCCGCTTGTTTTCAAAATTATTGTTACACAAACGATAAGGGAAACAAATCCAGCACTAAACGTCAATCAAAAGTTACAGCCGGCTCGGCAGAAATATATCAATGCATAGATTGTAGTCGAAACTTTCGAATAGAAAGCCAACTGACAAAACATCTTGAGAAACACGAATTTAAGACTCCGGAAAAGTGCAAAGATTGTAACGAAGAATTTCGAAGTCTGTACTTATTGAATTCTCATGAGAGAAAAGTTCATAGAAACGTGAGTCTGCTAGTTTGCGAAATTTGTGGTAGATCTATAAAAGGCAAAAAGTCATATGAGAGGCATAAAAATACACATTTCTCTGATACCAAGAGACAGTGCCCTTTCTGTCCATTGCTGGTTACAACTGGCGCATTATCTCGTCATATTAATGGGCAACATAAGAAATTAAAACCTTATGCCTGTTCAATTTGTTCCAAAGTAAGATGATGCTTTCAGCTGATTTTATAATATATTTAAAGATTTTGACTTTTTTATTTCTGAAATAGGTATTTACGCAAAGCGGCCTTAGAAATGTCCATGAAAAAACACACAAAATCAACGAAGCTGCTGGTGCTGAAAATATGGAATGTAATGAATGCAAAATGAAATTCACCCGCTTAAGTTCGTTGCGTTTGCATATGAGACACTGTAGCGGTGTACTTCGAAAGAAGCGAAAAATCTACAAATACAACTGTTCCGTGTGTAACTCCAGTTTCTATACTAGAAAACAAGCCGGCCATCATGTAACGAAAGAACATCGAATTGAAATAACGAATCTTAATAAATTTTGTTTTGAGTGTAATGCTGAAGTGGAAGATTACGTGATGCACGTACGGCAGCATAGTTGCCCATATGAATGCTGCACCTGCTTGAAGAGGTTTCTTACTGATGAAAAATTAAAAGAACATGTCGAAAAGTTTCATCAGGATTCAACTGAGCGCAATTTTAAATGTCAAGAGCATGGATGCTCTGCCAGGTTCAAGAATGAAAATCATCTGCGCGCTCATCGAATCTCACGTCATCCAAAGAACGATGATAAATATCTATGTGATTTTTGTTCGCGAACATTTCGTCTGAAATATCTCTTGAATTCTCATTTGAAAATCTGCAATAAGCCTGGTAACAGCTTTAAATGTTTTCTGTGCGCCAGTACATACAAATCTTTGGAGTCGCTCAAGCAACATTCAAGAATCCACCATAAAACAGATTGCATCTACTATTGCAGTGATTGCACTCCCCCCATGCGTTATCGATTGTTTAATGAACTAAAATTACACCGCAATAACGAGCATGGCACATCTTCGAATATATGTACAAAGTTATGATTCATCTGAGAATAAAATTTAAAATTGTTCCAGATTCGATGTTCAAGCATGTGGAAATTTCCTGACTAAAAGTAATTTGTATGCATTATTAAGATGATTATTAATTATAACAATGTCTGATTTTAAATAGCTCAGTTCAGATAATTGCGAATCCGTTGAATTTGATTTAATCACACAAAATTTTGAATTTTGTTTCCGCCGTCGAGCGTTTGTTTACATTTTTTTTTATTTGGCATTGTGGGGTCAAGGTAAATAAATCAAAATCGAGTGAACTGTAAAAAAAGATGCCGCGAACCTGTATGGTTAAAGATTGCCCATCGTCTCGCGGATTATGTACTAGAAAAATAAGCCTTTTTTCACTGCCGAAAGATCCCATAACATATGCGAAATGGTGTGAAAAAGTTGATCTGAAAATACAAAGGAATAGCCAGGCCAGACACAGAGACGTTATATGCTCTCTGCACTTTGCAGAGAATTGCATAGTCCTAACAGGAAGCAATAGCCCTAGGCTCACGTGGGCAGCAATCCCATTGGAATTTAAACAAAATGGTCAGAAGATTCTCAGCCTGGATTATGATGAAGCGAATGAAGAAGAGGATTTAACAGCGACAAACATACGAACTGAGCCTCAAGAGGAAGTTGTAGGTACAGTTAAAAGAACAACGAGACACGATTCCGACCAAATCAACAGTTTCGATGAATTTTGTAATGGACTGAACAAGGAACACCGCGAAATTTGGGCACAAAACTGGAATGTGTTTGATGAACCAGATTTTGTTTGCTTTTATCGGGTTTCCAAAAATGCACTAAATTATCGAGATATCGCAATATCATTCAGGATAACTGTGCATAGTGATATGGTTGTGACTGTTTTTGATAATGAAAATGAAGCATCACCCGACGAACTAAACTGGATACTTACTGCATCAAAATTACAACTGTGGACACAATTTCACAATCTCATTCAGTATTATTCATCAGAACCAGATATTGTTCCTAAGTCAAACACCTATTATTTGATGATGAAAGCATTAGAATCATTGAACACAATCAAAACAACTGCAAAAATTGATTCAATGATTGATCCAATAAAGACGCTTCTAAGGAATGTTGTTGATCAGATTGATCCACTATCAAACGATGTTCTCATTAAGGATGAACCTGAAATGGAAATTACTGAACACTCTAAAGTATTTGAAGAGCAGTTTATTCTGGATGAAAGATATGGCCAATTGATACCAAATTCTGATACTGCAATTATTGTGGAAAGCCTCGATGATGAAATTATTGAGGATGATCCTAAGTCGCTAAAGATTAAACCAATTAAGAGGCAAAGTAAGCAATACACTCCCCGTGCAAATAAGCCCACCATTGAATGCGAGCCCCAGGAATGCAAAATCTGCCAAAAAATATGTCAAACACCTCAAAAGTTGAAGATGCATGTCTACAATTGCCATGTATGCTTATTATTCAAATACATAAATTTCCTTAAACTGAACAATTTTGCCTTCCAGCCTGAAACATCTTTCTGTTGCGATTTTTGTGGAAAAATATTCAAATCTATGAAACTTTTGAAATGCCATATGTCTAGACACGACCCAAGCGCTCGGAAAAAGTGTCCCCATTGCGATGACGTAATGCTTGCAGAAAGTCTCTGGCGTCATATCAGAGTCCGACATCAGAAACTTCGACCTTATAATTGGTATATAGTTTTCTTATCTGATCAGGCGATCTAAAATCATTAAATCTTTTATTTTTTTAGCTCTATTTGCCAACGTCCATTTTCCAATTTAACTTTGATTAAAGCTCACGAGTTGACACATTCCAAAAATGCGCAATATGACAAATATATGGTCAAGAGGGATAATGGATCATTCTATTATCAATGTCCGAATTGCGAATATTCAAGCGAACTGGGATTCAAACTGAAGCTGCATATTAGATGCCACCGACCAAAATCCGATGGTGTTATACTCAAATCAAAACATCTTCAATATCGTTATCCCTGTATTCACAATGAATGCTTCAAATCATTCCATACGAAAAAAGCGGCTGCTCACCACATGGAGAAAAATCACAAAATAGTAATCGCTAACGTAGAACGCTTTTGCTTTGAATGCAAAAAAGAAGTGACTGAGAATTTTGTAAAGCACATGAATGAACACAATTGTCGTTTTGTTTGTTCGATTTGTAATCAGCGATTCGCTGCAGATCATGTTTTAAAAAAGCACATTGCTGAAAAGCATCCTGAAGGAGAGGATCGGCCATTTGCTTGTCGTTTATGTATTGCTACTTTTAAAACATCAAATCATTTACGCTCCCATATGGCAACGAAACACACAACAGAAGATGATAAACGATATTGCTGCTCCGAGTGTCCACGTAAGTTCATATTTAACTACATGCTGACCGCTCATATGAAAAGTCATAGCTCGATAGCCAGTCATCAGTGTCCGCATGGAGACTGTCCAAGAGTCTTTAAGAAGCTCTCACATATGAAGGATCATGCTCTGCGAGCTCACGGGCTAGATTGTTATCAGTGTAATGATTGCGTTAATCTTTGGTTCAAAACACTCAATGATCTCAAAAATCATCGCCGCGAGACACATGAGACTTAAAGCTATCAATCCCAACATCAGTCCCAGTTCTCGAATTCCTAAGTAATCATATTAACTGAATTTTTCGTTGTTACCCTCAAATCAAAACATTCTGAGAATAATAAACTTCACATTTTTTTAAACGTGCTATATGAAGCAAGAAAATGACTGCTGTTTTCTCGCTAACTGAAAAATTTACGTATAATTATAATAATTTAACAGAAATTAATACAGCACAGCTGTTAAAATGAAATAATTGTATGTACTCTTCAAATCGGCCGTTTCTTTCGAGTAATGCCAAGTAGTTTTCTAATTTTTTCATCTCGCCGCTTAAGCTTCCTTCTTAGATTTCTAATTTTCAGTTCAGCACTTTTCAATTGTTTCTTAATACGATGAAGTTCATAATTATTAGCGAATCGTTTTTGCTGCACATGATCTATTGGAATTTTATTTTCCAATGAAGGAACTACGAACTCACTATGAGTAGAAAAATATTTAACAAATTCCTCATGATATTGTTGCATTCTAGGATTGAGTCGAGTACCATTTGAGGACTGATCATCACGGGCTGATGATCCGACAGTGAATTGTGAGTGTTGATTGATGGAATTGTATTCCACAAATGAGTCGCTGAATAATGATGAATCCTTACATAAATAAACAGATTCCTTATGAAATTTTCTGTCAATATCTGACTCATCGTCCAGTTGTAGAAAAAAAAATTCGGATCAATATCGATGATGTCTTGAGTTGTCTCCACCGATATCTCTTTAAGCTTTAGGGAGTCGCAATTGTCCATTGGTGTGTAGTCAGGTTCAGACTTTACCGAGGTCTCTTCAAGCTTCAGGGAGTCATAAATAATTATCCACTGGTGTGTAGTCATGTTCAGACTTCACCGAAATCTGTTCAAGCTTCAGAGAGTCGCAATCATCCACTGTCGTATAGTCAGGTTCAGACTTTACCGAGGTCTCTTCAAGCTTCAGGGAGTCATAAATAATTATCCACTGGTATGTAGTCATGTTCAGACTTCACCGAAATCTGTTCAAGCTTCAGAGAGTCGCAATCGTCCACTGTCGTATAGTCAGGTTCAGACTTTACCGAGGTCTCTTCAAGCTTTAGGGAGTCGCAATTATCGCCTGGCGTGTAGTAATGTCCAGACTTATTTCTATCGATAACTAAAACGAAAACCACGGGATTCCTCGTAAAAATCATCGTATGCAGGAAAAGTTACTTTACGATTGGATCCGTGATGACCAACTGTTGGCACAGCATATTTACACAAGGACTTTCGTTTCTTATTTTTGCACATAATTTGGCATTGAGATTCCTCAAAATGATTGCCACAAATTCTGCTTTTTGGACGGATTTTAACTGCTGAGAGCGCCAAGTTTTTAATCCATTTATTCAGCAAGATCTTGTTTTGTTGAGGAAACCTAAAATAATTTAATTAAATCAACTTCTTAGTAAGTACTTTGTATTATCGGAAGATCAAGGAAATGCACTGATAAAAATTGCGATATTCATAATTGTCATTGATTGACTATTACGACGAAACTTGCAAACTAGACAATAATTATCGGGTCGAGCCGAGGATCGAGCAAAACTTTCATACATTTTCCTTAACTAATTACCTGATTCCGATAGAGAACAGGTATTATTTGGACGAATTCAAAATGTAAACAAACACTTTGACCTCAATGATGCCTTTCCTCCACCAAACCTTTTCTCTGCACACAAATACTTACTTAACGGTGTTGGTGTACCCGGTATTGAGAGCAATAAAAACTCGAATCTTTCTTGAGTCGAATGTATGAATCATAAATATGAAGAGCAAAAAACAGGTTTAAAACCCTGAATCGCGGCCGGCTTTTTTATTTTCATGTTCATACTTATTTATAACGTTATTTGCTGTAGCATTTTTCAGCAACATTACTTTTTTTTAATATGTAGGTAGCCTTTTTTTAAGGTGAACCCAGCCATTTTACGCCAATGGGCGATTGGAGCAATTAATAAATTGGTTTTAGGTATTTTTGACTTCATTTAAGGATTCCATGATACATAGAGAATGAGAAAGATAAGTTCACTGAATATCATAAATACGGCAGCCTCTCGTCAGTTGTCAGCATGTTGGTCCGTTACGCATTTTTTACTCGTTACGATTGTCAATTTGAATTTCAATCAAACCGTTCAAAAACAAAAAAAAATTACAGCGGACCGTCTGTTTAGTATCAGAAAATAAGAGTTTTAGAAATTGTTAATAATTTAGACAACAGCACTAGTTAAGTCATTATAATGGTAAAGGAAAAATCAAGCAACAGCAGAACATTCGACAAAGATGGATATCGTAAGGTGGGCTGAAGGATCAACACCATAATTTATTGTTCGCTTTCTGTACTTCAATTTTAATTAAATTATTCAATTATTACAGCGTGCAGCGTGTATTTGTGTAAGGTCTGAGGATGAAACCGAGGTGAGTCAGGGAACAGATAAGACTTTTACAAACGCCGATAAATAAATGTGCTCTAAAATTATTGTTCATATAAATCAATTAAACTTGCCAATTTTATTCCATTTATAGGTACTTCTCGTAAGTTCAAGTAAATATCCTGAATTTTGGATTGTTCCTGGCGGCGGCGTTGAGCCAAATGAAACTGACGCTGAAACAGCCATTCGTGAGGTTCTTGAAGAAGCTGGCGTTTTGGGACGACTAGGTAGATGTCTTGGTGTGTTCGAAGTAAGCCAGGATAAGCTTCTTATCATATATGCTTAGTATTTTGATTACGTTTCATAAATATTTAAACGATTTTAGAATGAAGAACATAAACATAGAACTGAAGTGTTTGTCTTAATTGTGACACAAGAGCTCGTCGAATGGGAAGACAGTGTAACTATTGGACGCAAGAGACAATGGTTTACGATAGAGGAAGCAATGTCAAAGCTTGCACAGCACAAACCCTCGCAACGCTCGTATTTAAGAAAATTGATACATAGCAAAGACTCATCAATGCCATTGACGTGAAGAAACAGTGTATACTGAGAAACCACAAAGAAAAAAATAACAAAATGATCACTGAGAGAGTCCTTCTTAATTAAATCTCATTTAAAACTGCAGAAAAAAAAACTACTAACTAAATACAACAAAACATTTAATGAAACATTTTTTTCCGGTTGATGTTTAAGATATCGAGTATCGGAGAAAGGTTCATAATCTAATCAATTAATTTTACATGCAAACGAAATTTGATAGAATCGAAATAATGAGCTTCAAATCTTAGTTAATATTTTTTTTTTCTTTTTAGAGGAGGGGAAAAAATATACATATGTTCGTTTTGTTTTTGTAAAACTTAATGACGTAATTTATAGCCAAGCCCGCAAGTAAATCTATGTATAATTTGTTTATTTTTTTAATAGTATATTATGACACAAAGAAAACATTTTTGTCGGTCATTTGACTGTGTTTGCAAAACGAATCATTTTTTAAGCCCCTTCAAAATATAAATTTTTTGATTAAGCATAATTTACCTTTTACTTATCAAAGTTTAATTTCGCTCCGATAACAAATCTATGGGATCTTATCAACTTCTATACAACAAACAAAAAAAAAAAAAAACCAATTATGTGTATCTAACTTAAAATGCCAGAAAAAAAAACTTTAATGCTTTTAGCATGAATAAAAAAAAATAACAGAAACAGAAGCGAAAGAAAATTTGGAGTTTTTATCTTACTTAGAAACTATTATAAGAATTAAGAATGGAAGAAGGACGACGCACTGCAGATTCGAATACTTTTCTCATCGAAAGTTTTCAAGACAATTAAAGTCATTTAATTTTTGATCATTTTATTTAAATTTTTAAAATTACATTTTGTTGCTATAATATTTTCCTCGATATTTTCATTAATACACATTCCGACAATTTTGAAAATTGCAATGATCAAGATTGAAAAAGAGAACTGATAACTGTTGTGCGTCGCGGGTGTACTGCACAATTTCATTGATTGAAGCTACTAAGGAGAATAAAAATTAATACATTTGTCCTACAAATTTGTTAAAGTTAAAACATAAATAGTTGTTTAATTGATGTGTATTATGTTGATAGATATTTTAGGCATTAGGTAAATTACACAATGAAAAACAAACAAATCGAAACAGATAATTAACCAATTTGCATGCATATTAAAAGTCGCGAAAAGGAAAAGGATTTTTTTTGCGATTTTCTAAATTAAACATAATAATAAAAATGAGAAACCAACTTTCTATCAATCTTTGAAATGTTATTTTACATTCATTGTAAATTTACCAGTTGAGTGTTCTTTATAACCTAAAGTGTGTGTGTATTTGTCTGTTATGTTTTGTAGGTATTGTAATATAGTTGATTTTTCTTATCATATTTCCCATATTTTTCTTGATTGGTTTTTTTTTTTCACGTTTTTTTTTTGTTTTAAATTACATACAATTTTTTAATTCTGATTAAACAATTGTTTTTTTTTTTTCTCAATCATTTCTTTTATAAGTTCGAGGCAATGATAGTGATTTCAATTAACATTAGATGGTGTGTTTTGTTTCCATTATTTTGTTCCTTGAAGAAATGTTGTTGCTTTATTTTGACTTTTTTTTTTTCGAGAGATATCTCACACTTGAATCGTCTCAATCCATAGTTATATCATTTTTGATCCTCTTATAAATATGTATTTTTTTTTGTCTCTGTGTAATGTTCAATAAACCCAAGAAGCACAACGATCGAATTGAATTAATATTTGCGAAGTGGCCCTTTTTTGGTTAGTGGTGGTTTTTCTTTGCTGTAACTGTATTTATTATAAAACTCATCGTTGACCAAAAAACACGGTTTTATTTGATTTATTTATAGGAATGATTCTGAAGCATTGAATTTTTGCTAATTTTTTTTTCTCTAAAGTCATTCGTCACATTTCCCGCTCAACACAATCATCGATTTCAAATTGTCAAAGTCTATAAACTTCATGTCACTTGGTTTAAAAGATAAATATTTCATGTAACAATTAGCGTGATTCATCATACTCATATGTTATAGCTTTATATAATTTTTTTTCCTCATGGATTTCTTCATTTTTAATATATATATTTTTTTATCTCTTCAATTTCTGAACTTTATCTTTTGCCGAAATTATTCTTTCTTTTTTTTTTTTTTCGTTCATCGTGATGTATTTTACATAGACAAGTTTAACGATTAGTTTAGTTCTTTCCCGGTGTTTTTTTTTTTATCGTCGATTCAATTATTGCGTAAAATTTCAATTTTGGTTTTTTTTTTTAAATTCTGAATGGCGCGTGGTGGGGAAAAAATTTCAAATAAATTGTCCGTAATCATGGAGGATACTGTTTTTCTTCTGATATAAGTTCTAGAAAACGAACAGTTAATTGAGTTAAAGGAAGGAAACGAAATTAATCATTTCGCATAAATTTCCATTAAGTATTAACGTATAATATATGTTTAATTCAATTTAAGTGGATTTGATTACTTTTCAACATCACCAAAACACATTGCGCTTTGTGAGGGAGAGAGGGGATTTATGGTTGGGGAAACGAATAAATTAGAGGAGGTAAAACATGGGAAGGATCAAAGTTAGAACTTATGTAATTTAATTAATTGTTTTAAACTCGAAAGAATCGATCGGAATTGTATATTGGGAAAAATGATTTCGCCGCACCAGCCCCAGCGCCTGTTGCAGCGCCACCAGCAGGTGCCAAATTTTGCTGTGGTGGTGGTGGCATATACTGTGGTGGTGGATAAGGATACTGCTGAGCCTTATCGTCGCCCATGAATTTCGCTAAAATAAAATAATCATGATTTTAATAATTCAGATATGATAAAAATGGATTCTCTTACATCCAATGTATCCAACTATGACAAGTCCAATAACTCCCATTATGATCATCATCTATAAATTAAAGAAAATATTTAATAGGCTGAAAGGTGTAGAAATAATTTAAAATTACCTTCAAATTTTGTAACCAGAACTTTCGTTTGAGTTTACCGGCCTGCTGCTCAAATTGCGATGCGCCCTGTTGCAGAGCATCAGCTCTGTCGTCCAACTCCGAAAGCTTTTGATCTCGTTCTAAAACTTTTTCAACATTTGTTTTCATAATATCGACAACCTTTGTAACAATACCAATGAGAGAATTCGATTACAATCAATGGCACAAAAAGGAAAAAAAAAATATATGCGTAATTTGCGGTTTGGTTACCTCATCAACTTGGGCTTGTGTCTGTTGCAGTCGTCTCTGTGCAGCAATTTGTTGGGGTGTTCTGAAGCGTGTGGGATTGTTTGCGGGGAATACAAAAAAAAAGTCAGAAACAATTAAATCATCATAAAATGTCAAACTTGTTTGTACAACTGTGCGTTTATCTATTTGCAAATGTTATGATGTTATGATGAAGCTCACCTTGGTCCTCCCACGATCTCACCATCCTCGCCAGTTGCTGGTGCAGTTGGAGCAAGACTATTGGGATCTGTTGCTGCGGCAGCCCTAAAGATGATATAAATAATTAATTAGAATCGTCATTGGCACAAAAGGATATTTTTTTAATTTTTCTCCTTTCTTCTGCGTTGGCGGATGATGAAAATTCAATTTGCATCCCAGAGGGGAATTGTCGCTCTATGTAGTTATTTCTTTTTTTTTTTTTATTGCCTAAAGTGGTTTACAAATGGCAAACGGAAGTGATTGAACTTTAAATTTATCCTAATTGTGCAATTTTCAAATATATTTGATTTAAACAAATTTTTATATTTCCCCTCAAATTATGCCAATTTGGAATGCAAATTGTGCAATTGGAATTGCGAAATAAGCGAAAGTTATAATTGCGCGACGTTGGACATTATTCATTGATAGTGCCCCGAAAATGATAAAAATCAATAATTTAAATTTTTTTCTTTTCTTCATTTTTGTAAGTCATTTTTGGCAATTGTGAAATCATTTCAAAGCTCCACAATGACTTTCATGCACTTACATCTTATTGGATTTTGCTTTATAGTTTGCTTATCGCCAGAAAATGAAAGCACTTGCAGAGGGAAAGAAAAAAAGCTTTTTTCCGATAATGGAGATTCTTTTTTCCTTCGTCACACCACCAAAGTTCGACTCGTGTAAACAGTTTTTCGCAATTTGCACAGCTCAAACGATCCGTGAATGTCCTTAATTTTGCACTTTTGTGAGGTTCAATTAATTATTAATTCGTTAATTCTGTTTTGAACTGCAAATTGATTCGTTAATTAAGGAAATTGTGAAAGTTTGTGTCCGTCGATATGATAAACACAATTTTTATTTCACTCTGAACTTTGTTGGTGGGAAATGTAAAGAACTGCGCAGTTCTGAAAAATTTATGTTTCGTGGAAAAATTCTGAATTTTCCATTTTGTTCCACTTCCAATGAATTCGTTTCCTTTTTTTCGTTTTTTAATTGTTTGTCACATGTTGACTGAACAACGCGGCAGCAGGTTTTATGTGAATTTTGTTGTCAAGGGTGAACTTTGTGTAAACATCAGCAAGGGACGGAACTGAATTTCTCATGAAGGGTGTTGAGAATGCTCCCTCCGGCAAATTGCAGACAATCATTTTCGGTTAATTAAATAAACTTTCCGACATTCCAATGCAGTCCGTTTGCCGATTTCGAAATCTTAAATCTGGTGAATGTCAAATGTGTGAATGCAAAAATTTGCGCAAACTCCTCGATAACCATCCAACGCACAAACTCAACGAAACATGTCAACGACCATTGCAAATATATGTTTTCCAAAAGTTTTCTTATTGATTTTCTTTCTATTTGTCAGAAAATGGAAAAAAAATCCATTTCCAGATGTTTTGCGAGCATCTTTTATATGATTCAACATGGAAATACTTCAATAAGATCAGTTTGAATTTACAGAATCCCCCGACAATAAATGACCGAAAAGAGTTGCATAATAATTTTCTACCTTTTATTTAATTACACAAATTATTTTGTGAATGTGCAAAATGTTTGCAGTTTGAAAGTGTTTTCAAAGAAAAAAAAAATCTTCCATTAAAAAACATAAATTCGATTACAATTTTCTTTTTCACTGCGGTTATGATGACACTTAAATTACATTTTTCTTCGCAATGATTTATTTGAATTTTATTTATTTTTATTTCTTTTTCACATGAATAAAAGCGACATTTATTTTTGAGAATATTTTTTTTTTTTTGTTAATTCAATATTTTTTTTTTTTTTCGGTTTTGTTGCCGTCGGAAAATTTCCTCTCAAACTAATAATAAAATTTCATTTTTCCCACTAATAAATATTTCTTGGTGTCTATAAATTAAAAAAAAGTTTACATCAATCTCAGTATCTACGTACAGACAAACATGCATACATTTCTTTCTTTTTTTTTGCACATTACATAATTGAGAAATTACATTGCGAGGGAGGAAAATATCTAATGGCTGTTGATAACGTTATGAATGCTGTGACTTAGATTGTACGGAAACTCCATCTGTTTGCGCCTTCATTGTTCCAGCAGCATGAAAAAATTCCAAAATTTTCAGTTGCAGAAAATCATGCAATATTTTTTTATGATTTAATTTTTATACATATCACAAAGCACTTTCTCCATTTGAGTGTTGCCGATTGTCTTTTGGAAGTAGATGGACTCGATACGTGTCGAACTAACGAGTCGCAGCAATGGCAGCATCAATAGCAAACGACCAAAACGAGCAATTTGTGCTGGAAATTGGGCTCGACAATGTTGTGCAAGCATCACCTAATAGACACGAGACATTATTATAGTGACAAAGGATTATAATTTATTGATCAATGAACTCTGTCAATACCTGCGCTTGATCCTGAAGATTTTCGATTTGTGTTGCATCCTTCAAGCCTTTAGCTTCAGAGCGAAACAGAACGATAGCTTTCAGACAGGCAAACTCTGCGGGATCCACTAATATTGATTTGAAGCGAAGCAATGTATCATGCAGTGTTCTGATATCTTGTGCAATCTATTTAAATTTGAAGTTGTTATTTTCAAAATTTATTAATAAAATAAAAATTTCCATCCTAAAACTTTCTTACTTTGTCCTGCTTATTATCTGGCGATGAATTATTGTTGTTATTATTGTTGTTATTGGAGCAATGTTCTGAGACTGAAAACAGTGAGCAACTCGATGGTTCCAGTGGCAAACACCATTGAATTGCATTCAACAGGAACAGAGCCGACCACGATTCTTCCAGTAAAATTACTTGATCGCGAAATGCCAAGCTGGCAAATGATGGAAGATTCTTCGCCCACTTTACTGCCATAAACAGTAAGCGCGCACTTGTCTCATACACTGTTTCCTGCGTATGTCCGTAAAGCGACGCATTCACAAAATTGGGGACCATTATGCTTTTGCTGTCGCCATTTTCATTTTCTTCATCATTTGTTGTTACTTCAATTTCAATGGAGTCGTCTGGGCGATGATTGTGGGGGAGAAAATTTTGCGATTTAGCATTTGATTTTCAGCATTTTTTGCAAACTCATTCTTACCATCATTGTCATCCAAATGATTTGGTGATCCAGATCCAACCGAAGATGACTTTTGGTTGTGATTATTTTCATCAACTAATTGCACAATTGAAAAGTTAAATAAATAAATTGAAAATATTTTAAAATGATGAGAATTCATACTTTTAACATTTTCAGTTGTCAGTGATTGTCCGCCATTTGGACTGTTTGAGGAAATTGAATTGTTGTTCGACGAACTGTTTAGTGTCAGAAGTTGATAATCTGTTGGAATGTTTAAAAGAAAGTTCTTTAGTGTTATAAAATTTCGATTTTTTTTTTTCTCATTTTTCTAACCATTCGCCAATTGATGTTGATGATGAGACATTGCGCCCAATTGACTGTGATGGAGAAATTGTGATGCTGCGAGTGCTAATTGAAGAGGAAAATCGGAAAGTTGACATTGAAATAGGTTCAATTTTCAGGTGGAAAAAAGAAATTAGTTCAGTTAAATACCTGGCGGTGTCAAAAGATCGGAGTGGACGTATCTTGGTGGAGAAAGCATCGATAGCGACATGCTGTTTGTGAACTGAGGTCTAGATGAGACAAAATTTTAATTTCTTCTTTAAAAAGTTTTATTAATTAAAGGTTAATTAAAGGAAATTTACCCAAAAATTCCCACCAAATTGCTGTGCTCCCGCAAAACTTTGCTCTGATCCATGTCGCGCAACGATTCGGGCTTTATCGTTGCTGTGTTTCTCGGTTGACGTTCGTTTTGAACAGCTTTTTTTACAAAATGAAATTAAAAATTGGTAAGTTAATTAATAAAATTTATCATTTTCTGAATATTAATTGCGTAACACGGCAACGATGGTGCGAAAAAGTCTCATTAAACTCGGAATTGTAGCTTAAGGGCAGGAAAAAATATCATGTCGCGATCATCGCCAGTCATTAGACATAAAGAAAACCCCACAACGACGAAATGTGTTTTCACACAAATTTAAACAATTTATTTTTAAAACATTGTGTCATAAATGAGTTAATATTTGTAACAATGATGTTGGCATAATGCAGACACACAAGTTGTTGTTTTTTTGTGTGTAAATTTTCACGCATAATTAATCGCATTTTAACTTGCGGTGAAGGATTCGAAGAGGACAGGAAAAAAAGGATTCACGTTGCGCATTATATGTAATAATATTTTTTTGCACGTGCCATTAGCATCGTTCAAAGACATCTAATTGCATGGGATGTTCACCAAGCGGCGAGCGATGCTGTAATATTTGCATATCGCTTCAAGTCATCAAAGTGTGAATGAATCCAATCATTATTTAGTGTCGCAACATCATTAAAATTCATTTATTTTGTTATATTCTATTTCATCTGAACAAATTGTAATTGTTTACTGTTCAAAGGTCGGAAATTTTGTGCGCTAGTAGCGCTATAAAAAAAGAAGATAAAAAACAGAACTTGTTGATATTTTAGTTTGTTGTTTCAGTTCTCATTCGCAAAATATTTATTAATCGACATAAATCTTCATTTTATTTGATTTTAACGTAAAATATGAAACATTTATACGGTTTTTACATCTTAAATACCGGTTCATCTTTGTATCAAAAAGAAGAAATTACATTATGCCTTCTCGAATGATTACTGAACAATGCTCAGATAAATATTTTGCAGGTACAATGCGCGGGGGTTTTATCGGTGAATTTTGAACAATGTGAATTTGACATTTTCAGTTTCGTAATTTGTTTCTGGTTTTTTTTTTGTATCCATTCGACAATTATTTATGCATGAAATGAGCGAGTTCCTTTCTTCCATGAAACAATTGAGGGGAATAAAAAAAAAAATAAAAAAAATTGTTTGTCGTTTCATATGCAGTCGCAAAAGGTTCATGTGCATGATGTGAACACGCATCTGAACCCAATTTTCAGGACCAGTAACATCCTTTTTTCATTCTCCTGTTGTTTTGCATTTCAATCGATTGTTGTCACACTTTGCGTTGGTCACAACATGAATTTTACGTTGATGAGTTTCCGATTCACAGCATGAGCAACGTGCCACGTGTACTGATAATAAAAATGCTCACTCCACCGGAATTGAGATGCAGAAACATTTGGAAATTATTCTTTTAAATTTGTTTCTTTTACTTTTATGTGAGAATTAAATTAATTTGTAAAAAAAAAGAAGTTTATTTGGAATTTGACGTGAAAATCACAAATATATCTAAGTGAACTAAATATGTCTGCTACTCACCATCTTTGTTCATTCCCATTGTCATGCACTTCTTCAATCGGCACGCCTGACATTGATTACGATGTGCCTTATCCACAATGCAACGTCCCGTGCCCGCTTGACATCTGCTTGTGTGAAGAAACGAAAGATTCTTAGCTTAATTTTAACATCAATGGCATTAAATGTAATTAAATTTTCATGCTGATTGTTCAACGACGGGGCAATTGAAACCGAAAATCCCTTTAAAAAAAGAAATTAGATTTCTATGCTTGCAAATGTGTTCAAATCAAAACAGCATCCAGAAATGGTAACATATGCAATATGCATCCAACGAATCTTCTTCAGCGACACTTTTGCCGTCGATTGAAATAATCAAATTACATAGAAATTAAATTAAAAGAAAAACGAAAATTTCTGCGAGTACTTCGTGAATTTTCTTTTTATTTGCAACAAACGAACTCAGCATGAAACTAAATTTCTATCTCCTTATCCGAATATAGGGATTATGTGGGATCATCCGCAGAAGCGTTTCTGTGTTGCCGTCTTACACAAATCGCTTCGCCATTGAATCTCAAAAAATAAATATTTTTATTGACAATCGCAACCCTCCGCGAGCCAAAAAAAAACGAATTCAATTCAATTATGATGTGTGTTTTGATTGATGCCATAAATGTGAATGTTGTAAGTGACTTCTGCATGTCATCTGTGGCACCCACAATATTCAATTGAATTTTTTTTTTCTTGCTAGTATTCAATGCTTCGGAGATTAATTAAATGTGAAGTGTGCAATAAAACATCAATTTACGGAAATGTTTCTTTCTGATTCACTCAAATCGACCCCGAAAATCAATTTCCAATGAGCCACCGAAGCGGGTTTGTGTGATTCTATACGAGAGGGAACCACCACTAGCACCCTTCGAGTCATAGTCTTTTGTTGACTGTTATTAAATGATTGTGAATGTTAACAAATTGCTGATTTCGATTACAATCGCAATTTTTGCGCCTCTTATAGTAATTAAGTAGGGTTAATTTAATCGGATGCGCAAGGAAATCTGGGACGAGTGCAAATAGGATCATTGTGCATTGCCAAATTCTGATAGAAAGCAACTCCAAAAGATCTTCTTTTTTTTTGAGTGGAATAAAAAATCAATTAAATTGCAAATACCAGGCCGAGTACCAGGCGGCTAAAAAAATGAGTCCATATGCGAACCCAAGACCCGACACCCGAACGACAACAAAATCAATTTTCTCATTTTTATGTAAAGTAATGGATTAAGTAAGGCTTTAGGAATCGAAACATTATGCATTTGAAGCGATGTTTGAGCACTTTTTTTTGACACTTTTGTGAGGGGTTGGTACAGAGGGGCTGGCTGTGCATTGAGCAATTGCAATGAAATTGTTACAATTTTCATTCAAAAAAGGGAACAAATTATGCGCGTGATACTGCTTATTAAATTACATTTTAAAACCTCGACTTAGAGTGACTTTTTTTCTAACATCAATTTTGCATCTAATTATATGATTTAGAAATGAGATTTGTCCATTAAACTAATTGATTCTGTGAGTAATGATGGTACTGGATTGCACAATATATAGAGTTGTTGCCATTCTCCCCTTTTTTTTTTAAATTGTGTGCATAACCTCACGAGATTTTCACTCGAGTGTCCAAAGTTTCTAAATCATCAAATCACTCGTTCAACAAATTTGAATTCAATGTAGTCGGTGCCAAAATGCCAAAACATTTGCTCATTTCTCATCCCAAAAGGTGGACTCAATAATGTGAATACGTGCTGAAAATTTATTTATTCTCGGGCACTTTTTTTTTGTTTTTGTTCGCTTTTCCAGACATGAGTTTGTAGTCAAAGTGAAGCGAACCTGACAACATGACATGAATAACAATCCATCGATAAATCAAATCAAAAAGTCTAAAGAGGAAACGATGATTGTGAAGTGGCAAAAAAGAATAAATTCGTGCTCTACAAAATTCCCCGAAAAATGGAAAGTAGAAAATCGTGCGCCATCAAATCTAATTAATTGACATTAACAAAAGGAATAGAAGCGAAAATATTCTAAAAAGGGATTTTTGGGAGGAATTAAATAAGACTTTCATTTTGAAATTCTAAAGACGCAAAAATATGTAAATTTAAGATGAGACTTGAGAATTTTTTTTCAATTTTGAGTTTCTTATCAGCATTTCATAAGGGACCTGTTCCGGAAATATTGGCCGTATTAAAAGTCATTTAATTTTTCAAACATGTTTGGTTTTAGGTAAGTAGTCTTATAACGGATGCAACCCTAAATATTCAAGTCATACGTCTATATTAATATCCATTTAAATATAATTTTATTTTAAAAGGTGGTCGCAGTTGGTAAAGTGTTTTGCTAAATTGTTATTGCTCTCGAGGGACGATGCCCGGGATGTAGGGGACGAAAGCGAAAGAGCAATGATTTAGAGATTTACGAGGGACCCGAAAAGTTGGAAAATTTTTCTGAAGCTCAATTATCCTTTAATTCCCATTCACTGGAAGCTCTGAAGCCTGTATCAAATATTATAAATGAATTGCTTTGCTTTCATGTTGATAGCAATTATACTGTGCCCGAGCGTATCAAGGCAAAAAAAAAAGAAGAAAAATCAATTTTTCAACTTTGAAGATGATACCATGAGGAGGAGTTTTGTCAGAAGTAATCCCTTGATCGCACAAAAATGATTTATTTTCATTGCGAACGAATGAATGAATTGGTGAAGATTACAAATTCTTTCACATCTGTGAGGAAAAAAACTGAAGGACGCAAAATATTGTTACATATTTGGCTCATTTTTCAATAGATTCACATTAAATGATAAATTTAAATAATGTTTAAAGGAATCTCGATTGTTGGTCCATGCCCGTCGGACATTTAATTTCAATAGTTTACTCACCTATAAATCAATTTCCTTCTGACGCTTCTTTTAAAAAATCCTGAGCAGCCATTGCACGCTAAAATTCCATAGTGCTTGCCACTGGATGTGTCACCACACACGACACAGGTCAATCCTAATGATTGCTGATGATTTTTACGATTTACAGAATTGTTAGCATCACTCGGCGATTGAAGGCCTTTTTGCTTATTCTCCTGGCACTGGTGCTGCTGTTGCTCCAAATGATGTTTCTTTTGAGAATTGTGCAAATTCGCTGACCACGAAAGAAGCTTCGTTTGTCCGGGAAATGAGAATAATCCGGGCGACGATGGTCGCTTTTCTAATAAAATATTTGAAAACATTTTTTAATTTTTAAGTTGCAAAAGTAACTACTGTCTCGAATGATCACTTTAAAAAATGTGACTGATAAGAAGTCAAAAATTGCTGAACGTTTTAAATTAAGAAACGAAAAAAATAGTAAATAAGATATTTTTACAGCAGATGCCATGATGACAAACACTTGATCAAGCATCAATTACCCAGACTCATCACAAATTTTGGCATTACTTTCATTGCCGTCGATGTGGCACCACAAAAAAAGTACAAAAATAGCTTAATGATAGGTTAAATCGTCACCTTCAGTTGTGTTGTTTGAGGTCGTTAATTCCATTATTTATTTTTAATCCTTTGCGTTCCGTTTATCACTTTTCACCACTGACTGTATCCGATGCTGCAATCAAACTGAAGTCCTGTTTAAGAACAATTATTCTTTATCACTCTATACGGATATTCCTTCAATTTATTGCTAAGGACATCAGCATCAGACAGCATCAACCAACCCACTGGCACAAAAAAGCAAACAGCGAAACCCCATTTTCGAAATCAGGACGAAAAAAAAAAACGAAAATAATATTTTATTTGTGACTCGTGATTCGCTCTCTTTCTTGATCTTATTTTTGCTGTCATAAGCCACAACCTTCCCGGGTTCGTACTGTGCTTGTATCCTTGTTTTTTTTTGCCTGTATTAGTTTTGTATCAGTTTTATCGCCTTGTTAAGCGTTTTTTTCAATACAATTTCTTTAATGTGATCCTTTCGTGTTAAGCATTTAACTTTATTTAATCAATGGCGAGCGATAATTTGTGTGGTAAAAAGCTAAAAATTTAGAAATTGTCTCTCGCCGAAGGACACGCCATCCAGTGCTCATGCGCGGTTATTAACTTTTCTTCATGATTTTTACTTATCAAATTATGAGTGTGGCTTTTTATTTGATTTTTCCATGTTCGATTCCATAGCTGTGTGATGTATAACGACGTACTTTTTTTATCGCTGTTGCTGTGTGTATGCTCGGAGATATCTGGCGCGCTTGCCTGGAATGACGACGCTAACAGACGTGTGGTACGATGCCATTTTAAAGTTTGTGTAAATATTTGAGTTTACGGTTTGTTTTTTCTTCTATCAAAAACAGAATGTTGATATCACATGGATCCTAATTTAAAACAGATATCCTCACATCATCTCAAATCGATACATTGAATAATTCATGAAATATCCTGAACTCCGCTGACATCCCTGACAAAAGATTAATCCTACGAGAAAAATTAAAAATTACCGGAACAAATTTCTGATAGATGATTGTCACCGAGCAGGATGGCTTCAAAACGACAGCGATTGGTTGTTTTGATGATCCTGTCGTCTCACTCACACCAATGTATATATTCTTTCTCGCATGTCCTGCGCACTATGTGAAGCATTTTGAATCTTGCTCTCCGTTCTGTTGAATATCGACGAGAAATTTGCTTTCGAAGATAAAATTTCAAACACCAAAAGGAAAAGTTTAGAGCAATCCATATAATGTAAAGTGAGATTAAAAGGATTTTCGTGCTGTTGGGATGTTTCGTAAAGATTTATTGCGATGATTTTTTTTCCACGATTTTATTCATAGAAGTTAGGCTTTATGAAATATTTCAGGGAGCAAAGTCAAGTGATCTGTAAAAAAAAAGGGATCACTAATTTTCTAGGTCACATGCGGACGAGGTTATTGTAGGGTCATGTAGTACCAGTAGTCACCCTATCGAGAATTCCGGAACCTAATCAATTCGTTCACTTCATTCATTCATTCATTTCTTTCTTGCTCATCAAAATTGTAAACAAAACTTCATGATCATGAACATAAAGAGAAAAAAGAGACTTCACAAAGCGATTAAGTCGTTTCAAGTTAATATAAATTTCATAAACACTCTTCGAGTAAAGTAAACAAATTACGAGGTTTTTCAATATATATTATCTCTTTGCTATATAGCAGCGTCGTTATAACAGCGGCACCAAAGAAGCGTGCACTGTACAGCTGTGAAACGTAACTTTATTTTCCAACAATTTCAACTCGTATTGTGCTGCCACATATCCAAATTGAGAAAAAAAGGGCTTTTCCATGTGTATTTTCTTTTGTCGGTCAATTGTGTGTTATTTAAACAAACATATTTTCGAGTGCTGTTGACGGCTGATGATTGTGCAACAAGAGAGAAATATGATTCTTTAAACAAACAAACTCAACAGAGCTCGACTCGCGCGCCATACGATACTGATGATTTAATTATGAGAAAATGTCGATTCGTATTAATTGAGATCGGCACTCAATTGAATTGATGCGAGATAATAAATGAAAGACCCACTGAAATGATGAGAAATGAGGTTCAGTTCTGATGATGTCAACGGGGTAATAAAGCCATAACGCCACGATTGATGTGGGTTTGTAAAAAAATCTTTATTGTCTACGCTTAAAATAAATAACTATTCAAATGTGTTGTTGTTGTTTGCTGTTTTTTTTTTGACAATATTATTCCGACATTTGGTTTTTATAATATTTATAAAACTTGTGTCGATTTCTAATGTAAAGTATTTTTTGGCACTACAAACAAATGCTGAAATAGTTTATTTTTTTCTGTTAAGAAAATTTTTCATTTCTTCTAATTTCTCACGACACAATTGTTTTCATTATTTTTAATTATTAATATATTCGGGGGGTGGCTACTTAGAAAAATGGTTTTCTACAGGTCTTGTATAAATATCAAACTTGGAGTTATATAAAGGTTTTTCGGATTCATCACTATAGTTTTTTTTTTATATTTTTCGTCAAATCTCTACGAAAATTGAAATAATAATAATAATAATAAAAAAAATACATTAAATATTCACTTTGCTTATAATGCTGATCCCTTTACACGCTTTTCTACAATCATCACTAATAAGTAAACGCCAAATCCAGTGCTAGGTTGGATTTCGGGCTATATATTCATTAAATGCGGGTTAAATGTACACAACTCTGACAATTTAAAATAGATTAATGCGTTTAATTAAAGTAGAAAGAAAAACCGAAGGAAAACGCGTTGGCGATGTCAAAATGTCTTGTTAAGTTGGCTGTTATGGAATTTTACGACATGACATTAGTTTTTGATTTTAAACAATTTTTTACAACTATAAACACACATTAATTAAAGTATAAACTGTATATACTCGTATGACTACTGACTGTCGCGCCGTTATTTTTATTTCAAATTAATGTAATTTGATGAAAATTAGGACCGTAAAAAAGTGTAATAGTGAAAATGAGGTTTAATTTAATCTAACGAAAAAAAATTCTCATCACTGTTGATTTTGTATACATTGCTTCTCTCTAAAGGAGAAGAACAAATAAAAATTCGATTTCTGACTTTACGTGTATAGCAGGAGATTGTTCATAAAAATGTCGTCGCCGTGCTTTTGCTTCACGAAAATTTCCATATTTAGTTTGTTCACGTTGTTATTTGCTTTTTCGAGTAGAAAATCACAATGAAGTAAATACGAATTCTTCCATAAATGCGAATAAGGAATTTTTTGAGATTCATTTCGTGTGGCCCAACCTCCAGAGCATATCAGCTGCACCCATAAATCTTCCTTGTTATTTTTAAATAAGAATTCTTTGCTCAGCACGAGCAAGTCATTGCCCAAATTCTTCTCAATTATTGTACAGTAATCAATGCTACTGCGGTAGTCTTCGACTATATAAATTCTAACATTGAAATCACCTGCTGGCATTTTATGTTTCGGCCCAAAAAGCGCTATTTTCATTCGTTTCTGCACTGGAACTTCAGACGATTTGGTTTCGCCGACTAGAAGTAATTTACCCAAAACTCGCGATATAATAAATGCATTTTTGGAGTCGAGCTGTATGAATGCGAGCGGATTTACAACGTCATTGTTCGTTGAGGCAATTCGTTTCCATTTATCTTTCTCGTCATCCATGTCGATGTACGTCTTTTGGTTATCGTTGGCGCAACTGTTGTGAAGAAGCGAAATGTTCCAGCTTTCAAAGTGATTTGCACAATGTGGGAATTTAAGGATGACGGGCTTGTTAAGTAGAACGTCTGATGGACCACAATAAATAATTGAGCTTAAATGTGTTGAGTCATCATTAAAATTACAAGTAATTTGATTTTTGATAAATTCGTTGTGTAACACTGTCAGAAAGATATTGTACTTTCTAGTTCGTTCAAATGTCAGCTCGGGAATAGACAGAGATGTCTCCAAATGTTCCAACTCGAGCCAGCCACCATTCGATGTGACCATTTGTTCAATCATATTTGATTTTGGTTGATTCTTGTCATTCAGCAATGAGGTAGTTGATGATGATTCCATTTCCATGACCTGTGTTGAGTTTACTGCAAAAATTGATAACAATAGAGAATGAGTTCACATTCACTTCGAAAAAAAAAAAAAAAAAACATGTATTAGCACTTACGCGATTCTTGGCTACTAGAAATTGTATCTGATTGCAATTTTCGTGTCGATGATGTGTTTGAGTTGGAAATTTTATTGTTCACTTTATCAAATGGCACCGAGTAAGTTATTGCAAGTTGCGGCTCATGATAGTGATTCTCGTGGAAGTTTGGTGGACGCTTAGGAAATGAAGGTGGTGGATTATAATTCGGCGACAGTGTATTGTATTCGTAAGTGTACGAGGCTTTCTTAGATGTCTCTAGTTGTTGTCGGTAACGCTTCTCGCCTTCATAAGTCTTTGGTTGAATTTCTAATATTTCTACAATTAAATCATTGTATTAAGTATAATGTCAAAACATGTCTAACCAGCTTTTCAAACTTACCGTTATCAGTAACTATATAATCAGGAATCTCATGTTTTTGTCTTCTCGAGTGAGCAAATAGAGCAGCCATTACAACGCATAAAACAGAAACAATAATCAACGAATAATAAACAATTCGATCAGAAGAGCTTTGATCTGGAATTTTTTCTTCACATAGACCATCTTTGCATTCGATCGATTCGACTTCCTTCCCATGGCATTCATCTTGAGCTTTGGGATTGCATTTACGTTCACGATATTTTAGGCAATCAGCAGTGCATGAGCTCCATTCACTCCATCGTTTCTCATTGCGCACCAGTACCGGCACTGGATCGGAAATACGTTTACCGACAATATTTTCAGCGGCACATGAGAAATTTCCCGTATCTTGAACTTTTGCTGATTGTATAATTAAACTTCCTTCCTTTGTAATCGCAATAGATTGCGACGATTCAATTTCTTCGTTGTTTTTAAGCCATGAGAGTTTCGCTTGTGGAACAGCGTTTGGCAGTGTGCACTTGATTTCCAATCGGAAGCCTGGTTCTATTCTTGCTGATGGGGGTGACAGCACAAAATTCTTTTTAAGATCTAGAATAAATTAGAGCGAGTATAGTGACGATAGAAAAACATATGTTTAATCTCATTATTGACTTACAAGCAACAACAATCGAAGCAGATCGACTTTTGACTTCACCGCCTCGCGACGACCATGCAACGCATTCACATTGATAAGGTGTCCCAAAGAACTCTTCAACTAGATTGCGTGAGATAGTTGCTGTTGCTTCTAAGAATTGAACACCATTCTGTGGATTCACATGGGATTCTTTTGTTGTGGGGGGATTAGTGTTCCCAGAGCATTTAAAAACCAGCTGTTGATCGCATGTTACGAGAAGAAAATAAAATATTATTATTCTCCATTTCAGTCACATCATAATAATCATAAAGTGTCAATGAGAAGGAAATGTAAGAAAAGAAGAAAACATACGTCGAGTGCATGAGTTGTTTTGCATTTTAAAATTGCTGGTCGACTCTTGACGATGTACTCATTTTCCGGTTCGTGTAAAAAGAATGGCAATGCATTATTCTGGAACTTGTCCAAGTCTTCAGCATCAGGATTTCCCAAGAAATTAGCACCACTCGAACCGTGGTCGAATTCATTCGACGAGAAATAATCGCCTTTATCGTCGTCGTCTTCATCTTCTTCGTTCGTTACGTCGATATCCGGTAAAGGCGCCAGGCCATTTGGATTTTGTAGTTTCTTGTTATTATGTGCAGCTTGTTTACTATTCATATTGATTGATTGGCTTAATGAAGAACACATGAAGATCATACAGACACATAACGCCACTTTAAAATTAAGGACTCGAGGTTTCATTTTACTGGGTTGTGTTTTTGGGTTTATTATGGTTATTATATTTTCTTCTTGCTCTCTTGCGCTTCTCGTGCGAAGTTCGTAAAAACTTTGCTATTTTTAGAAATACCTGCGGAGGAGAAGAACAAAAATTACGAGAAATGTTGAGAATTTATGACTGTAGAAATATTTCTTCTTCAGAATAGATACAATTTTTATTTTATGTGTATTTCTTTGAGTGAGAAGACGACATATGCTGCTGTTGAATTATTCATTTCCGTTTTAACATAAATTTTCTTCGTGCCCTGTCTTGTCACTGCTCCACTCTATGCTCTGTGGGATGTATGGTTTTTAATTGGAGTTGAGCGGAGAGAGACAGTTGTTTTGTAAATTAATTTTTGAGTCCATTAAAGAATGTTTATAAATAAACGAATACACACGAACGTGTACATACGCACAAATGCCACTCATTCTTATCATAAAAATGCACAATTTTTTTTTTTTTATTTTCTTTATACATACAATTTCTGTCCATCTATTTGTCTAATCTTGTCAAGTGATATAGAAATTTCACAGAAGAAGGAAAATAAGAAAATATTTATTCTGTCGATGCATTGCACATATTTCAAATGTTCTACACATTCAGAATGATTGATAAGAAACACTAAAATCGCAGAGTGATGCGTGATGTGTATACCAAGGATTCTTAAAACATTTCTCCACACGCACACCAATAAAACACCATCAAGAGGATGATTCATAAATATCCTTTTTCCACACAATTTTTCACAGTTTTCATGCTCGAATGGCAAACGGAGAGGATTTCCATAATTCCTTTTTTTTCGTTTGAATAATTAATTGGGCCTAATTTTAAATTCATTTATAACGTTTCCCAATTTGATAGTGGCTGCGATGAGAAATTAAAAATCGATATAAAACATTTCGAATGCATGGGAATCGAGCCAGAAATCCTCAGGGAATTAGATTTGATCCTTTTGCATTGTTTATCGTCTGACGGAATTTTTTTTTTCTTGTTATTTTCGCTGCTTTCACTATTAGATTATCGTCACATGCCTATCACGTACCTTAATTTTTGATATTTTATTTTCATGATTGAGTTTTTGACTGCGTAAAACATCATAATTTGGATTAATGGAGATGAAATCTTCGTAATGAAATAATTAGTTTCACATTTTGGATTCTCTTTATGCGTACGCAATAGAGCAAGAAAAATACTATTTTTCAAAAACGAAATTAAGCTCTAATTAGGACCATTTTGGAATTTAATTCACTTGCACTGGATAGAACAAAACTAGCTGCGTAATGTTTAATTAACTAAAAAATTGTAAAACATTTTTAAAGCTTTATAAAAATGAAATTTATGAACTGTACGATAGAAATGTTTTCTGCTTGAATGTCAAAAAGCAACTGAGAGTTTCTCTCTCTGAGTACGCAAACCCAATTTGAACTGCACTTGATGAAATAAAATGTGTTAACGCTTCAGAAAAAAAACGTTCTCTCTGTTTGTTGATTCAAGACATTTCTAATGCTTCCTTTATTACATTTTAAAATTTTTTTTTACTCTTTTTACCATTTTATATCAATATTTTGTTCTTGACAATTAAATCAAACTTACAAATTACGTACGAAACGTCTTGGTGCGCACATTTACTCTGTAAAATCACGAATAACATTAAGTAATTGTTTAACAATAATAATAATATAGAAAGGGAGAATGCTAAGTTTTTTAGTTGATGATTCAAAGAAAAGTCCTTTTCGTGTCGGGATTTTAGTCATCTGTCCTGGATCGTTTCGTTTGTTCAGATTTTTGTTCTTCCGCTTCTAGCACCTTCAATCTCACACCGTAGATTTCAGCACCATGTAAAGTACTCATTGCCTATCGTAACAGTCGTTGTATATCAGTCAGTGAGTTACATAAATAATTTTGGGAACTGATGCAGAAGGAAAATAAGTAAAAAAAAAATACCTGCTTGGCACTTTCGCCGCTACTATATTTTGCATATCCACAATTGCGATTGTTCAACAGGTAAACATCAATCAAATTTCCAAATCTACAAAATACTTGTTTCAACACGTGAACTGGTAATGTCTGAAAAATGTGCAAAAAATTCATTAATATTCATGGTGCAGTTTTTTTTTTGCAGAATGCCATTTTTTTACATGTGGACTGCAAACAATGAAGCATCGCTGCGCAACAGTTGCGTCTTTTGATAGTGGCTGAACAGGTGGTAGAATAACAGAACAGAAATTCGAGCTGTTAGTGCTATTGCCACCTTCAAACAACGTTTGTGATGGTCCATCGTTCATTGAGAAGTTTTTTAATTCAGAACCGAGCTTTACAATTAAACGCTCGCCCGGTGGATATTCAAAGCCGTGAAGCTTTTGTCGTGCGTGAAAGGCAGCCTGAGGAGATCTATATACAACCGTAGCGTTGCTCGAAATATCTAGGAAATGACAAAAACAACGAAATTTAATGAGTTGCCCACACATTAATGACTGACTGACTATACAAGACGTCAAGCAGATATTAAATTACCAAAATCACTGTTCATTTTACAATAATCCATATTCGGCACAATATCAAATAAACGCCACAGCTGGTCATGAGTTATCTGAATTGGAATTTAAATTTATAATATCCGACATCAAAAGTTCTATTAGCATAAATAAAATTCACCATTGGACTGCAAATAACGTGCAGGACACAATCATTATCTCCCGCAAATTCTGGCGAGAGTCCAACGCCAGGAAGTACACTTAATGGATTAGAGTGTCTTTCATCTGCATAATTATTACTGCCACCGCTTCCATCCGATGATGATGATCGGCTTGGCTTCGGCTCTGTGGAAAACAGAAAATAAATAATCACATTTGACCTTCCCATGTTCATTGAAACAACTTTACCAGCAAATACTGCTCTATATTTTCCATCGCAATTTTCAAATGCCAGCGCAGCTGAACTGAATCTATCAAACGAATATTGAGAGATAAAGAATTGAGAAGAAAAAATTGTGAATGTTTGGCAAAAAATTTTTGGTGGACAACAATGAACTACATTATGCATTATATGTTTTAGCGCGATACGCTCCAAACATGTTATTAAAGTGAAAGTTCTCAGCATTTCATGTAGTACCAAATCGTTTACTGCGGCGCAGTGATTAGTGTAATGGCCACATAGCTTACTTTTTAAATTTTATGTATGCAAATCCCTTTCCCTCTCTTGTGTGCCGATCTTTTAGCACAGAAACGTCTTCAATTGGTCCATACTGGGAAAATTCTTCATATAATTGATCTTTTGAGAAATCTTTCGGAGTTATAATAAATAATCGCTGTGCCTTCTCTCCATCGCGACTTTTGGCTGAGGCTTGTCCCATTTGGCGACTAGAAATATTTTAGTCAAACATTTATTGTTGTATGACCACACAACAAAGGTGACATGACTCACCTGGCAGCTATCAATACTTTTACTGGTCTCGCTGAATTTCCAATAGTTTGACCATTTAATGTCTCGCAGGCAGTTGCTGCCTCCGATGTTTTAGAGAACTTTACGTAAGCCACTCCTTTATTAGAGCCATCTCGATCCTTTAGCAGTCGGACTTCTTCAATTGTCCCAAATCGTGCGAAGCTGTCATGGAAATCCTTTTCCGAATTGGTTTTGCTGCAAACCACAAACAATCTTGACATTGGTGGTTCATCAGTCGCATCTCGTTGATCGCTTGATGTCTTAAATCTGCGTTTGTTCATTACACAACTGATAAATTTGTAAAAATTTATTTTTCTATCGTTTGAACACAACAAAAAAAAAAAATGTTTATTTCGATCAAAAAAGAGCGGACCGTCGAAAACAAGAGTTGAGTGATTTAAATTTTATTCGTTAGAAGTTAATAGAGTGAAGCACAATAATAAATTTAATTAACATCCATGCTGCACCTTGATTGCATTAATGCATTTTCTCAACGGTGCAAAAGTATTGTTCTTTGAGGTAATTCCCAGGTTAAAAACACATTTCAATATTTCTGATGCATACTCTTGCAAAGACAGAACAATTTCAGTTAAATTATCTAACACTGATGTTGAAATGTTCACATCATCGCTGTGAAGACACTGAAGATATGCATTGAAACAGCTTGCGTTGATAACAGAATTACCAGGATTATGCTTTAATATCTTAAGTAGCATTGCATGAGCTAAATTTCTAACCTCTGATGATGAGCTGAAGATTAATTCAGTGAGCTTATCGAAAATATCCACCAGTTCAGCTGGCTTTTTATGTGTGTAATAATCGATTTCTTGAAGAATGCTCATTAGCTCATCGTGTCTGAGCTTCGATAGATTACTCAATTTCGCTGTCACACTTGTTTGAATTACATCCTGTTTTGTTGTTAATGGCGCAGGAACTGAAAATCCTTTTGCCATAAAATGTGATGATGACACTAATTGTTGAAGCGGAGATATGTTTCTATTCCTTGCATACAATTCAGAGAAGAGTTCATTGTTGAAATTTATCAAATGGTAAGCTTTTGAAGAATTTGATGTTTCGTAATTTTTCATGAAATCCATAAATCGGTAAATGAGTCCATAGAGATCCTTTGCGTGATTGTAAAACAGTACAAAATATGCTTGCAACGTTCGATGGAGTCCTTCTGTATAACAATCATCAAAGATTCGCGGTTGCAACAGTTCCAAAATGCCCAGAACTTGATTGAAGAAAACCAAATGATGCTCTTGACGTAAAACGCGGAAATCCATGTGACCACGTCCAGCTAATAATGATGCAACTAATGAAAGCTCTCTCAAGAGTAACAGCGGGTGTGTTGCAGCAAATTTGCGCAATGTCAATTCAACATCTTGACTCAACATTTGGAAATCTCGTGCGTTTGTCAAGCTTGCGATGGTCGTAATAGTAGTGTGCGCCCACTTGTCACTAGCACATTCCACCGAGTCTTTAATAGTATCAATTTCGTTGATGCTGCTCCCATTTACAAACATATGTGGGACATTCATATACAATCGCTGCATAAACTTCTCCTTCACGCTTTTTTGTAGCGTCTTTGATTCTTCTAAGTGATCCCGAATCATTCTCAAACTTAATTCCTTAACATTAACACAGTGTAACAGCAGCAAAACACGCTGATTGATTCTTGATGACGTCCCATTATTAAGAAGGATTTCTTCTTCCCTCAAGATGTAATCAATGAATGCTTTGATTTTACAATCATCCAATGTCAGAACATATTCAATTTGTTCATGTTTTGGAACCGCTTTGTCTCTTCCCTGCCATAATTTTGGATTACGAATAATTGCATCAACGAAATCGAGTACTGAGCTTGGATCAAATATGCAGGAATTGTCTTGATGCAAAAGCTTTTCCAGTGCCTTTGAAACAGTTGTCCAATTTGCTTGATGTATCAGCAATGATAAGAAATAAGGACGATAGACCTGAATTGTCTTTCCAAACAGCAATGACATTTGCACATCCTGACTTGTGTTGATAAGCTCACTGTCAAATTGGACCAGCCAATCAATGATTATACCACTTTTGTTAACAGATAACTTCTCAGTTTCTTGTAGCATGACAGACATCGAATCGATCAATAATGACAAATGACTTTGCTTAAGATTATTGTTAAGATGCAAACGAGATTTTGCCAATCGCTCAATATCAAACACATCCGGAGAGTTGATAAGATCTGATAGTGCGCGATGAACGTTGCGATCCATATTGTCCATTTGTAATTTCACAATATGCGGTTTTTGTAAGGATTTCTTAACATTCAGAAGCGACATCACACTGTAGTTATTGGAATATCTTCCACCACGAATTAATGATTTGGTTCTAGTGAGTGTTGTTTCCATCTTTTCGAGCATTTCAACTTTTCGAATGGTTTTCTTTTCGCGAGCAGCATTTTCCTTTATCTCAACATCATTCAAATATTTCATTGCTATGTGACCATTTTTAGCACCGCGCATTTGTTGAATTTCAATAAATTGCGCTAGATAAGCTCGATTCATGATAGCAGCTGTCACCGCTTCCACATTATCCACAATTTGTTGATCTAATTGTGCAAGTAGCTTTGTCATTGAATTGATTGGAGTTCCAAAGCTTTGAATGAAAAGAATAATTTGTTCGGGCGTAAGGTCTTGCAGAGCAACATCCACCATTCGTTCGATTGAACTTCTTATCATCTTAAGCTTCAACCAGTCGGGTAAAATTTGAACTTTTTCTCCATCGACACTAAATGCTTGGGGATAAGAAGGACTTTCAGCAGGAAAAAAATAGTCCAATAAATCCATTGCTCCATTAAGTTCAGCAGAATGACTGAGAAGAATTATCAGAGCATGTATCAAATTAAGATGCATGTGACATTGCGTACCATCCGAAAAATGAACTACAAGAAGATCTGGATATTCAGGCAATGTGATCTCAGAATTAGTTTCCTTCATTTTGATGATAAAATTATTGAACATGATGAACAGAAAATTAAGAGTTTGGAATTTTTCCTGATATTTTGGGTCTTCAGGATCGTTTGGCAGAATCGCTGCAAATACTGTACTGCGTTCTACAATCAGTAATGACCAACAAGTAACATGTTCCCACATCTCTGTAACAGGGTCGTTGAGCGTATTCGTAGCAATGAAATGAATATAAGTCATAATAAGATCTGGTGAATTTTCAACTTGACACGCTGCACGCAGTTGCGCAACAATGCGTTCAGAAATGTAGGGAAATGATGGAATGCCTGGCAAATATTTTAGCAGCCAATCAGATTCGGCTTCAACAGTGTCTGTCATTTCCTCTGTGTCAAGGTTCTTTAGCAGTAACTTAAATGCTCGAATAGCTGATTGGCGGCCAAATCTTGATGTTGATGCTAATCGCCGCAAAAAATATTCCAATACTTCATAGGATGTCTGGTAGTCGTTAGTGTCGTTACTCAGAAGCATTTTCTGAAGGAAGTTTATCAGTTCGGTATCTCTTGAATTTTCTGATGATATGCTATTTGAATTGGATAACAGGAACTCGCATAAGCATTGAACTGGCAAGTGATTAAAATCTCCTTCGCTACTCTGTACCAAGTCACTCAACCATGGCATCGACTGAGATGCTCCTTGATGTTGAATTATGTCCAACAATAGATCAGGTTTGCGACTACGGCACAATAAATGTCCCAACCGATGAGTTGTGTTCAGTGAATGAAGCTGTTCAAGCACAGCTTTAGGAGGTCGTCGCGGTGTACCCATCGGATCCATTAGCATTACCTGAATAGTTTTATGCGTTAATAACATAATCACTCTTTAGAAATTAATCTAAGATTCTTACCTGTGGGATCAGCAATGAGCTGTGTTCATTGATAACAGCTTTTGATGTTGCTGCCGCCAAATATGTTTCAAATTCAATTATTTGATTTTTTTCAATCACCACTAATTGAAGCTCATCATCTTGTGGCTTCTGCATTGAGAACTGATTTGTAATGCACATTTCCATCATATTTTTCAACATTGGATAATTCTCCCAGCAGAATGCTCCAATTGAGCTGGTGTTGTGTGCCGACAATATCAAAAGTATCACCCAAACTTTCCAGTAGATTGCTGATATAGCAAGTTTTGGGGGCTCATAACCAGCAGGCAACTGAATATTTTCGGGATGATGATACTCTGCCATGCTAAATAGAAAGTCTATAATTTCCAGCTTTGTCATCTCCAGCGGTGGATATTCAGGATATTTCAACAGACAAGCTCTTCGAACCATTTGATCAATTATTTCGATAGTATCGTGAATTGAAAATTGAATGTCTTTGTTGACACCGATGAGTATAATGCGCCAGATAGAATCTTGAAGTAATGGAACTTCACCGACCAAATTCAGGAGTGACATTCTTTCTGGTTCGGGCGGCCACTGATCACCTTTTGCGTATGTCTCAGAATTATCTAGCATCAGAATCTTGTGCATTACGGACGAGTAATCAGCAGCACTTAGCTTGTAGACTGTTGGAACCACTTCAAACATCCATGTCAGCGAATCATATTGAATTTGTGACATTTGGTTATAGAAATTGTATACCATTGCACTTTTCTGATCGTGATGGCTTTTAGTAATGACGTTATGTGCATCTCTGATGGATGACGATACTGACAAGAAGCGACAAAGACACACGAGGTCAGCGATAGCAAAGCAGCAACGCTCCCGGAACTCGCTTGTTTCCAGTTGTTGCACAAATTCTACACGATTGCTCATCAGCGCCTTGCAAAACACGACCAAGTTGATGTCGTGTCGCAACATTTTTACCAGCTCACGAAGAAAAACGCGCAAGGATTTCAGACAATCGTCGCGCAATAATAGAAACTCTTGGAAAATTTCAGCCAAATTTGTTGCTGCTGCTTCTGGTTTAGCTTGAAATATCGTTGCTAAAATTCCCATGTTATTGGGATTGCGTGCATTATAGAGAATGAGAAGCTCCTGTTGAACAACTGATTTCAGCATCATGTGCAAAATATTAGGTTGCAAGCTAATGAGTTCTTTCAAGCAATTCATATAGATGTTTATCAGTGGCTTTGTTTTGAGACGCATCTTAAGCAACTGCGAGAGAACTTCCTGATCTTTTGGCTGAGTTGCGCTGATATTATAACAAATATATTCAAGCAAATCCTGAGCTGGCCTGACAAGTTTAGCATTGTGAATCCATATTTCGAGACGTGAAATTGCCAACGCACGAGCTTCTGGAATGCCGCACGATGTCGATGCAAACTTTAGCAAGTTCCTAGTGAGATAGTCTGACGATTGGCGCCTGTTAAATTGCTCTTTTATAACATCTGATACTAGCTTTTCAACGGTTTCTTGAATGTGAAAGAATCGTGAATTCAGCTGCAATTCTTCCGTATTTTTTGATGATTCCGAAATCAAACTATCCGAAGATTCGTCCTCATTTGCAATACTGACAATTTCTTTTTGAAGCCCCTCAGCTGGTGTTGCTGCTTTAAGTGGTGGAAGTTTTGTTCCAAATGCAGCCACTAAAAATATTTTTGTCATTTCTAATCTCAAAGTTTTCGAAATATAAATAGCAACTCACCAATCATTTCAGTAAAGAACGAGCATTCCTCAGAATCCACCCATAAGCGTTCATTGACAGCATCATCGATATATACTTTCAAGAAGAGTTCAGGCCATTTTTTCTTATCAAAATGTCCTCGGGCTAGAAGATTTGCCGCTATCACAAAGATTGTTGCATTGTTCTTTGCTGTGTGTCGCACTGAATGCTGAGGATCTGTCTTTAATATTGAAATCAGAGCTGCGGATATGTTTTCATTGGCAAAGATATGCGGCCGAATCTTCGCAAGATACAAAAGTGATGTGATAAGAACTGAATCATTTTTCGATTTCGGTGACGTCAGATTTTTGATGGCACTGCAAACAAGTGAGATGATTTTGTCGCTGTCCTGCTGCTCAGTAGCTTGGAGAACTGATGAAATGAGATCTACGCTATTTTCGCACTCCGTGTTAATGGCTTCTTCCCAATTATCAGTCGAGCTGCTAGTTGAGGCACCGCTCGAATGAAATGTGCTTGGAGTTATTCTACTCTTCTTCGATGGTATTGGTAGCTGAGCGGCTGGCTCACGCTTGCGATCTGCTGGATTTTTACCCAGTGCAAAGAAATCTGAAGAATGCTGAATTTTTGACTTCTTTCTCTCCATTTTCTGTAAAATATCAAGACAATTTCTCATAAAACCACTATCTCATTACATATTCCACAAGCTTACGTACATCTGACTGTACAAACTAATTAGCCGTCCTTAATAATAACCCGTGAAGAGGTTGATTTAATTTTCGGGCTACTTTATTGAAATTTTGTCTTTACAGAAATGAGAAATTTAGGCGGTTCGACGAAATTTGTTTCAAAAATGACAGTTAAATTTTATTCTCATTTTCAGGAATTTTATGTTTCTAGGTAGTGTTCACATATATGTTATCAAGTACATTTAAATAGCTTGATTTACGTAAACAAAGGCTTCTAATAATCATGTTCGTACTGGCGGCTTATAACTACTTTAATATTTGGGTTCAAAACTATGCGAGCTGTCTTTATATAACCTTGAAGCGCTATTCTACAGCAAAAGGAACACCCGTATAAGGCCCTAATAGTTTCTAACTTTGCTAAGTTGCTAGACGCGAAAAGTAAAATATCTGTTGTTAGAAATTTTAGACAAAGTCTCTCCAAGTTCGGAGAAGCCTTGAGAATCTTCAGGATCATTGCCTTATAAGATTCGTCCACATCAATTGCAAGTTTTTTTAGATTTACATTTGTTTGAATCTGAATATGGGAAACATCAAAAGGCCGGAATGCATTATCAGCGTTAGAAAACTGTTGCTGCAAGTTAATTTGGTTAAGTTTTGGGCAGTCGTTCCATATTTCAATAAGAAAATGCTGTGGTGTCGTACGGTAAAACTCAATCCTTTCTAAAGTTGCACCGATATATGCAATAATCCTTTTAAGATTATTGCTGCATTGTAAATTTCCTTGTACATTTGCAGAACCATGAAAGCATGAAAATACGCGAAAACTGAGAGACTTTAACCTCAAATTTTCCAATTGTTGTGGAAAATCTGGATTCTCAAACAGTGATACGTATCCCTGACCTTGAAATGAGAGATGATAAATGTCGGGATTTAATTTAATAAGCGTAATGACGTTATTTGGAGCGTCTTTCTCAACTGGGATAATTTGCATGGCAGCATGACACGAATGTAGACAAAGTGACCTGAGCGAACGATGACGACTGAGAAATGGTTGTGTAACTTCCATGATGTCCTTGGATCCTAGATACAGTGTCTCCATCCGGGGAAATTCAAACAGACTCCAGCTGCCGGAAATAGTTGATGGATCAAGATCAATGCCCCAGAAGCATAAATTCGTTACAGTTGGTGCCAAGGCTTTAAGGTAGTTGAGGAACAGATCTTTGCTGATGTCAAGTCTGACACACAATTTCACACTTGCTAAGGAATGCCACTTCATCAGCTTTATTTCTTTTCCTGGTGCAGTCACTTTAACTTCCAAATTTCGGTAGTTTCGCTTTGATTTTTGAAGACATCCCATCGACCTTTTCTGATCTGTACTTGACATAACGATTTTTATCGATTTCTTGAAAGGACGTGACATTCCAATTGACAAGTACCAACTTTTTGATACCAGTGATGAGGAGAGAAGATCTCTTGCTGACAGGTAACCCAAAATTTTATCACACAGTTCAGGAAGCTGTAGAACTTGACCGATCTATAGAAATGCTGGTTAAAAAATAGGCAGAGTGGTTCAATTTGTGAATCGCTCACCATTGGTACAGAGTCAAAATATTGCTTCTTTTCTCGTGATGCATATTCATTTTCGCGCGATTCCAAAATTCGCTTTGAGCGACGCACTTGCGACATGTTTAATTTAGCTACTTCTTTGTACTGATTATGATGGTACCAATTCGCAGGCTGCAATATTTCTAGGTACTTAGTTGTAGTCGATAGTGTCGTCTGTGTGAATAAACTTTAAACTGTTAAGCCGATGTTAAGCTTAAAATTTCCAAAGGCTGCTTTTGGTTTTTGATCCTGTTGCAAACTCATTGCGTAAACAACAAAAATTTGAATTCCCGACGGCACGCCGTTCATAAATATAAACAAATATTTTTCCTGCTGTGAATATCCGACCTTTCTGATTTTATTCAAAAATATCCACTATTAATTAACATGAAGTTTGTAAGTGATACATAATAGATAGATAATCATTCGGCGTTTGCATTTATATATATCTCTATTTTAGTACTGTCTAAGTAATGATCCAGTTCATTCTTGTTTCATCGTAACGTTTAAAGAGCTGACCATTATGCTGGATTGCGGTAATTATTTACGAAAAACGACCTATAAACACAGTTTTATTATTACATTATTTTAGGCCTTGTAATGGAGCCAGTGCTCAATTTTCTGCCCATGCCGCTAGTGCACAGCTCAAAGTTTACATCGTTTCCCAATTGGAATCATCGCGTAAACGATGGGCAAGTTGACGGTGAACTCAAAAAATCTGGCAACATGTTCCTTATCGATTCACCGCCAGAATTTCAACCTCCGCTTGAGAAAATTGTCGATTTCTCAGAGATTGACGTGATTCTGATCTCTAACTACATCAATATGCTGGCGCTGCCATACATCACTGAGAAGACAAATTTCAAAGGAGTCGTCTATGCAACAGAACCTACGCTTCAAATTGCTCGGTTTTTTCTTGAGGAGCTAGTGGAATATATTGAGATTGCACCAAAATCCAATCAGGCTGTCAAGTGGAAGGAATTTCGAGAACTTCACAATCTGAACAATTTGAATCTTGAGTTGAGTCCTTACAAATGGAAGAAGCTGTTTGACATTGATGATGTTCATAAATCCTTATCAAGGGTCCATATCGCTGGATTCGATCAGAAAATTGACATCTACGGTGCATTAGAAGTTTCACCAATTTCATCTGGTTTCTGCTTAGGCTCTGCCAATTGGATTTTATCAACAGGACTTGAAAAAATAAGCTATATCAGCGGTTCATCGACATTGACCACACAAGCTAAGCCTATCAATCAAAATTCGCTTAAGAATTCTGATGTGATTATCATGTCTGGACTAACGCAAGCTCCGCATATTAATCCTGATGCTATTTTGGGAGATTTGTGCAATAATGTTGGTAATGTTAATAAATACATGAAATTCATATTTCAATAAATTAAATAATACATAATTTTATTTCAGTACTAACTCTTCGTAACAATGGAACTGTTTTGATACCCTGTTATCCTTCAGGCGTTATATATGATCTGTTTGAAATATTATCACAGCGACTAGATGAAACTGGATTATCGACCATACCGATGTTCTTCATCTCGCCAGTGGCAGAAAATTCGTTAGCATACTCAAATATCCTTGCTGAATGGTTGTCCAATACAAAACAGAACAAGGTTTACATCCCTGATGAGCCATTTCCGCATGCCAATCTTGTCAAGAATGGACGATTGAAATTCTTTAAGCACATCTTTTCTGAAGGTTTCAGCGCTGAATTTCGTCAGGTAACGTCCCATATTGTGGAAGTATTATAACAGTAAGAACATTTTATTTATTTCTAGCCATGTGTTATCTTTTGTGGTCATCCCAGCTTGCGATTTGGTGACATTGTACATCTGATAGAACTTTACGGATCAAATCCAAATCATACAATCATTTTTACTGAGCCAGATTTTCCGTTTCATCAAGCTCTTGCTCCATTCCATCCACTAGACATGAAAGCAATTTACTGTCCTATTGAAACGTCACTCAACTTTCAGCAAGCCAACAAGATGATAAAAGATTTAAAGCCTGAAGTTTTGGTAATACCTAAAGTTTACACCCATCCTCCACACCTGGCACCTCACCGCGAAGACCTTGTTATAGACCGCCAGAATGTAAGTTTTTGATAACTATTAATAATAATAGATCATATTCATAACAATAATGGGAATTTTCAAGGCAAAACAAATTATCACTTTCAAATGCGGCGATTGTATCAAATTACCCCTAAAAAGAAAAAAGAATCAGGTATTTATCGATCCTGAAGTTGCACTTGGAGTTCTTCCACAAGAAGTTCAGCCTGGAATTAAATTAGCAGCTGTATCAGGATTGCTTAATGTTCGTGATAATGTCCACAACATCGAGCAATGTGTTGAGAATGTTGAAGGTGTACCAAAGGCTCTTGTCAATAGTTTATTTAAAAAACACGTCACTTATGAATTTGGAACACTTGATGTTGAGCTGTTTATCAAGAAACTGAAGCAGGATGGTATCAGCGACATGAAAATTTCACAAAAAACTGAAGCCGATGGTATTGTCACAAAGATTAAGCTTATTAACGAAGAAACAGAAATTGAGGTCACTGATAAAGGAACTCACATTATTTGCGAGGGAAAACAGAGCTGGCGATTAAAAATTCGTGATTTGTTGATGACTAGTATTAACAAGTTCTAAATAAACATTCACAATTGTCTTTCTTGATAATGAACCAAAAACACTATCACGTAAATTTCACCAACCACATAATACAACTAAACTATCTACCTCGTTCTTTTATTTAAACTTTATTCATTGATTACGTTTTTTTTGCTTTATGCGCCACATTTAGATTGTGATAAAGAGTACATTAATAGAGTTAAACTACTTAGCTTATGGATTCAAAAAAAAAGAAGAAAATACTGCATTTCGCAGTTGTAAAACTCTTATAAACACCATCCATCGTTATTCTATTTCACCATATTGATTCTGTGAACTCATGAACTGAAACTTTTCATTGTGATCACACTACTAAAGAACTTTTACTAGCCCATGGGCAACGTATTGCCAAAAAGGGATTCAGCAAGATTTCCATACAAACTAGAAATTGTAAAACCACTCATGCATCAATTTTTTAAAACAAATGCTAATTTGTACGTAAATTCGCTCGACTTGAAAGTTTTTGTGCCTTTTGATACTGTCAAAAATGTATTTAAAAAAATTATTGCCCACTGATCACAAATCGAAAAACAATTTGGCATTGACAAAGAACTGAAATGCACTTTCTTAAACCTTTTCTTTTTTTTATCTTTCAGAGATGACACATTTTTTTTTTGTTTGATGGAAATAATAGGCACAAGTGCTTCGTTGTTGGACTTAAATTGAAAAGTTTCACTCATCAAATAATCATTATTATGCATAAATGCGCATTGATCACCAATTATTGGATCGAGAACCACCAACCACTAAATTATCCACCCACATCAATTTTCTTATATATTTTCTTGGATATTTATCCACGTTAATTTTCTTTTGCTTATTTAGCTTCCTATAGTGAAATTCAATTATTTTTTTTTTTTTTGTTCCGTTCTGTTCAATAACAAAGCTCAATACACAAATTTATTCAAGTTTCGCACAACATCTACGTGAGTAAATTATTTTCGCCAATCATCTTTTATATTATAAACTTGCCAATAAAACATCATGTTCATCTCATTAAACAACTTCACTTCGGCATTCTCACTTGATTTAATTTAATTTCTAATACATCTGTTTTGCAAATTGTCATTTGTTGATGAACTTCCACTTCGCATATATTTTGTTAATAGGAGCAATTTAAAAAAAAAATCTCAAGACAGCATTAATTAAAAAACGTCGGAGACAGCAAGAACTTAATAGATTTAACATGAGTCGCGTGCATGTTTTCGTGCTTAACTGATATTTTAACTTCTCGCTTCCTGGAAATAGAAGATTCTTTAAATTATATTAATGAACCCGAGAAAGATAATTCGCTTTCAAATAGGGCAAAAATAATTTTTGTCTCACATTAGAACTGCGATCAGGTGTTTGTTGATTTGTCTAAGCAGTTCCACCACGAACAACCACAATTACCAAATGGTCTTCTTTTAAGCTTTCTTCTGTCAAGCTAATGCATGTGCGCTTTAAAAGCTCTGTTGAAAAATCACATGGTGGAAAAACGTACAACACACCAGTGGCTTCAGTTTCTTTGTTCAGCAACGAAATAACGCCAGCTGCTTCTTTTTGTTTCAAATATGATACCAAGTTGCGCAATGGGCGTGTCTGAACGTTAGCATCGTCTGATGGTATTGATGATGTTGATCCTGCCAAACCTAAAAATATTGCATGTGATGATGAGCTTGAGATGCGCTTCTGAACATCTTCTAGCTTTGGCTGATCCAATCTCAAGCGTTGTGTAATACGCAAGTTACGCGATCCATTTTCGTCTAGCATTAAGCTTTCAACAATGTCTGTATCTCCATCAGTGATGTGAAGTTTGGCTGGGAATAATGAGCTTTTGAGAATCAACGAGCCTTCCCATTTAGTAGAAGATTTTTTTGCAACTTCTGTCAGTGAGCGCAATAATCCTAATGTACCATTTCTCTTGCTGCCACCTTCAGAATCGGAATCAAGACTGTGCCGCTTCGGTGACCTTGAACGAGAACGATCAACACCTGGTCTAGAAGTCGGCGGTGAGCGCCTTGAGCGATAAGGATCGCCATATTCCATGTCATTCATTGGACCACTGCGACGCCAGTCTTCTTCTGGATGCCCCATGCGATGATCTGGTGCATGGTATCCGCCTCTGTATGCTCCACGTCCACGATAGCCACCCCGGCCGCGATAGGGTCTCGGAGCGTAACTTGAAACATAATGTGGTGCATGGCCATGATAACCTTCATCATAAGATGGAGCTCCTTCGTATTCTGGAACTTTACGGTATTCGGAAGACTCATATGGAGGCTTCGGTTTGAATGGAGTCGGAGTTGGCTCTCCGGAGTCAGCAAAATCTATACGCAATCTCTTATCAGGTCCCCCCAATTTGTATCCACGCATTGCTTTAACAGCAGCTGTTGCAGCGTCGATTGATTCATAAACTATAAAGGCTTGCGTGTCGCCTTTGGTGTATTCAATCTTCTTGATTGCTCCAAATCGATCGAATTCTCCTTCAAGTTGAACCGATGATGTCCATGGTCCTAAACCACCAATCCAGATGCGAACTGTTGGAATTGCTTTTCCATAACCAATCTTGCATTGGAACTTTCCAATGTACTGTCCGGATAATTCCACCTTTGCCCGATGAGCCATATCCAAAGTTTGGTAACGGACGAATGCGAAAGCATTTCCAGTTCCAGGTGGTGGACGCTTTATATCAATGTCCTCTACAATTCCATATTTACCGAAAATACGTTTCATTTCATCGTCAGAAATGTTGATTTCCAAATTGCCAGCAAATAATGTTCGCGTGGCCAATGGATCGTCTTCTGGTGCCACATGTTGCAAATAATTTGGAAATTTATCCTTTTTGTTTTCGGCCTTTTCATATGGCACTCTTGGACGTGGCATATAAGGCCTTGGGACATAGTGCATTGGTGTGTGCATTGGAGGATGATGTCTTGGTGGCATTCCGTATTCGGAATGAATGACTGGTCTGAATCCAGGTGGATGATGTACGGCTCGAGGAGGACCATATCCTTCATAATGGTGTTCTGGCGGTGGTGGCCTGCTATGATGACCTGGTGATCTTGAATAATAGTGACGGTCATATTCGCCTGGGCTTACTGACCTTGGGCGAGCACGGACAGCCTCATAAACTGGCTCAACAATTGCAGCTTTATCGTAGATTAAAACTCTTGGTCTTGATGCTTTAGCAGCTTTGGCATCTTCTGATGTCCGGAAGCACACATACGCAATTCGTTCCTGCTCAGAATCATATGATAGACGAATATTAAAATCGCCAAATTTCTTAAAGTCTCGATACAATGTCTCCTTGATGTACTCATCACTAGCTTTTGAATGTAAAGCGCTCACACAGAGAACTTTAAATGTGTGAGCAATGGGAGCATATTTATCTCGTGGTGGTGAACCATAACGTGGACTTGGAGATCTTGCAATTCTACGACGCATCCGTTCTGGCGACAAACGCTCATCCGAGCTACCATCATTGTAACGTCCTACAGAGCCACGTCGTTTGGCCCTGACAAGTGGCGGTGAATCACGAGATATTGGAGAACGTTTCATTTTTTCTTCTTTACGATATAACTGTATCGATCTGAAGAAGAATAATAACAAGAATAATGAAAATGGTGAAATTCATTTGATTGAAAAATTATTATTTACACCATTGTTGTATTGTTAATTAACTAATAGTTTGTAATACTTTTCATGTTTTTTCTTATAATTATTTTTATTCCAAGCAATACGTGTCGGGAAATCAATACTATTATTTGACTGGAGCTTCTTTTATGTCCACCATTTTTCTTTTAGAAATAATAAATTCACAAAATCAATTCAAGTACACTCACATTCCAATAATTTTTTGTACCACTCGTTCAGCGGAAAGGTGATAAGCGAAAATATGTTTCAGGAGGTATTTTTATGTTCAACTTACAATATTTAAGGTATTTATAAATTTGAAAAATTATGATAGATATCAGGTGCTTGGACGGCGCCGACTGTCGGTTTTATTGGGCACCGACGGTTTTTCGTCGTTGAACGGCTTTCATTTTTCCCGCCAAAAGTAATTTTTTCTTTAGCAGATAATCAATTTTAAACTGATCAATGCTCCTTCAAAGATGAATAAGAATGAAGAAGGATTTTCGTGGATTGGTCATCATTATGAGGAAGACACTTCTCAGATCAAAGAGCTCAGGAATCGGAGGCAGCTACTATTTTATAGGTAGATTTTTGAAAAGAAATTTAACAATAAAGTACTAAGTAAGAAGAGTACTTTATCTTAAAAAATATCCCATTCCAGGAAATGTGCAATTAACCGGTTTACAATCAAACCAAATGACGTAGTTCTTGTGAAGAATCTTGATCACATTCAACCGGAAAATGTGGACACTTGCTATGTAGCAAAGATCAGATATCTGTATGAATCAATCTCCTTTTCTGACAATAAATCTACAAGCTTTGCTCTCGTCCAATGGTACTCTAGGTAAAAATACTGAAAACATTTTTCTAAATATGATTGAACATTATAGAATATTGTAACATAATTTAGACCAAATGAACTGCCGAAGCTTGAATCAGATATGAAGCCAATATTAGAATCATTGGATGGGTCTAATGAAGTGGTTGTAGATGATCGACACGTAAACGAAATTACAATTGACCAAATCTTTGACACTGCAGAAATATTTGGCACAAAACAGGAGTTTCTTAAATGTGGGCCAGCAAGAAATCGATTTTTCTGCTCCTACAGGCTGGAACCATCAGGACACGCAAAACTTTTTAAACTAGTGTCGCTACGTGAAACGTCAGGTGAGCGTTTGGGACTGATATTGAAAAGGGTTTGGGCGGAGGATGAAAGCATTAGTTCAGGGCAATTAAAAAGCCCTCATGGCAGATGGATAGTTAAAATGAATAGAATAACTGAAGACACTGCTTATTTGGCTTTGAACTCCATAGAGAATCTCAATAATACTCCAAAACGAAGCACGGTGGGAAATGATCATACACCTGCCAAGCGTTCGACCAGGAAATCCCATACACCACATGGACGTTTCATGAATAATTTAGAAAATGTCGAAGCAGATGACGAAGACGCTCTGAAATCTACTCCCAAAAAGAAAACTCGTAGAAACCCAGCATTGATTGAAAGCTCAGCTCCTTGTACGCCTACAACAAGATCAGTTCCAGCTCGCCGTAAAAGTATTTTAAAAACACCAACATCAAAGATATGTACACCCAAGCGCAACATTCAGTTCTCAGGGGTCGTTGAGGAGCATGAATATGTTAAGAAAAGTGCTAGAGATAAAATATCAATTGTTGATGATGACAATGAAAAGAGTGATTTGGCGATTGTCAGGCAGCGTCTTCATGTTTCAGCTGTTCCAAAAAGCTTACCTTGTCGTGAGAAGGAATACACAGAAATCTACTCATTCCTTGAAGGAAATCTGTTGGACGAATGTGGTGGTTGCATTTACATTTCTGGTGTTCCCGGTACTGGGAAAACAGGTAAAAGACAGAAATTTCGAAAACAAGACCCATTTTGCTAAGATTATTTTTGTTCATTCCAGCAACGGTTACTGAAGTCATTCGATCATTGAAAGCAGAAGTCGCAAAACACACTATACCAAAATTTGAATTTGTGGAAATTAATGGAATGCGGATAACCGAACCTCGTAAGGCATACGTCGAGATTCATCGACAACTAACTGGGAAAGCGGTGTCATGGGAGCAGGCTTATAACTTCTTGGATAAACGTTTCTCTACCCAAGCTAAGCGTCGAATTAGCACAATTTTAATGGTCGATGAGCTGGATATTTTGTGCAACAAGCGTCAAGATGTTGTTTACAATTTGCTAAATTGGCCAACACTAAACTCCGCTCGCTTAATTGTGGTTACAATTGCCAACACAATGGATTTGCCAGAGAGATTGCTCATGGGCAAAGTAACATCACGTTTGGGATTAACTCGCCTGACCTTTCAACCCTATTCACACAAACAACTGCAGGAGATTGTAACGTCTCGTCTCAGCGGATTAGATTCATTCAATAGTGATGGAATACAATTGGTGGCGCGCAAAGTTGCTGCGCTTTCTGGTGATGCGCGTCGTGCACTGGATATTTGCAGACGTGCTTCAGAGATTGCTGAAATGGAAAAGAATGGTGAACATGCTTCTGTCTTAATGAGTCATGTTCAACAGGCACTTAGTGAAATGATTTCATGTACCAAAGTTCGAGCAGTACGAGCTTGTTCCAAAATGGAAAAGTTTTTCCTACAAGCTGTGTGTATGGAAGTTGAGCGCACAGGTATCGAAGAAGTATCATTCTATGGTGTCTTCAATCAGCTAAAGGCGGTCGTTACTCTGAATGGCTTTCCAGTTCCCACAACAGAAACGATTTTGAGTATTTCATCACGATTGGACGCTTGTCGTCTTATCATCTCAGAAGATTCTCGTAAAGATATTTACCAAAAAATTCTGCTCAATATTAGCGCTGATGACTTTTATTATGCAACAAAATTGAAACAGCAGGATGAAATTTAAAAATTAATACTGATAATAACTTTTGCTCGTTTAATAATTAAAAAAAACCTGTTTTGGTCTTAAAATTTAATAATGAATTTAATGATCGTCATTATAATGAACACAACTAAATTTTCAGCTGTAGTATACAAAAGCTTCGGACTAAAGACACTCCAAATAAATAAATGATGTCGCAGAAGTGTAATTACAATTAAATAATAGCTGGTGGGGATGATCGTCAAAATTGCGAGCCATTTTAAGAGAAGCTTAACGATAGTTTCGGAATCATCCTCTGAACTGTATAGGACAGTTTGGTTTTTGGTGTCTCGCCTTAAATGAATAATTAGCAGCATTAGACTTAACAATTGTCCATTGAAAGTATTGATTATTGAAAAGATAAGAACGATTGGCAGATGTACATGCATTTGTCCGACAAAGCCAGCAGTAACATCGATTGTTGTTAAACTATTTGAATTTCCCTATTGAATATTATTAATTAGTTAGTACTAAGATACGGTTACACACACATTTACGCTTACCTGATAAAAGTAAAATAACTTTCCTACCCACCAATGAAGAATTATCTTCGCAATAATTCTTTCAGTCTTGTCTCGGACAAGTCGATCGCAGGCTCCATTAATGAACCAGCATGTAAGCGCGCATGAAAACACCATGACTAGATTATGCGGCTGATGCAGTAAAAGTGAGATCAAGTAAAACACTACAAAGAAATTGAATTTCATTGATCCGTTTTTGTAGTTTGTGACAGCTTCGATGGCAACAAGACCAGCAATATTGACCCAGAATAAAGTCGTTATAGGAATGTCGCTACTGTAGTTGAGCTCTCGCGTATGATGAAGGAAGAGTAAGATGGTTGCAATCGAAATTGAAGGAATTAACTTTTTCGACGAATGAACAACAATCAGCCACACAGAAGATGCCAACAAAGTGAATGTCACTAATGCATGCAGCCAGTGTTTGTTCACGTGAAACCAATCACTCAAATCTGCTAAATTTATCCATTTGTCGCCAGTTTGATTAAATCTTCTTATGATGATATGGAGGAAAAGTAACGGGAAACATTTCACTATGGTTCCTTCAATTGATCTTTCACGTGATCCACGAAACTCGAAGAATACACATATGATAAATATTGTATTGCAAAAATAGTACCAAATTTGATGTTCTTCCTCGATGAACGAACTGCTGCTTACGGAGACAATGAAGAGCAGTTGTCCGCAGAGTAACAAATATAAAAAATCGCTTTTAAACAGCTCATATGGTATCTTAAAACGATTCAGAGTTTTGCATAAGATTCCAAAAACGATTCTTACTAGTATCGATAAAACCATAAGACAAGCCAATGATTCTTTATAGTTTGACACAAAACTTTGAAACACTTCATTATTGGCTACAGTCTTTAAAAGAATTGCTCCAATCATGAACGGAATGAAACTAAGAACACCAAAGCGGAGATCTTTTGCAGGCAATTCTGTCGGAATCATGATAATGAATGATATGATAAGATTAATACCAAGTCCAACGAGCACCAGGAATAGGTCTACGTCCATAACTCTTTGCGCAAGTTCATCTGACAATTTTCTTGAGGATTCTAAATAATTCGTCTCCGCCTCTTGATAGGCATTTTGGTCATTATGATCCCTCTGAAAAAGTTCGTGAAACTTTTTGGCCCGTTCATACTGATAATTGGAACCTGCAAGTAACAGCGATTACGAAATATTGTGGGAATGTGAATCGTTATTAATCCCAACATACCTTCCTTATATTCTCTTCCAATCATTGTTAATAAGCGTTTATTCGCAATTTCTAATTTTGCTAGTCGTTCAGTTGGTTTTAGACCGGCGAGCATTTCTGGTATAATGGAGCCGATTGAATCCGTAGGTACGGGCAGGCCATTCACGAGTGAAAATGTTGTAGCAAAGTCTATTTGCTTGTAGAAAGTCTCATTATTAGTCCTGCAATCGCTGTCACCAATTATCAGTAGGGGAACATGTATTTCTGCATAAGAATTTCCTGAATGCCCGCCAGAATCTCGCATGCCATGATCAGTTGTTACAATTAAAACTGACTTTTGCTCATGATACTTATTCTGTTATTGATCAAAAATTTATTGGTTTGATACAAATCAGACTGCTACTTCATTCCTCACCCATTTTGATATTTTCTCATGAATCAATTTTATCACGGAATCCATCTCTTGTAATTTAGAAGGTACCAATTTACTGAAAGGTCCCTCAACATGACCAATGTGATCTAAGCCTAAATAGTCTATAAATTGCATGGAAGTTATCAATAAATCGAAACTGAAATGTATTGAAAATCTCACGCAGTATTAAGAGTTTCCAATCATCTCGTTTCAGTTCATGTCTCAATGAGTCAGTTACATTTCTATCTCCTTCGTAGAAATCATTTACAAAGAGAGAATCACGGTTGAAATATGCGCGTTGAAACATTCGAAACATCTTCCAGGTATCATCACCAGCAAACACTTAAAGTTTATTAAGGGTGTAACATTAGAAAATTTAATGTAATCTGCTACCGAATTTACCGATTTTGTCTTGTCGAACGTCTAGTCGACTCAGAAAAGTATCAGTCACCATACCATCATGTCCGAAATTCATCACAACATCCAAAAATGAGGGTATTGTTCCTGACGTCAACGCCTTGAATATAAATATGCATCTGATAACAGAGAAAAATGAGTCATTACACAGTCACGCAACTTTACCTTTATGCGGGGCTTGGTTACTGTCGGCAAATTAACAGATACTTTTAAAAGACAGGCTTCATTATTGCGTAGAAGTAGATGTAAATAGTCAAAGTTTGAGCTGTCAATGAAATCCAATCGTAACGCATCTATTATCATCAGAATTGAGCGATTGTATAAGGAGACACCGTCCGTTGAAGAGCCAGCAGATATCTGATTCACGGAGTAGGGAAAAAAGCCCAAACAAAAAACAATTGTCGCAACAACACTTGAGAACATGAGAAATAAATTAAAGTGATTGCTCTTAAGAATCATTTTAGAAAATCGGAAAATTTAAAATAAAGGAAGAAATTATTTGTGGATTTTATTTGTTTATTCGAAAATCTTGCATGTGCCGCCGCCGCCGCCGCTACTTAATAAATATTTTAAATTTGTTCCGGTCTCAAGCGGAACATAAAATTAAAAGTTTGTGACGTGACGATTTTAATAAGTAAATAATAAATATTTTAAAAAGAAAATTATTTATAGGCTGTCTATTTATTTTCGTTCCATATTAATTAAATAAGTGGTCCAATAGCCACAAGAAATGTTTGCATCATCCCCAATATTTGCAATGTTGGACATTTCTAGGAATTTGTCGTGATCAACGTAATTATCATTGAGTCCCAACTGGCCAAACTTATTCAGTCCAGTAGAAAAAATCTTGTTTTCTTCTGTTCTCAATAAAGTGTGCTTGTGGCCGCAATAAACATTTTTTATTAACACTTCATCGGTCATTTCGATTAATTGCGGTAACGTGAAGACCTGTTGAATCGAGTTGCATTTAGCTGTACGCTTAAAGGTTTGTGGTGCCTTAGGTAATCCTAGTTGGCCATTTGTGTTCCATCCCCAAATGTAAACATCTCCAAATGAAGAGACAGCAGCTGAATGAAATCCTCCAGCAGCTATGTCAATCACTTTCAATCCAGCTAATGCCTCGATCTGTTTAGGAATTGTACAGGAAGAAATATCTCCATGCCCAAGTTGCCCCCTTAAACCACAGCCCATACTAAAAATATCACCGTTTGACGTAAGCAACAGTACATGTTCAACTCCTGCAGAAATTTTCCTTATATTCTGGTGCTTTGGAAAATTGTGGATAGCTTTCAGTGATGGTTGAAGCTCATATAGGAAGTTGGATTGTGTAACGCCATATGTACACATAAATGTGTTGGCTATTTCTTTGAGATTTTCACAATTTGGCAATGTTAATTCAATTAGCAGCTCTTTTACGAAATTATAATTGTAAGCTGATCCATCTTGAAGTAATACCGAACATTGATAATTTGTGACTACCAACTGTTTAATGCCATCTTTGAAGTCTAAAATGTTGTTTCCTTGCTTAATTAAATTGCTCCCGATGTGAAGTTTATGTCCATTAACCTTTAACTCTCGTGTTGCTGATGATGTGATAAATTCGAAGCCGGTTGTGTAGATTTCTGAATGATAAAACAATAAATCAAATCGCCTTCTTATGTGCTCAATTTCAGATCATCACTTCTAAATTCAGCAACTTTAGATTCCGCTTCATGACACACATCTTCAGTCAAATTAAGTCCGCAAAATCTAATTTCAGCCATTGTTTACAAAATTATGCCGTTCGACGGCAAATGAAATATCATTAAAAAAAAAACATCGAAGAAATTTCGGATTGATGATTGTTGCATAATTCCTTCCTTATATAAGTTATAAGGCCCTTTGTTTAGACATTAGTTTTTGATTTCTTTATTGAAAAGATCCAGAATGCTTACAATGAATGTGAAGACTCATATTTTTACCTGCTTTGAGTTTGGTAGTAAGAAGCAGTTTGTGCACTTGAATGGTTTCTAAAATAATGAAAAAGGGGTTTGATTTTGATTATGCGGCTTCTTACAACCTCTCGCATGTGTAAGGCTGCATCGTTTCTTCGAATAATTCCTCAAAAATACTTTACAGCAAGAACCAAAGAAATGTTTCATGACCTTGAATGCCCATTATAAGTATTTTCACTAAATATTAATCACATGCACAGGAGTCCACCATTTGCCGTCAATACATGTCACAAAGATCAAAATCTGCACCCTCGCAAAAAACATCTACTTAAGAGTTTCATCATTTTGTATCATTAGTTTTATTTTCTAGCTACATGCTGTTTTGTTGTCTCCCATTATTGAACAATTTGTTTGTCATTGAAGCATTTTTAATGAGACGATTAGTACTTATGACATCTCGATTTTTCTGGGCAAATGATCATTTTTGACAATTCTAATGAAAATCAGGCTTTTGACAAAAATTTGATTTCTCTTTCCTTTATTTTGAAGAAAATGTCCACTATCTTCATAGCACTTCATGTTCGACAAGAAAGAATCTGCATATCTTTCATCGCATTATAAATCGCTGATGAAATTCCTGTCTTAGAAAAGATTTAATGTAATGTTGACCGGAAAATTCCTAAATTTAAATATCGCTCTAATATGTATATCAAATATGAGTAATAAGCATTTTGGCTGATTTTGTGCATGTATTTACCAGCAGTGAAGACTGGAACCATTTAATATAACTTCAGCGAAATGCTCGCTCTCCCAGGATTGTGTTTCTAAAATATAAAAACTGAACATTTAATGGCTCCATTAGATTTTTTAAATACAAGTACTTGTACTTACCTTTCCTGTATTTATTGTTTAGTTGGTAGCTTTCCTTCTATGTATTTTTAACATATGCAAATCAAAGCTAAACTTTGTGCTCCATTGCCGCTTACAGGCATTGCATGCATAACGCTTTTGAACAATAAATTTCTTCTGGGGTGCTTCAATATGATGTGTAAATCTATGCAAACACATTTTCTTTTCAGTATCAAATCGTAATGTGCATCTACAAATTTATTCGAAAATATTTCAACGTTAATCATAAAAGTTAATAAGGATTGCATTTAATTACCTGTCACAACAAAATGGCTTTCTAATGGGATCATGCATGGCGAGTTTATGACGTCTTAAGTTACTAAGGCTTGAAGATTTTTTTTCGCAAATATCGCATTGAAGATTAGGCATCTGTTGCGGTTCGAAATGCTTATTTTTCATGTGCATTTCTAAGCTATGTTTGAAGCATGATGAATACGAGCATAAGTCACATTGCATCTTATAATGATCTGATAATCTTGAAGACTCTTGTATGTTATTATGCATTGCTGCTTGCTGATGTCTCTTCACTGATTTATGAATTGCAAGCCGATCGTCACAAGAAGGGCGCTAATGGGGAGTAGATTCGCAATGGAATGATATTTTATGTTAGATACCATCTCATATTCTCACCTGATACTGATTTTTTATTTTATAATGCTTTAACTTCAAATGGCGTTCATAATTAAACTGCGAGGTATATCGTTGTCCGCAAATGAAATAAACAAATTTTCGTCTCTTATCTGTTGTGTCATTTGAAGCTGTTGTTATCGGCTCACATTCAGGATAGGATGACTTGTCTATGCTCCAATCGTCTCCGTCATTGCTCACTGGAACTACCTTCTTCGAATGATTGATCAGTCTATGCGCTTCACATTGCAAAACGGGACTTACTGGATCGTAATGCACTGTTGTCTGCTCAAAAGCCAAATCTTCATTTTTTAAGGGCAGAGGATCTTCAGTAGGTGGCTCAATAATTATGTTGTTTTCCAGCATCTCACGCATTTCATTGTCAGTTTGAACACTGAGTGCGCGAATATGATAAGCCTGCGCTATAATCTCTAAACAACCACTGCATATCTTTTTAGAAATTTTATCGTCCCTTGTTATTTGAATAGGGCATAAATATCATTTGTATCATATCTAAAATTAGGATGCCATTCTTGAGCCTAAACACCGATTCCATCGTTGAATCGCGTGTTATGCACAGTCTGCATAGATAATCCATATTCTGCTTGGAATAAAATGATATTTCTTCGAGCTTCAGGAAATATCCTAAAAAATAGTTATAGCTTAGTTAGGTTTTTTGCAGGGTTCAAAGAAGTTCAAAAATATCGGGGATTTTTTAAAAGCAAAGCCGCCAAGCGGCGACGCTGATAAAGTTGAATCGCATTTTTCCATCTCTATCTGTAAAAAAATCAAAACTTACATTATCGATTTTTAGCATCACATAGTGAAATATAAGTCATTTATATAGCTGCAAATCGTTTGTAGGCTTCAAAGCCAACGGGACAGTGTGAATAAATTAAGAAAGCCATTATTAAAGAGAAGAAACTAGTAAAAAATGACTCAGTTTCTGCCTCCGAATCTTCTGGCTCTGTTTGCGGCCCGTGATCCGATACCATATCTTCCGCCACCTGACAAGTTACCCCACGAAAAGAAGACACGGGGTTATGCTGGAGTAGGTGCATTTTTACAACATTTTGAGGTAAGAACTTTTTTTGCTGGATCAAACAGTTCTTAATCGCTATCTTTTATAGGATCCGAAGGACACACCGCCACCAACACGCGTTGAAACCAAGGAAGAACGCATTGAGCGAAGGCGAAGAGAGAAAGCCGAACAAGTAGCTTACAAGTTGGAGCGTGAAATAGCGCTGTGGGATCCGAATAACATCGACACCATCACAGAGGATCCATTCAAAACCCTTTTTGTTGCTAGAATTGTAAGTTCTTGTTTTCTGTTTCACTGACGTGATATAATATTAAATCAATATGTTTATAATTATTCCCATTTTAGAATTATGATACATCTGAATCAAAATTGCGACGTGAATTTGAGGTGTACGGACCTATTAAGAAGATTATTTTGATTCAAGACGTCGACTCTGAAAAGCCGCGAGGATATGCGTTTATCGAATATGAACATGAACGCGATATGCACTGTAAGTAACCAAAATTTTAAGAATGCTGGTGAAAGTTCCTTAAAATGTTTTAAAGCAGACGCTCTAAACAGCTGTACGCAATTGATATGAAAAGTCCCGAAAATATTATCAAATTTTCATTTAGAGACAGTTTTTGAGCTTTTCATATTTCCGATGTCAGATGTTCTGTGATAAAAAGTTTTTCACGTATGATCATTTGGGTTTGACGATGTCTGTAGTAAGTCAATTGTAGAAAAACAAAGAGACAATGATTTGAAAAGAAAAGAGTAAAAAAAATTACGCTACGTAAGAACCAATTTCCATTTTAAAAGTCGCAAAATTAGGTTTGTATGTGTTTTTGGTAAGAATCAAACAAAAATGTTCTTTACAACAACTTTCTACTGTTTAATCAGATTATTACTAATTTTTAAACGAAAGCAAAACACAAGTCTTCAAAACTTTATCATTTATATCCATCTCACTCCTCCTCTACCATTGAACCTCGTGAAATGGTAATGCTCTCAAAGCCTCACCAGGTCCAATCAACTGAAGTAGTAAAGAACTTTTATTATTTTTCTTAAACTTAAAATTTGAGTTGTTAGCGCAATACGATGTAAGTATTCGAGCGCTCCAGGTAAAAGAACACGGATTAAGATTCGTTCGGCAAATTAATACCAAAAAATAAATAAATGTAAAATCAAAAACACACAACCACGTCTCAGAACTTGATAACGTAAGATAAAACAAAAATAATCTGTAGGTGAAAAAAATGGGGTTGGGTAGGTATTTTTCTGCTCTAGTATATTAATTGATATACCCAACCACTCACAAAAGAAAGGTAAAAATAAAAGGGAAGGTTCTTAAGCAAAGCGGTATGACTGTCTGAAATGTCTCGTGTAAATCCTTTAACCTTCCCCCTGCAAATAAATTTAAAAAAGCAGATCAATATCGAGTAAAATCAGGTTCTAGTTGATGCATCACCCATCACAGTTCCAGAAAGTGGCTGAACAATTTTTTCTATTTAATTTTATTTTTGCTTTCGTTTTCTGCCCCGCGAAATAACTGAAAAAAATATGTCCAAACGCAATCCGCAAACATTCAAACAAACAAAAAAATGTACAAATTCTTGCCTTTGTCGATGTAATCGATGTTAATGAAAATGGTAAAACTATGATGATGATGACGAATAACAATAATTAGCTGCCTATAAACATGCTGATGGTAAGAAAATTGATGGTAAACGAGTTTTGGTGGATGTTGAACGAGCCAGAACGGTAAAAGGTTGGTTGCCCAGACGATTAGGTGGCGGTCTGGGTGGCACAAGACGTGGCGGTCCGGAAGTAAATATAAAGCATTCAGGACGCGAAGATAACGTTAGAGAAAAGGAGCGATATCGATTAGAAAGAGAACGAGAAGATCGTCGCGATGATCGACGTGGTGCTGGCAGTGCCGCTCCTGAACGTAAATTTTTGTGAAAATTCCTTAAATGCAAATATTTCATGATTTTCATTTACCTATCCATCAGGTTTTGAAAAACGTCCCTCGAGATCCCGTGAAAAGAGCCGAACAAGAAGATCGCGCTCAAAGGATCGTCGTCGACATAAAAGTCGCGAAGAAGATTTCGATCGCTATAGACGCGAGAAATCAAGGGAAAAAGATAAGGAGCGCAAACGAAGACGTTCCCGATCAAAAGAAAGGTACTTGCATGATAACATTAGTTTTTTTTTTATTTATCTTAATTTAATGAAATCAATTATTTTTACAGAGACCGCTCAGAACGTAAGCGTGACAGAAAGGAAAGATCACGCTCGCGCGATAAGGAAAGGCGCCGTGATAAGGATCGTGGTGAACGTAAGGAGCGCAAACCAGAATTTCGTGACGGGGACATTAAAATCAAAGAAGAACCAATCGATGGTAAGTTTTCTTTTATTTATTAAATATTCTGCAAGCTGACCTAAAATACGAGATGACACAATCAGAATCATAACTCAGTTTGATTTTTGGGATTGCCAAAGCCACTTGCTACATTATTAAACTGATGAACCAGGGCCTGTGATCCTTCAAGTTCTGATCATTCTGGTTGTATGTTCATCAGACATTCGTTCCTAGTTTGTGGTCCATAAACATAATGAAAAAATTTTCATTCAATTGTTAAACAGATTATCCCGACTACCAGCAAGACTATTCTCAGTATGCCAGTCAGGTCAAGTATGAAAGCGGCGATGAGCAAAAGTATCGTCCAGCTGATCAGGGTAATGGCAGCTACGACTATTGAATAGACACTTCATGTGTTTGATTCTTATTATTTTCCTTAAGAGACAAAATCTTGATTTATTTACGAAAGATTTAAATATAGCTTTGTAAGTATTCTTCCCGCACACGGTCCCGCAACTTCAAGACATCGCACTTTTGCTATGCTGCGAGAATTATTAAAAAAAAAAATGTAATAGTTAAGATTTCTTATCATTTTTCTTTTTCACATACTAAATAAAAGTAAGTAACACATTGAAACGCCAAAAAAGAGTTTTCTTTTTTACCGTGCTAGCCTGCAAACAATTTTATTCAATATTCGAAGCGACCGTCGAGAGATAGACCACGCAAACATGCTTTTCAAACAGTTTATTTCTCACAATCATGTGGATATTCTTTCTTTTATTGAGATTTATATTTACACATTAAAAATGCTGGTTGTGTATGGCGCATTAAACTCGCATGGGAACGAAGAAAACTGAACGATTAAAATGTATCAAGATACTTAAGCATTTTCTTTAAATTGGTAAAAGTCATTTGCAATATACAAGTTTTATAATTCATAGAAGACAAATATCGATAAATAGAGCATTGGAAATTGTCACTGGTTAATTAAATTTAAAGGTTTCTATTGTGTATTCCCAGTTAGAACAAATCAACCCTCGATCCGTGGTAATCCTTAATCAAAACTGATCCTATAAAACACACATCAAAAATCCACTACATACAAACATACAATAACGCTATCAAAGTGCAACATAAAATTAAACTTGAAATGAAAAGATATAAGAGAAACTCATAAAATCATAACTACTTAAAACAACAGAAACTTGCGTTTATTTTATTTCATCTAATTATTATTTCCTTACTAATTATTAACCGACGATGGTCAGCTCAGCTTATGTTGTGTTTTTGATTAACCTGAGCCGGGTGAGCTAAGTTTAAGATCTACTTAGCTGATTCAACAGAATAAATTATAAATTACGTCTAATCGTTTATAATAATTTTTCTTCTCCTCTCATTGTGAATGAAGAACAAATTCTAAGAAATCATCAAATAACTGAGGAATTTAGCTATAAGATTCACAATGATTCTGTGAATCAAACGAAAGAGAACAAATAAAAAAAAACCGCGGAAACTTCATAAAAACAATCTTAATCTTTTGCGATTTTTCGTTGCTTTTTGCTCGCCTTCTTGTGTATTCGCTTATGCCAGCTCTGCGCCAGAGAATTGACAATTGACAGAACGAAGTACAAAATCATTCCTATCACGAATACTTCGAAAACTTTCTGCAACAAATTGCCTTTCTGATTTGACGTTTTGCCTCGATGAAGCTTCTCTTTTTGGTTCTGTAGGAATGCCTTAAAGGGTTCTTGCATTTTGCGTCCGACAACCGGAATTAGGGCCATCATGTCCACGGCCTTTTCCAGAAGCAGCTCATTGAATGCAATAATGACGACAACTTTCTGCAGGTGCATCTTAATCACAGCCTTACCAATCAGCGTTGCACCGAAGAATGTCCAGAATGGCACAAGAAAGTGACCGCACGTAATGCCCGCCAGATCAAAAAGTGGATTTGGAATCTAAAACAATAAATGAATGAATGAATGACGTTTTAAAATCGTTGAGCTAAACTCACACTTGCACATGCTAGGATACCAAAGAATCCTACACGTTCCACAATTCGTTCCATGCCTAATTTGACTTTCTCAAAGAGATTCAACTTTTCTCCAAGCTCTTGTTTCTTTTGTAGCTCTTCAAATTCCTGAAGATCTTCTGCATCGTCTGGATCATAGCCAGAAAGTCTCGCAGCCCTTGCCATGAAATATGGCGGAAGCTCACCAAGAGCAGTTCCAGCGCCCCAAAGGAACGATTCAAAACGTACTTTAGTCATGATGCTCCACAATGAAGGTATAAAGCCTGGTGTGGCACCCTCAGGGCAGATAATACTGAAAATAAATTTAAATTATTAGCTTTTGGTTAGTAAAGGCGCAAGCTGTTAGATAGTACTCACTCATTTGGATAAGGTGGCTCGGGAAAATCGAGTGTGCCACATTCATAGGCCGCAAGTGTTACGCTCGCTATGTGCGGACCAAGATATAGCAAAAATGTATGAAGTCCAGTTCCCAGACCAATTGATGAGATAACACCGAGTCCAACCCAATAAACGATAAAGAAAGCATTCATTCTTATCCATTCGACGTATAATTGATGCTTTCCGGGTATGTACCACATTGTAAAGAACGCAATTAGCAACAGCGTCAGAAATCCAATTGTCTTTTTATGATTCAATATGCTACGCTTGTAAATATGACACAGCATGACCACTTCGAGCGCACAATACTTGATCGTCATTATTGGATGGATCCATAGTTTAATGTGCTCGCGTTCCTTCCGTAATCGTTCCTTTTCCGCCGAGCTGCCAGTTGACAATGTGCCATTTGGTGATGATTTTGATGTTTTCATTGATCCACTCAATGTCGGACGAACATTGTTGAGCGAACTGGAATGTCGCAGGGACATTTTGTATCCCAATCGTTGCAACTAAAATTTTAAGAAATGGAAACAAATAATAACTATTTAAGTTCATTTTTAAAACTTTTGATTTGGGAGTGAAGGTTGCAAACAACGAAAAATGCGATTTTTTTTTGCAAAATTAAAATAAAATTGACAAAAATCAAAGAAAATCAAAAGTGTACAACTGATAAGAAAGCCATACAATAAATTTCACGTTGAGGTGTGGAGTGAATCCACTGTTCGAGTCATTCATATCAATATGCACGAAACAAAATGTCGTTGACATCTTTGATACACATTCACGATGATTATTATTACGCCGAAAAATGTTTCGCTTTCGGCACATTTCGTATCGATTGCTTATTTTTATAACATTGCTATTTCGCAAAAGACGAGGCACATTTTGCGCGTTATGTTAAAAATTTACTGGGACTGAAATGAGCTTCCTGAATTCTTAATAAAGACACTTCTGTGGCGATGCGAAGAAAATAAGTTTATAACATACATTTTAACTATCGCACTCGACTCCTCACGAACACACATGCACACATTAAAAAGATGTTAGCCAGAAAACAGCTGATTGCTCGTCGTTGAATGTTGTAAACGCATTGATGGGTGGTGAATCACATATCACATCAGATGGATATTTTTCTTCTGTTGCACGCGACTAATAAAAAAAAAATGCTAAATAATACAAACCAATAGAGGAAAAAAAAAATATGCACACAAAACTAAACATAATCAGCAACTGATAAGTGAACATGAGCAAATCAAAAACAAAAATTAGGCAGTGATTTGAATTTGGTGGGGACAACAGTACCAATTCAGTTTTTGTTCCAGTTGTCTTCTGGCCGCGGCGTTTAGCTTCAATCTTGAGTTGCTCTTTTGTCAGGGATTCTAGATATTCGTTTCGTTCGAGTTGTTGCTTTTGTTTTGTAGTTAAAACAAAAACTTCGTCATCGTCGTAGCTACGGAAATTGTTTAACGTTTTTCGTGAATTTTGCTCGTCATTAGCATCCGACGGCGTCAAACTGTTGTTGATAACTGTATTTTGCCCAAATTTATTGATTTTACTAATCAATTTGGCTGCCATTGAATTGGATCCTGGTTGACTGCTACGTTTTCGAGTCATAATAGTCACTCCTGCGTTGCCTGTTATCTCTCTTTGTTTGCACAATCACGGTCTTTGTTCTTGAAAGTCGTCGTTATTGCCGTATATTATTATGTAGACTTTAAATTCCTTGTTCTGCTCTGAGGGTGTATAACGATTGAGGAAAATTGGTTAAATTGTACAACATTCAATTAAGGCATGTTTTTTTTTATAATAATAGAAGTAACGAATAATAATATCGAGCATTGCACAACAATTCGTCCGATTCAAATGGGGCCTTGATAATGAAAAAGTAAGATTTTTTTTCATCTGTTATTTCGAAGGTCCATCGCCAAAGCAGTCATGGACTATTCCGACTGTGCACTATAAACTTAATGTAATTGAGAGTCGTTTCAAGCATGGTGAAGCACAAAATGATAAGAAATAAGATTATGTATACAAATAGATTTCCAAGGGTAGCTCTGATCGCAGAAGAGAGAGACTCATAGACGACTGGGTCACCTGATTTGGGAAACTTCTTATTACACACACGTCTTGGCATGTATTCAAACGCACTTTGATGAGAGAGCAAATTAATTTAAGTGATTCAATTGCATACCTAATTTATGGCTTTCTGGTTAGTTCTGCAATTTTCCCGTTTTCTTGTCCAAAAAGTCCACGCAATGAAATAAAATGAAAATTGATTTTTCTCCACTATCCCACTTTGTTACAACTTGTTTTGAGATGTTGCAGCTTCGAACCGATGTTGCTGTTTATCATCAATTGTCTCTTCTGATTTTTCTTTGAGTTAGTACACGTTTTCTATTCACAAAGTCACTCTAATTAATGATTCACTGACACAAAAAAAAATCGTACGTTCAGCAGCATTTACAAATCATTTTCGAAATAAACGACGTCGCCGTCCAACGGTGCGGTGCAACACTATTCCTTTTCGAAAATCAACTTTCGCATATAAGGTTCGCTCGTCTTTACTTTATTTAATTTAACTGTCTTAAACCACATTGAACAATGTGAAAATATGTCTAGCATGCGTGTTAAAGTGTCTGGTTTAAGAGCTCGTTGAAGGCTGAACGAAATTATAACGTTTCACATACATAAACTTATAAATTGCATTTTCACTTAAAGGACTTCAATTGAGCTCATTTCCTGGTTCATTCTAATTACATAATGTTTATTGTGATACTTGATTGCAAATAGATGTCATGTTTTTACGAAGATTCACTTTCTCTCTGAAGATAACTATCATGACCCAATATTATTTTTAGGTTATAACATGACTATCCCATCAACAACAACACTTCAAAGCGTCTGTAGATCACATCAAGTGGCGTAACTATGCTTTTATTGTACAAATTTATTTGCACATGCATAGGGGCCCAATGTTCAAAATGATTTGAAATCAATTGACATCATGGTGGCAGCTGGGCCTCTTCAGAGCTAGTTACTATTTCACTGGTTGTTATCTCGCAGCGCTTGTCTGTGGAAAAACGATATCTAATTCATTTAATTTGATTTCATCATTTTAGAACCATCAAAATGGTTGTTGTCACAAAGAAGATTGATCCAGCATCGGCTAAGTCCAAGTCGGCTGCAGTAACCAAGGATATAAAGAAGCCAGCACCCAAGAAGCAAACACTTCGCGGCAAGGGCTTGAAAAAGAAGAAGGAACATCTCCGTTTCGGCGTTGACTGCACCAGCATTGCAGAAGACAATATTTTGGATGTTGCTGATTTTGAGAAGTTCTTGAAGGAAAAGTTCAAGGTCAATGGCAAGACCAACAACTTGGGAAACAATGTGACTTTGGAACGTCAAAAAATGAAGGTCTACGTCAACTCTGACGTTCACTTCTCCAAGCGCTATCTGAAGTACTTGACTAAGAAATACCTGAAGAAACACAGTCTTCGTGATTGGATTCGTGTTGTGTCCAACGATAAGGACCTCTACGAATTGCGCTATTTCAGAATCAGCTCCAACGATGATGATGAAGAAGAAAACGAATAAACTGCATCATCAATAACAGCGCGTTTGTGTTGTAAATAAGAATTGTATTCCAATTGAATAAAAAGATTTTCCAACTGCAACACAATATGAGATATGTTTTTCTTATTGCTTTTCTCAGAGAATTTTCAGTCTGACTCTTTAGATTTTCTTTTCAGTTTCAATCTGATTTTCAGCATGGAAAGTTGTCGGGCAACTTTCTGAAAACGTGACATGTATTTTGCTGAATTAGGAAGATTTTACCGCGAATAAATTGTGTAACAATTTTCTTATCGACCACGTATTAATGCTATAAAAAATACCGGAAGTGATTGAATTAAAATGCATTTCAAGTTTGCAGTTGCGTTGAATACGCTAATGTTTTGTGCTTGGGTTACAACAGAACTATTGTTAGGTAATTTATCTAACATCAGTCATTCTTCAAACTTTTGCATCGATCAAATGCGACAAAAAAGTCAAATTTTCAATGAAAAATGTTGGGAAATTCTAAAAATAATCTAAAAATAATTATATGAGATAAAGTTGGTGAAAACACATCAAATAGGAATTTATGTCGTGAACTAAAAATATCATTAATTTTATTTACATAATCTAAAAAAACTATGTTGACAGCCGGTAGATGCTTTGATGTTGTATTTTTGATGTTTTCTTTTCAGTTGACGCAAAGGAAATCGATAACGAAATGACAACGGGCCCGCTAATAGTGCGAAGTGTGGATAAAGATAAAGGACTGCCAAAGGAGACTCAAATGGCTCAATGCACAGTAACATCCGGCGATATTAAAGCAAGTGCCCAGGCAACGTTTTCCAAGAAACTCGAAGGATTTTGCTCAACAAGTAAGTGATAATAATTATTATTATTAACAAAAATTGTTATGATCAAAATTTTTAGACGATATGAAGGATCTGAGAATTCAATTAAATTCACTTGAATCACGTTTACATGACGAATTGTACAATCTGAAAATGATGATACAAAACATGATGTCACAGAATTTTAATTATCAGCCACCAATTCAACAGCAACACCAATATCAGAATTATATGCATGATGGTCGTAATCGATTTCTATTTCAACCACAACCTGCTCAAAACACTATGTCTCAACAGCGTGTAAATGAAACCCCAATTTCATCAACTGAGCGCAATATTCCGATAAGAAATCAATCAGTTCTATCTTCGACGACACCAGCAACATCATATATTTTTACTACAACAAATAGAAGACCACCGGAAGTGGTGAGCGTCATGAAAAATAAATTAAAATCATTGGACAAAAATAGGAAATTGACACCAGTTGCATCAACAACCACCACCTCTGCCCCAACAACAACATCTGAAAAACCCGTTGAGCCATTAGTGCCATCTCGAAATGAGTACACATATTTCTGGAAGCTCGATAACTTTCCAAGAGCATTCCGAATGGCGAAAAAGAATGAAATATTCAGTCACGTGTTCAATGTCAAAGGATTATTTCTAAGAATTCGTGCTGCTTTATACCTTCATGAGGATGAAGATTTGATATTCGATTTGGAGCACCTGGCGAATGTGGACAATAATGAGAAAATGGAAGTTGAAATTTCAGATGGGTTTGTGTTTAAGGAAATTGCAACCGAAAATCTTTTCCAATATAATTTTGCAATTATGGATCAACGAAAGCCTGATCACGACTTGATATCACCCATTTATTGCAATACAGACTCTGATACATATCTCATCCCAAATAGTGTTCACCTTCTTGCCAACTACATTAAAAACGATTCAATTCTGATTAAAGTAAACATAATATTTTAAACGACAAAAATAAAGATTTTTTTTTAAAATAGCAATTGTAACGTATTTATTCTAACGTTTGTATTTTTGAATTTACAGCGGACCGTCCAGATACCGTTCTTTTTCTTTCGATTTTTTCGAGCAACAACACGTTTTAAAATCATGTTGCAGGCCATTTCAAAGAAACGCAAGGTATAAAACAGACTTAATTAATGTACACTGTGTATACAATTCATGCCGGCATGTCGGAATGCCCGAGAAATACTGAAAAATGTGGAAATTCAGTGAAAAATGATCATTCAAAAATTCACTTTATAAAATTATATAGCAAATGTTTATAAAAGATTTCATTATTACATCCCGGACGGGATCAGTGAGAAATAGTTGATCACTAGTATCGAAGTTACAACGAATAGTTTATGGTCAATTTTTCTGCGCTAGCGCGCTGTCATTGAATTTGCACAATGTTTCTGATTTCAGCGCGACTAACCTCACATTTATACTCATTTACAATATTTTATTATTACAATTTATTTTAGTTCGTCGCTGACGGAGTGTTCAAGGCAGAATTAAATGAATTCTTGACCCGTGAATTGGCTGAAGATGGGTATTCCGGCGTTGAAGTTCGCGTGACCCCATCCCGAACGGAAATTATCATTATGGCAACCAGAACACAAAATGTTTTAGGTGAAAAGGGACGTCGCATTCGCGAATTGACCGCTGTTGTCCAGAAGAGGTAACAAAGTTGTGTTTTTGAACTGACAACAGAAACTGTAAGATTATTTTCATCATTTTAGATTCAACTTTGCTCCAGGTGGTGTTGAATTATACGCGGAAAAGGTTGCTACTCGTGGTCTTTGCGCCATCGCTCAGGCCGAATCTCTCCGTTACAAGCTCATTGGAGGTTTAGCAGTTCGCCGTGCCTGTTATGGTGTTCTCCGTTTCATCATGGAATCTGGTGCTAAGGGTTGCGAAGTAGTCGTTTCGGGCAAGCTCCGTGGACAGCGTGCTAAGTCAATGAAATTCGTTGATGGCTTAATGATTCATTCCGGTGACCCATGCAATGACTATGTTGACACAGCCACACGTCACGTTCTGTTGCGTCAAGGAGTGTTGGGAATTAAGGTGAAAATCATGCTCCCATGGGATCCAACTGGCAAAATCGGACCAAAACGTCCATTGCCTGATAATGTCTCTGTGGTCGAACCTAAAGAAGAAACCAACTATCAGAATCCCGAAACAGAATACAAAGCAAAGCCTGTCCATCATGAGGAGCAGTATGTGGAAACTAAGTAAACATCCATCGAGTACACCAGCATTACGAAATCTAAAAATGGTGTATGATCTTTTTTTGTGTAAATCGAATGGATATGAAAATCCATGCCAATAAATGAAACAACATCCTGATTCCAAAAAACAAAAGCCAATTTTTATTGCCAGCGTAAATGTCTGCGTTGTATAAGTAAAAAAAAGAACCAACAAATTTAATAATACTAATACTTATGGTCCATAAGCACCACCTTATAACTTAGAAGATATCCCATTTATGGGAAAGTAGTTAAAATCAAATGTTAATTTGGAATTGTATTCATCGAGAGCTTTCACCAGACTAGAGAGATTATCATGACTAATTGTATACTGATTGACAGTGTTCCTGAAAACGAAAAATACTTGAAAAAGTTATTATCACAAAAAAAATTTCAAACTCACTCTTTCTCTTTAAACAAACAACCGGAATTGCACAATGAAATAATTGCAAGATTAATGGAATCGAGACAAAGCGAGTACGGATGAATTCGTGGATTTCCTTTTAAAAGTTCTCGTTCACTATTTCGTTGGACCGTTTCAAAAACATCCTTATCAACGAACTTCTTTTCTTTCAGATCGTTTAATATTGTTCTGGCAGTTTGGAAGTAACTGATGAGAAATGGAGAAATTGCACTTAGCAATAGATTTATAAATTTCGAATCACAGTTCAAATTCAAAAATCCTTCCGTTGTTCTATCAAATATTTCCAGCATTTCCAGATGATGCAACGTTTTATTAAAATCCTGTTCGGCAAATGCAGGATAGAGAACGAACTCATAAATGAATGTTTGACGCAGTAGATCGACATCCGCTTTAAGATCATCAACTCGTATAGCAGAATTACGTCCAAGAGCAGAGAGCACAAAAAATGCTGGTTCAGCAAGCCAAAACATTGCTGGATTGCAATATAACTGAAGTGAAAGTGCTGGTACCGCAATATTCATTACTTCATTACACAACCGATGTCCTTTTAATTGAGAGATATTCATGTTTTTCAAATCAACATTGGATTTTATCAGGTGAACATTATTGTTATTTCCGACTAATTCCAAAATATTTCCATGAACGGCAAAAGTGTCATGAATATCTTTGTCTAAGTTGTTCAGATCGACCGCAACTAGCGCACCAAAAGTTTCAAAGAGCTCAGTCAAGCCGATAATTTTCCTTTTTAGCTCCCAGAATTGTAATTCATCAATGGTATTGGTGAATGTCATTTCATTATAAATGAGAGCAATAAGATTATATGTCATAATGACAATTTTATTCTGTTGGCGGCGAACAACTTCATTTGCCAAATCTGTTATCAGCTGTAGTTCGTCGCTCCTTAGTGTCTGCACATGAGCAGGTTCGGATGCATGTACGAAGCGATCGACTTTAGTGCCAAAATACTCATTAAGCGTCATCGGTTCGTCAAAATCGAAATAGATCTTGCCGTAATTTTGATCTTTCATACTGGTGACTGCCTTGAAGAAGCCCATTGTTGATTCTTTTGGTTTTGGAATGCCAAGAAGTTCATAGACAAACAACTGCTCTTCTAATGGTTTCTCGTACGATACTGAGATTGGAACAATCATGATGTTGTGCAACTCACCCATAAAATATGGCTCTAGAGCCATCGATAGAAGTCCTGTTTTCGGTGTCAATGCTTTACAACTTCGCGAGCGTGTTCCTTCAACAAAAAATTCCAAACCTGAGTCATTATGGGTAACAACTTCATGCATATATTCTTTAAAAACGTTCCAGTAAAATGAATTGTTGCTAAATGTTCGTCGCATGAAGAAAGCTCCAGTTTTCCTCAGCAATTCACCAAGACCCATCATCCCATGAAAGTCCATGCCGGCTGCAATCGCCGGTATTTCCATGTTGTATGAGAAGCATATGTACGACATCAGTATGAAGTCGGCATATGAACGATGACTAGGAAGATACAAAACTTGTTGATGGCCCAATGATTGTCTGACATTTTCCAAACTTTTCTCATTGATAAGAACAGCTGAATAGATTTGATTCATAACTTTTGTGATGACAGTTCCAAGAGATCGGATTACGAGCAACTTCTTATCAAATGCTATTTCAGATAGCATCTGAACCACTTCATAGACTTTCTTATTGCGATCTTCATTATTTTCTGAATTTTCATCGATAAAACGATTTAAACGTTGGCTGCGCAACACGCGCATTTTAACTTCTTCAGGTGTTGGACGTCGACTTTTTATGATAGGTAGAGTTGGATTCCAACTCTTTGTCATGATATTGATGCCTTTTTTCAGGAGATTGTTATAGTCTGCAAGGTAGTTTTTGCTGTGTTGCGACATGTTTGCCGGTTGAACTAGAAGGAAATAGATAAAACTTGTAATGACATAATATTACTAAAACGGATAACATATCTAATGTGTGGAGCTCCATCACGCGATATTATTTTTTTAATCTTTTTATCTCGGAAAGATGAATCATATAATTAGACACACTTTGTAATCAACAGGTGAGTTTTTTTTTTTAGAGAAATTCTTATCTTTTTCAATTGTGCACATGTAGGTGATAATGAGTTTTTTTAAAAGCTCTGTTACTTTCTCAGTTCCTTGTCTACCGCTGGCCTATACGGTTGTGATTTAAGACTCGAATTCTTGATTGAAAAACTTCTTTATAATGCCTGGTAAGAATTAATTTTAATTTACGACTTCGAGAGACGAAAAAATCACACAAAACATAAACCCATTGAAGATAAGTTTGGTATCGGTTTTCGTCCTGAATATGTACCCATGAACTATGAAGTGAATCCATCAGCAATTTCATCATCTTCGAGCTCATCCATTTCGGAGGATGAAATTGTTTGTCACAATTATGTAACGCAATTCGATGTTGGTAAGCCATACGTCCCGTGAATCGCTTGCGGAGGATTTTTTTTTTTTTTGATAACAAATCAAGAAGGCGATAAAAAATGAAATGAAAATTAATTAACAGTTGATATCTAACAAAAATAATCGTTTGACGGTGGCTTACTTAACACACTTTTCAACTAACTGAAATCTTTCTTTTCGCTTATCTTATCAGTGTGAAATATTTGTGATTTATAATTGAGTAACGCGAAAATTTTTTGTTTTGAGGATGCACTTGGCAATTTGTTAACGGAAATGGACCTTTTCCCTCTAACATGGTCCGCGCTGGAGTCGATTCTGACGGACACATTATTTATGCTGGACGAGCCTTTCATGAAGGTGACATGATTCCAGCTAAGGTAATTCCAGATAAAAATTCTGCTTTTGTGGCATATGGTGGAGAGGAACATCCCAAGGAAGATTTTGAAGTTTTGAGATCGGGTGACTTTGTGTGGGAATTCTCTTCAGGAGGCGTAGTGCCTGAAGGTAAGAGAGTGCGCCTATAGCTTGAAGAAAATTGCGAATTATTTTTTTTAAATAGGTGCCGTAGTCTGTGGACAAACTGCTGATGGCGAGCCGTTGTATTTAGGACGTGCACTATATCAAGGAACTCAGACACCCGGCAAGGTTCAATGCTCACATGGCTGCTTGTATATTCCTTTCAGTGGTGAAGAGGTTAGTGTTCAAGAATACGAGGTTTTGTGCTTGAAATGAACAGCACTATCTATATCCACAAAACAAAATTAACTGATGAAAGGAAGCTACATACACATTCCACATTTTTTTTGCTTATTCATTATTTGATTGATGATGCGGACAATAATAAAAAAATATTTGCAGAACATTACCTTTTTTTGTAGCGATTATTTTTTAATTGAACAAAAAAAAATTTTTTTCGACATAAATCAAAATTGTTTCGGTTTGCATATCTCAAGGACAGAATAATAATAATAATACCGAGCATTTATGCAAAGTTCAAAAACTGTATAAAACATTAAAAAAGACGAATCATCTAAAGATGTGAATTGAATTGCGAAAGTCAAAAACAGCTATATATATACGTACGAATTGGCGAATGTAATTACTGTAATATTTATTATGCAAATTTATTTTTGGTTTCTCTCACCTTGAAAAAATGGTCGGTTGATAAAAATTTGTTTGCTTCCTCTGTTCTATGCTGCTAGTGGATTAATGAGTTCTGTTCAACATCCTCACAACTATTACCCAATTTAGAGTCGAAATAATTATAATTTTAAGTCATTAATCGGGGTAAAGCATGTTAATTAGCGGGAGGAAAATATTTTATATTTTTTGCGAAATGTGAACGGCACCGTTGAACGGCGTTTTTGATTGTTTACAAACTGTTTTAATACTTGTTACCATTTACTGGTTTCTGCGAATTTACACAATAAACAAACTAAATAATGGACAATGAAGAACCCTGGCAGCCTCCTGAGCAGAAAACATTTCCACAAGTACCTCAAATAAATCCACAAGTGCCTGAATTGACGCTATTTTCACCCTCATCGAGTCAGCAACAACAACAACGAAAGAAGCCAGGAAGTAATTTCTTGCAACGGGCCAGTCAAAATAACGTATTACCGACTAAGCCATTACAACAAAATATTCATCAAAATCTAGCAATAGCCAATTGTGTACCTCCAAAACCGTCTGTTCCAGATGTAAGCATCCTGGCTGACAACTGGAAAAGAATAAATGCAAATCAAGGCCATCAAAAGTCTTCATCAAAAGAAAATGTAAGCTCGCCAACAACATTCCAAGCACAGCATAACATCCCAAAAGCTTCTGTACCTGATGTGACGATATTAGATGAAGAACCTAAACGAGCGAAAGCGTGCAAAACCTCATCATCATCAGATCGAGTTTTCAACGAATCATACAAAAAAATGATGATCAATTCACATGAGGAGTTCATGAGGCAAATCAAAGAAGACTCGGCAACACAAAATGTACAGCCGAACGACGCAAATTTAACTCAGAAACGTTCTGGGCTATTCAATAAACAGCAGCCTGTTCGTTATCAAGAAAATCCATTAAGAAAATATGCTCCTAAACCATACACTCAGAAAGAACCGCAACGTACTTCTTCTCATGAGCAAGATGGAAATTCATCTTCGATATTAGTTGACGTCGATAAAATTGCCCCCATTTCTAATAGACAGTCGTGCAAAGAATCTGAAGAAAAGTCTGACGAAATGACTTTCAGAAAAGTTGCCGATATGCTGAGTGAAATTCAAAAACTCGTTATACCTTCTGGTGATTCCGCTGATAAGAGAACACAAAATGAAGAACATACCAAGCCAAAAAAATTGGAAATTCTAAAAAAATTGGCACAAACATATCTAACTTCAGAAGAGTATGATTTCTATGAGATTGAACAAGAGTTAGAAGAATTACAAAACAATGATTCCGGTACTTGATGGACTCACAGATTTAAACTTGTATTTGCATCTTTTCTCAAATCAATTAACAAATAAAAAATTATTCTTCATTGCAAGCGAATTGGTGACTCGGCCGTAATCAAAATCTGTCGAGGATTTAAGGAAACTTATTTCTTCACAACCTGAATAACATCTTCATCCATCATCGTGTGTGACATACCGACACCTAAAAATTAGGGGAAGATGCTTAGAGTAATATTTATAATGTTATAAATAGCCATAATTATGTTGACTTACGTTGAGGCGAGAATTTTGCGCTTTGACCCCAGACCAGAGCGTATTTGAATTGTCCCACCAGCGTTCTGTGAATTGCATGGCAGACATGTTCAACTGTAACGCCTCTTCGCAGAATAAGACAATCTTAAATGAAATGATTTTAGGTATTAGATAAAATGAATCTTATGCACTAAAAATATACTAACCATCAAAATCTGGGGGCTGACCAGGCTTCTTGGTATAAACGCGAATGAGTGACAAGTATTCCCAGATAGTGTCCAACAAGTAATCCAAATTCAGCATCATGTTACAAGAGACAACCACTGAATGTGGTTGTCTTGCTAATCGATTCACCTCTTCGATAGATATTTGATCGATTTTATTGTAAACATAAATACACGGCAAATAAACGCGATTTGCGACCACGATATCAATGAATTCTTCCGTTGTGGCATCTTCACGGAACAATACTTCTGCGTTAAATATTTTGAAGCTGTGTAAGATAGTCTGTACCATTTTCTCGTTGCATTTAGTTAGAGTGCAAGTGCTGTTGAACGAAATTCCACCTCCTTTTTTTTGTTTGTAATAAATATTTGGCCGTCTCTTATTCAGTCGAATGCCAACCGATTCCAATTCAGCAGTCAATAAATCGCGATGAACATTTGGCTTAGTTGCGTCCAACATCATAAGCACAAGATCAGCTGTTCGAGCAACGGCAATAACCTGCCGTCCGCGACCTTTACCTTGAGCAGCTCCTTCAATAATACCAGGCAAATCGAGAAGCTGTATATTAGCTCCTTTATATTCAATTACACCAGGAATACATGTCAGCGTTGTGAACTCATAATTGGCCTGTTCCGATTCGGTTTTAGTGAGAGTTGACAACAATGTGGACTTGCCCACGGATGGAAATCCAATAAGTGACACTCGAGCATCACCACTTTTCAACACATCGAATCCATCTCCTTTGCCGCCACTCTTGGTGGGTTCCAAAAGTTCAGCCTGATAAAAATGTCTTTCATAAATAAAAAAATAACCAAAACAAATGGATTCATTTTTCATTGATATACTTACACGATATTTTGCGAGTTTCGCCTTTAACAATCCTAAATGATACTCAGTTGCTTTATTTTTCTGTGTCCTACTGATCTCTTGCTCAATTTCTGATATCTTTTCAAGGATTCCCATGATGCTGTGTGTGACGAGTGCTGAATAAGAATAAAAGTACTTTTCAAAAATTAGCAAGATTTTAGATTTTATTGTTGTGTTAGTAACTAGATAAAACGCGTTAAAAATTACGGAAGGAAATTGATGATTCGGAAGGAAATTCTTATGTTCAAATCGGTAAGGTTTATGCTGCTGAAATAATGAAGTTACCTTGGAGTCTGCAAGTTTGATGACGAAAACAACCAATTTGGACTGTGAAATATGTTCAATTCAATAGAATTCCTAAAGTAGAGGAAGTTTACACACTCAATTTCCTACTCAAGATTTTTATGCACATAATATCGGGAAAAAATTGGCGGCACCGCTTTTGAGCAGCAGCTGGGCAAAAAAAAACTCGAAAATAATTTTGTCGTAGTGCCCATTTAACGGACTTGCTTGAACGCGACTCCGATTTTGATTTAAATTTATTTTGTGTTTACTTGGGCTTGGGATAAGATGAATTCTAGAAAAAGTCTTAGCAATTTGCGATTGCAAGTGCTTACTAACACGATAGGTGACATTGATTCACCACTAAAGAGACGCACTGCTATAAATACATCGGTCCCAGCGACACCCGTACTCGATTCACCGAAATCAGCGGTATATTATTAATGAAATGTAAACAAACCTTAAAATTTAATTTAATTAATTTCTTAATGTTTTCTCTTTTAAGTGTAATGACGATGAGGCTGAACGAAGAACTTCTCGAAGATTTGAATACGAGAGTTTTAATGAAAGTAGTGCCAATTTGAAACAAGAGTCGGAAACATTAACAACCTGTCTGAAGCTGTATGCTGAGAATGTAAGTGATTTATTATTAAATCAAGTAGTTATAGCTGCATAAATAATAATGATTTTTTATAATAGAAAATCTGTAAAGAGAACGCTTGGACCGTTTCGATAATCGACTCATTTTCGAAGCTTATCAACAAACATCATCACACATTGTCAAACTTTCAAGTTGCTGGATCTACTCTAGAAGCGTCCACTAAGGTTTATAGTTTGCGAGTTGATTCCGTCTATACAGATGTAATTCGTATGAATGCTGATTTGTCCAGACAAAGTAAATTCTACTTAGTTTTTTTTTACTAGAATTCAGTATTTATATCTTATTCATTTTCGTTGCAGCTGCAAAGGCTCTCACTAAGGGCAGCAATAAAAATAACGATGATGACGATCCAGAACAGGACGATGATAATAATAAAGAAAATCAGAACGCATCTAATCTGGAAGATGCACCCGGTCCAAAGAGCAAGACAAAAAAGAAACGTCGCATTTTGAGCACTGTTACTAAGAATCCTGAGTCCTTAAATGCTCGTCTGGATACGCATCCTCAAACGGATCCATTTTTTGCCAAATTGAATTCAATGGTCGGCGATGTCAACAGCTCCAAACGTCTTATGCAAAATATCATCTCAACGAAAAACTCGCAATTGAATCTGAAACAAAAACTCGGTTTCTGGGACGTGAATGATGCAACTGAAATCGATTTGAAGGAAACAATAAACTATCTGCAACCAAATGCCGGCATCAGAGCTGTCAAATTTTCACCAATGCCAGGAATTAGTAATCGACTGGTAATTCGAACAACATTACAGAACTATCAGATATGTAATGTCCCATTTGAGGAAAATGAGGATGATGCAGACTGCAGTATGACGATGCGTAACTGCGGAGCTAATCTTAGCCATAACGCGTCTCAAGCGGAGCTACAATTTGACATAAATGCTACTGTTGAACCTATACCTAATGAGACACCAATGGTCATGGATCTTGGTGACATGTGTCAGGAGGATTTTGAGGATTTCAATGATCTTGATATGGTGGCAGTGAATCGTCTTAAAGGTCTGAAGCGGCATCCCATTATTATCGAAGACATGCAACCAGAAACTTCTTCAACATTGGAGTACTCTTATCGGCCGCTCGATATGATTGATAGACTCTGGGCAGGTCCATCGCATTGGAAGTTCCGCCAGAGTAGAAGGATACAATCTAGTATTGGAGCAAGAATGTCAAGTCATTTGACTGAAGAAAACGTAGCATCAGCAGGCCAGAAAGTTAAAGCGACACGCAAAAGAAAAATTGTTAAAGTGTCTTCAGGAGTATCTATTGAAATGATCCTGTCATTTGATGGTATCAACACAGCGATACCATTTACGCAAAAAGTGAAAGGCACTCAGTTAACCACGCAGACATTCACAAAGAAATGGGATTCGAAAAAATTAAAATTGCCCATCGACTACAAAGTGACATCCGATATAAACGACAAGTTCATTCATGCTCCAAATATTCATGTGAGAACGAATGTCGATGGGACAATTGCTGAAGATAATGATGATGAGGCAGCGTACGATTATGATAACGAGAACGATCGTAACTATTGCAGTCGCGTAGACAATCAATCTGATACAGAATTCGACAATAATGAATTTGTGCCACCAGATCTCGTTGATATGATTCCTGATTTCCTCGAAGGCGCCCCAAACAAAATCGAAACTGTCAATATCGCTTTCGCCAAAAGTGCTAAAACCATTGACATGAAACAATTGAAATCGTGCAGTTGGCTAATAATCAACAACAAGCATAATGAACATCCACAAAGTGAAGTAAAATTTTCCGACGTCCTAAACGATCTTCCGCGAATTCTCAATAGCACTATGACTGAAAACATAAGTATGCCTCTTGCATTTTATGCGACACTTCATCTATGCAACGACAAGGGACTGCTACTAAATCGAAATCATGAAAGTTTTGAGGACTTTGATATTCAATTTGTCCATGCACTGGTGCTCTAAGAGATGGGATACTGAGTGTGATTATCTTTAAAGCTAGCATAATTGTGGTCGTTTCTCATAATTTTTTCTCTTTCAATGAACTTTTCATTTTTGCTCTACATATATGCCATTTATTTTGATTAAAATCTTAAAAAGAAGGAACTATTTACTATATAGAGCATAAGATTAGGTAGTTTGATAGCATGCATATAATAACTTTTTCTTCAAAATCAGGTACTTTATTTTTCTGTGTAATAAGCCGAGACATCTTTTTATAAAAATTAGACACAAACAACAAAAAGCTTGGATTTATATTTTTTAATAATTGCAACTGCCTTGAATTGATAGCACGTGCCTTTTCAATTTATACAGCATAAACAAAAATGATGCAACAGATGTTTTTAAATGCACCCTCAATACCCCAAATGACAAACAAATCGCGACTGCGCTCCTTATCAAATGTGAAAATTTATCGTGAGAGAAAGTTGAATGTCGTCGATTCATTGGAAATTTTAATTCTTTTTTACTATTTAGAGTGCAAATTTAGAACTTCTTATGTGTCATCCGTGAAATCGTGTAATATTCACAAGTATTGAGAATAAAATTCAGTTCAAACTGAAACGAAAAAAGGTAAAATTGTGTAAAATATGTTTTGTGGTACTTTTTGCAGTTTTTTTTTTTCCAAACAGCAGGTACGATTCAATATGCGAATGAAATCGTCACCAGCAGAGCTTATTGTTGGCTCATCACAAGACCTCGACGATGATATGTCAGATGTGGAAGAAGTGTTTATCCGAGATGGAAAAGGAGGAAAGTGTCGTGAGATTGAAAATAAGCCATTGATGCCATCACGCAAATCCAAAAACCACCGCAACTCCAAAACTACGCAACAATTGAAAATCCTGAAGAAGCAGTACAAACGTTCGCGGTGCTCACGATGCATGGAGCCATTCTGTTATGCTCTATTGGTCATATTGATAATTTTAATTTTGGCGGCCATTGTGCTGACATTGTTTCCAGTTCAAAAGCTTAAGGTGATGTTCCAAAATGCATCACCAAACCTATATCAAGCATTACTGGTGAACAATGTTGGACTTGATTCGCTTGCTGTTGATACAGCACCATCAATTGAAAAAGTACCATGCCAAAACATGGCAGTTACAAAAGTTTGGAGTCGAACATTTGCCAAATTGAACTCTGAAGCACCTGTAAGAAAAACTGATTTAAATGGTGATTCAATTGAAGACATAATAATTGGGTTCGGTGTTGATGACTCTATTGAATATGATCATCTTGATGATATCCCACAATGTACATCGTCACGGGGACAGATGGACTTTTGTCAAGGCGGTGTGCTGGCTTTGAATGGCATTAACGGCGATGTGTTATGGAAGTTCTGGACATCTTATGCCATTTTTTCATTGTTTTGCAAATTCGATATCAATGGTGATCATCAGAATGATTGTATAATCTCTGGACCTGGTGGACTTTTGTTGGCATTGGATGCAAAAACGGGTCGCTTGTTATGGGAACTGAAAGAATTTAATCTGCAATCACCAGACGAGATTGATATTAATTCAGTGGATTTGTATACCATCAATCTAATGCGAGATTTAGATGCTGATGGAATTCCCGATGTCATCGGGGCTCATACAGACGAACGCTTTGGCATTCGCCAAGGTCACATACGTTTGATATCCGGTAAGACTGGAAAGATCATTCGTAGCATTCCAGCCCCGTTCAAGGAAGAGATTTTTGTGCCAATTCAAATGATGACTCTGAAAGATGGAACTGAATTTCTTCTCGTCTTAACTGGCGGTCAGAATACAGCTGGTGGCGTTTATAAAATTCAACTGGATTCGTTGAAGAACTTCCGTGATGATAATGACTACACAACGGTGCAGCGATCTTCATCATCTGGTTTCTTGGTGCCGGCAATCCTGACAGATTTGACAGGCGATTACATTGATGACATTGTTGTGTCATCATTTAATTCAACAATTTATGCATTCAATGGCTTCACAAATGCCGCATTGTGGACTTATACTTTTCCATCATCAGAGACTGTCAGTTCAATTGTTCCAGGATTGTTTAATAATGACAATATTACGGACTTCCTAGTCAAATATAGTACCGGTCCCGGTTTTCCCATTTACTATTATTCGCAGGTGAGTGTTTTGTGATTTTAGGTCAGTGAACTCTCATGAATTAACCCTTTCAATAATAGACAACAGTCTTGAATGGAATTAATGGGGAATCATTTTTGGATAATAAAATAACCGACTCTGGTGGCCCACATTCACTGCTCGGCGGAATATCAATTGCGCAAACACATGGCGGCGACTTGTTTCTGCACTTCCAAAGTCATTGTCGTGATAAATTTGAAAATGCCAAAGATCCATACAAATTTATACCGGAAAGTGACATTATCCAGCAGTCACGTGCTGACGTTTGCATGTTGCGTTACAACACATCTACAGTGGTAAAATTAAATGTCATTAGCAGACACGTGGAGCCACCGGGGGCTGTAATTTTTACATCAGGTAAGAATCTGTCAAACAGGATTGTGCAACTAAAAATTTAAATCAATTTGACTTGCAGATGACATATCATTACAATTGAATCAATCGGACAAAACGAAATCGACTGTGACACAATCTAATATTCGTCAACCATTAAAGCATCCCAAAATGAGAATTAAACAATCGCAAAATCGAGTTCAGCCTCAACAGCAACAACAGCAACCGCCAATAGAAGTTAATAAGAAACAAAGTAATGAGAATAAGCAAATACAACAGGTGGAACAAAAAGTCTTCCAGGAAGGATCAATTAATCAAAATGCTCCAGTGGCTGATATAAATCTCGAATCTGTTGTCATTGGAGATGGTCAAAAACAGAAAGCCTTGAAATTCCGCGAAAAGCAACTCACTCAGGATTTAATAGGTCGTCGCGGAAACTTGAAACAGCGTGGCGGAAAGGTACTGAATAGGTTTGAGGATACTGAAGCTGGTGGAAATATCAATGAAGAGCTCCTAAATAAAATCTCAATGATGGATATTCCGCGCGAATACAAATTAAATCCGGATGAAATGGTAATATTGTAATTACATAGATATATTTTTCTGTAATCACTGATTTTCAAATACATGCTTTCATCCAACTACTTAGCAATTAGAGACCAATGCACAAAATGAGCCTGAAAGGCCAAATGATTATGATTATTATGATCAGACGCAAGGCGGCGGTCGTCGTTATATGCAGTCCATAAGGCGGAATTGGAACAATAATAGAGATACTCGAAGTGAAAATGACTATGAAAGTAATTAAGGATATTTAATCAATTTTTAATGAAATTCTTACAGTTGAAATCCCATTTCAGCACCTTCGACGTATGAAACATTGCTGCACGAAATGGAAAAATCTGCGAAAAATCAAGATCCAAAGTCTCAAATTGTGAAAAAAGTAATTTCCCAGCCGATATGGCAACTTTTTTTTTTTTTTCAAATTCTTGATTTTTTTTAAATTCTTGATTTGATTTTATTTTTTCAGGTTCTTGACGAAAGCGATGTCAAGTCTCAGCCAATGATAGAGACACGAGCCGAAACATTATGGGACATTGAAATTGAAAAGGAAAACAATGAAAATCACAAACCTGGAAGTCGAAGACGACGACAAAGCTCTACTGATAAGCAATTTATGAATCAGAATGTTCTGCCATCAATTTCATCCACAGGTGCGCTCGTGGAGTCGCTGAATAAGAGCAATAGTACAATTGACTTTGTATTTATACTGAACGTTCGCGAATCGGAAGTTTTTCCACCATTACTGCTACAATCGGATGTGCAATGTGTCGAAGATAAAATGTCGAACCTTGGTTCATTCCAGCAAGCCAATGAAATTATTATCGATTGGCAGAAGAACTTTCTTAAGGAATGTCTAAAAAGTCGCCTTGTAAATAATCAACAAATCGAGCAACGTCCATCCTATGAGACACAAATTACGATCATTCGCTTATCAATCACTTGCACATGCAACGATCTGAGCCCTAAAGAAGTTTGTTCGACATTTAGGAACATTAATCAACAGAGATGGACTGAATATATGGGAAGACAACTAGATGGTACATATATATAAGAAATTATCAGCTATTAGAGAGTAGTAAATAATGCTATCCAGCAGCTATTTGACGTTTATAAATTTACTTAAAAATATATCAGCTACAAACAAAAATCACATTGAGTAATGAATGTATGAACCTGTAAATTGTGAAAACCTTTATTTTAGTGAAATAAATAAATATGTTCTTTTTTGGGGGAATTTGGTAAAAAGAATCTATTCCTGTCAACGTTCTTTCTATTCATAATCTTCCATTTCATTCTTTATTTCCTGCTTCAAATAGAAATTATTTTGCGGTACATTGCTAGATTGTGCGGATACCACAATATTACGCAATTCTGATAGCTTGTCGTTAAATATTGTGACCGTTTCTGCATGTTTAATTGATTGAGTTTTGAAATAATTAAAGAATGATGTCGATGATTCGCCGGTTAGGGCAAAATATGCTTTCTCAAATGTTAATACATCGATATCCGTTGCCGTATCGCGATCTTCATTTGTTAAAACTGTTACTATGGATTCCATTAGGGATTTATAGAAGTGCTCAACTGAATCAGTCAACATATTGATTGCAGATTGATTTGCATCGTGAAAATGAAGGCTCGCCAGACCACAAATAGATTTTCTTAGTGCCAATCTTACACAGGTTTTATTAATCTTTTTGATATCTTTTGGTTTACCTGCTGTGAAGCTCGACTGAGATGTGATTGACATTTTATTCAGAAGTGGATTGTGACGACTTTGCCTTTGAATTGGGATCACTGTTGGCAGTAAATTCAGGCTGTCTCGTATAATAGGCAGAAGATGCTGAAAGTTATACTGATCCTCTTTTGACATATCAATGATTTCCTGCAGTATATCCTTTTTCCTACGAAAGCTTACAATCTGATTCAATTTCTCATCTTTTGATTTGATCTTTTTCATCTGAAGTTTTTCTTCAAAAATTAGATCTGTTAGCAGAATCTTCAGTTCTCCATGCTCGTCTTTTTCCAACATTATTTGTTGATCTTCTTCGATGCGTTTGGCCTTTGTAGCTTCATCTTGAAAGTCACAATTATTAAATTCTCCCCAATGTTGTTGATGTCTCTTCATTTGGTTTGCATTGGCGTCGACGAGATATGCGTCAAAGTATTACGTGGTGTTCAGAATGTAAAATTCCGTTCATTTCAGTTATTAAGAATGCCATCAGCATATCAGCATCTTAGCATATTAAAAAAGCTCAGCCTAAAGCAAATGCAAGAGCAAATGTTTGTTTACAATTTTTTATTCAAAAAAATATGGGAGAACCTGCAGAGATAATAAAGAAGTTTACATTTGTGAGCAAGGACAGGAAGGAGACTTGCGAAATAAAAATTGCAGAACTTTTAGGCAAGTTTCTTTTTGAAATGAATGCAATAATAATTTTTCGAACTCACTAAATATATTTTTAGTTGGAGCATATTCTTTCTACGTATGGCCTGCGGCTAAGATTCTCAGCCAGTTCATCTTTTATATGCGACGATGCTTACCAAACAAGAAAATACTGGAGATAGGTAGTGGAAGTAGTCTTCCTGGGATTTTGGCGTCCAAACTTCACGCAAAAGTTATCCTTAGCGATTCGGCACTCCTTCCAAAGGTCTATTAATTTGGGTTCACGCTCACTTAACGATACATACTTAAAATTATTATTTTCCTTTTACTCATCAAGTAGACATTGGCTCACATTGAAAGGATTTGCTTATTGAATAATCTGAAACCAGGACAGGACATTAAAATTATGGGTCTAACATGGGGCTTGATTGGATCAAGCGTTTTCAACATCGAAGATCTCGATTTGATTATCGGTTCCGACTGTTTCTATGATGCTGAGGTTTTCGAAGATATCATCTCAACTATCGCATTTCTACTTGAACGTAATCCACGAGCGACCTTCATTTTCACATATCAGCTTCGCCTTGATTCGACACTAGAAAATCTTCTTAAAAAATGGCAACTGACTGCCAGAAATATTGATCTGGAATCAATTGGAATTGATACAGGAGTTGATATGAAAGAACTAATGGGTAATATTGAGATTTATTTGCTAGAAATTCGAAGACTTTAGCTTTAATAAATGATTTATATGAAAATTTTGTAAGTAAATAAATAAGGAAGAACAAAATTAAATTCTATTTAGAATTGCGGCATAGTCCTGTTCGTCATTTTTCTGATGATAAGGACCATCAAACTTGCCCATGTACTTTTTTATGTACTCTTTTGTCTTCGTTTTAACGCTATCAGTTGCTTTCAGAATGGTTTTCATTGATGCACAATGCTTTGATTCTTTTGTAAGCACTGAGTATGTTAGCTATAAATGAGAAGAAGAATAATTTTATATCATTATTGTGAATATTGATAAGAAACAATTTTTTATACCTTATTAATGAGACTCTTGAAATCATCTTCAGATTCAATTCGACCATTTTCGCAACTTTCATCGCGATAAGGAAGAAGAAATTTGGAAATTTCGTCTTTAATTTCATCACGGAATTGCCGTTTGATCAGCAATTGATCGACAACAATGTCCTTATGCTTCTTCAATTTTGTAGCGGTCGATTGAACATTTGATGGACCAGCTGGGCTCGATTTGCTATTGCCAATATCGATGTCCTTCTTGAGTTTTCTCATTTTATCCAATTCCTTGGACTCGTGTAAAATGTCCAATTCATCGACAATTTTTCGTGCCACACTTCCTGATGTTGCGTCATCCAAATCAGCATCATCTTCGTCGTCAGTGCCATTGCCGGCTGCTTCACCGAGCGACCTTCGAAGCTTTTTGTCTTGACGAAGCTTTTCTTTTACTTCCTTGTAGCGCTTTGTTTCTGTTCGTCCATAAATCTTATCTTCTTCAGTTCGCGGTCTGATAAATTGCATAGTGCTCAATCCACGACGTCGTTTTTTCTTTTTCTTTCTTTCAGTCAGAGACGGCTTGAGAGAGCTTTGTCCTAACGGATTCGATATCATGTTGTTCATAATTTTCTTTTCCAATTCGTCGTCTTCATTGCCTGGCATGTCGGATATCGTCTGAGTAGGCAGCTTTAATTTTGGAACAGTTTGCAATTGTTTTTTTCGTTGCAACATTCGCAACGTTTGTATTAATTCTTCTTCCTCAGAATCTTCAGTTGATGTTGTTGATTCATCAGAACTTGGCTCATCATCGCCATCGCTTTCAACAAGTGGTAAAATTTTAATTGGTGCTTCCCATTGTGGCTCACGAATTTTGGCGTGATAATAGTAAATTCTACCAGAAGTGTCGATTGCGAATTTCCACTGATCTGGCAGATCAATTGGTGGCAAGTGGTAATCCTCCGGATTTGTTGATAGTAAATATTTTTCGTAATTGAAGGTATGATGATTTGGAGGTGGTGGAACAATACGATGATCGATTGTTATATATTCACCGGTGACACGATTAACACGGACAGGAACATTGATGGGCGATGTGTAGGCTGGATTTAAACCAAATATTTGACAATTTTGCTCATGAGCCGCAATCAAAAGCTTTTCAGTATCCATCTGTGCAACTTTCATTGCAAATTGTTGGCGGCGTTGCTGCTTCGATACAGCAGGATCAAAATTTTTCTTATACGGGCCAGTGAAGGGTCGATTAGTGCCACCTTGAGTTGGATCGTCACCAAATCGATTTTTATAACGATCGTTAATCAACTGATCTTTACTTCCTTCGACATACATATTATCTAAGTCGGCTTCTCTTTCATGCGCAATCATAATTTCCTGCTTCTTTTTCTTTGGAATACGGAAATCTTCCATCAGTATTTCCCATCCTTTGAGGAGTTGTGTTGCCCTTTCCTTGACACGCTGCTTCATAAATGTCAGTTCATCAGGAACATCAAATGGTTGAATACTTTCAGCACTTGACTGTTCAGAAGGACCGTCGGCTGCTTCATTGACTTCCATCCTAACAGAAACATCTTCAGTGCCACCAGATTGCGCTTGTTGAATTTTAATAGCTGCTTTGTTTTTTTTCCTATCAGCCCTTATCTGCTTTCTTTCTTCCTTCGTCATATTTTTAACTGTTAGTTCTAATGCTGTCCATTTTTCAACGCGTTCGAGAACCTTCGACTCGCGTAAAACAGTTTTGTTGGTGATCGGTAATTTTTTAAACGATTTCATCAGCTCGATGCAAAAATACAAATCAGGAATTGAGCTTTTTACATTGACGTCGCA